>CM028133.1:36051250-36705000 GCA_016271365.2 Neoceratodus forsteri | reverse complement strand
ACTTCCTCCTATGGTTTTTAGTTGTATTTCTTAACTAATTGCTCCTCTAATCTGTCACACTGATGTGTAAAAGGCTTTTTTTCTGTCTAATATTGCTCTGGGTTCTTAAAAGACAGCTCTTATAAGCAACTTGTTATTCATCTGAAGAACTCTGTGTTAGTTCAAAAGCTTAGGATGCTCAGTAAATCTTTGTTGGTCCAATAAAAAGTATCATATCACCTAGTTTTTGGGCTGGGGATGACTAAGTTGACATGTTTATGAGCTATGAATCTTTCTTGAAAGAGAATAGTACCCAGACTCAAGCTAGTAACCACAAAATAGTCTGATGCAACACTGCTCAGCTGAATGAACACAACAGACTTTTTCAGACTTTTCAGTTAGCAGAGTGATTACACAAAACCTTCAATTTTATCTAATCTGTTAGGAATCTGGAGAGCTCCCTTTTTATACTATAATGGCAAGACATCTGCAGGGCTCCACCCACTACGGCTGAAAAAAGGATCTGTAAGCTGTAGTCCAGTATTGAGTTTCACTCAGGATGTTTCTTGTGCTGCTTTTTACATCTGAAAAGTCCAACCTACATCAGAAGCAGTGGAAATACAATTAGCACTTAATATTAATTCTGGTTCTACTAACCCTGATTGCAGTATAGATGACCTGCCCTGATCACTTGATTATAGGGATAGTTTACCCAAACAGTGTATAAATCACACATTTAGTGTGTGCAGTTGTTATGATAGGTATGCTGGTTCAGCGGGTTGATATTGTTGTTTACATGTTCTTTTGTCATCAGTGTGTTTTTGGAATGGAGTTGCTGCTACTGTATGAATGAGTTGAGATTCAGTATGATGGGGTGATGTAAACCATTTTACATAGAAACATAGAATTTGACAGCAGATAATGACTGCTTAGTCCACCTAGTCTGCCCATTTTATTGCCTGGCTACATTTTTATTGGAGACCCTACTTGATCTTATAGTGGGTTCTTATACTGGGTATTGGAATGGTAGAAGGCTATACAGCCCATATTAACTGTTCTCCACATTAATGGGACACAAGATCCTGGTTTTGCACTAACCATATGTCTATTCCTTTCTTGAATTTGTCCAATGAACTACTGTCTGCTATATGTAACGGCAATTTATTCCACAGTCTACCAGTTCTATTAACAAATGAAAAATGTGTGTTATTTTTAGCTGTATTCAATTTAACTTGTTGTTTATGCCTCCTTAAACCACCTGTTTTTTTCTGTATGTCAATCCCCATATCCTTTCTTAAGCTCTCATCATGCATGATCTTGAACATCATTATTAGATCACCTCTAGTTCTCCTCAGTTGTAACGAGAATAAACCTGTTTTCATTAGTCTCTCTTTATAGCTCAGCTTCCTAAGTGGTCCTGTTAGTTTGGTGAATCTCCTCTGTGTTCTTTCAATCCTATCTATTTCCCCTTGCATATAAGGACTCCATAACTGTGAGTCATAATCTAAATGAGGCCTAACATACATCTTATAAAGAGGTATTAGACACTGTTCACTATTGTTTACAAAACTCCTCCTTATATTTTTAATAATTAAGTTGGCTTTTCTTATAACAGCTGTTCTATGATCTTTAATACACATGGTTTCATCCAGCCAAATGCCACAGTCTTTTTCAGCGTTAATAGTCAGTAGTTCCTTTCCATTCAAGTTATACTTTTGGTGTATGTTTGTTCTTCCCACATGCATCACACTGCATTTGTTGACACTGAGAGGTGTGTTATTTTTATTGACCATTCTTCTATTTTCTTTAGATCCATTTTCAAGCTGCTTTGTTGTCCTAAGGTGGCTACTGGTCCTCCAAGTTTGATATCATCGGCAAACTTCACCAACTGTTTTTGTATATTCCAATGCAGATCACTTATAAATAATGAAAATAAAGACCGGATCCAATACTGACCCCCTGCAGAACACCACTAGTCACATCCATTGGGTTTGAATACTCTCCCAATACCCTCAATCTTTGGCTTCTCCCCTCCAACCAGTCATCGATCCAAGTAATTATTCTACTGTCTATACCTGTCATCCACAGTTTTTGAATTAAACCAATGTGTGCTACCCTATTGAATTCTTTTTCAAAGTCTAAAAAAGTAACATCCAAGGGTACATTATTGTTAATTTCCTTGTGTATATACTCATAAAAACTCAATAGGTTAGTGTTGCAACCTCTATTTTGTTTCAATCTGTGCTGGTTTTTATCTTCATACCCTAGCGTAAGGTAAAGATTTGTTAGCTTCACCCTCAAACAGAACAGACCTACAATGAAATAAAGAACAAGTAAGTTTTTATTATAACACAGAACTGTGCCTCTCACACAGCTTACTGGAGTACCCAAAGAGATGTACAAAACCAGTCTTTTATAGTTTTTTTTCAGTGGGAGTAACCACCATATCAGTTGTTCCCATCAGATAATTACAGGCTAGTTTCTCAGCTACGTGACTATAGTCATGCAAGCAGCTCGTGCTGTATTTTTCCATTTGCAGTCCACCTTGTGAATGTTCAGTGGAAATTACCACCATATCAGTTGTTCCCATGAGATAATTACAAGCTAGTTCCTCAAGTCATCAGATGACTACAGGGCAGTTTCTCAGGTACGTGACTATAGTCATACAAGCAGCTCATGCTGTATTTTTCGATTTGCAGCCCACCCTGTGCTATGTGCACTCACAGTCTTTCATAATGGTTCCTATACTACAGTATGTACACATTCATATTTTATATACACCTTCCCATTTCATATACACCTTTACATACATCCCTATACACATTTCTATTGTATATACACCTTCACATTTCCGTACGACCCCCTCTTTGATCCTATTTTTAGGATCACAGAAGTCTGTGACTACTTGCAACATATTTTACCATTTTCATTAATACCTTAATTCATTTGTACACACAATAAGTACAACTTAAAATGACCAATTGTCCCAAGACTAAAATTAAAATTATTATTAACGTGGGTCTCTTTCCTAATACTCCTACATACCATTCCCACCATGATATTGCAGGGATCCACTGCGATTGTATTGCAATATCCTTGGCAGTTTGTATTTGTTTTAACACCAACGCTTCAGTTTGCTGTCTGTATTTTAAAGCAGCTATCAAAATGTGCGTAAAATGTGGTATTAACAGATATACAATTCTTGATATTTAGCACTTCATACCCGCTAGTTGCAGGGATTACAGTGTCTCCAGGTATTTTTAACTGTATAATAGAATTGTCGTTAAGCACCCCCTAAATTTTTCAATCGCCACCCAAAGGATGGAGGTGCAAAGGATACTGGTACTGCTAATATCATGGGTGTGAGATAGGGAGCTTGTGCAGCCAGCTTTCCTGTCATGATGGGAAAGGTTCTAACCAGGAATGAGCTGTTAGCACTGATCCCTCCCTCCCCGTTTGATTAATTAGTTGAGAGATATTATGGGAGGTTATCCCCCAGGGTAAGACCCCTGTCTCTACCATTTGTAACTCAATGTTGCAAAGTATTCACAGCTTCATTAGCCCATTGTGAGAAAACCATACTAATGGTGATATTTTGCAAAGCCCTTATCGTAGAATGGTTTAACAAGTTAGTCCATGAGGATGTGATGGCAAAATTATTTAACACTTCCCCAAAAGCATTCCAATTTATTTGTTCATTGTTTCCGGCTAATTTTATAGAAGATTTTATAGTGGTCCTGTCATTATTCCTTTCAGAGTTTCCTCCATATTTTTTATATGGCTTTTAAGTACCATAGAATCTATGCTGTTGGCTACTCCCATAAGACCACTGAACCAAGATCCTAAATCCTGTCTTCTTCAGCTACCTCTCCCATTTCTTAAGTGATACAATTTTAATGTACTATCATACAGAGATTGCCACACTTTTACCGAGAATTCATCTTTACATTTATCAGGCATTTTAGGGAAAGGTACATGCATTATTACATTATACAATTCCATCCTAGCAGGAAAATGAATAGGTTCATGCATTTGCTCAGTAATGACACCATCAGAGGGTGGGGAAAGGGTCCCCCCATCCATGTTTTGAGTAGGTGATATTCCACACCGCATTTCTTTTTAACTGATATGCATTGCATTGTGGGCTAACAGCAAGCCGGAGGTGTATTTGGGTCCACTGTGGGTCATGGGGAAGAGTCAGAAACAATGATATCTCAGCCACTGAGAAATCAGTGCTGCTGTTTAGGAAGGCATCCATGTTATTTTCATACCCAGAGGTCCAAGACCCTCTATTTTTGTGAGTTGTTGTTTTTAATTGCTCTTTCTGTTACCCATTCAACCATTTGATGCCACCTTATAAGGCAAGTATAGGTCTGGCTACTGTATTATCATTATTAGATAAACATACCTTGTCACCCAACTGTAATTTCTCTGGATGCGCTGACATCCAAGTCTTGTTATTATGGCCATATATTAAGTAGTAGTTAAGGGCCATGCACCCATCATGGATGTGAGTGGTTCCTCCTCAAACTTGGAGAGGCACACATCATTGCCCACATTCATTTCTGATGTCATTAGCTGCACAATTACACTTTTTACACCCCGATGTATTAAATATCTGAGCATGGTGAGAAGATCTGGTCACTTCTCTGCCTTTCCTTTAGAAAGTTTCAGTTTTATGTACCTCAACCTCTACATTTAGGCACATAGCTTTAACTGCTAACCAAGCAATAGCACATACTAATAACGTCCAAAAACACATCAGAAATTTCATCATACAGTCTGTTAAAATGCCTTGATCTGTTCTTCTTTTTCTTGGATTTCCAGGATCCAGCATCAGGTTCTACCTGTAAAGAAAATGATCAACCACAGTATCAGTCCTTCTTTTTCTTAATATCTGATTCTCGCTGCTACACTTTACAGTGCTCTGAATGTACCCACAGAGTGACATTCTTTCTACTTCTCTGATTGTCCTTGGTAACTTTAACTACCCAGGGGCCCAATTTGTCCACCACTTGGTAGGAACCTGTCCAGTTGCTTGCCATAGGCCTGTATGGGCAAAATTTTTCACCATGACCCGATCACCTGTTTCTAGTTCCTTATAGAGTACAACCTTGTTTGGTGATCTTGGTTACACTGATGGTTTTGAGCTATTTTCCTGGCTGCATCAGGCACATACTGATTCAGTTGCTTCTGCACCTGTGTCAGAAACAAATCTGCCCATATGTGATCCTTGACCGGGGTGGTGAGGTCTTGATCTGTGGGGTTTTACGCTCTCATATCTCCTGTCATTAACTGATATGGAGAATAGTCTGTGCTTTTACCTCATGGCATCAGAGACATCAGGTATTGCTGGGAGGTGAGCTCACCAATCCTTTCCTGCTTCCAGGGCCAACTTCTTTAGACCCTCTTTGAGTGTTCAGTTCATTCTTTCTATAACCCCTGATGATTGGGGATGATATGGGACATGCAGCCTCTGTTCTATCCCCAACAGTGCACACAAAGCCTTAACCACCTCCACAGTAAAGTGTGTGCCCCTGTCACATTCTAATGTTTTGGGAAAGCCCCATCTGGAGAATACCTGTTCCCATAGCACCTTTGCCACCTGTCCTGCAGTATCCCGTTTTACCGGGAAAGCTTCTACCCATTTGGAGAAGATGTCCACAACTACCAACATGTATCTCATCCCTCTGGGAGTGGTTGGTAGAGGACCCTCAAAATCAAGTTGCAGGGATCCCCAGGGTCCATCCACTAATGGTACCCTTCCCATGGTGGCCCTTCTCCCAGGGGCCTTTGGATTCATTTGAGCACAAATTAAACATGTCTGTAATGTCTGTTTGATCATCTTTCCCATCTGTGGCCACCAGTATTTTTGGGCCACTTCTTGACATGTCCTATGGGTTCCACAGTGTCCTCTGACCCTGTGATTCTCCATAACAATATCCCTCCTCAATGTCTCCGGGGTGTGACAAGGCACAACCTCACCATGGGATTCAGGTTCAGCTTTGCGGTGGTTAAGGAGTCTCAGGAAGACCAGTTTGTTAACATCAAACCAACCAGGTATACTTTTATTTCTTTAATATGGCTGGTAACACAGATGTTTGGGCTTCTGCCCTTTTTTTTTTAAGCCCCACTGGGGAAAATGAAACAAAAACAGAAATAAAGAGACCTAGCTCCGAGTGGGATCACTGTCTAAACAATCCCCGGCCCTAACTAGAAATCCCCTTTTCCAGAAGGCTAGAATTTCTGGAAGAACACAAACAGTAAAATGGGAAACTCATAATGAAAATAAATTTTTCTTTTTGGCTTAATTCAGGAGACCAATCTCCTGAGAGTTGCTTAAGGGACTCCTGATCTGGAACACATCCAGGCAGCTTGTCAGCCTTCGACCCCTGCAGCAACTGCCTGCTGGCTTTTCCTTCCTGTTTTTAAAGCTCTCCTGTCTGTGCAGCTGCAGCCAATCAGCTGAATCAGCTGCAGCTGTACCCTGACTATTTTACTCAGGGAAACCCCCTCTCCTCCAGTACCTGAGTTTACCACACATCCCCCTCCCCAGCTCAACACTATAGGGTTGGGTGGCCAGTCCCGAGAGGTAGGGTCTTTGGGAAAGTCCATCCGCATTTCCGTTCAGTGTGCCCGCTCTGTGGTGGACCACAAAGTGGTACGGTTGTAGTGCAAGGAACCATATCGTCACTCTGGCATTTTTTTCCTTATTTGTTTGCATCCACTTGAGTGGAGCATGGTCCGTCACCAGAGTGTACTTGCGACCTAGGAGGTAATATCTGAGGTTTCCATTGCCCACTTCACTGCAAGGCACTCCTTTTCCACTACGGCATACCGCTGTTCCCGGGGTAACAACTTCCTACTTAGGAACAGGATGGGGTGCTCTTCTGGGAGAGTACTGACCCCAATCCAACATCCAAGGCATCTGTTTGCAGAATGAAGTCTTTATCGAAATCTGGGGAGACCAGTACCAGATCAAAACAGAGGACTGTCTTGAGGTCGGTGAATGCCCCATCCGCTGCCTCTCACCACCTCACGATGTCCAGTGCTCTCGCCCTGGTTAACTCCTTTAATGGAGCTACCTGAGTGGCAATGTGAGGGATGAAACTCTGGTAGTAACCGACTAACCCTAGGAAGGCCCTCACTTGCTTCTTCTTGTTTGGTTGGGGCCAATTTTGGATTGCCTCTACCTTCCTCATCTGGGGTTTCACCAATCCCTGTCCAACCACATGGCCCAAGTATTTTGCTTCTGACAAGCCGATCTTACATTTGGCGGGGTTAGCTGTCAACCTGGCTTCTCATAACATATCTAGTACGGCCTCGACCTTCCGAAGGTGAGTTTCCCAGTCTGTACTATGGATGACCACATCATCTTTGTAGGTGGCAGCATAGTGAGAGTGTGGGTGCAACAGTCGGTCCATCATGCGTTGTTACTTTAAGTGACACTCGTATTAGTCTTCTTCAGAAAGGACTTTCTTTTGTTCCCCAACCAACAGTGAATGAATTTAACATCTACATTGATATCAAGAAGCTTATTAGAAAAATCTATTTGAAAAAATGTTTTTCACAATGACATCACACTCTGGAGTGCCCTAATGAGAATGTAAATCCTTCAGTGGTAAATCTAGGTAATACAATGAATGCATTGGATAAGCTCTGGGATGAAGTTTCCAATCAAAACCAAAGCTTAGAGGGTTGTATTAATGAAAGTTCAGAAGATCACGTACCAATTAAACCACATTTTAAGCCAAAATCAACATTTAACCCCTCAACTTCTATTTTGCCTGCAATCAACACTTATGAGTCCTTGGTTATGCATGATTTTGCTGCTTTGTTTGCATCCAAATAGCCTGCTACATGACATAGCTTAACAAGCAGAAAGCAAGTTGCTCCAAGGGAATTGAGAGACCTAAAAAATATTGAGTAGGACAAATTGTCATAATGAATGAAATCCAATATGAGGAAGAAATATACAGGCAATTGGACAATGTACAGAGTTATAGACGTCTTCAGTAAAATCCTGTTAAAATTATTAAGGCAAAATTGGACCAGTTGTTAGATGACTCTATATTTAATGGTTATATTACATCTAAAGAGAAAGAATACATGACTGTTGATCTTCCTGTTATACCCACAATATATATTTTACCTAAAATTCACAAGGACCAGGCCAAGCTCCTGGGGCACCCTATTATTTCAGGCATATGCTTGCTTACGGAGAAGGTTTCAATATTTGTTGATTATTATCTCAAACAGTTAATAGCCCAGCAAAAGTCCTATCTTAGAGACTCAATGGACGTCCTCTCTAAAATTGAGGGCTTGACCTGGTCCTCAGAATTTATATTTGATTAGATGTAACCAGTTTATATACTTCAGTTGCACATTACTTGGGGAATCAGGCTTTAGAATATCATCTTCATTCAAGCATTACTGCTTCTGATTTTCCACATGACTTTATTGTGGAAGCAGTTAAATTTATTTTACACAATAACTATTTTTTGTTTGATAATAAATACTACCTATAAATCATGGGGACAATGATGGGGACCACTATGGTCCCATCGTATGCAAATTTATTTATGGCATGGCGGGGGGGGGGGGACACTGATTTTTGATAAAGCCAAGAATCATATAGTGACAATATTCAATTTTGGGGTAGATTTATAGATGATTTATTGGCAGTGTGGAGGGGTGACATTGCGTCAGCATCTCAGCTTTTGGATTTCTTAAATAACAATGATGTGGGGTTAAAATTTACTTTTGACACACATGTTTTTAGAATACCATTTTTGGATTTATATTCAAAAGGGAAAAGTGGGCAAAAAGTGTTCAGTAATTTATTCAGAAAACCTACTTCAGATAACATGTTGTTACATGCTAGCAGTGCTCACCCTACTCACATCAAGGAGGGTATCCCTTATGGACAGTTTGTCCAACTTCATCATACATGTACTCATCTTTGTGACTTTGAAAAGGAAAGTGAACAGCTCAAATCTAGATTTTGAGTGAGGGGGTATTCAGATATACCGATAGAACAAGCATATAACAAAGCAAAATAGAACAAGCATATAACAAAGCAAAATTGCTTAATAGAAATACACTTTTACAACCTAACGTCAAAAGCAATATTATTAATGACAAACAACCTATAGTGTTTGTCACTGAATACAACCATATTAGTGACAGAATAACAAATATTGTCACTAAACATTGGGGAGTGCTGCAAGCAGATCCAGATATAATGGGCATGATAGGAAGTAAACCAATAACATTAATTAGAAGAGAGAATAACCTAGCAGATATGTTAACACAGAGCTTATATACTAAGCCTCAACAGGAAATAAGGACTTGTTACTGAGCAGACCATTAGGATGTTATAAATGTGGGCGTTGCAATATTTGTAAGTTTAATGAACAAGGTGGCAAGTTTAAACATCCTGTTTTGACAAGTAAAAATATTGAGATTTTCCACTTTATAAACTGTTCTACTACTTATGTAGTATACATTACACAGTGTACATGTCCATGCATTTATGTGGGTAGAGCAAAAAGGGCACTATGTGAATGGATACAAGCGCACATTCGTGCAATCCAAAAAGATGATCCTAACACCCCTATAGGACTACATGTTGAATTGTATCATCAGAAATATTTACAATGTTTCAAATTTATGGGAGTGGACCACATTAAGAGCAATGTCAGAGGAGGAAATAGGCTCAATGGAGTGGCACAATGTGAGCGAAAATGGATTTATACTGTGAGAGCTTC
The DNA here is from genome assembly GCA_016271365.2 of Neoceratodus forsteri. Taxonomy (NCBI): domain Eukaryota; kingdom Metazoa; phylum Chordata; order Ceratodontiformes; family Ceratodontidae; genus Neoceratodus; species Neoceratodus forsteri. The sequence continues at coordinate 36,695,251 of CM028133.1, read as the reverse complement.
ACACCCTACCGGTCTTAACGATTGTCTAGACATTACGGTGTTCTTATGAAGTATTTGATGTTCTATCATGGTATAATATGAAATTGCTCTTCTCAGCTTTGGTTCCTTCCCCCCTCCTCTCCTCATTGTCCCCCCATTATCCTTTTCACTTTTCTTTTCTTTTCACTCTTCTCTCCCCAAAACAACCCCTCTTTTTCCATACCCCTTCCTCCCTTTTTCTTTTTTCCTTCTCTTCCTTTCCCCCTTTTTTCTCATTTTCTTCTTATCCTGCCACCCCCGCTCCTCCCTTTGTGCAGTAGCACTTTATCCTTGAACAGCAGCTTTAAACCGAGATTGACTAATGTTTCTAATGTTTAATAATTTATTGCCTGTGTAAATATAGTATATGTTAATGCTTGTTCTGATTAAGTTGTGCCTGCACTGATGAAGTGCAAGATTGCTGTTTTTATAATGCACCTTTTTTTATATGTTTGAAGTATTAGATTGAAAATACATAGTATATTATTTTCTGTCACTTTAACTTTGATGGTATAAAAAAACAGCATGGGTAGCACACAGGCCACACCCCCTGAGGAAGGGTCACGAGTAAGATCCGAAGTGCTGGGGATCCTGTAGCCACAGGCTCCATGCTTTTGCTTCATTTGGCTGTGTTGACTCTTATTTTTTGTATTTGTACATCAGTGGCTCTTCCCTTTGTGTGTATGGAAATAGTTTCTCAAGCCATCAGATGACTACAGGGCAGTTTCTTAGGTATGTGACTACAGTCATGCAAGCAGCTTGTGCTGTATTTTTCCATTTTCTGCCCACCCTGTGCTATATGCACTCACAGTCTCTCATAATGGTTCCTATACTACAGTATATACACATTCATATTTTACATACACCTTCCCATTTCATATATACCTTTACATACATTCCTATACACATTTCTTTTGTATATACACCTTCACATTTCCTTACACCTAGTATTTTAAGGTTTTCTTCTATTCTTTTGTTTTATTTTATTAAACTCTAGGATTACAAATACCTTTGAGCAGGAACTGCTCATTTACAAAGGTTCCATGTCAAAGGATGTAGGGTACCATACATACAAAGGTCAACAATGGTTACAGTCTTAAAAACACAAAGATGTCTAAGCATTTATTATACAGCCAAAAATGGAGAGAGACAACATAAGCCAGCTTCAGACAAGTTTCAGGGTGAACAGTATGTACTTAGTATAGGGTAGGAGGGAGTCAGGAAAAAGTAGGCAGGCTAAAGGGCCATTGTCGCCGGGTAGAGGTGGGTGGCAAAAGTGCAAGATGGATGGCTGAAGGGCCCCATATCTGAAAGTGCCATTAGAAAGGGGAGGGGATGAGTGAGGCAGTGTGGTGTAGGGGGGGTAAGGGGTCAGAGTGGGGGAAACTGGTGCCAATAAAGTGGAGCTCTAGGAGAGGTCATTCTAGACTTTAATATAGTCTCTGTAATTTTACCCAGAATTGGTGTCAGGCTTATTGGTCTGTAATTAGATGCTAAACCTCTAGCACCATTCTTCTATAATGGTATGACCACTGCCTGCTTCTAATCATTAGATCAACCCTTGCTTTCCACTGAGATTACTGTATGCCTGTCCCATATATTCATGCATCCCACTACTGTTTTCATCCTCACTACCTCTGCTGGAAGACTGTTCAAGGCATCTACCACTCTTTCAGTGAAGCACTTAATAGAAACATAGAAACATAGACTTTGACGGCAGATAAGGACCGCTTGGCCCATCTAGTCTGCCCATTTCCCTACCTACAGGATAAGCCACAGATCCTAGTTAACCAACAGCCTATTTCTTCCTACCCCTCACAAAAATTGCCTTATGTCTGTCCCATGCATTCTTGAATTCTCCCACAGTTTTGGACCCCACAACCTCCTCAGAAAGGCTGTTCCATGCATCCACTACCCTCTCTGTGAAATAATACTTCCTCACATTGCCCCTGAACCTCCTCTATCTTTAAATTGTGTCCCCTTGTTCTTGCACATCTCTTTTTCTGAAAGATGCTACCCTCTTGGACTTTGTTGATTCCACTGAGGTACTTAAAAGTTTCTATCATGTCCCCCTCCCTTCTTTCCTCAAGGGTATACATATTAAGCTCCTTTAGTCTCTCCTCATACGCTTCTCTTGCAGACCCTGCACCATTTTAGTTGCCCTCCTCTGACTGCCTCTATCCTGTCTATGTCCTTGCGGAGATGGGGTCTCCAGCACTGGACGAGTACTCCAGATGGGGTCTCACCAACTGTCTGTACAGAGGGATAACAGCTTCCTGTTTCTGCTGCTGATGCCTCCCTATGCATCCCAGTATACCCCAGCCCTCCCTACTGCCTTCTCACATTGCTTGCTAACCTTAAGTTCATCTGATATGATTACCCCAGGTCCCTTTCCTTTTTTGTTGTTGTTACTACCTCCCCCATTGTGTATTCTTCCCCTGGGTTCTTGTTTCCCAGGTGCATTATTTTGCACTTCTTTGCATTGAATCCTAGCTGCCATACTTCTGACCGTTCCTCCAACCTTGCCAAGTCCCTTCTCATCCTTTCCACGCCTCCTTGTGTATCAACCCTGTTGCAGATCTTTGTGTCATCTGCAAAGAGGCATACTTTTCCTTCCAGTCCCTCTGCAATGTCACTTATGAAGACATTAAAAAGGACTGGACCCAATACTGAACCCTGCAGTACCCCACTAGTAAACCCCTCTTTCTTCAGAGTGGACTCCATTTACAGTTACCTTCTGTGTCCTGTTGTTCAGCCAATGTTTTACCCAGGCTAACACCCTGGGACCCACTCCCAGGCTGGTTAATTTGACTATTAATCTTTTGTGTGGGACTGTGTCAAATGCCTTTTCTAAGTCTAGGTAGGCCATGTCCACAGCCCCTCCCTGGTCTACTACTTTGGTCACCCAGTCAAAGAAATCTATTAGATTCAACCGACATGACCTTCCCGCTGTGAACCCATGCTGCCTTGGGTCCTGTGCCCCACTGGCCTCTAGGTGCTCAACTATTCTTTCCTTCAGAAATGACTCCATCACTTTCCCTACCACAGAGGTCAAACTGACAGGTCTGTAGTTTCCTGCCTCTGTCTTGGTACCACTTTTGTGAAGGGGAATCACATCCTTTCCTCCAGTCCTCAGGTACCACAACATCCTCCCATGATTTATTAAAAGATTAGCTAGTGGTTTCCACTAGTTCTCTTAATTCTTTTTAGGAATTCTGGGGTGAATTCATCAGGCCCCATTGCTTTGTCCACCTTCAGTTTTAGGAGTTTTTGCAGAGCCCTTTCTTCTGTGAAAGGACTGGGATCGACCCCCTATCAAAGAGTGCTTCTGTTAATTGGATTAGGCACTTCCCCTCCTCTTTTGTGAATACTGAGCAGATATATTCTGATTCAGTATCCCTCACGTTTCACTGTCCCCTCTGCCCACCACCATTCATTCTATTCAGCCTCACTATCCCTCCCTTTGTCTTTCTATGCTCGCTGATGTACCTATAAAAGGTTTTATCCCCCTTCTTAACTGAGTTGGCTATCTTTTCCTCAGTTTGGGCCTTTGCTATTCTGACTTCCCTCCCTGCTTCCTTCTGCCTTAACTGGTACAGCTCTCTGTCCTGCTCCTTCTGTGTTTCCTTATACTCTCGGAATGCTATCTTTTTCTTTCTGACTTTCACAGCCACCTCTTTTGAGAACCATAGTGGCTTTTTCTTTCGTTTTGATTTGTTTATTTGCTTCACACAAAGGCTTGTTGCCTCTGTGATGGCAGTTTTGATGATTCCCCATTGTTGCTCCACACCTCCTTCTAGCCTGTTTGCTAGTGCTAGTGCTTTTCTGAGGCACTCTCTCATCTTGCCAAAGTCAGCCCTCCTGAAGTCCACACTGTCTGTTTTGAATTTATCACCTTACAGATTTATTGCATATCCTTTTGTTCTCATGCATCTTTTCCTCTGAACAATACTCCCCTTCCTGTACCTTGTTTACCCCAGTGAGATATTTATAGTACTCTATCATTTCCACCCTCTCCCGCCTCATTTGCATGGTGTGCATATTGAGGTCCTTCAGTCTTTCCTAGTAGGACTTTTGATGCAGACCCTACATCATTTTTGTTGCCCTCCTCTGGACAACCTCCACTATGCCTGTGTCCCTCCTAAGATGCGATCTCCAGAACTGGACACATTATCCCAGATGGGGTCTCACCAGCAAGCTATACAGTGGCAAAACCACTTCCCTCCATCTGCAGGTGATACCCCTCTCTATGCACCCCAACATCCCACTGGCCCTACCAACTACCTTGCTGCACTGTCTTGCCACATTGAGGTCATCAGATATGATTACTTCTAGGTCCCTTTTCTGTTTGGTAATCATTAATACCTCTTCTCCCATTTTGTACTCTGCCTCGGAGTTTCTGTGCCCCAAGTGCATGATTTTGCACTGTTTTGCATTAAAACCCAGCTGCCATGCCCCTTGACCACCCTTTGAGTTTTCTCAGGTCTCTGCACATTATTTCCATCAGTGTGGTGACAAAAACAGCTCCACTGCCTAAGATGGTGCAGCTGCAGCCAAAACCATACAGTAATTTCAAGAAGCCGCACTCTTCAGCTGAATAGTTGAATAAATACTATTTTATTAAACAGAGTACACAAAAAAACTATAAAAGGAGCAAACCGCCATGTAGCTGCACAGAATCTATGAAAATCTGACCAGTTTTGTATTCACTACATCATCACTGGGGTGGGGGGGGACCCTGATATAGTGAATACGAAACCGGTAGGGGTTTCATTGATTCTGTGGTGCTACATGGCGGTTTGCTGCTTTCATAGTTTTTTTGTGTACTCTAGTTAATAACATAGTATTTATTCAACTATTCAGCTGAGGAGTGTGGTTTCTTGAAATAGCTGTACATTCTTTCCATCCCCTAAGGAGTGACAACCCCACTGCACATTCTGGTGTCATCTGCAAGAAGGCAGACTTTCCCTTCCAGCTTATCTGCAATGTCACTTACAAAGACATTAAAGATGTCTGGTCCCAGTACTGAGCCATGTGGCACCCCATTGGCCACCCTCCCTTTCCCAGAGTGAACTTCGTTTACCACCACCCTCTGTCACCTATCCCTTAACCAATTTCTTACCCAGCTTACCACCTTTGGACCCCCCCCAAGCTGCCCAGTTTCCTTATGAGCCTCCTATGTGGAACAGTGTCAAAAGTCTTACTGAAATCTAGGCAGGCCACACCCACTGCCCCACCCTACTCTATTTCCCTTGTCTTCCCCTTCCCCTTCCTCTGTGAAGACTGTACAAAACTATTTGTTCAGGATATCTGCTTTTTTCTTGATTCTCCTCTGCACAGTCTGCACCTACCCTTAACCTCAAAATCCATCCCCCGTCTTCCTCTTTTCACTTATGTACCTACAAATGTACTGTCTCCTTTTGTTACCATCTGGGCTGTTCTCTCCTCAGTTTACACCTTTGTGCTCCTCACTGCTTTCCCTGCCTCCCTTTGCTTCTCCTAATGCACCTCCCTGTCCTCTTCCCGCTGCATCTCTTCATATTTCCCGAATCGAGAAGATAACTAGAGTAAGGTCTGGGAGGGTTAGTACCCTGGGGGAATAGTAGGTTCCAAGAATGGTTCCAGGGATTTAGGGAACCTGAGCAGACTGGATGGACCATGGATCTTTTTCTGCTGTCATTGTCTATGTTTATGTGTTTCTATTAATGCTACCTTTTTAGCTTGTACCTTTTCAGCCACTTCCTTTGAGAACCATAACAGTCTCTCTTTCCTCTTGTTTTTGCTCACTTCCTTTGTGCAGAGGTTTGTTGTCTTCTTGTTGCCCATCATCTTCTTGAAGTTGGAACAAGTTGCTGCTTTGAAACAACTGACAGTTGTATAGGAGATACTATATTGGACTAGAAATCTGCAACAAATCTCACTCTTGCTCAAATCTGAGGGAGGTGTACCTTACTTTAATTCTTACATTGGTATTGCTTTGTGTTTAATTATTTATTTAGTCTTTAATCGGGGGGGGGGGTGCAAAACTGCTTATCTTGTAAGTAACTTCAGAAGTATTGAAATACTGCATATTTGGTTTTCCCTTGTGGGTAGCTGGACTGTCTACTAGCATTCTGTGACAGTTTGCATCAAGCTATTTTTAAATAATTTACTGGTGGCTGAGGAGTTGTCATAGCAAAGCCTGCAGTTAGTGTATTTGAACCCAGACAGAGCCTCAGGTGGGGGGAATTGTGTTTTCCTGACTGCTTTCAGAGCACACAACACCAGGTTGTATTGGGTCAGGGGAGGCTTACCTGTGTTGGGCTGAACTGCTTGATTTTTTTCTGACTGTTTTTTTCCTTTGCTGGGTATTTTCTGTTAATTCATTGTGCAGGTTGTCTTGCTGAAAGGAAGGCCAACACTCATTGTAGTGGTGGGTCAGAGCTTGTAGTTGATTGTGTCCGGAGGGCACGGCTTAGGCCCAACCCCCCCTTCCTTTCACCCAACCCCCCCTTGGTGTCACTTCCTTTATACAAGGGGTTCTGACATCAGTTTCCTCAGGGGGTATACAACTGTCATATCCTTACCAGCACAGCAGACTGCATTGAAGGTAAAAGCGCACACACTATTTAAAAAAAAAAAAAATATACACAGGATAAACTGGAAAGAAGACAGACATGTGGGGAGTAGTGCAATGCACTGGCTGTGGGGCTGCCGTCTTCCGGGAGACTTTCTGGAGGCTGAGATGCTGCCCTATTTGTAGGCAACTCTCTGCTCTAAGGGAGGAGGTTGCCCGTCTCCAGGCCAAACTGGACAGGAGTACAGGAACCTCCCCCACCCAGAGAACACCAGGGCCACCACCTCTGCCTCAGAGGTTGCCAAGAAGGAGCAGTGGTTGGACCACAGTGGGCTCAGGGAGGGTGAGGGTGGTGGAACAGAGGTGCATCCCTTCAGATGTACTGCTCCACAATCCATATGCCATTCTCGTGAAGCATAGTTCCCCTATGGAGGCACCCATGGTGGAGATTGAGGAGGTTGCTGGCAACCATCACAAGGGAAGCCCACAGGAAGGTGGCACAGGACACCACAAGGAAAGGAAGCAGCTCCTGGTGGGGGACTCAATTATCAGGGGGATAGAACTGGTTGGGCAGGGGAAAGTGAAGTAAGGTGCCTGCCTGGTGCCATGGCTTGAAGGGACAGGAAGCGAATTCTGAGGATCACGAGAGCAGATGCATGGGAGACAGGGCTGGATGTCATTGTCCACCTAGGGACAAATGACTTTGCTGGGCATGGGATTAGAGCAGTGCAGGAGGAGTTTATGAAGTTGGAGAGGGGTCTTAGACAAGTAGCTCATACAGTATCCTTTTCGGAGGTGCTGCCTGTCTATGTCATGGGTGAGGTGAGGGTACTCCGCACCATGCAGTTCAATGAATGGTTGAAAAACTGGTGTGGAGCACAGGGTTTTGGCTTCATTGGGGACTGGGGTTCTACCTGGAGGGATACCCACCTATACTGACACGATGGTCTGCATCTGTCCAGGAAGGGAACCAGTCTCCTGGGTGATCGGTTTAAATGCTTCATTGGCAAGCTTTTAAACTAGCCAATGGGGGAGGCACTGATAAGAAGCAGGGAATTCCCAGCCTCCCCCTACAAAACAGGGTGCTTAGTGAGGTAAAGACCAAGGTAGAAAGGTCAGTAGGGAGCAGGACAGGGGTAAATGGAGAAGGCAAAGTCACTAAGGGTAGGGATGAAGCTACAAGAGGTAAAGCCATCAAAAAATGGAGAATAATGAGTACCAATGCCCATAGTCTGGGTAACAAGCTTCCTGAACTAGTGGTCTTGATGGAAGAGGAACATCTGGATATCATGGCAGTCACAGAAACCTGGTACACACAGAACCATGACTGGGATGTAAACATACCAGGGTACACTATCTACAAGAGGGACAGGGAGGGTAAAAGAGGAGGAGGAGTAGCTCTCTACATAAGGGAAAGAATCAAAGCAACAGAATAAAAGGGTAAATGGGGAGGAGAGGAAGCACTGTGGGTCAACTTGGAGACAGGCAATGGCACCACAATCCGCACGGGGGTTGTTTACAGACCCCATCTCAGGGGGAGGAAATGGACAAGGAAATTATAGAAGGTATCCTTAGAATGGCAGAGAAAGGGGAGATATTGTTGATGGTGGACCTCAATATGCCAGATGTTAACTGGAGTGCATTTGCTGCAGCCACATCTAACAGCAGGGTCATTCTAGATGCCCTGCAGTGGGCATGCCTTAGACAGCTAGTAATGGAACACACTCAGGAGGGTGCAATCTTAGACCTGGTATTCTCAAATGGAGATGGAGAGAGGATCACAGATTTAGAAGTGGGTAGCCATCTGGGAACTAGCGACCATCAAACAGTATGGTTCATGATAAACACAGCAGTAGAGTCAAGCCATACAAAGGCAAAGGTCCTGGACTTTAGGAGGGCTGACTTTGCCAAAATGGGTGAGTGCCTAAGGAATGCACTAGCAAATGGGCAGAAAGGAGGGGTGGAAGAGCAATGGGAAATAATCAAAACTGCCATCACAGAGGCAACAAGCCTTTGTGTGAAGCAAATAAACAAAACAAAATGATGTAAAAAAACACTATGGTTCTGAAAGGAGGTGGCAGAGAAGGTTAGGGAGAAAAAGATAGCACTCAGGAAGTACGAGGAATCACGGAAGGAGCAGGACAGAGAACTATATTAGTTAAAGCAGAAGGAAGCAGGGAAGGCAGCCAGAACAGCGAAGGCCCAAACTGAGGAAAAGATAGCCAACTCAGTTAAGAAGGGGGATAAAACCTTTTATAGGTACATCAGGGAATGAAGGAAAACCAAGGGAGGGATAGTGAGGCTTAATAAAGGGGGACAGGGTGGGCAAAGGGTGGCTGTGAAAAGGCAGATATACTAAACAAATATTTTTACTCAGTATTCACAAATGAAGAGGGGGAGGTACCTAAACCAAACAATAGAAACACTCTGGATAGGGGGGATCCATACCAGTCCATTCACAGAAGAAAGAGTTCTGACAGAACTCTTAAAACTGAAGGTGGACAAAGCAATGGGGCCTGATGGGATTCATCCCAGAATTCTAAAAGAACTAAGGGTAGAACTAGTGACACCACTGACTACACTTTTTAACAAATCATGGGAGGATGGGGTGGTACCTGAGGACTGGAGGAGGGCGGATGTTATTCCACTTCACAAAAGTGGGAGCAGGGCAGAGGCAGGAAACTACAGACCTGTTAGTTTGACCTCGGTGATAGGGAAAATGATGGAATCCATCACTTCTGAAGTAAAGAATTGTTGAGTACCTATAGGCCAGTGGGGCACAGGACCTAAGACAGCATGGATTCACAGCGGGAAGATAATGTCAGATGAATCTAATAGATTTCTTTGACTGGGTGACCAAAGTAGTAGATCAGGGAGGGGCTGTGGACATGGCCTACCTAGACTTTAGCAAGGCATTTGACACATTTCCACACAAAAGATTAATATGCAAGTTAGCCAACCTTGGAGTGGGTCCCAAGATGGTAGCCTGGGTAAAAAACTGGCTGGACAACAGGACACAGAGGGTAATAGTAAATGGAGTCCACTCTAAAGAAAGGGGGGGTTACTAGCGAAGTACCGCAGGGTTCAGTACTGGGACTGGTCATCTTCAAAGTCTTTATAAGTGACATTGCAGAGGGACGGGAAGGAAACATATATCTCTTTGCAGATGACACATAGATCTGCAACAGGGATGACACAAAAGGTGGGGTGGAAAGGATGCAAAGGGACTTGGCGAGGTTGGAGAAATGGTCAAATGTATGGCAGCTTAGATTCAATGTAAAGAAGTGCAAAGTAATGCACCTGAGAAACAAAAACCCAGGGAGAGAGTACACAATGGGGAGTGAGATAGTAACAACAACAAAAATGGAAAGGGACCTGGGGGTAGTCATATCAGATGACCTAAAGGTGGGCAAGTAATGTGAGAAGGCAGTAAGGAGGGCTGGGGGGATACTGGGATGCATAGGGAGAGGCATCACCGGTAGAAAACAAGAAGTTGTTATCCCTCTGTACAGCCAGCTGCTGAGACCCCATCTGGAGTACTGTGTGCAGTTCTGGAGACCTCATCTCTGCAAAGACATAGGCAGGATGGAGGCTATCCAGAAGAGGGCAACTAAAATGGTGCAGGGTCTGCACCAGAAGACATGCAAAGACAGGCTTAAGGAGCTTAATGTGTATATCTTCGAGGAGAGGAGGGGGTGGGAGACATGATAGAAACTTTTAAGTACCTCAAGGGAATCAACAAAGTCCAAAAGGGTAGCATCTTTCAGAAAAAGAGGTGTGCAAGAACAAGGGGGCACAATTTGAAGATAGAGGAGGGACGGCTCAGAGGTAATGTGAGGAAGTATTTTTTCACAGAGAGGGTTGTGGATGCATGGAACGACCTTCCTGAGGAAGTTGTGGAGTCAAAAACAGAGGAATTTAAGAATGCATGGGACAGACATAAGGCAATTCTAGCGTGGGGGTAGGAGGACGTAGGCTGTTGGTTAACTACGATCTGCAGCTTATAAATTCGGTAGGAAAATGGGCAGACTGGGTGGGCCAAGCGGTCCTTATCTGCCATCAAATTCTATGTTTCTATGTTTCATTATGCTTTCCCTTAGCTTAGCCCTCCATTCCTCCACCCCACCCAGCTCATCCCCCCACTAGGTCATCTCTGAGGCATTCGCCCATTTAAAAAAAAATCTGTGCTCCTGAAGTCCAGGACCCTCGTCCTCGTGTAGTTCATTTCCACTGCTGTCCTTATGTTTAATCACACTGTACGGTGATCACTGGTCCCCAGGTGGCCTGTCACAATGACATCTGCAATGTTGTCCATGTTAGAGTGTGCCAGGTTCACTACTGCCCCTTCTCAAGTGAGCTTCCTGACTAGTCACCTGAGAAATGCCCCCTGCAGGGATTCAAGGCTGTCCCTGCTTCTAGCAGAAGCTGCAGCTGTGAGGCTCCAATTTACACACAGTAGACTGATGTCCCCCACCTGCAGCACCTCCCCTTTTTCCTGCCATTGTGCTGATGACTTCCCCAAGTGCCTCATCTAATTTCTTCCCCCGTGTTGGAGGTCTGTAGATCATGCCAATGCACATAGTGGCTCCGTTTCCCATCTTTGGGATGACCCAGAGTACCTCCAGTCCCTCTATCCCCACTTGGATTTCTTGTGTCGCTTTCACTTTGATACTCTACCTTGCATACAGAACCACCCGTCTCCCTTCATTCCCACCCTGTCTTTCTTTTTTATCACATCTCTTTTTCTCATCTTTTGCAGCCACAGTCCTGCTGTGCATCCAGCCACCGCTCCTCCGTTCACCGCTGACTCCGAAGCTGACATGCCCAGCTAGCATACGTAGCTACAACCATCAAGAAGGGCCCCCCCTTAAGCCCCCACACCTGGCGAGGATCCAATACCAGCACATGCCTTATTTCGGGCATCGTCGGCCGGTGAAACTACTGGCTATCAAGCTGCCATGGACTATGCTGCATTTACCCTTTTTCTCTCCAATGGGAGCACAGACGTGCAATGACATCCGTGCACTACGTGCAGTTGTCTGTCATGCTCCCCCCTGCTTAGCACCTGTGCAACTGCAGTTCCTCTGGGCATCCCAAGGGACTGCCAGAGCGTGGCATGCACCAACCCCTTTCCCCAGGACTAGGAGAGCTGTCGTCAGATGCTTGATCCTCGTCCTCCCCTACCGACCCCCGACGACTCGGGCTCATTCCTGAACCTGGGTCTCTGGTGTGGAGCGAGGTGTGGTATCCAGAGCCTCAACCCTCAGCGCCACCGGGCCGGCCCCACCCTGTCTTTCTTTGAACTGTGTGCAACCTCATATGGCCATGCCCCAGTCGTGGTTTCCTGTGTACCACGACTGAGTAATAGCCACACTATCCACGTCTGCCTCCGCCATGATGGCATTTAGGTCTGGAATTTTACTTTCTAGACTTCTTGCGTTTGTACACATAGCCTTCCACAGCTTGTTACCACTCTGCCTGCTACCCCTCTTTTTCCTTTTTTTGTCCTGCCTCCTTTTCTTCTGTCTTTTTGCAGCTCATGTTCCCATCCCCTGTCATTTCTACCACTCTGCTGTTTTCCTCATCTTGTGTCTTGGGAGATTTACCTTCTCCTGAGTCCTCACGTCTGTCTACTTTATTCTGTGGAGGAGGGCAGTTTATACTTCCCTGGTTTCTGCTGCCACCCCCTCAGCTAGTTAAAATGCTCATCAAAGTAACATTTAAACCATCCTCTGAGGACTGCAATCCCCTTCCCAGACAGACGCAGGCCTTCATCCCTGTGTAGGCTCATATCCCTCCAGGTTGGTCCTCAGTCTCCAATGTAGCTGAACCCTTTCTGTTCACATGATTTCCTCAATCATGAGTTTAAGCTCCTGGTGCAGAGAACCCTTTCTTCCCCTCTGTTGTAGACAGGCAGCACCTCAGTGAAAGCCACTGAGCGCACTACTTGCATAAGACCCCCTCCCCAACTCCCTAAAATTTCTCTGCACAATCCCAGACCCATCCCTAGCCAGGTCATTAGTCCAAGGTAGACAATGACATGCAGCTTCCTTTCCTGTCCCACCACCCTAGCGATCTTTAGGATCCTCTTTCTATCTCTCTGAGGCAGCAGGTAGACACCTCACCTCCCTCTTTCCCTCCATTCCTGTTCCCAAATCTACTCCCTAATGATCGAGTCCCCCACCATAAGTTGCTTCCTCCTGTGTTGGGGTCCTATACCTTTCACCTTGGAACCTCCCCATGGAGAATCTCACATCCTTCCTGGAGAATCCCCACATCCTTCCTGTCAAGTACCATGGGTGCCTCCTACCGGCACTCCTGTCCCACCAGAGTGGCGTATGAATTTTATAGTGGTACCAGCTGCGGAATGTACCCTTGACCCACCACTCCCACCATTCTAGAATCCACCACAGTCCAGTTATCTCTCTTCCCTGGCATTCTCTGAGGCAATGGTGGTAGACTTGGTGGCCCCTGGGTGAGGGAAGAGGTCCCTCAAATTCTAGCCATCCCAGCCCATGGTGCAGCACCTCACTCTCCAGAAGGGCTCTCTGAAAACTGCCACTCCACAGCCACTGCACTGCACCACACAACTCCCAACATTCCCATTTCTACACTCACTGTGTTAACTGAAATTAACTTTGTACCCTTACTCTAGATAGGGTATTTCTAGCTTTCCTCTTTTTTTTTGTTTGCTTAACTCCTTTGTATCATGACCCTAGATAGGGTGTTAAGTTTTCCCCTTCTTACTTCTTTTATTCTATTTGTACCCTTATCCTAAATAGGGTGTTGCCTCTCTTTACACACCACAGGTGACTGGTTTCCCCCCCTTTAACTTTACCTTTACTCCTTTTTTATGCTCACCCTAGACAGGGTGTTTTCTTCCTTCCCACACAACAGGCAGTTTATGGTTGCATGAACTGTTTTCCCCTGCTGTTACCCCCTTACCTTCCTCTACTCTCCTACTCGGGCAGCAACAACTATATGGGCACTTTATCTTACCTCAGAGAACCAGCATAGTTCCTTGCATGCCTGCTGTCACCTGTAGGCACCCACCAATGCCTAAGGCACCAATCCTGTTCCACTCCTACTCTGTTCTGCTTACGCCCTGGGACACAAATGCATATGGAACACATTAGATGGAAGAGAATTTATACACTAGCCAGGACTTTCTGCTTGCCCTCCTACTGGCAGTGACTGATCACATGGTCCAAGCTTCCTCCCCTTCCATAATGGCTGATTCCCCACTTCCTGCTTGCCATGTTCACTTGTTAAGTTAGCTGGTAAACACACACATAAAATGTCAGTGTACCAGTTTCGCTCATAGTTTTAGCTTCCTGGCTCTCGGAGGTGGCACTGTCCTCCTTACTCTGAAACAGCACCGAAACTCACTCTCTGCTATTGTTTAAAACCCTTTTGGACTTCCTGCTTGCCCTTCTAATAGCTGCAGCTGGTCACACGGTCCAGGCTTCCTCCCCTGCACCAATGGTAGCTTCCCCCCTTCCTGCTTGCCTTATGCTCTTGCAAAGTTAGCTGGTAAACAGAGAGCTGTGCAAGACTGGAAAAAGTGTGCACAATGGTTGGTGGTGCTCACAAAGAAAGTCAGTTCATCACTCAGTATTGTCCAAAACATGTCAGGCAGGATGTGTGCAGGGGTGTTTTATACACTCCTGATTTGTGTCAATAAAATTACATTTTTAATTTTTCTACTAATGCTATGTGGTGTCCTTCCATTAAAGGTGGTGAATACCTGAAAGAATGATGAACTAAACAGAGAGCTCAGCCATTTCTGTCTCAGTCTGCTGAGGGGAGGAATCTACCCACCCGTCCAGACTGCATCAAAGCTAAAAAAAAGCAGAATTAATGGTAAAAACGAATTACAAAGCTTGGGATAGTATGAAACTGGCAGTACAGATTATTCTGCATGATTGGTACAATACCCCGAAAAAGCTATATAAATTGGGCCTGGCAGATAATAGCAAATGCTGGAGATGTGACTGGGTCAGTGCAGGGTTGTTAGATATGTTGTAGAATTGCCAATTAATGAGACCTGTCTGGCTAATCATTTGGAAATGATGTAACCAAGTCCTGGGTATGACCAGTCCCTTGGAGGATGACATCTTTGTATTAGGATACACAAACGGTGCTTACTCACCGAGCTCCACAAGACAGAAATGGCTGCAGTTAGCAGCCCTGGGATACAAGAGGCTGATTCTGAGATACCGGAAGGACAGTCACTTACCTGGGCTGGAAGAATGGGCTAAATATTTGATGAACCTTGCCATAAATAAGAGAGTTATTTAAATGCAGGAATCTTACATAAATATGAAGATATTTGAAATCATTACTTTACATGGCTAACTGGAAACTGAAGGTTATAGGAACAGTAGCTGATAACAAGAACAGAGAATATATACTGAGTGATAGTTAGAACACTAGTATTAGTAAGACTGAACAAAATGTAGAAAGACATCCTATATATTGGGTGGAACAGGATACTAATTATTTATTTATGATTATATTGATTGGTTGTATATAAATATTCAATTTATAAATATTTGTTTCAATGCACTGCTATGGATTATACAATTTATGATTGTAACATTTTTCTGAAAACAAAAAAACAAAACTTTGAAAAAAAAACAGGCTGATTAAATTCATTGAACAAGGTGGTAACATGAATTACTAGTTGGAGATATGAGGAGCTACGTGTGGGCATCTAGCCCTTTCAGCACCTCCGCATCATTTAGTGACATTTAGTGACCATTCAAAGCAACCATATGTGATCCCCTGCAAAACCCATGTGACTGCTAGACTCCACTTTGCTTTACTACGCCCCCCCCTCTGTTTGTCTGAAACTTTTCTGCAGTACATCTGTATAAGGTGGTGGTGTACAATTCTAATCTTTGTAAATATATTGTAACCAACATTGTTAATTTTTATTCTCTGTATCAGTGTAAATACAAAGTATTGACTCTACTGCTGTATCTAACCTCCAGGATCCTCTTGATAAATATGTGTTTCACTTAAAAGAGGCTGGCCTGGTGTACAAAATTGTAAGTAACAGTAATAAGATGGGATGAAAGTGACATGCCTATGAAAGAAGTGAAAAATTTTAATCCTCACTGTAATTTTGTTCTGTGTGTTGGGGACCGTACTGTCTACCTTTCTACACTTATCCACCCCTCCCCGGTCCAAGTGGCAGAGGATTTAATTTGACATTTCAGTATCACATGGAGGGAAGGCTCCTGTCCTGATTGCTTTTTTTTTTTAACAGTATACCAACCATAAAGTCAAAACAGGCAGCACTCGGCCTGCTCACCAGACCAGAAAACTCAAAGACTCTGAAGAACAAGGTAACTGGAAGATTTTAATAGTTTATTGCAAGTTAAGCATTATATATTTTGAATGCTCAGTGCTTAGTATTCCACTGCATACAGCAACAAATTCAAACAGTGTTTACGAGGGAGCTTCCTGGTTTGGTGAGCAGGCCGAGTCCTTCCTGTTTTGAGTTTGTGTTTCCAGATTTGGGGTGGCTCCTGAGATCAGCACCATGCTTCCTATACTGAGGGACAGCTTTAATTTGCTTTTTGTACTCCACGCCAGGCTGGTGGTACAGTGGTAGCACTACTGCCAGCCACACTGGCAACCGGGGTCCGGGGTGGACCTCAGTTGCTTGGAGGTTGGCTAGGAGAGAGGGTAGAGCATCCAAAGGACTGCTCTCCTCTCCTGTGGAGAGGGTTCAGATGTCCCACTCGGTGGCTGCCACTTGGTGGAGACGGAGTAGTAAGCACAGCAGGGATGACCTCAAAAAGGGCAAGGGCCACCCTTGACACTGATACGTGTGTGTATGTGTGTGTGTGTGTGTGTTTGTGTGTGTACATGTGGAGGCATGCCTGCATGATGTGTCATTGCATGCTACAAACCTTGGGGATTATGCCAGTGGAAAAACACTGGACCAGCTATTTGATTCTCTGGTCCACCACAGGCCCCACGCCATTGACTGGGTTGGCTCCAGATCTAAATTTTGGGTAGCGGGGAGTGGAAGGGCCTACCCTCCCAACTCTGCCTTTGGTGTAATCCATGGGGACTCTTAGCAGCCAGTAAGTCCTAGAAAAGGCGATTGATGGGGCTAGGTGGGTCAGGGACAAAAGGGTCCGGAAAGGAGAAGTCACATAAACATCTGAACTAAAAAAGTACCTCTAGCCTTCAAAGGTACATTAATATGTATTCCAATTTTTACTTTTATTAAAGTGTTAATGTGGGCCACAAGGGAGGTGGGAGGTTCATCCAGGCAATAAAGGCATGATCCATTCAACTGTCCATCCAGAACAGAGTGAGGTTAGTGTGGGTGGGGTTTACATAAGGACAACCAATTGTAAAGGTTGCTCTTAGGTAAACCCTGCTCCAGGAGACAGTGCTACAGCAGATTGAGTTCAGGGTAGGGATGGGTTTATCTAAAGGTGTCTTTTGCATTTGGGTATCCTTAGGTAGCCCCTGTGGCGAGATAAGGCCATATCTTATTGTTCTACTCATATTGCAGGAAGTCGTGGACTTCATTGTTCATGTGGTGTTGGAGTCCCCCAGGCTCATGGTACTGGGGGACTTCAACACCTGGATCGACGATGAACTCTCACAGTTTGGACAAGACTTCCTTATGAGTTCCTTGGGCTTCACACAGGTTGTTTCCTCTGTGACTCATAATTATGGCCACTCACTGGATCTGGTTTCCTTTCTGGGGTTAGAGGCCTCCGATTTGGTGGTGGAACCTGTCGGATGGTCCAACCACCACACCATCAGGTTTAATTTCTTGGCTCCGCCTTATAGGTCTGCCCCTGTGGAAATGGTCCAATACTGCCCTTTATGGGGTTTGACCCCTGATGGCCTTTCGGCAGTGTTAGACCTATCGGGAATTCTGGATGCAAGCGGGGGTATAGAGAATTTACTCCAGGCTTTTAACCGAGCAGTGGAGGAAGCTCTGGGTACCTTCACTCCTTTCCATGTTCGCCTGCTCAGTCTCTGCCCCAGGTCCCTATGGTCTGATGGGGCTTTGGGAGAGATGAAGTGGGCAGGGCAAAGGCTAGAGTGAGCTTGGCGTAGATCCAGCTTAGATGCCAATACACTTAGACTAATGGAACATTATAGATTCTATCAGTTAGAAATCTCCCATAAGAAGGCAGAATTCCTGTCCAGGGAGATTGCTACTGTACAGAACTGACCAGCTCAGCTATTCCAAACCGTGGACAGACTGTGCAATTCAGCCTGTCTTTGAGTTCAGAAAGCCTTGTCTCAAGTGGAGTGCAATGAGTTTTTTCGCTTCTTTGCTGATAAGGTTGCCGACATCAGATTGGAGATTCACTTATCATGCCCTATGGGGGCTACTGGTGGTTGGAGCAAGGACACGACTCCGCCATTTTGCTGGGCTGATTTTGACCGACTGGCAATTGACGGTATCATGTAGCTTCTCCAAAGTGTGCGCCCATCTTGCTGTGTATTAGATCCAGGCCCGACTCGCCTCTTAACAGGGTGTGTTGATGTGATTGGCCTGGTTCTAGTGGAGTTAATCTGGTGCTCATTGGAGTCAGGGGAGTTTCCCAGCTCCCTGAAAGAGGCTGTGGTTACCCCCCCTTCTCAAGAAATCAGCTCCTGACCCAAATTCTCCTGAAAATTACAGATCTACCTCTAACCTTCCCTTTATAGGGAAGGTTATTGAGAAAGTTGTTGCCCAACAGCTGGAGGACCATCTTACCATCCATGCTATCTACGATCCTCTCCAGTCTGGTTTCCATAAGAGACATAGTACTGAGACCACTCTGGTTCGGGTACTCAGTGATCTCCTGATGGCTAGAGACCAGAAGCGATGCTCCATCTTGGTCCTTCTGGATCTCTCTTCAGCGTTTGGCACAGTGGACCATGGGGTATTTCTTGATCACCTGTGGTTCACTTGTGGCCTGTCTGGTACAGTTCTCAGATGGTTCCATCCCTTCCTCACAGGCAGGTTGCAGAGAGTGGTCTCAGGGATTTTTTCCTCTGACACCTACTCCCTGCCTTGTGGGGCTCCACAGGGTTCAATGTTGTCCCCCATATTGTTCACAGTGTATATGCTTCCACTAGGAGACATTGTAAGACAGTACAGACTGAGGTTTCACTGTTATGCAGATGATACTCAGCTGTACCTGTCTTTTGTGCCCGACCAGGATAGTGCGCTTTCAGTCTTTTCTAACTGTCTCACTGAAATCCAAGACTGGATGAATTCCAGTTGGTTGAGATTGAACCCTGACAAGACGGAGGTGTTAGTGGTGGATCTGGGCCGCCAGATGGGAGGTCGATGGCAGGGCTGCCACCTGGGCTTAGGCTTTGGGTTCCCAGCTCCTGACCTCTGAATGGGTGCCGAATCTGGGGGAGATATTTGATGATGGGCTGACACTTCATTCTCAGGTGTCAGCTGTGGTCAAATGCTCTTTTTATCATCTGAGGAATATCACCTGGATTAAGCACTTTGTTCTGTCTGGTGACCTTTCAACCTTGGTCCATGCATTTGTGACCTCATGCCTCGACTACTGTAACTCCCTATACCTAGGGCTTCCGGGGGTTGATATCCACTGCTTGCAGCTAGTGCAGAATGCTGCAGCCAGTTCATTGGGTCAATGCGATCTAGTCATATTTCGCCTGTGCTGTGCGCTCTGCTCTGGCTGCCTGTTCAGTGGCAGATCACCTTTAAAATTGGCTTGCTGACTTTTAGAGCTCTACACAGTTTGGGTCTGAGCTACCTACAAGAGCTTCTGAGTCCCTCCTGACCTCTCAGACTGCTCCATTCAACCGACGAGGGATTGCTAAGATTCCCAGGGTGCGATTGAAGATCTCAGGAGTGCGGGCTTTTACCTTTGCTGCTCCCTCCCTGTGGAATTCTCTACCTCATCAGATATAAGAGTGCCAGACAGTGGAGAGCTTCAAAGCCGCTCTAAAAACATACCTGTTTTTACATGCCTTTCCAGAGTTTTAATATGTTGAACTGCATATTTAGTTTTTTAACTGTTCTGTTTTTATTTGTGCATTGTTTCTGAACTGCTGTATTTATTTGAGTAGTGTTTTTAGAAAACTGTACAGCACTTTGATATTTATTGATATAGTGCTATATAAATAAATGTATTATTATTATTATTTCATGTTATTTTATGTGAGGAATACATCAGAGATGCCCATGATGGCCCAGTGTAACTTGCAAGGGATCATGGGTACAAACAAAGTACATGGGCCCTGGGAAATGATACGATTTCCTTGCTACTGGGCAGAGAATCTGTTGACTACTTAGCCAGGGACTGAGAGCTTGATTAAACAATTTAAAAGAAAACAAAAGGGCTAATTAAGCATAGCTGGGAGGCTAGGTAGCCCAATTTGCTTGTGAAAGGCCAAGACATCTAGTAGTGCTATTTCATCTGGATTCCTTTTGTCTCTGCAAGTCTTCCCTGAGCTAATCTAGTTACAGCTAAATGGACTAGCATTTTAAGTAAATGACTGTACTGCATGTAACGTAATTATAGTCATTTGGGGGGATGCTGGATCTGCTTCTGGAATTCAGGCTGAAACTGGTTTGTCTCTAAGCCCTGTGTTACTGCAGGGATGAACAATTGTTTTTTTGGTAATAAAATATTAAAAGCAATTGGTTGTGTAGCCATGGAGATGGAATGCTAGCCAATTGCAGGGCAAGCCAATATTCACTAGACCTGCCCTTTGAGAAGCCCATAAAACTGGAGTGCAGTCAGGGCCTTTTTGCCATTTTACCCTTGGACTTTGGTGAAAGAACATTGCAAATGGGACCCTGTCCTACTTAAAGAGAGCAGAGACATTTCTCTTTCAAGACATTCTCCTGAACCAGAAGAACCAAGATTTCAGCTACCACTTTTAAGAACATTTTACACTTCAGATTCAGTAACTAAGGACTTGAGGTAGAACTTTCAAACTAGAATTTTAAAAGTTTAGTTTTTTCTGTGTACATTTTATTTTCGATGTCCTGTAACCAGTGTCTAAAATGATCTGTCTTTAAGTTATTTACTACATTTATTAATTAATTAGTAAAGGCTTTGGCTTATTTTAAGATAATTCTGCCAGTGTGTTTTGTGTGTGTGTGCTGGGAAGAGTTTGTTCAAACTATACTATGCCTGTTTGACTGCTAAGGGTCATACACTACCAAAGTAAGTTACCACTAGGGACTCTGTGGATGACAGGAGGGGAGGAAATATTAGAGGTCTCAAGAAGGAGTCTGTGGGGGTTTTAACTGGTCTCTGCATTTCTGGGGAAAAATACAAAATAGGGTGTATAGGGCATTCCCCAGAAGGACTATACACACCTGTGGCTTTTCTGATTTGTTGTGCAGTGGCCGAGAGGGTTCTCTCCCAGGAACACAGACTTAAGACTGTATTTTGTACCCCCCCTTGCAGGGAGAGAGGGAGCCGTGGGATCCTCTGGCGTATGTTTATTTGTGAAACAGCGAGCATACTAAGAGGACAGAGGAGGGGTGTCCCTGACCCTGATCACAATGGGATTCACTGTATCCCAGGGAATTCCAGCCCCACGGAAGTGAGCTTGTGACACCCCCCCATCCAGACCTCACTCTAGCTCTACCTCCTGAAAAGTTGGCTGCTTGTACCCACTGTGCCCCTACACTTGGATGAGTCTCCTACCACCATTGTGGTCCAAGCTAATACGTTGCCAGTGGGGGAGGGGGGTCAAGACGGGGATGCATCAGAATGCCTACAATGATTAGGGACATATTTTTAAAATATGATATTGGTCAGAACAGAAGGCCTCCCTCCATGCAACCCTGGAATATAAACATGACCCCCTCCAGTACAGATGAGAGAGGGTAACCATGGCAAAATGCATGCAGGATACACAGTTCTGTGTTCCTGAGGGTGTCAGGGGACATTTTTAATAAGGCAAGGGTGCTGGTGGCTTTTTTTAGGATGGGTGCTATAAAAGGGGAGAGAGAGAGGATGCACAAGTCCCGGGACCTCAACATGGGAATATCCAAATCTAAATCTTCACAAATATGGGGGCCCTGAAATACAAATATTGGGACACATGCAAACCCCATCAATAATGTCACAGTCCCATGTTTTGAAGAGTTATTGTTTGTAGACTCTGACAGATTGGTATGATCATGCAATATTCCAAAATACTAAGCTGGTGCTGAGTTACAAGGCTGTCAGTTGTTGGAAATAATAGCAACAAGTGCACCAAAATGTAGCATGCTAAATGCTTGCATGACTGTGCCATAAAAAAACAACAAAGATGTTTACCAGGCACAGGGATTTTAATCTTGTGGATGACTTATCTTCTGGCCTCTCACAGTGGTATTTTATTGAGATTGTATTTACTTGGCTGACATCACCACATGTCACAAGACTTGAGAGTGATGTGTCCATTGCCAAACCAGAAATGCTGCTTTCTCACACGGAAAGACTCTGATAATATCAGACTTCCAAAGAATGTGGCTTCAAAAAGGATATCCATGAACGTCAAGCTACACACAACAAGGAAGAACATCAGCGTGGCCTTTGTGTTGACAGACTATACTGGCAGCATATCATGATGATATCGCTTCTGACATCCAGTTGTGCAGCATTGGTGAGGT
Source organism: Neoceratodus forsteri (assembly GCA_016271365.2). Taxonomy (NCBI): domain Eukaryota; kingdom Metazoa; phylum Chordata; order Ceratodontiformes; family Ceratodontidae; genus Neoceratodus; species Neoceratodus forsteri. Next base: position 36,673,046 of record CM028133.1, on the reverse strand, counting down.
GTCATATTGATATTACAAATGTGCTGTTACACATGGGTGCAACAGTGCTAGGTGGGAGGGTCGTTAACAGTGGTATCGTAGCTCTTATGTCATCATTGACAGATTGTCATAATGATAAAGATATTTCAGTTCTGCTGTATGATATGGATGCAACATTGGCAGGGTTTGTGGTGACAGCACAGCTCTGGTGTCAACAATGTGTGCAATGTTGGCAGGTGCTATGCGGTATTAGTAGGTTTCATGAGATGGACCAACTCTGGTGTTGACCATGGGTGCATTTTGTCAGGTTTTGTGGTGGTGTCACATTAGGTTTCATAGTAATAGAACAGCTCCGGTGTCATCCAGGGGTGCAATTTTGGCAGGTGTCATGGTGATATCACAGGTTTTCTGTCACTCATGGATGCAGTGTTGGTGGGGTATCATGGTGGTAGCACTGGTCTGTTGTCACCTATGGGTGCAATATATGTGGAGTGTAACAGTGGCAACACAGCTCTGCTGTTAAATTTGGGTGCAGCATTAGCTGCTTGTCACATCAGTGTGCAGCAAGAGAAGGTGAGTAAGCATGTGGCTAAGGGTTTGGTACAGAGAACAAGGGCTTACACCTCAAACACCAGAAGGTATTTTAGAGCAGAAGATGAAGTACATGGCTAGACATTTCAGATGAGCTTTGCTTGACCTCAGAAAGGGTGTGGGTTGCTGGCACACAGACTAGGACAGTGGTTGGTAGGTGTAGGGGACACCCACGTTCCATTGAAGAAAAGGGAGTAAACATATTAGCCATAAGGGATCCAAAGCAGAGACATGAGAAATACAGTCCTTTGTGAAATGACTGCAATTATGTAAAGGGTGGTAAACAAAATAAATGCACGGGGGATGAGTTTCTTGAGGTGAGCTGCCACTGTATATAGTAGGATTCAATGAGACCTTTTGGAGTGAGGAAATTACATGACATACAAGGGTAGAAAGGTATAGTCTCCTCAGGAAGGAGTGTCAGGGGGTGAAGGGGTTACAAGTCAGTGAAAGGATTAAAGCAATCGAGAAAGAGCATGAGGAGGGATAGAAATCCTACAGACAGCTGATCAACGTGAAACAAAAAATGAATTCTAGGATGTAGGAGTATGTTACAGACAACAGTAGCACAGGACAGCATGACTTTGAATTGGCAAACACATTTCAGAAGCAGAAACTATTGAGGCCATAGTTCTCATGGGGAGGGGGATTTCAACCTACCTGGTTCCAGAGAGAAAAAGTGTTTGTGTATTTCTCATCAGTTGTAAAGGACTGTTCTAATAACATGGATTCAGTTCACTATCCACACTCCAGTACTGCAGTTCTGCTGGAGACAGGTGAGTCATTGAAGTCTTTAAGCTAAGCTAAGCTCCTTCCACCACCCAGCTGGTATATCCTCCAGTTCTGCCCTGTGATGTCAGATCTTTCATCTCGCTGGAAGGGGCAGATCTCCACTTTTGCAGCATTGAAGGATTCTAGTATTTCAAGTGTTTTTGCCAGGTGAATTTTTGATTGTTTCAGTCTGCATTCAACATTACAGTTGCTCCAGTGTCTTCCAGTTCCACTTCGTAATCGATGATGGAGAGCAAGAAACCTGGTTTAAAATTCTGCACTTGGTGTAGTCAGAAAATGTTGGCCACGATCTGTACAACACATGATTATACTGCCTGAGTGATGAGCAGGATGTCGAGGGATGCAGTTTGGGTCAGGCCATGCTACCCATATCCATCAAAGATTGGAAGGTTTGACTGGCCATTGGTAGGTCAAAAGACCACAGAAAGGCTTTGGCAGCAGCAGGGTCTGCTGCTCAGCTTGTGATCATGAAAGAAGAGGTGGCAGCGTCTATGGTGAGAATACTGTCAGTCATGGTGCTGTTCTTATCTGGGGCCAGTGTTGGAGTGTCATTCTTTGATGAGTTCAGATACATGTGTCTGGCCTTCCAGACCTTCAGTGAGATCCCTTCTTACCTTAGCAGAAAACACAAGAAGCACCATCACAGGTTGTGGGACCAGGAAAGATAAGACTTTTCCTACTCCTTCAATTGCCCTGACTGCTTAACCTTGGTTGAGCTTCCTACAATTGAGGGGACAGTCAAGGGCTCCACTGTAACATTATCATGCCTGTTAACCTCAATTCTGGTACAGCAGGCAGTTGAGACCTTTCTCGAGCTTGTTGACTGGTCATTGGAGATCGATGAGAAGTCAATCTCTCAGACCCTACTGCTCCCACTCCTCACTCAGGAGGATAAGGCACAGTTGGCAGCCTCTGCTGAGTTGCCTTGAAGGCTGCCTCCACTGGCAGTCATGCCTCCAAAGCCTTTCATGCTTAACCTGCTGAGGCAGGTGGTTTATACAAACCCTCAAGATGACAGTTGCTGTTGAGATTAAGGTGAAGACACTGTTTGCACTCTCAGTCCCACTCAGCTGGGAGTTGTCGACGTTGACAGTCATTGTTCTCCTCATCCTCAGACGAGGAGAGGCAGTGATGTAAAATGCATTGACACTGTAAGGACCTCCTCTGGCAACAGTGGGACATTTCTGGGAGGGGCAGGGTTCTGCACCCTGGACCTTTTGCCTCTTGACTTTCGCCAGTCATTCCCTTGCCAGTCTGTACTATTCAACTGTTGTTAATGTCTGCAACTCTGCCTCTTTGGGTGGAGCCACCTCCATCCCAGCCTCTGTTTTTGGCCCCAACCAAGGAGTCTTACCCCATGGCCAGCTTGCCTGGCCAGATCTTGGTGTAGATCACCCAGAATGAGGATACCAGGGTTGAAAATGGTCAAAGGCCATCTGTGAGGAATCCTCCAGCTCCAAAGATGAGTCATTGATGACCTTGACCAGGACTCATAATTAAGGATTTAAGTTTGTCATGGATGAGGTTTCAATAAGTCATTGGTTGTTCATGTAATCATCAGTAAACGTCCTGGCACTGTCATCATTGCTACTTTTTGATGACAATCAGGAAAGCCATGGAAGTCCTGAACAAAAACCAAATGCCATGGAATCCATTATGTGTATGACTGCCATGACAAACTTACATCCCTACTCATAATTTCAACTGGGAACTGGTTGAGGAGCTGACCACCAGTAATAGGCTGATGTCATTTGGAGCTTTGATCCTACTTATGTTGGAGTCCATGGAAGTTCTCTTAGAGACAGTTCAGAATTGGGCTAAGTGCTCATTTATTGACATACTGGACAGGGATGATTCTCTGGGGGTTGCCTTTCCCATGGCTGAGGCCATCTTGAGATCAGGGTATTTGGTAGCATCCGGCATGCTGCCTGGCAGCCTCTCTCCATATGGTCTGCAAATACACAGTCCTAACAGGCTCCTTTTCTGAGTTTTCCAACCACCCTTCTGCAGAGGGTTTAGTTTCAGACACGGCCTTCTAAAAATCAGGAGGCCAAGGGGATGTGGGCAAGCCTCCAGACAAATAGCCCAAGAAGAGTGACCATGCATCTGAGAAGGTGTATGCTGCTGTATCACTAGGTCTCTGTCACATCAACTACGCTGTCATGATGGCAAACTTTGACCACTCCCTGTTTGCAGAGTTAGAGGATTCCTCCCCATCTTCCAGTCAACAAACAGCTTCCAGTTAAGATCATCAGAGACCAGGGTCAGTCACTGGCTAAACAGCAGCTTCAGATGGCTTTGGACATGGGTCAGCAGCAGTCACCATGCGTCATAGGGACCTGGCTGAGGCTTTCCACCTTCACAGCAGATACTCAGCATAAGCTGGCCTATGTTCCCTTCTTGCACAGCAACATATTTTACCCTGCCTTTCTGTTCTGGTAATTTCAGCCACAACAATGTCATCAGAAGCCCCAGCAGGAGCAGTTTCAGCACTGGCAACTGAAACCCAAGTTTGGTGGCCAGAGGCAAAAAAAAAAAGTGAGGCAGAGGTGGTGGTGCTCCCTCAGCCTGGCAACTAGAGCTCCCTCCAAGACTGTGCAGTGATGGTTTGTGGGGTGTCATTCCCCTGTCTGGTCCCTCCCAGCTCCTGGTCGTGGGGGTCAGTTTTACCACAGTGGTCCTCCATTACCTTGGACAAGTGTGTTCTAGAAGTGATGAGCAGAGGTTTGCCTCTGGATTTTGAGGTCGTCCCACCCTACCATCTCTGATCTCCTCAAGAATGTAGTTCTAATATGCTCTTGGGACTACATTTCAGCTTTGTAAGGGTGTTTTTTGCATTTATCCACCTTATTTTACACCAGTGCATGCCAGGTCCATGGATAAGCGGCTCTCGCCAGCAGTTTGGTGCTATTTTGTATTATTTTATTCAAAGCGAAGCTTACAGCTGACTCTGACCCCTACGCTTTACTTCTGAGTTCCCCATGTTATTTAAAACAGCCCTGCTATGAGCTATGAGCAGGGTGAGTGTGAGCAGGGCAGGTGCACGTGCTTGTGTGCGCAAAGACGTGCGCAGAGACACGCATATCTAGCGCGTGTTTCTGCGTGTTTGTAGCATGGTTTTGTGGTGTGGAAGATTACTGGTCATAACACCAGTGATACTTAGAGAGTGAAACCTATAAGCAGTAGCAAGATATATAGGCCATATAGCCCCAAGAGGGAATTTTTGACTTTGGATTTATCCTTTTAATAAACTACAAATCATGTCTGAATTTATCAAAACAGTAAATGGAGAAACGGGGGGTGAAATGTAGCCACTGTAGCATGTATAAACAGATCCTTGCACTAGTGGATACTGAAACTCAATATGCATGTTCTAAATGTCTTGAAAATGACGAAATGAAAAAGGAGATCCCCGTGCTTTAACAGCCGATTAATGCTTTTAGAGGCTAGTCAATTAGATATGGCTTCTAGATTCAAAACAACCAATGACATGGAAACTCCAACACCTTCGGGATTATTTGAAACAGGAAGCATCGATAAAAATGCATCTAATAACACTGATCCTACTGACTCTCCATTAGTGCAACTGCTAGCAGACGAACCACTAGACAGTAATACAAAAGTTAATCAAAATAAGAAAAGATTAAGAGACCCCAAATTATATGAGGAGGAGGAATGGTTTAGTGTACAGAGTGCAAAGGCCCCCAAAAAAGGCAGAAAAACTGGGACCTTTAAACTACCTTTAAGAAATCATTTTGATATTTTCACTAGTACTGGAGACCTTATTAACGGTCAAACCAATACAGAGCAATTGACACATCCTATAATAAATACTGATTCCTTACATCATATGGAAAAGAGATGTACTTCTAAGTCCCATTTCCGTGGGCCTAGTAACTCAAATAATATGATTCAAGACCAGATATATACTCAGGAATTGGAAATTCCCCTAATAGAATTTAGTGATGGATCAACAAACCCTGAACAATGTGTAGTTCCCATACCAACAGCTAACATTCCAAAAATGTTCATAAGCAGTTCTAGTACTACTCAGACCATTTCTTCAGGGCCTTCAAACACAAATGATGTCAGAAATAATCATATGCCTGTACATGGTATGGAAATAGGCCAAAATCACACTAGAAATCAAATTCAATTGCAGTCTGAACAAGTATCTAAGTTGGTAAATGTATTGGGAGATTCTGTGATCAAACACTTAGAAAAATTTGCAATGGTGATAAAGAAAACAGAACACTGTCTTTTTTGGGGGGCCAAAATAACTGATATTACCTCTATGCTAGACAATATTCTGGGTAGTTCTAGTAATTCTCTAGTAATAATACATGTCGGAGTTAATAACATTTTCAAGGAGCCAATATTGAAAATTAAGCAAGATCTTGTAGGAATGTATAACAAACTTGCATTATTAAACTGCAATATAGCCTTTTCTAAGATACTCTCAATTCCCAAAGCACACAAGTCTCATAATGATGAAACAAAAATGTTCAATAATTGGCTACATCAGTGATGCATTAAACAACAGATTGGATGCCTCACCCACTGGGAGGAATTTGAGGACCAAAATTATTTATTTTTGTGGGATGGTTTACATTTGAGCAGAAAAGGAAATGGAATTTTGGGGAAGCATATTGTCTGTTAAATCAACAAGTTTTTAAACTAATGCATTGGGGAAGGGTCCAAATGAATTGGGCTCTCAGAATAACAATATAAATAAAGATGGAAATGAGGATCATTTTGTAATTATTCCAAGTACAAATATTGGAACTAAAGAAATCAAAGTTACATGTGTGTTAGAGAATGCTGGCAGAGACTCCATTAGTTTATTACTTGTTAATGCCCACAGTTTAAATAGTAAGACTGATGAATTAAGGGTTTTTTTAAATAGCAAATGATATTGACATCTGTGGGGTCTGTGAAACATGGTTTAGTAATAATGACTGGTGTATGGAAATTAGTGAATATACCAACATATGCTAGAATTGCATGAATAGTAAAAGTGGGGGGATTGCTCTTTATATATATCAGATGAATACAAATGCTCTCCAGTAAATTATAATAATATGGATAACTACAAATCTGAGTTGTTATGGACTAAAGTGAGGATTACAAATAATTATAGTCTGACACTAGGACTTGCTTATAGAGCTCCAAACCTCAACAGTAATGAAAATAATTTGTTCATGAGTACTACAGAAAAAATGTTTTTTTATAATAATTGCATCTTAATGGGTGACCTAAATTTTCAAAAAAATAACTGGCTTGAAAATACATGCACAACAGAATTTGAAAAAAGATTTCTAGATTACTGTAGTACAAACAATCTTGAACAGTTTGTTCAGGAACCAATAAGGGGAAATAACATACTAGACTTGTTTTTTCCAAAAATTACAGAAAATATCACAAAAGTTCAAGTAATACAACCATTATCTAATAGTGATCATAATATGGTCTTGGTTAATGCAAATATAAAAAGTTTTCAGCCAAGTAAAGGGTGTACTCAAACCTGAAATTTTTATAAAGCTGACTATATTAAAATTAATAAATATTTAGAAGAATGGGACTGGGCCGCAGATTTATCAAATTGTAATTTATGCACTATTTGGATGAAACTTCAGTCCAAAATAAACCATTATATTAAATATTGGGAACCAAACAGGTCAAAATACAAAACCAATAGCAACAAAATAACTCCTATATTGTGGAACAAGACTATAAAATGTAGCTTAACAAGAAAGAAAAAACTTTATAGAAAATATAAAAAGACACACTCTATCGAAAATTTGGTTTCTTACAAAAAAGCAGTCAATTACAGCAAAAGTTTAATAAGAAAAACAAAAAAACAATATAAAGAAAAATTAGCTCTATCTGCAAAAGACAACAGAAAAGCTTTCTATAATTACATCGGCTGTTTAAAAAATAGTAATTCTATTATAGGACCCCTAATTACCACTGAGGGAATTATTTCCGATGAATCAGAAATGGTGACTGAATTAAATAAATACTTTGCAAGTGTTTTTAATAAGAAAGATAATATGTCATTTCCATGACATAAGTCTTCTGCTGCCTTTAGACCCTTTACACAACATGAAGTACTAGATGCCATCAGGAACATCAAGTCTGATAGTTCAGCTGGACCAGATGGAATTCCATCTATTTTTATTAAGAATACTGCTAATCAATTAGTGGTTCCTCTAACATATATGTTTAATATTTCTGCAATATCTGGAAAAACTATCCCTTTATGGAATCAAGTGATAGTAATTCCATTATATAAAAAAGGGAGTAGAAATTCTGTATGGAATTATAGGCCAATAAGCCTCATGCAATATTTTGTAAAGTATTAGAAAGGCTCTTAAAAAATAGAATGATCGATCACTTAGATGAAACTAGTCACATAGATTTAATGCAACATGGGTCTGTCATACTAACCTTTTGAATTTTTTCGAGCCTGTAAGTGAGGCACTGGACAATGGTCTAGCAGTGGATATTGTCTATTTAGATTTCTCTAAAGTTTTTGATTCAGTAGCACATGGAATACTAATACAAGAATTAATACATGCAGATATACCTTATTTTGTAGTTAATTGGATTAAAGCATGGCTAACCGATAGGAAACAATGAGTGTCATTAAAAGACTACCTATCCTCATGGGAGAGTGTGACTAGTGGAGTTCCGCAGGGATCTGTATTGGGTCCTGTACTGTTTAATATATTCGTTTCTTCATTACAACCTCTAAATAACCAATGCTGGATGGAAAAGTACGCAGACGATGGTAAACTAGGTGGAATTGTAACTGATCAAATGTCTGCATTGAAGTTTCAAGAAAATTTAAATTATTTAGAATCTTGGTCCTTAAAAATTAAATTATTATTTAATGCCCAAAAATGTAAAGTAATGCATTTGGGTAAAGGAAATAAATGTTTTACATATACTTTTAATAACCCCATACTTCAAACTACTGATAATGAAAAAGATTTGGGTGTCACCTTTTCAAATGATTTTTCCTTTGATATTCACACTACAAACATAGTTAAGAAGGACAATCAGATAATGGGGTGTATACTCAAAAACATCAAAAGTAGAAGTGATGAAGTAATAATACCTCATTTTTCTAGTCTGATCAGACCACATTTGGAGTACTGCTCATCAGTATGTGGCCCTTCCTCAGTTAGAGGCAAAAGGCTAATCGAGGGTGTTTAGCGTAGACTCACAAAAAAAATCAAAGCTGTTAAGGGACAAGATTATGGCAATAAATTTTTTCTATGCAATACAAGAAACTAAGGGGAGATATGATATTGGTTCTCAAATACAGTAGCAGAAAAGGTCAGAGCCAAAAGGCTGGCCTTCAGGAAATGTAAGGGAACACAGCGGGATGAAGATAGACAGGCATACCAAACTGCCCTAAGGGAAGCAGGGAAGGCAATAAGGCAGGCAAAGTCCCAAACTGAGGAAAGACTAGCACGAACAGTAAAAGAAGGTGACAAGACTTTCTATAGATACATTAGTGAAAGGAGAAAGTCCAGAGGGGTATTGCTAAGCTTAATGGAGAAAAGGACATATGAGGAGGAGGACCCTGTAAAGGCATCTATCCTAAATAGATACTTTGCTCAGTATTTACTGAAGAGAAGGTGGGCATGGCCCACAGCTCAGCATCATGGACACAGGGGGGAGGGAGGTGAGCACTACTCCCTTCACAAAATAAAGGGTCCTACAAGAGCTTGCTAAGCTCAGGGTGGATAAGGCAATGGGACCTGATGGCATACATCCCAGGGTACTTAAGGAACTAAAGGTGGAACTAGCATAGCCATTAGCAGAACTGTTTAGTGAGTCTCTGAGCACAGAAGAGGTCCCAGAAGACTGGAGAAAGGCTCATGTGATCCCACTCCACAAGAGTGGTAGCAGGGAGGAGGTGGGGAACCACAGACCAGTCAGTCTTACCTCAGTAGTGGGCAAGATTATGGAGGCACTCCTTAAGGAAAGGATAGTGCAACACCTGGAATCCATAGGGGCACAGGATCCAAGACAGCATGGGTTTACAAAAGGAAGGTCCTGTCAAACTATTCTCATAGATTTCTTTGACTGTGTAATCAGAGTGGTGGACCAAGGGGGAGCAGTTGATGTCGCCTACCTTGACTTCGGCAAAGCTTTTGACACTGTTCCACATAGAAGATTGATAAATAAGCTGGGTAGGCTCGGGTTGGGTCAGAAGTTGGTCAACTGGGTGGCAAATTGGTTGATGGGTAGAAAACAGAGAGTGGTGGTAAATGGTATACAGTCAGAAGAGATGCAAGTCACAAGTGGGGTACCTCAGGGATCAGTCCTGGGGCCAGTCCTCTTCAACATCTTCATTAGTGACCTTGCAGATGGACTAGAGGGTAAGGTTTGTCTGTTTGCAGATGACACCAAGATCTGCAACAGAGTAGATGATCCAGATGGGGTGGGCAGAATGAGAAGAGATCTGATAAACTAGCAAAATGGTCAGAAGAGTGGCAACTGGGATTTAATGCAAAGAAGTGCAAAATCATGCACATAGGGAAGAGAAACCCTGAAGCCACCTATAGGCTGGGAGGGGAGTTGCTAGCAGTCACAAAGGAAGAAAGAGACTTGGGCATCATCATCATCACCATCACTGATGACTTGAAATCATCCAAGCAGACCTCTAAAGCAGTAAGTAAGGCTAGGGGGGTGTTAGAGTGTATTAGTAGGGGTATCACAAGTCGTAAGAGGGAGGTAATAATCCCTCTTTACAAGACACTGGTTAGGCCCCATCTGGAGTACTGCGTGCAGTATTGGAGGCCACACCTTCACAAGGACATTAACCAAATTGAGGCAGTCCAGAGAAGGGCAACCAAAATGGTGCAGGGACTGCATCAGAAGACATATGAGGACAGATTAACAGACCTCAATATGTATACCCTTGAGCAAAGGAGGGAGAGAGGTGATATGATTGAGACATTCAAACACCTTAAGGACATTAACAAGGTGAAAGAGTCTAACATGTTTAAATATAAGAAAAATAGCAGGACAAGAGGACACAGCATGAGATTAGAGGGGGGCCGATTAAGGGGGAACGTGAGGAAATTCTTTTTCACAGAAAGGGTGGTGGATGCATGGAATGGCTTACCACAAGAAGTGGTGGCTATGACTACAGTGCAGGGCTTCAAGCAGGCATGGGATAGGCATAAGGGAGCAATACAAATGACTATGAATAGATAGGCCACTGACAGAGCAAAGGCCGATGGCACATTTATGAGGTAGAAAAAGAAATGGACAGACTGGATGGGCCTTGCAGTCCTTATCTGCCATCAACTTCTATGTTTCTATGTTTCTATATTAGCTTACAATGTATTTCACAATAAGGGTATATTTGAAACTATAGTATTATGTTTCAATTCATCTGTGCCATTTACAAGATCTCATAATAAAAAAAACTGACTGGTACACAAAATAAGACCAGTAAGAGGAATCAGTGGCTCGCCCAAAGAATGATTTCTACATAGAATGCACTGCCTGAAGATGTTGTCGAAAGCAAATCATTAAGTATTTTTAAAAAGAGACTGGGGCGGGATATTCAGAGCAGATGCACCATACGCAATAGGGATGCACCTGCGCAAGAGCGGATATGTGCCATGATGCGATATTCAGCGGCAGCATATGTGCAGCACAAAACCCAATGCGCCATAGCATAACAGTAATGAATGCATACACAAGTGCAGGAGGCGTAACCAGGAATATGTGGTGCAGTGCGATATACAACAGCAGGTGACGTATGCAATAGTGGAGCAAGTGGAAGTTGTGCAATAGCAGATATAAGTGAATATAAAAGGGAGCAAGTGAGGGGAGGATGATTGCAATAGAGAGGAGCCATAGCAGGGGAGAGTGGAGACAATGTGGCAGGGAGCCAGGGCAAGACACAGGCGATCGGGGTGGCCAAGAGGTGGACAGGGTCACAGGAAGCTTGTGTGTGTGTGTGTGTGTGTGTGTGTGTGTGTGTGTGTGTGTGTGTGTATGTGTGGGTCTGTGCATGCCACAGAGGAAAGAAAGCAGTGGGGCAGAGGCAGGGCATGCAGTGGTGTAATGCCAGGGGTGCACCCGGTGCAGCGGCAGGACCAGCAGCACACAGCTGTGGGGGACCGGGTAGTCAGCCGCCCGGGAGACAGCACCAACCTGGGATATGGCCAATGCCATCTTCCAGATAGAGGTGGTAATGAGGGGTGTGAGGAGGCAGGCTGCAGGGAGGCACAGCCATGGAAGGGCTCATCATCGGTATGCTCAGAACAGGCTGTACCGTGCCCACGTCAGCTTTGAGCTGTACATTGACATTGGGATCGTGGGTCGGTACTACTTGAACTGGACCATTCTGAGGTGGCTCTGTGAGCTGTGCAGAGAGGAGATGCAGGCACCCACAAGACGGAGCCATGCTCTATCCGTGGAGACAAAGATCACAGCTGTCGTGCACCTGCTCACCATGACCACCTTCCAGAGACCAACAGGGGATGCAACAGGCATAACCCAATCAGTCGCATCACGCCTACTCACACAATTCCTCAGTGCACTGCTGCCACATGCTGCGGAGTACATCCATTTCCCCAGCACACAGGCGTAGCGCAACAGCAAGCATGCAGGAGTTCCACAGTGTAGCACGGTTGCCTGGAGTGCTTGGGGCCATCGACTGCACCCATGTTGGCATCCGCACGCCGCCTGGCCTGGAGGGGCGGCATATATAAACCACAAGGGATACCTGAGTGTCAACTGCCAGGTGGTGTGCAATGCCAGGGGGTGCATAATCAGTGTCTGTGCCACACACCTTGGGGGATCACATGATGCCTTCATTTGGCACCAGTCTGCACTGTGCCATAGGTTCAAGAGTGGGAACAGCCCCACTGGCCATCTGGTAGGTGAGTATGCAGTGCATGCCAGATGCTGAGAGCAGCAGGGGGGTTGTATGGAGCAAGGGTAGGGGTGCCATGGGGTGCAGTGACACACACCACCATGCTAACGATACCTCTCTACACACAGGTGACAGTGGGTACCCACTCTGGCCCTGGCTGCTCACACCCCTCGACCCCAATGCAGCAAGAGTACAATGAGGCACACGCCACCAGATGGAACATCATCGAACGTATGTTCGGGCTGCTGAAGGCTCTGTTTGGTTGCCTGGACAGGTCTGGTGGTGCCCTAGAGTATAACCCCTTAAAGGCCTGTGGGCTATTCCTGGCCTGCTGTATCCTGCACAACATGGCCACTGACTGTGGGATAGCCATTAAGGTCAAAGAGGGGGGACAGCGGTGGAGGCAATGAGGACACTGGTCCAGCTGGTGTTGGCAGCCGGCCCCTGGGCAAAGAGATCCCTGGCTGGCCAGGATGGCCCAGCAGCACTGGGACACCATCGCAGAGGAGCACTATGGATCACACAGGTAGGTGAACAGGGCCATAAGCAAGCACCAGGGGCAATGGCATAGCTGACAGACAGGCAGGGGCAGACACCAAGGCAGGTCTGGTGGCAGGGGTGTGGGAATGGGTGGGGGTCTGCACACAAAAGCAGAACACAGCAGAGCTGCACTCAGCATGTACACACAGGCACACACACCCCATCCCTTGCCCACAGGGCCACATGCACACCCACCCGATATGCCCCCCCACACACCCACAGGATCCAACAGAACCACACCCAGTGGCAGGCACTGTGTGTGTCTCAGATGCTGAGCACCATTGCACAGCGCTATGCTGGCCTCATTGTGCACACGCCACAGTGGCCAGCAGCTGGGCAGGTGTGCACAGGGCCCATGTGAGTGCAGGACAGGGTACCACACCCATGCGTTGTACACAGAACACCACAGTGCACACTGGGCAGTAGTAGACAGTGGTCATGGAGGGGGAAGAGTCAGTCATGGTGTACAGTAGCACAGCCGCCACAAACATATGGGCGGCCCTGCTGAGACCTGCCAGCTGTAACAGGCTGATCAGTGGCCTCATGGGGTGGCACTGATGGTCCCCCAGGGGTGATGCTGCATGAAGGTGACCGTGCAGATGTCTGCAGGCCACCAAACATGCCCACACTGGGCATGCTTGATATGCCCACAGCCAATTCCGGCATCGACATGGCAGGGGTTGCCCGATGCTGGGACCGAGGGGTGGACATTGCACTCCGTGGGGTGTGCAGTGGCTGGGCACACAACTGTTTGGCCAGTGTTGCCACAACAGTCGCCATCGCAGTGGTGTGCCTATTGATGGCTGTAGTCACATCCACCCACTGTTGAGCTAACTTTTCCAGGAGCAGGGCATGGTCCCTGCCGTGCCACTCCTCTGCCTGGTGCAGCTCCGCACGGAGCGCATCCACTGCTACCACGAGCCATACCTGCTGATCCACAGAGGCCTGGAGCAGATGGCTGTGGTCGTCCAAGGGGTCATCTGCATGGCCATCCTGCTGACCCCTGTGTGGTTCCTGACCCAGTGGCACAGTGCCCCGTGATGGTGGGCACCGCACAGTGGTGCCTTCCTGGGGTACATCCTCACGTGGTGCACTGTTGCCGCCCCCTGCCCTCATCCCCCCGTCAACACTGTCCAGCTGCTTCCACTGCCCCTCCGGCTGCTGAGTGCCAGGCACCACTAGCATGGCTGCATCAGCACCACCAGCACCACTGCCATGTCGGCATGCCAGTGCTACCCCACTGGATGCCGCAGACACAACAGGAACAATGGCTGGTGGGTAGGCAACCATGCCAGTGCTGCCCACACTGCCACCTAGGCGGATGCCAGTCATTGGATCCCCCTGTGACCCACCAACATCACTGTCTGGGACGTGCGTCATGTCATCATCAGTACTGGAGTTGGCCCCATCTGAGTCTCAACATACAGGACACCATGCCTGGTGTCCCACTGGAACATAGCCAGGGTCTCATCTGCACCCGCACCACAGGCATCAGTCTGGATAGCTGTGCAGGGCTGCAGGTGGTCGGTCCCTCGGACACTAGTGGAGGTAGATGTGCACTCCACCGGTTTCAGGGCCACCCCCTTGGTGGACACACCCACCACCGCTGCCCCATGCAGACGCTCAGGAGCTGTAAAGGAACACAGTACCTTTAGTGGTTCCACCTGAACCCTGAACCCTGCCCCCCCTTGCCACCCACACACTGCCAGCACCGGTCCTACCATGTAGTGATGGGCTGCCGCCGTCTGGAAGCCTCTGCTGGGCACACCCTCAATGGCACAATGCTGCATGCTGCCAGCCACCTGCTCCTTCAGCGGCGTCAGGTGTGGCATGTCTTGCTGGCCTCCACCAGTGGTGGCATGTGCTGCCCAGATGGCAGCCACCTTGTCCTTTATCCTCCTCCTGTCCATGCCAACCTTCTTTTTGCACTCCTGCATGGAATGCTGGTGGTTGCCCTGCTGGTTGACCGCATGTTCCACCTCACCCCACACCACCGCATGGGCCTGTAGTGTGCCCCTCTGTTCACTGAGGAGTGGCTCCCTGTCGAGGTAGGCCTCGAACAGGGCATCTGATTCTGCCCTGGTGAAGTTGGGCCTCCGCTTCTGCACCCTTCCCTGCTCCTCATTTCCTCACGTCCGGTTATGTTTGTACCTGGGGAGATGGACAGATGTTACCATGGACTGTTCAGTCCCATACAGCCCTCCCAGACCACTGTCCCGATGTCTCCACTGCATGGCACGTACCTCCAAAGTTTGCAATACCGATCCATGGTCTGTGCAATTCCATGGCGCCTTTATAGCGCATCGCATGCAAATGAGGGTATGCGCAACTGTAATGGGATGCAAATGCAGTGGATGCACTGCGGAATGGATCATGAGCTGATTTGCATAACCTGGCTGAATACTGCGCGGATACATCTTGTGCAATAGTGTTGTGTATGCTCAAGTCGTGGTGCACCACTGTGATGTGCGCAATCTGATCCACACCATGCATGTGCGCAGTGCTGACACATACGCTAGCTGCACAGCATATGCACATAGCGCAGGAGGCAGTACAGCACACAGCCACTACTGTGCCTGTGGCGCTCATGTGCTGTACGTCCTGCGGGGCACACGTGCCATAGTGCAGATGGCGCAGTGTCATCATGCCCGTATTGCGCCACTGCACCATGGGTGCCATGGTGCCTCTGCACAGTAGGCCACTGCATGGCGTCACACACATGCACCCTACCATGCACCATACAGGGGCCTCCCAATAGTGCAGTGGCACTCCATGTGCGGCCAGACCCTTGACTCTGCAGCTGCCCTTTGCCCTCTAGGCACCATGCAGCCGCATGTTTGCCCCCTATTGCACAGTCCGGTGCCAGCATGATTGCGAATGGCAGCGCAGCACTGCACTGCCTCAGCACATGGGACACGTGCGCTACAAGGTGCCATTTTGCACTGTGGACAGTGCACCAGAGCCCCTGAGTGGAATGCCATTGAGCTGGCCAACCTGGTGGCTCTTGTAGAGCCACATGCAGGTGCCCTGTTTGGGCAGGTGCCCCTCCAGAGGCCTCGCACTGCGGTGTGGCAGGAGGTTGCAGATGGACTGGAAGAGGCCACTGGGAGCTGTCATTCCAGGGAGCAGTGTCGCCACTGCTACGGTGACCTCCAGTGGCGTGGCCCTGACTGCCTGAGGTGCCTTTAGGCGTGTGCTCAGCAGGGAACCGTGCCATGGCCAGGTAGGTGCTCCTTGACCATTACTAGTGTTCTCCAACTGTCCTCGGGGCACAGAGGTCAGCAGGCCAGGCCCCCGGGGGGGCAGCACCTGTGTTGTCAGGTGTGGGGGTGCATCGTGTCTACCCTACGCCACCATGACCCAGACATACTGTGCGGCAGATGCACTGGTGAGGGGGGCCTGTGGGTCAGACATGTACTGATGTGCCTCTCTCCATGTTTCCCCCTAGGACCAGGGGAATACCATAGAGCACGGATGGCCGGGGAGCAACCAGGTCAGGATCAAGCTGGGGGAGTGGGCATGTGGGCAGGCCACAGTGGTGGTGCTGCGGGTCAGCACAGCCCTGCTTATCAGGACGCAGGTGAGCACCGTGACTCCCTATACACCTGTGCAGGGTGGGTTGCAGGGGTGGTGGTGTAGCAGAGCCCCTCTGCATATGGCCCTTCCAGCTGTGCACTTCCCGTGGTGCCCTCTGCACCATCCTGTGGGCCTGCACATGTGTGTGGGTGTTGCAGGTGGGCTGTGGGTGCACTCGGTGCCTGACTGTGCCACTGCCTTCCCACTGCATTTCCATGATGCCGGATGGCCAGGATGGTGCTGTGTGGTGCATGGGCAGTGATGGTGTGCAGCAGTTTGCATGGCTATGGTTGCCCGGGTGGGTGGCTCATGTGGGCACACTCACTGTGGGTGGTTGCATGCCATCCCGGGGTGGCAGTCACTAATGCATGCCATGCACGTTGGGTGGGCTGCGTTAGTCTGGCCAGTCACTCATACTGTTTCTGCTCCCTTGTCCTAGGTGGACGTCATTGGGAGGCCATGGAGCAGACCCTTCAGGAGATCCTGCGAGTCACCCGCGCAACACTTGAGCTGCTCGAGAGAATGGACGGGGGTACTGGCAGTGGTACCACAGGTGCCACAGGGTGGCAGGAGAGGACCGGGACTGCCAGTAGGGCCTGCTGCTAGTGGAGTCACTCCATCCCTCCCTGGACTGTACCCCACACCCCCATGTCCTCCACCTTTGCCATTCCCATTGTCTCCTGACCCTTTCCCCTCCCCCTTGTTGCGTCCTCAGCCATCCCCTCCTCTGTTGTACATAACTGTGTATTGATATTGTTGCTGTTGTAGATGTTGTTGTGTTTTGTAATACTTACATTTTCATCTACATCCATGTCGGTCTCTGATTTGCAGCGGGCGGATGGAGCCTTGCTGCAGTGGTGTGCATGGCTACTGTGGGGTGGGGCTGGCTTGGGCGTGGGTGTGCCTGGTGTGGCTCCTCCACTGGTGTGGGTGGGGGCCATGGGCTGTGTCTAGGGGCATGTGTGGTGTGACCTGTGCACTGTTCACCTGTGTGCAGCAGGCTGTGGTGCATGTGCTGTATCCCAGCCACCCCTGTTGGTGTGTGCTTTGCCTGTGCGGCTGTAGCCATTGCTGCTACACCACCACCATGTGCGACTGTGGTATGCACGATCATCTGGCCCCCACCACCGCATGCTCCGCTGATGGCGTGCCTTCAGGGGCAGGCCATACCTGTCACCTTGCAGGCACGGTGCCCTTGCAGCTGGTATTACGACCCCTGGACTATCGCACATCTGTCCCTGTTGCCACTGTAGGCGGTGCTATTGTTTGCTCCCTCCATGCAGTCCACGGTGACTGGGGCGGTGCCTGTGGTCTGGTGGCTGTCACATGGGGTCCTGCTGCATGCGGGTGGTGGTCTGGTCACAGGCCCCTGCACCTGCCATCAGGGTGGGCAGGTTCGTGGGGTGACTGCCACATGGCAGGCTCACCAGCACCCTGGTGGTGGGCAGGCCACAGGTTACACGGCACCATGGGCTTCATAACAGCAGAGCCTGTCACACTGCTTTGTGTGGCTGTTTGCTGGAGTATCCATGGGACTAGGAGGGGGGGCCATTGTGTGTGCCCTGCGTTGCTTCCTGTGTGGCGCATACCTCCATGCACCACGGGAGGGTGCTGTGTTGCCTGGTGGTGCCGGTGCTGTGGCGGGGTGGGTGCATGGGTGGTGGACTTTACTCTGGTCCTGTGTTCAGAGTGTCTTCCTGCTTGTGGTGGTGTCCAGGGCAGCCCTTGTCACGTGCGGGGTCCCTCGGGTACTGGTGCCAGGTCACCCACCTTGCTGTGCCTCCATGGGGCCATGCTGGAGGGCCTTGTATGGGTTGTGGTGGCACTGGTGGATGGTGTCACTGCCTGTGTTGGGTGGTCATTGTGGGGTTGTGGTACATGTGCATTGTGCTCCGGGGCAACTGGATGCCTTGGCAAAGTGGTGCCAGACTGCCTTCAGTGCCATGCACTGTTTGGTCATGCTTCTGTGCTAGGTGTCTCGGGTGCTCCGTACTGGGGGGGTCGGCATTGGTGTGGTGCCGTGGCATGGGTGGGGCTTGGCCATCCTTGTGTCCTGGTCTTTGTTGGCCGGTGGATGGTGCAGGGGCACCATGACCAGCAGGTGGGGACTGCTGGGTCACATCTGCTGTTGGTTCATCACCGGAGTTCAAGGCTCTGTGGTCCGTCCTGCACCTGTCTGGTTGTGCTGCTCATGGGGGGCCTTTCTCTGGTCAGGTGGGGGGCCTGGGGGTTGGGGGGGTTGGTCTGTCTGTCCTGGTGCATGCTCCTCAGCACATGGCGCATCCATGGCTGCTGCTCAGCTGCTTCCTGTCTTTGTCCATGCACATCCCTAGGGGTGCTATTGCGCATCGTCCCTGCTCCATGACGCATCCCTCGTTGCACTGTGGCTCATCAGGAGTGTTATATTCAGCCACGTTGAACAGGTGCACCTTGTCCTGTGCATGGTTTGAATATCGCGCCCATTGCGCCATGGTGCACTGGACATGCGCCTGCTCCTTCTATTGCGCATCTTTCTGGTGCAGTCTGAATATCCCGGCCTAGATCTATTCATGGGTGATTGCAAATATTCCTTTCACCAATGATAGGTGGCAAGCTCATAAAAGGCATCACTGCCTACTAAGTTTGTAATTTACCCTATGAACCTATAAGAATCAGGGTGTCGAGGGACACATCCGTACTATGAGCCGATATTGCTCAGCTCCTAGAGTACAGGGTGATAGCTCATATTCCAGATGCCCTGGCCACTCAGGGATATATCTCAAGCTACTTCCTGGTTCTAAAACAGACAGGGAGCTGTGCCCCATACTGGATCTGCATGATCTTAACCAGTTCATCCAAAAGCCCAAGTTCCAGATGGCCGCTCTGAATCAGATCATTCCATCTCTGAATCAGATCGTTCCATCTCTGAATCAGATCATTCTGTCTCTGAATCAGATCGTTCCATCTCTGATTCAGATCATTCCATCTCTGAAGCAGGGCATGTGGTTCTGCTACCTGGACCTCCAGGAGGTGTTTTTCTATATCTCAGTCCATTTCTTCTTCTGATGGTTCCTTCGATTTCATGCAGAGGGGATCCTGTACCAGTTCCTGATAATGCCCTTTGGCCTCCCATCCATGCCCAGAGTCTTCACCAAGTGAATGGCAGTGGAGGTGGCCTTTCAGCGGTGCACAGGTGTCAGAATGTATCCTTACCTGGATGACTGGCTGATAGCTAGGCCATAAAAAGAGGCTGTGGTGAGGTCTGGGATCTGACCCTCTAGACCTGTCAGGATATGGGCCTTCTGGTCAACCTGACCAAGTCAGAGCTGGTTTCCTTGCAGGTTATCAAGCTCATCAGGATGGACCTAGACTCCCTAGGGGCCAAGGCCTGTCTCCCTGCAGACAGGGTATTGTACCTTACCACTTTTACCTGATCATTTCAGGTTGGGCGGTCATGCCCTGTCTATGACTCCGGTGGATGTGCTGCCTGCAATGGGAGCTGGGCCGGCAGTGGTCCCAGCATCTAGGTCACCTGGACCAGCTGGTTGTAGTGACCCAGCTGAAGTGGGATGCCATACAGTGGTGGTTGGACTCGCATCAGAAGAAGGGAATTCCATTTGTCTGGTCTCTGGTGGGGGTGGGAGCACACCTGGGAGACCAAAGGGCCCACAGGTTCTGGTCACCACAGGAGTTCCAACAACGCATCAGCCTGCTGGAGTTCTGTGCAGTATATCTGCATCTAACAGAATTCCCTCCATTCATCAGAGGTCAGGTCATTAAGGACCAGATGGACAATACGTCCACCATGTTCTACCTGAACAGGCAGGGCAAGACGCTTTCCCTTCCACTGTGTCAGGAGGCTCTTCACAGCTGGACACTTGTGCACAGCCTGGGTGCAGATCTCCTGGTGATCCATGTCATGGGAGAAGAAGCCTCCATGGAGGCTGTCACTCCACCCATATCTGTTGATCAGACAACAGGGGAAGGTCCTGTACTGAGACATTCAGTCCCTGTACCTCTCACCCTGGTTCCTGAGCAGCCAGAGTTCCTGGCTCTAGCCCTTTGTAAGATGTCCTCCACATTGTGAAGGCATCCAGTAAGGAGTCGACTTGTATATGCTGTGCATTTTAAGTGGAAGAGATTCTCAATTTGGTGCCAGGGTAAGGAGCTTGATCCCCTTACTTTCCCGTGTACGGACGATTGGTCCCCGGACATAATGTTGTGGTTAATTAGTAGCGGACATTATGTCATGGGGACAAAATAGAGTTACCAAGTTGGTTGCTGATGTTGTTGTCGCCGGTCAAAATGGAGCACATCACAAACTGGAGTGGCCAAAGAGTCGCCAGTCAAGCAACATTTAAACTTGGTAACTCTCTTTTAAACACTCCTATCAGACTATTTTTTCTCACCAGCACAGTCCGGAGAGGAGACAAGTCGATGAAGAGGGGGAAGATCAGGTACATCCTTGCCCCAGCAAAGATAAATCCAGAAGAGCCGCCTCTCCCAGGCTGGAGCTACAGTAGACAGGTGGAATTTTCCCAGGAGACAGTGCTACCCCCTCGATCTGACCTCCTAACATTGAGTTCCCACACGCCTTCAAGGTGACTGAGTGAAACAATTCATGGAGTCCTCTCCTTACTGGGATTGCTCCTTCAGACCTATGTGAGGACCGTTTTTCTGACTGCACAGTTTGATTTGTAATTCAGGCCCATTCAAAGGAGCAAGTGGCCCTTTCTTTTTTATTCATCTAGCTTAATCCTGCTCGCTCCTTCAGACCGACATACACTTAATGCCCTTCCTTGTGCTTTATCCCTAAACACTAAAACTAACTAGAAATATTCCACTGTCTCCATCTTTTACTGATTTACTTATTTAAACTACTAAGAACTTATTTGAATATAAGTACTTATATCAGGTTTTTATTTCTAGGCATTGTCTAAAATTCATTCAGTGACATGCATAAACATCACCATCTTTCCACTGAGGTCACCACCACTAAATGGTCGCTGTAGGTCCTTTTTGCCTGTGACCACTTTTCCTGGTGATGGCAAGTCTCTTCTGTGATACGACTGCACTGTTGTGACTGTGGCCAAATGAACTCATGACTATATGTCCGTATGCCTACCTTCCACATGGTGAGCATCCTTGACTACCTTTGGTCCCCCTCTCGGTTGGGACTGTGAGCAACAAATCTTAACGTGCACCTGGAAGCCACATCTGCATACAGGGCATGGGCTGATATGCCAATGGTGGCTCAGGAGAAGGTGGTCAGGAGCTTTTTTTAAAAGCCTGGATCACTTGCCACTTCCGGTGTGTGAACCTCCACCTCCATGGGACCTACTACTGGTGTTGGCAATGCTCATGGGCAAATCATTTGAACCAATACATAAGTGTGAGATATCACATCTGTCATGGAAGATTGCCTTATTGGTGGCCATAATAGAAACATAGACAATGACAGCAGAAAAAGACCATAGGTCCACCCGGTCGGCCCGAAGTTCCCCATCTGTCCTGGGACCTATTGTCCATGGAGGGTTTTATCCATGCCTATCCACTCCCCAGCTATCGACTGGATAAACTACCATTCTCTCCAGTCTGTCCCAGTCATGCTTGAAACCATTTTGGCACCCACCACCTTCTCTGGCAGACTGTTCCATGGCTCCCCCACCCTTTCCATAAAATAGAACTTCCTCATATCCCTCTTGAACCTTCCACACCACCAGTTTCCACTTGTGAGCTCAGGTTCTTGACTCTATACTCATGCTAAATAATTCTCCACAGTTCACCTTGTTTGGTCCCTTCAGGAACTTGAAGGTCTGTATCACATCTCCCTCTCTTGTCTGGTCTCCAGCGAGTACATGTTCAGTGCCTGGAGATGATCTTTGTAAGATCTGCCCTGCTGGCCCTAAATCATCTCGGTCACCCCGCAATTCAATGTCTCCAGCCTGTCTCCGTCCTTCCTTAGGTGGGGACTCCAGAACTGAGCAGTCCACCGCTAAAGGCACGGAGAGTTGGAGGGTGTGACTGATTTTTGTTTGGTTAAGCTAATCTCTTGTTCGCTTTGTTTGTTTGCAGGGTACAGTGGGAAGTGACAGCAAGGGAGACTGTGTTTTCAGGCTAATCTCTGCTGACTCATTTGTTTCCAGGGTACAGGGGAAGCAGCAGCTAGGGAAGGAGAAACAGGGACTAAGGAAACACAGTGGTCTTTTCTGTTACAGGGCGAGGCGAGGGCTTTATAACTTAGCAACAGCAAGCAACAACCGGGAGCTCCTGCAGGAGCCAGACGCAGCAAGACTCAGAGATGCTGTTCACCTGGGATTTTGGCCCTGCCTTCCACCCACCCAATAACATAATCAGCTTGGCGAAAGCTGCAAGCATTGGCTAGGAACAGCAGTGGCAGCTTAGGGCGATGGGGAGACAGAAGCGCAGTGCGAGCAGTAAACAAGGGCAAAGATCAACCAAATAAGTGGGATTTTGTGTGTATTGGGGCACAATACTATGTATATTGGAGGTTTAAATGCTGAGTGTATTGGGACGATTTATTATAAGTGAACTATGAGCCTATAGACTGGGGTGGTATTGTCTGGCTTCCCTTGATCTGGGCTAAACAAATAAAAAAAAGTGTGCTTAAACTTGTCTTGTTTTATCTTTTTCCTCGGGCCTTATACTTTTATGTACTTATTTATTTTTTTTGTCTGTTTAATTTTCTATTGGACTATTAGACATTGCTAGTGCTTGTTGGTGTTCATTGTGGGGTAACATCTGTACAAAGTTCCTTTACCAAGCTAGATCAGTAAGCAAGGGTTGGAGTTATTAGTAAAGAAGTAAATTTGGACAAAACAGAAAAAATGAACAGGAACCAGAGGGGGAACTGTAAATAGTGGTGAGGCTATTATCTAGCTCCAGTTGAGTGGAAAGAGGTAGATAAGGACAGGATAAAAGAAGAATAGAAAGAAGGGGTTTTGTTTTAGAGCAGAGATAGACAGTGTAGAAGGGGAATATACTGGGAGTGGTTCAGTACAGTGGCTGTGGGGTGGCAGTCTTCAGGATGACCTTCTGGATACTGCAGTGCTGCCCCATCTGCAGGCACTTTTCTGGACTGAGGGCAGAGGTTGCTAGTCTCTGGGCTGATTTGGTCAGGATTCGGGGCACCTCCTTCCCCATACAGGGGCCACCAAATCTGCCTCCACTACCTCATAGGTTGCCTAGCAGGAGGAGTGGATAGACTACAGTGGGCTCAAGTAGAGTGAGGGCGGTGGTGCAGAGACACATCTCCCATCTGGTGCAACTTAGAACTCTTATGCTGTTTTGGAGGAGCAAGAAGGTCCCACAGTGGCACCCAGAGTTCACACCATGGGGGATGAGTGAGTCCTCCATAATGGAGTCTCAAGGTTGGGTGGCAGAGGACCCCAAAGGAGGAGGAAGCAACTCCTGGTGGGGGACTCCATAGTCAGGGGTGTGGATTTGGGGACTAGTAGTGAGGGAGAGAGGGAGGTAAAGTGCCTACCTGGAGGTACAGCTTTGAGGGATGGAGGGTGGATCCAGAGGATCACTAGAGTGGTGGCCGGAAGGGGGGAGCTAAATGTCATTGTCCATCTGGGGACAGATGACCTAGTTAGGGATGAGGCAGGGATAGGAAGTGTGCAGGTGGAGTTTAGGGAGTTGGGAGGGGCCTTGGGCAGGTAGTGAGCTCTGTAACCTTCTTGGAGGTACCGCCTGTCTGCAGCATGGGGGAGGCTAGGAATCTCTGCATCAGGGACTTCAATGTGTGGTTGAGGGTCTGGTGTAGAGAGAAGGGTTTTGGCTTCATTGGGGACTGGGGACCCACCTGGAGGAATGGGGCTTTGTACAAAGGGTGATGGTCTACAAAAGCGATGGCTTGCATCCATCCAGATAGGGACTGTAGTCCTTAGTGAACAGTTTAAATGCTACTTTGGCAGGCTTTTAAGCTAGCTAAGGGTGGAGGTGGAAGGAGGCAGAGAGGCAGAAACTCCTCCCCCACCCTAGTTCACAAGGCCAACTGTGGGAATACTGGGGTAGCAGAACCAATAAAGGTTGCAAATAAAAATGAAAGACAGGGGGTAGAAGAAATGAGTAAAACTGAAAAATGTAGTGGGCAAAATAAGGGTGAGCAAGGTGAAAAAAGAGGGGGGTGGCAACACAACCTGGAGAGCCATGTGTACAAATGCTCAAAGTTTGAGCAACAAGATAGCTGACCTAGATGCTACCATGGTGGAAGCAGACCTGGACCTGGTACCCATCACAGAGACCTGGTGCAAAGAAAACCTGTACTGGGAATTGACCATACCAGGTTATACTCTGTTCAGGAAGGACATGGTAGGTAGGAAGGGGGGAGGAGAGGGAGGGAGTGACTCTTTATATAAGAAATAGCATAAAAGCTACAGAAATACAGGGGGAGATAAGAGGAAGGGAGGTGGTGTGGGTCACCTTGGAGACAAGGAAAGGGGTTACTATAATCTCAGGTATAATCTACTGACCTCCAGCACAGGGAGAAGAGGTAGACAGGGAAATGATAGAAACAGTCCAAAGGATGTCTCGCAAGGGAGAGATATTGCCAGTAGGAGACTGTAACCTACCAGACAGAGATTGGAGCCTACCCTCTGTGGCAGCAGTTAGGAGTAGGGTTATCAGAACTTCTTGCAGGCAACATGAGAGAGAGAGAGAGAGATTAGGTAATGGATAGGGAGTGATTGAGGAAGATAAACAGACATGTATATGGAGAGGTTAGTCAGAAAGCAAAACCAGCCTGCAGAAACAAAATACTTGGCATTTGAGAAAAAAACAAACATCTATCATCAAACAAAAACTGATAGTCAAACAGGTTGTGCAAACGTAATGCACAAATAAGACTGACATCTAGAAAGTGTACTGTGAGCTACATTTTGTATGAAAAAGGGGAATAAAATGCTACAGAGGGGGAAAAACATAATCATCACCAGACTATCATTCTCGTTCATGCATAAAAAACCACACTGTGGGGCTCTAATTTCCTCATAGTGCCCACTACAAGGCAGCACATAGTGCAGTTTATAATACTTGCTCCAGCCACTGTTTAAAAATGATTCTGGCAGTTACAATCAGTGTGTATTTGTTTCATTTTTGTAGACCGGGAAAGGAGAGATAGGCAATTCTGCCTATTTTTAGTCTCTTCCCGGGGTGGGGCAAATCTTCTGGTGGCACTCCCTTTGACATTGGCTGCTGTCTGCTCTTTCAAGTCAATCAGCTGGTTCATGTAGCATGTACATGATACGATTCGTTTTTGTTTGCTTGTTACAATTTATTTATAAAGGATATAACAGCTACTATGCAACCACGATCAATAACATTATTTTGCAGCCATATTGGCTTTATCCAGAGTTTGTTCCTGCTGGCAATACCGTTTGATACACTCCAGCATTCTTTTAGCCATACCATAGGCCTTGTTACATTGGCTTGATTGTTTGAGAGTGTCACTAATAACTGCAGGTCCCTTTCCACTGCTTTAGTACTCAGTTTAACCCCTCCCATCTAGTACTCTGTCCTGTTTTCATTTTTTTT
Source organism: Neoceratodus forsteri (assembly GCA_016271365.2). Lineage (NCBI taxonomy): Eukaryota > Metazoa > Chordata > Ceratodontiformes > Ceratodontidae > Neoceratodus > Neoceratodus forsteri. Next base: position 36,647,119 of record CM028133.1, on the reverse strand, counting down.
TCAGAATCTGTCTAATGTTGGAAATGAAGCTCGCTCAGCCCACAGTATTCTATGATTCAGTTGTATTTTATTCGACTGTTAGACAAATATCATCTAATGCTTCATGCTAAATGCACTTCACTTCACAGGGAATCTGTATTTGCTAAAAAAAATATTAATATGCAAGTACAATTAATTTCTTTTTCCTTAAATGACTCATATAAATATAGCTTAATATATTGTCATTATAAACAAAAAATTACTTCATAATGACCTCCAGACATATTGCACCTGTATAAGAGGAACCATAACTTATGGGGTTCTTAAATTAATAATAATGTAAATATTGAATGAAATATTAATTTGTATGCTATTTAGACATTATGTCAAAAATAAAAATAAAAATACTTTTGCTTTACACTTCAATATTCTTTCTTTTCTATCTCAGTGCCCCATGTTAGTTCACCCATGCTGTAACAACATACATTTTGCTGACGCTGATTAAGGCACAGACGAAATGCCAACTGGCGTTACAGTGCCAGTCATTTTGTCTCATGGGAGTTACAGCGCCAATGCGCCTTCCTGGGAAAACATCACTTTTGTTGGCGGCTTTTCCCCTTCACCCCCCACACCCACCCAGACTAAATATAACCTCCTCCAGGGCAGGCATGCCCCAGAGGGGGTAGAAACTGTTTGGGCGCAAAGGGTGACATGAGTGAGTAGAAATCTAAAATCAAGATCACCCCTGTCACTGTCATCCTTCTTGCAGCGTTGTAATTGCCACAACCAAAATGAGTTGCCAACTTGATGGACTACACCCCTGCCCAGTCCTCCTGGACCTAAAAAATATGTGCTGTATATATGCTTGTTTTTTCTGAATCTCAGATATTTTAAAGAAATAATATACCTGTAATATCAAATCTAACTTTCAACTTAGTATTCAAAAACGTCTCTCACTCATCCTCTCTTTGAAGTTGGAACTCAGTGCTGTGGTTACACATTTAATTCCTGTTCTCTCCATGCCATCTTTGCCCTGCCCCTTTAAATCAAAAGGTGAGAATTTAAACTCCAGGTTATTCACACCGCATTTATATTTACTAAACTCTGTTCTTCTATAATCAGCTAAATCATTTTCTGCTGTTTACTGCACTTACCAGTTCTTTGACCTTAATCTATCCACAGATTTAAATTAAGCCATTCCCATTTTATGGTGCTACTTATCTACTGTATCAAACCTGTTGAAATATTTCCTAAGTATTGGCATTCACCCCTTGCATAACTTTTTTTGTCTTTTAAGTTGCCCACTATGTAGGTGTGCTCCTTAGTTTTACACTGCAGTGGACAGAGAGAGCTAATTATTCTGTGCAAGAGTTTTTTTGTAAGAGTATTTAGCTCATATATCCATTAAATATGCCTGCTCCACTTGCTAACTTATGCAACCTGGGTCCATTATGAGGTGGCAGAGGGAAGCAGGACCAGTGTCCAAGTTCCTTATATATTCAGACACCACTGGACTAGAGTTCCTGTGTTATCTCAGTGACGCCAGATGCACACTCACTAGCCATGCATCATTACATCACCCAACCTGCAATGTGCTCACACTGGCCAGAGGCCTCGCTATAGAATATGGGAGATCCTATACAAAAGCACACAGTGCTTAAATAGTGCCCACTGTTCTTCAAGGATGGGAAAAGAACACTTCTATGTCTCCATTTTCTCTTCAACTCATATTTGGAACTAAGTACCTTATTTATTTATTTTTTTAACTTTTCTGTTTATAACCTCCACCCCGCTTCCTCTGCCCTGCACCATCAGGAGTCACCTATGATGTCTGCCCCTACTCTTCATCTACCTGGAGCCTGGAAGTGACCCACCATGGAGCCTTGGTTGTACCCGCCAGGCGGGGACGAGGTAGGGCCCATGCACCCTGAACTTTCTGGTTTTGTTGGGTCACTCATAGGACAGGCAGGAGAGTCACAGGGTCTGTATCTGAGTGCTCTGTGTTCCCAGTGCCTAGGGAACTTATTTTTCGATGTTCGTTGCAGAGCGTGCCATGTGCCCAGACACCAAGGTGCACTCGCCACACCCCGACCCCTTCTGAAGACTCTAGTGCTTGCAGTACCTCCAGTCGCCACCAGAGGCCAGTCAGGTGCTGAGCCACAGTCCCTCCCTCCCAGAGAAGGCAAGCAGTCCATCAGATGCTCACGTCTCCTCCCCCTGGCTGGCCCTCTGTCTTCCTGGGCTCGTTCCTGAATCCGGGTCGGTGGCATTACAAGTGGCAGCGCTACCGCTGCACTGGCTGGCTGGCCCTAAGGTTCTTATTTTAAGAATATTCTCATAATTTAGACCTTTTCTCTAAAATTAGCATTTGATATTATGTTGATAAGAACATCTTTATGCATTTTCATTTTTGAATCCTCATGCTATCCATTGGTTTTATTTTAGTTATTTTTTATATATAAAACATAGATTTCTATCACAGCTTCTACATTTTAGTAGTACACATTTGGATAGACTTACTCTGTTTTCACTCCTCATTGACCCAACATGTCAATGGAATATACAAAATCACACATGCCCACACAATGCAAAGCATCATGGGCTGCATATGCAAATCACCACAGAATGTTATGCTGGTCCAACTTTAAGCAGAATTGCATGGTGCCAAAAGGCCTCTCACACAGTTTGCAAAGGATGCTAACAGAAGACACAGACACGTGTTTCGTCCTACCAGGACTCATCAGTATGCCTCGTCTGTTTGACACCCCAGTGGAACGGACCAGCTACCCTAAGACAGTGGGTCTTGGATATGTTGTGGTGAACCTGCACCATGCAATTCTGCTTAAAGTTGGACTAGCATAACATTCTGTGGTGATTTGCATATGCAGCACATGATGCTTTGCATTGTGTGGGCATGTGTGATTTTGTATTTTCTTGAAACTTGGCTTCCCAGCCAAATGCCCTTTGGGGTAACCCTTGCCTCAGTGTTTGTGCACAGAGGTTTTATGTCAATGGAAGATAATCTATGCTCGAGTCCCCCTACTGACCACTGTTTACAGTCTACAGAACTTGACCTTAATCTCAGTAGTATCCCTTAGCATCTAATGGCATTTCACTTTGTGTATACCTCATATACATGTCACAACTTGTTAGAGTCCTCTCCTCACCTTGGTATTAACCACATTAGGTCATCTATGTATGTTCAGATACTAATATTATTTATAAAGCTCAAGTCAATGTTCCTCAAATTTTGAAGTTTACATATTTAACACCTTTATCTCCTAACTTTATATTTCAGCCTTAAATTCCAATGTATATACATTTTAATAACTGCACTCAAATGGGAGACTATGCCACTATTTCTATTGTTAGTTATGTTCCCCTAAACTCCAAAGGGTTTTAAGACTATCTATACTAGTTGAAATCAGGTCTGGGTATAAATAACAGCTCACATAATCACTTGCCAATTAATTTCACCATTCAGACTGTACTTTTTGTTTAATGCTTTAAACCTTAGTATCTAGAATGCCTCCCTCATTAAAAGCAGTTGCCCCCTCGGTGCACTAACTTTTTCAACACCAAAGAAACATAAGGTGGCCACCTGGGACTAGATATTGAAATATAGGCAAAAGCGGAGTGCAAACGTTGTGTTGTGTTTGCCCTTGCATGGAACCCAGAGGTTGCTGTTTTCAGTCAAATAGCTCACCGGTGCTACTGTATGTCATAGAGACATTTCAGTAGCTATATCACGTGGCCTGTTTGACATGTAATCAGATCGATATCTTCATCCACTGCCACATCCTGTATTTATTTAAGTTTGTGTGTACTTGAACAGTGAACACAGTTATTACAAGGGCAATTGCCTTGCACTTTCAATGTTGTTAGAACTGTCTCTGGTCTTCTGTCTGAAATTTTGTTATTATTTTGACAGCCTGGTTTTCAAAGTTGGGGACCTTTTCTCCAAATGTCTTCTCTCCATTTGGCAAAGTCTGCAACACATCCCAGTGTTTCTATACTGCATTCCTTACTTTCCAGTGACAGTCAGAGAACTTTGCTGAAAAATCTGTTCTCTCATTTTGTATGGTGATTATTAGGGTTCAAGGAGGTCTACCCTTGGAGTCCTTACAGTGCTCCCCCTGGCCTCTTTCAAGCAATCACTTGGATAACCCCATTCAAGAATCTTTGATCCAGTATTTCTGCCTCTCTCACAAACTCTGTTTTTCTAGAGCAGCTTCTTTCAATTCCCAAATATTGACCTGTTGGAAATTCCATCTTTTAATGTTCTGGGATGGAAGCTAGCATAATATTAGTGTGGTATTTCTGTCTGTTTCTTTTCTGTGTAACCCCGGCCATTGAATTCCATTATCCAAAGATATTTCCAAATCCAAAAAGGCTATACTTTCTTGGCTGCTATTAAGAATAAATCTTTAAAGAAAATCTGTTGCTCCATTCGGATATTCATAAAAGGCTTCTAATTTGTGCGTATTTTCCGTTCACAGCATACAACTATCAATAGAGCACACCCAACCTTTCATTTTCACAAAGTAGGGATTATAGAGAGGGTACAATAAAAAAGGCATTTTCAGAAGTTGCCAATGTCAAATTTGCATAAGTGGGTGCTATGGCCAGCCCGTTGGTGCAGCGGCTGGATTTCCACTTGCGACACCGGCGACCCTGGTTTGGGAATGGACCAGGGTTACTGGAGGGCTGGCTGGGGGAGAAGGATGGAGTGTTCCATGGACTGCTCTCCTTCTCCGGGGGGAGGATGGGGAAGTGCCCGGCATGTGATAGACCCCTGGCAGAGGCTGGGAGTCGCACAGCTACTGGCACTAGTATGTATAGGAGGCAGGTGGATGCCAGATGTCATTGCACAGCCCTGCCTCCCCAGAAAATTGGAAAAAGGATAGCTGCCTGCTGCCCTCAATGAAGCCCACCATGGCTTCAATTAGCCCCTCAGGCTGAACCTCCAACCTATCTTGAAGTCTGTGGCACATAAGGGGAGCACTGCAGCCCTGCCATGGGGGGAAGCCACGGGGCTTCAGCGGGTTTGCGGCCGATATGAGCGGTGGAAGTCCGTGGCCCATGACCGGGCTGAAAGTACCGGGTGGCTGGTGGCTCAGGGGAAAAAGAAGATAGAATAAATAAATAAATAAATAAATAAATGGGTGCCATATTCGACCCCACTGCAGTTTCAGTTACTTGAATGTAATAAGTATTTTCAAACTTAAAAAAAATATATTCTCCAGCACTAAGGTTGCCAACTTAAGAAATAAAGTATTTGATGGTTTAGCTGCTGTTCTGAATGTCAAAAAATTCTCAGATGCCTCTAAGCCTAGTCCATGAGGTATGCAAGAATAAAGGTCCTTTACACCCAATGTTACAAGTGTTACCTTATTTAAGTCATAATTTTCCTCATTTATTCTTTCTAGAATATTTATAACGTGCTTGCTGTCTCTAACACAACTCTGCATTAAAGGTACTAAGAAGTGAGTATGTAATTTCACATAGGTAGAAATTATGTTCACTAGGGAACCAATTCCTGATATGATTGGTCTCTGTGGGGCATCCTTATTGCCTTTATGAATCTTGGGTAATGTATAAAACACAGGAATTACTGGACTTTTTCTATTAAGTGCATCTTTCTCCAAGTCTGATATTTCTCCCATCAAAAGCTTCTTCTAAAATCGCTCATACTTTCATTGATGTTTCCTCATTGGGATTCCCCTTTAGTTCCCTGTCTGTTTCTGTGTAGTTCAATTGCCTGAAACATTGCTGTTTATATACATTAATAGTTTGCTTTTTGTATTTTACATTCTTTATCTTGGTGAGTCCACTGTCAGCCCTCAGCCCTGGTCACGGCCCCTGGGACTTCCACCACCATCTATAGCCACTTTCTCCCCCAGTTACCCCTGGCTTACCCCCCAGAGGGTGGGGTCATGGCACCTGACCATCATATCCAAGCCACGGGACTAGTGACTGGTCGGGAGAGTGTGGCGATGGTGGCTAATCGAAGCCCCAGGGAGGGCTTCACTTAGACAGTGGACCCACCTGCCTGCTCCTTTTTTCCATTTCTGCTGGAGGCGGGGATGTGCAATGATGCCAGTGTCCACCCTGCCTCCCTGTGATATGAGCATCAGTATCTTGAGTGACTCCCAGCCTCCACCAGGGGTCCTCCTTGCACCGGGCACTACCCCACCCTCTGTAGGACACTCCATCCTTCTCTCCCTGCTGGCTCTCCAATGATCTGGGTCCATTCACAAACCTGGATCACCAGCGTCGCAAGTGGAAATCCAAACGCTGTGCCAGCAGGCCGGCCATACATTAATAGTCGAGAATAACTATTGCTCCCACTTGTCTGCACTCCAGTTACTAAATTTTTATTGTTTTCTAGGGATCCTAAGGCTGCAAACTGTTGTGAAGTCAAATTACAATTCCTAATTCTACTTGGTGACCTGATCTATTTTATAAATTTCTCCATTTCCTTCTCAACTAATTTTATATATGCGTCTGTTCCTGCTGGGATCCCCACGGTGGTAAAGACTGTGATTTCAAATTAAGAGCCTGCTGGAGTTCTGGTTGCCTTCACTTTTCCACCACTTTTTCTTCTCTCATTTTTAAGTTTCCAAAATAATACCTCAGTCTTATTTTATGATACAACTTTTATAAATCCAATTTAAATAGAAATGTGTTAAGTGCATTACGTGGGCTAAAGGATAGGCCCTTATTCAGTGTCTCCATTTCGAAATCTGTTAACTCCCTTTCAGACAAGTTATGAGTTTTTGTTTGTGCTCTGTAAATCCATTTGAGTTGGCATTGCTGTTCCTTTTCCCTTGTCTATTCTTCTCCCTTCTCTTCCTTTTGCTTGCCCTTTGTCTTGTCTTTCTCCAGAGGCTGAAGTTCCTGGCTGAAACTCCTCCTGTTCTTTCTTTGGCCTCCCTGATCTCCCTTGGCCTTTTCCTCTTTGCCATCTCTCCAATCATCGCTGATATATGCCCCTGCTCCCTGTGCCTAAAAAACCTTGGATTGGGGTTATTCAAGTTGTTGTTTGAAAGAGACCAGGGAAAAAGCTGTAAGGACTCCAAGTGGGGACCTTCTTAAACCTAGAATGAGAACCACACAAAATTAGAGAATCATTTTTTTCAGCATTGTTCTCTGTATACAGTATATTGTGCATTCACTCCCATCTCATATGGTGGCTGGCTGAGGAAGTGAGAGGAGAGTTATGCTGGTTGCCATAGTGGTCACCCCACATGACACCACCCTTACTGCTACAGGGTGATCAGCTGGGTGGTGTGTTGGGTGCGGGCAGTACGGGGGGGGGCCTGAACCATTATTGTTTGTCTGTCCTATTGGTGACCACTGGATGCCAGGGACTACCAGGCATTTCTAGAACAGGCATTTGGGGGTGGGGGATACTACTAGACATCAGGGACTACAAATGCATTATGGGCTAGATGATTGGAGGGTGGGGTGGGCCCCAGACACCTGGGCTTGGTGTTACTGGACTGTGGTGGGTGATCAGAGGGTGGGAGATGCCACTGGACACTGGGAAGGCAGTGATAACCACTGGGGTGGGTGATCGAAGGGTGGAATGTGCCACAAAACACCAGAGTGGAAGTGTTAACTACTGGATCGGTGATTGGAAGGTGAGGGGTGCCACTAGACACTAGGGAGAAAGTGTTTACTACCAGGGCAGGTAATTGGAGATTGGGGGGTGCCACTAGACTCCAGCGAAGACATGTTAACAACTGAGGTGGGTGACTGGAGGGCTGGTGTGCAATTAGACACCAGGGACATGGTGCTACAGTGCAGGATGGGTGATCAGAGAGTGGGGGGGCAGTGCCACTAGACACTGGGGAGAAGTGTTAACTACCTGGGTGGGTGATCAGACAGTGTGGGGGCACTGGATACCATGGCATTCACTGGTTCACTGGAACAGGGTTCAGCGGGATGGGGAACCGTAGTACCACCATCCTAAACCAAGGCGTTGTGTCCCATTAAGACCAGGTTTTCAAAGGTGGCAACTTGCGCCTGTTTGGGTGGCATGTATCACTGGTGCAGGCCTCTAAATTTACTGCTGTGCCTGAATGAAGGGGACGACCCCCTCATTTACATGGGTGCAACAGTACGTTACCGATCAGGCACTAACAGGTTTTGCCTATACTGTGAGGGTTTTCTGAATATAGACCCACCCACAAATTGGGTGCAAACCCCAGTTAGCATAGGCAAATACCCCTGAGCACCTGCACTAACTTTCGAATATTATGCCCTAGGTGTCCACCTTAGGTTTCTTTGGTGTTGAAACAGTTAGCACACCATGTAGAGGGGGTAACTGGGAGTGACGCTTTTAATGAGAGAGGCATTCTGGATACTAAGGTTTAAAGCATTGAACAAAAAGTATGGTCTGCATGAGGAAATTAATTGCAAACACCCAAACCTGATTTCCACCAGTACAGATAACGTCTTAAAACCCTTTTGGGTTTAGAGGAACATACAACAGAAATAGTGGAATAGTCTCCCATTTGCATGCATTTATTAAAATGTACATAATTTGAATTTAAGGCTAAAATATAAAGCCAGGAAGTAAAGATGCTGTATTTATAAACTTCAAACTTTGAGGAAAATAAACTTGAGCTTCATAGACACAGTATAACCTCAATTATCTGACCCCCCATTATCCGAACCTCTGGATTATCTGAACTAGTACCATGTCCCCCAAGCTAATAAGAACACAGTTATAAGGACCCTCGATTTTATGAACCCCTCGATTATCCAAACTAATGTCCTCCACTGAGTTTGGATAATCAAGGTTCTACTGTATTAGTATCTGAAAATACATAGGTGACCTAACGTGGATAATACCAAGGTGAGTAGGGGGATTCGAACAAGCTGTGATACACACGTGAGGTACACGCAAAGAGAAATGCCAGCAGAGGCCAAGAGATCAAGTTCAACTATACTATAAACAGTGGTCAGTAGGGGGACTGGAACATCAATTATTTTTCATGGACATGTTAGGTCAACAAGCAGTCAAAGCAGTGTAAGTCTGTCCAAAAGTGTACTACTGAAATGTAGAAGCTGCAATAGAAACCTAGGTTTTATATATTAACATGAATGAATAAATAAAACCAGTGGCTTGTATGGGTACTTGAATGTGAAAATGCATAAATATGTTCTTACTGATGTAATATTAAGTTCTATTTGTAATGGGGTGGTCTGAATTACGAGAATGTTCTTAAAATATGGAACTTACAGTTCCAAATATGAGGAGTTGAAGAGAAAATGGAGATATGAAAGTGTTCGTTTCCCAACTTTGAATGACAGGTGGCATGAGTTAGGGATTGTGTGCCTTTATACAGGATCTCCTGTATTTTGTAGTGTGGTCTCTGGCCATTCGGGGCACACCGCAAACTGGGTGATGTAATGACACATGTCTATAGAGCATGCAATTGATGTCACGGAGGTGATGCAGGAACTCAGATTCAGTGGTGTCTGACTATATAAGGCACTCAGACACCGGGACTGCTTTCCTCTGTCACCTTGTAGTGGACCCAGTCTGCCAGTGTTAGCAAATGGAGCGGGTATATTTAAGGGATGTAAGCGCTAACTATGCTTATATAAAAAAACAACAGAACTCTTTCACAGAATAATGAGCTCTTTCCCTCTCCGTTGCAGTGCTGAATTAAGAAGTATACCCACATCACGAGCATCTTAAAAGGCATAAAAAGTTATGTACTGTAAGGGGTGAGTGCCTGCACTTCAGAAATATTTCAAAAAGTTTGATAGATAAGGAGCCCCAAAAATGAGGAATGGCTTAATTTAAATCTGTGGATAGATTAAGATAAAAAAAACTGTTAAATGTAGGAAACAGGAGTAAATGATTTTGCTGATTATGGAAGAATAGAGTTTAGTAAACATAAACGCAGTTTGAATAACCTGAAGTTTAAGTTCTTACCCTCTGACTTCAAGGGGCAGAGCCAAGATGGCAGAGAGAGAACAGGGATAAATGTGTAACCACAGCACTGAACACCACCTTCAAAGACAGGATGAGTGAAAGACATTTGTGAATACTAATTTTCAAGTTAGATTTGATATTGCAGGTATATAATTTCATTAAAATATTTGAGATTCATAAAAAACATTCAGATTATATATGCTATTTGGTCCACAAGGACTGAGCAGGGGCATTGAGATGCAAAAGAAGGAAGGAATACTGAAGTGTGAAAAAGGTTATTTTTATTTTTGTTTATGACACAATGTTTAAATAGCATACAAATGAGTATTTCATGCAATATTTACATTATTTATAATTTAAGAACTCATAAGTTATGGTTCCTCTTGTACAGGTACTATATGTCTGGAGGTCGATAGGAAGTGTTTTTGTTTTTGAAAGATTGACAACATTTGTAAGCTACATTTGTATGGGTTATATGAAATGAGGAAAAAGAAGCCTGTATGTGGGATGTATTGTACTTATATAGTGTATTCATAAATATTTTGTAGCAAGCACAGATTCCCTGATGAAGTGCATTTACATGAAACATTGGATATTTGTCTGACAGTTACATAAAAAATAATTAAACTGCAGTACATTGTGGGGTGAGTGTGCCTCATTTTAACTATGCTGTTAGAACAGTCTCCTCCTGATTTTTTATTTATATTGCAGAACCTGAGGCCACACTGACTGCATTGCTGTTTTTCCCCTTAGGTGCATAACTTTGCATTTTTTGGCACTGAATTTCAACTGCCAAACCTTAGAGAACCTCTTTAGCCTGTGTAGATCCTGTTGCATCTCCCTGATCCCGCTTCACTATCTACTCTACCACTGAACTTTGTGTTATCTGCAAAGAGACACAGCTTACCCCGGATGCCCTCTCCAATGTCACTGATGGACATATTGAAGAGGACAGGACCCAGGAGAGATCCCTACAGTACTCCACTCGTGGTGCATCTCTTTTCCCATTTGACCCTGATTGATGAAGACAGCGCCCGTTGCATTTCCACGATTCATGTTTGTGAGGATCTGGTCTGTTAGGAGGGCTAAGGTGGTGGTGGTTGAATGATGTTTGTGAAAGCCATGCTGTTGGCTGGATAGGAGGTTGTATTTGCAAATGTAATCAGCAAGCTGGTGGTGAATAGCCTTCTCGAGCAGTTGGTTCAGGTGGGGAAGGATGGAAATAGGATAGTAGTTGTCTGTAGATCGAGGGTTTCCTGCTTTGAAAATTGGAATTACCTTTGCAGTTTTCCAGGGATCTGGCATGATGGAGGAAGACAGAGCGAGGCTGAAGATAAATGTGAGTGGAATGATGATAGCTGGGTAAATGAGCCTAAGGAAGCCTGGGGATAGTCCATCTGCACCTGGGGATCCATGGTTTGGTAGGCTGTTTAGAAGTTTGGCTGTGTCACTGGGCGAGAGTGCTCTGAAAAATAATATGGAGATCCCTGCAGCACCCCACTCGTGACCTCCCTCTTTTCCCATTTAACCCTGATTACCACCACCCTCTGCCATCTTACCTTCAGACATTTTCCTATCCATCCAACTATGTCCCTAGGCACACCCAGGTCCTCCAGCTTCTTCAGCAGTCTTCCGTGTGGCACTGAGTCAAATGCCTCATTGAAATCAAAATGGAGTAACTCCACAGTGTGACCCTTACCTACTACCTTCATTACTCAGTCAGGTTGGTCTGACAAGACCTCCCTGCCACAGATTCATGCTGTTTACTGTCCTGTAGACGGTTGCTCTGTCAGTAGTCCACAAGGTCCTCTTTGATCAGTGACTCCATTGGTTTAACTACTGCAGAGATAAAGCTGACAGGTCTGTAATTCCCCGGTTACTCCTCATCCCCCTCCCTTGTGTAGTGGGACTACATTCGCTACCCTCCTGTCTTTTGGAACTACCTCTGTCTGAACTGAGCTACTGAATAGTACTGCTAGGGATTCAACCAGTTCGCAGCCTATTCCTTTAGCACCCTTGAGTGCATCTCATCTGACCCTAGAGTTTTACCTGTCTTTAGGGCTTCAAGCCCCTTTGGGACCCTTTGTCTGTTAAATACTGACTGCCTCATTTCTGGAATGCTCCTGACAGCTGCCTTGATGTCACTGTCTTCCCTTGTGAGGACAAAGCAAAAGTAATCATTAAGGATGACTGATTTCTGCTTATCTTCCTCTAATAAGCCCCCCTCCCGTAGAATAACAATACCCCCTTTTTCCGTTTTTCCTTTTATTTATCTGAAGAATTGTTTTCCCCTCCCTTGACCCCTGCTACAATATGCAGCTCCACCTCTGCTTTTGCCTCCCTGACCATTCTCTTTGCTTCCCTACTTTTTATTTGAAAGTCTCCCAAATCTTCCTCTCACTACTTTTCTTTATACCTGGTACAGATAAAAAAAAGTATGTTGCAGGTGATACCTTTTGTTAGTCCAATAAAAGGTATCACCCGCAACGTATTTGTTGTTTTTTTTTCTCTACATTTTTGACTGGACTAACACAGCTACCACATTTCTTTCTTTATACCTGGTGCAAGCCTTTTTCTTGGCCCTCACTGTTTCTCTGACCCTTTCTGAGAAACCATATTGGTCTCTGGTATCTGCTTTGTTTTGTAATAATTCTCACCAATGGCTTTGTTGCCTTAAGAATGGTCCCCTTGATTGCCCCCCTTCCCATCTTACCTGTACATCTTTGATGCTGTTCATCCTGGTCAGTTTGTCTCAGACCAGCTCCCTCATCAGGTTGAAGCCCGCTGTGGGACTTCAATTTTTGATAGGGACATTCTGATCCCGAGGGCCAACCCAAATCAAATGGAGTTATGGTCACTGGACCTCTGTAGCTCCTCTACCCTCACTCCACCCACTGCCTCCAAGCGAGTAAGCACCAAATTGAGAGTGGCCACCTTTACAATGGGTTCCTTAACCAGCTTCACCAACAGGTAGTCCTGCAATGTATATAACAGAGTCTGACTTCTGGTTCTCCCGGCCACTGAAATGTGCCCACCACTATTCGTCAGGTTCAGATCACACCACCAACTCCCCCTCTTTCAACCCCCTCGCCATCTCTTTCCCATGCTCCGTATCTCTCTCTTCTTGTCCTGGTGGTCTGTTGATCTCCCCCACTTGTATTTGCTTGCCTGAGGACATTGGGAGATGAACCCACAATAAGTCTGTTTCCCTGTTGCTTTCCCTAATATGTCCATCTTCCCAGCCTCTGTGCCCTCCTTGACATCATGTCAGCCAAAAGGATCAGTGAGCTCCAGGTATTCTCAGTGGAGTCTCCTTATTGAGTCTTCCATGAGGACAAGGTTGTGCTTTTCCCTCACCTCAAGTTCCTTACAAAGGTTGTATTAGAGTTTCACCTTAACCAGGTAATGAACTTACAAGTATACTTTACCAACCTGATCTCCATACTCTGGACCTGAGGAGAGTTCTCCCTTACTATAAGGAGCGTACAGCTGAAGTTCATTGTGAGGCTCACCAGCTGTTTGTGATATAGACTTAAGCAGTGACTGGCAGACTAGAAGCAAAGCAGATGATTGCCAGGTGGATTACATCCTCCATCGGCCTCTGAGACAGGTTGGTTGGTAGGGAGTCACCAGAGTCTTTAAGGCTCATTCCACCAAACATACAGTACTGCTGCATCAGTGGCTGCTTCCAGGGATATCCCCACTGTGGATATGTGCAGGGCTGCAACCTGGAGTGAAGCACACACCTTCGTCTCCCATTGCAGCATCAACATCATGAGTCATCAGGATACTGCTCTAGTGTGCTTGCTCCTCCAGTCTCTTTTCACCATATAGGAGTGTGCACTTTGCTCCCTCCTCCTGGAGGACTGCTAAGAGTCTGCCAGAGTGTGGATAGTGAACTGAATTCACATTATTAGAAGTATAGGTTACTGACCTGTTACCATAGTTCTGTTAGTGATATTCAGTTTACATCCATGCAACCTATCCAACCTCCCCAGGTAAGTGGCAACCAGATTCCTATTTCCTTTTTTTTTTTTTTTTGTGCCTCCCCTTCTTCCTGGCTGCCCACTCCTTCGGGTCTCTAATGTCCCTCCCGACTGCCTGTCCCGACTTTCACACCGGCTACCAACCTCATATGGCAGTCCCCACGGGTAACCCGGTGTATCCCTTTGCGGTGGGTCCCTCTCCACCGAGGGGGAAGACACCGGTGGGGGCGGCCAGCGCAATCTCTTTTATGGCCCGGGGTACTTCTGAGGTGTGTCAGTCCTGGGATCGGCGGCAGCGAAGGACAGAGAGACCGTCATCCAGCCAGCCAGGAAGCATTTTCCGGGTTTTCTGTGGGGAGTGACATCCTGCCGTCAAGGCATACGCCGGATGTCTGTCACTCCCCTTAAACACTGTACCCAGGCGTCACTGCTGTGCTCCCAGCCTCTGCCAGGAGTCAGCATGCACCGCTACGCATCCCCTACCCTTCCCCTGGAGAAGGAGAGCTGTCCCCGAATGCTCCATCCTTCTCCCCCCAGCCAGCCCTCCAGCGACCCGAGTCCGTTCCCGAACCCAGGTCGCCGGTGTTGCAGACAGAAATACAACCTCTGTGCCGACGGGCAGTTTCCTATTTCCAGTGTGCAAAAGATCTGACATCACGGGGTGGAGCTGGAGGATATTCTACCCAGGGGTGGAGGACCTTGGCTTGAAGACTTCCAATGTCTGAGCTGTCTCCAGCGGAACTGCCAAAGTGTGGATGTGAACTGAATACCACTGTTAGAACTACAGATACATGTGAGCAGCCTGTATTTTCCTTAGCATATCAGGAACAGGAATAGAGGATATGTGGCCCTTGATCAGTTGCTGGATAGTGGGGGTGGCATGATCAAAGCAGTAGGGGTTGGGGAGGTGATGTGTAACAGGCAACCATAATTTGATTTACAGTGGTTCTAAAGGTTATATTACAGGCTTGAGAAGTAGCAGACACAGGAGACACAAGTTCCAAACCCACCAGAGCTGCTTACCCTCTGTGTACTTCAGTCCACACTGCTGTTAAAATGGGTAAAAGTAGGAAAACACTGAAAACAAGATACAGTATTGCATTTCATCTGGACTATCCTGTGTAAAACAATTACTAAGTCTTACCCTGAGATCTTAGAAGTCTTTGCACACAGCAAAGGATTCTTATTAGAACTGGCTCTTTTCCTTCAATGGTACACAGCTGGTAGGGGTGTGTGAATAAAGGAATAATGCATTACAGGGCCCATGTCGTGCTGGGATAATGTCATGACTTGGGTAGTTGGCCACAAGGCTGTAGGCTGAGTGTATCCAACACCCAAGAAGTGACATTATCTTAGCCCAATACACACCCTGGAGTGCATTATTCCTATTATACAATGACTCCTCTGTTGAAAACAAACAAAAAAAAAGATTAAAGATCAATTTAGAATAAATATTTCATCACATTTTAACATTTGAACATGAAGTAGTCCCTTTTTCTTGAACCAGTAAGCTTTTATTTCAGGTAATGGTTGCAGCAGTATAACAGCTAATATGCGGATTCTAGAACTCTGAGCTGAGTGGCTGTGTTTGAGAAGAGCTCCCAAAGCTAAATGCTTTTCGATATAATTTTCAGTTTAAAAATTGTTTTGTTTTATGTAAATTTAGGTGATTGTGAAAGACAACCCTGTAGGCTCCAGGAAGATATACAATTTGTGTGGTAGATATTCGTTGGAAGTCAGAAGGATCAAAACATTTATTTAAGTGTGATCTTTCTACTCTGATGTTAATTTTAATACTATTTTAATACTATAGTTTAAACCCTTTCTGAATGTGCCTTTGGTGGTGTCTGATATTGAGAACCTAAGTGTCATTTGTGGGTATCCTGTCTGTTTTGGTAGGTACTTTTATTTTCTGTTAAACAACTGAGTATACCTATTGCCTAATACTTTATAGTACATTGTATCTTTTGCTCAGTCTCTAATTTTCTCTCTTTCTCCAATGTTTTAGAACTGTTTAGTTATTGTGGCAGAGGTGTGGTACTGTGTTCTTTCTTGTAGTTCAAGGTGCCTTTGGAACTGCTGATTTCAATTGGTTTAAACAATTACATTTTTCTTTTCTATTTTAAAAAAAGTTACATCAACTTGGTACGTTGTCACCTGTTTGTTGTTGCTAAGTAGCAGATGTTTTTGCATTGTGCTCTGATTCTGTGATAGAATCTGTATTAATAGAAGGTAGATTATTGTGATTGTAGTTACATTTTGATTGTAAGGATAAAGAGCTTAGATAGAAGTGTATGTATTTTCAAATATTATAGGGGAACAGTGGCAGGATTTTTAGGACAGTAAATTAATAAAAAGGGAACTAGGAGAGCTTCAGTAGCAGACAAGTAGTGGAATTGCAGTATAATGTGGGGAGTGGTGCAATGCAGTGGCTGTGGGGCAGCCATATTCAGGCAGACCTTCTGGACACTGAGGTGCTGCCCTATCTGCATGCATCTATCTGGACTGTGGGATGAGGTAGCCAGACTCAGAGCGGAAGTAAACTGGGTCAGGAGTACCATCACCCCTACCCAGGGACCACCCAGTCCAATGCAACTGCCTCAAAGGATGCCGAGAATGAGGAGCACTTGGATGACAGTGGGCTCAGGGAGAGTTAGAGCAGTCAGGCAGAGGCACATCCCAGATCCTATTCCACTCAAGAACTCATATGCCACACTGGCAAATGAAGACAACCAAATACAGGTACCCAGAGAAGTGGAAGGAAAGGATGTGGAGGTTAGCCAAGGAGGTGACCTCAGCGGGGAAAGCAGTGGACCCCAGAGGAGGAGGAAGCAAATCCTGGTGGGGAACTCCATCATAAGAGGGATCCAGCTAGGAACACAGGAGGGGGAGGACAGGGAGGTGAGGTGCCTACCAGGTGCCACGGCATGGAGGGATGGAAGGAAGATCCTGGGGATCACTGGGAAGGCAAGACAGGAGGGTGAGCTGGATGTCATTATCCACCAGGTACTAATCACCTGGCAAATGGGGAGCCAAAGGAAGTTCAGGAAGAGTTTAGGAAACTGGGGAGGGTCTCAAGCAAGTAGCTACTTCTGTCACTTTCTCGAAGTACTACCTGTGAGAGGCAAGGAGAGCATAGGAGTGCATGCACCAGGAACTTTAACTCATGGTTGAAGAACTGGTGCTGTGAGGAAGGGTTTGGATTCACTGGTGACTGGGGACCCACCTGGAGGGATGGAGGTTTGTCAAGCCTGGACGGCCTGCATCCATCCTGGCGGGAATCCAAGCATCAATGATAAGTTTAAATGCTAATTGACAAGCATTTAACCATAGCAAAGGGGTGGCAGGCCAGCAAGGAGGGTACCTACTTGCTCACCCCCACAACTAGCAGTGGAACCAGTGAACCAGAGGAGGCTATCTCTGCAAAGCAGTGTGCAAAAGATGGAGATTAGTGCCCAAGAGGTGGATAAGCAGAAAAGGGCAACATTCAGCAGATGGGCAGACAGCAAGGAGAACCAGGGATAAATGACAACCAAGGAAGGGGCTGGAGTAGAACAGTGAGACAGTCTAGGGAGGTCAAATCATGGAAAGCCATGTGTGCAAATGCCAGGAGCCTTAGCAACAAGATGAAGATCTGAGGCTGTCATGGTGCAGTCAGACCTGGACATTGTGGCCATCACTGAAACCTGGTGTAATGATAACCATGACTGGGAGATGGCCATACCTGGCTACAACATATTCAGAAGAGACAGAGCAGGCAGGAAGGGGGAGGAGGAGGACACTCTATGAAAAATGACATAAGGGCCACAGAGATCCAGGAGGAACAAATGGGAGAGAGATACTGTGGGTTAAGCTGGAAAGGAAAATGGGGACAGCCATCCACAGGTGTGGTCTATAGACCACCAGCCCAGGAGGAAGAAACAGATAGAGTTGATGCTAGCCATCCAAAGGATGGCAGACAAGGGTGAGGTAGTACTGGTTGGAGACTTCAATATTCCAGATGTGGACTGGAGCATCCCAGCAGCAGCATCAACTAGGAGCAGATTTATCCTGGACTCCCTTCAGGGTGCCTTCCTCAAGCAACTGGTCATGGAACCAACTCGGCAGAAGGCAATACTGGACCTTGTGCTCACAAACAGGGACAGTGTGATGGGGGTAACAGTGGGGAGCACCTGGAAAACAGTGACCACCAGTCATTGTGGTTTGAAATCACAGAAAGAGCAGAACCAAACCACACAAAACACATATCCTGGATTTTAGGGGGGCAGACTTTGGGAAAATGGGGAGATACTTGAAAGAGGCATTAAGGGAATGGGACAGGAATCAGGGTTGAGGAACAGTGGGCAGTATTTAAAATGGGGATTACAAGAACAACAGAATTATGTATTAAGCAGGTTAGCAAGAGGAAAAGGAAGAGGAGACCATTATGGTTTTCCAAAGAGGTAGCAAAGAAAGTGAAAGCCAAAAAGATTGCATTCAGGCAATACAAAAAGACACAGGCAGAAGGGATAGGGAGAAGTACCAGGAGAAGCAAAGGGAGGAAGGGAGGTCAGTAAGGGAAGCCAAAGCTCAGACAGAAGAACACATTGCAAAATCAGTGGGTAGAGGGGACAAAACCTTTTACAGGTACATAAGTGAAAAAAGAAAGACAAAGGGAGGGATAGTGAGACTAAAGAGGGAGGATGGGGGCCACGTGGAGGATGACAACAGTAAAGCTGACATACTGAACAGGTATTTCTGCTCAGTCTTTACTGAGGAAGAGGAGGGTAATGGGTCTGAAGGGAGTACAAGGGTGAGAATGGTGCAGAAATGGACACAAGTCCCTTTACACGAGAAAGGGTCCTGAAGGAAGTGGAAGTAATAAGAGTTGATAAAGCAATGGGGCCAGATGGGGTGCACCCCAGGGTCCTTAAAGAACTAAGAGATGGTGGCTGAACCTCTGGCTATCCTGTTTAGCCAATCACTGGAAACAGGGGAGGTACCCAAAGACTGGAGGACAGCAGATGTAGTCCCCTTATACAAAAGTGGGAACAAAGAGGAAGCAGGGAACTACAGACTAGTCAGCCTCACCTCGGTAGTGGGGAAGATCATGGAAGCACTACTGAAGGAGAGATTGGTGGAACATCTGGTTGTCAATGGACTACAGGACCCAAGGCAGCATGGTTTCACCAGGGGGAGGCCATGTCAGACCAACCTCATTGAATTTTTTGACTGGGTGACTAGGGAGGTGGATCAGGGGAGGGCAGTGGACATGGCCTATCTGGACTTCAGCAAGGCCTTTGACACTGTGCCACATAGAAGACTATTACACAAACTGGGGAATATGGGTGTGGGCAGGACAGTAGTGTGGTGGGTAGGTAACTGGCTGGGTGGCAGGACACAGAGGGTGGTGGTAAATGGCTGTCACTCCACAGAGGAAGCGTGACCAGTGGGGTACCACAGGGATCAGTGCTGGGACCGTCCTATTCAACATCTTCATCAGTGACATGGCGCAGGACCTAGAAGGCAGAATTTCACTGTTCACTGATGACACAAAGCTCTGTAACAGAGTAGACACACCAGAGGGTGTAGACAGAATGAGACGGGACCTGCAGAAACTTGAAGAATGGTCAGGGTTTGGCAGTTGAAATTCAATGCAAAGAAGTGCAAGATAATGCATATGAGGCACAAAACCCCTGGCACAATATATCAGTTGGGGTGAGGATATAGCATGCACCAAGCAGGAAAGGGATCTTGGGTTATCATCTCTGATGACCTCAAGTAGGGAAACAGTGTGACAAGGCAGCAGGTAAAGCAAATAGGATGCTGGGATGTATAGGCAGGGCATTACCAGCAGGAAAGGAGGTCATAATTCGCTTATACAAGACACTAGTGAGGCCCCACCTGGAGTACAGTGTACAGTTCTGGAGACCATACCTACGTAAGGACATAGACAGGGTAGAGAAGGTTCAGAGGAGGGCAACAAAGATGGTGCATGGATTGCATCACAAGTCCTATGAAGACAGGTTGAAGGAACTGAACATGTACTCCCTGGACGAGAGGAGGGAGAGAGGGATATGATAGAGACATACAAGATCTTACAGGGAGGAACAAGGTGCAGGAAAACACTATTTTAAGTGAAAAGATGTTCCAGGACT
Source organism: Neoceratodus forsteri (assembly GCA_016271365.2). Taxonomy (NCBI): domain Eukaryota; kingdom Metazoa; phylum Chordata; order Ceratodontiformes; family Ceratodontidae; genus Neoceratodus; species Neoceratodus forsteri. The sequence continues at coordinate 36,627,062 of CM028133.1, read as the reverse complement.
AGAGGGCATGGGATGAAGTTGGGGAGGACGATTCAGAGGAAACATGAGAAAGAATTTCTTCACAGAACTGGTGGTGGACAAGTGGAACACCCTGCCAGAGGAAGTGGTGGGGCTGAAACAATCACAGGATTTAAGAATGCATGGGATAGACATAAAGGAATTCTGGAGGTCAGGGGTAAGGTGCAACAGACTTCTAGGAAAACAAACTGAACTTACAAGCTCAAATGGGCAGACTGGGTGGGCCATAGGCCCTTATCTGCTGACACTGTTTATGTATCTATGTATGCTGACTTAAATATAACAATAAGGAATTCTGTATAGATTATAAAGTTATCTTAAATTTTCCTTACTCTGCAGTGCAGCCTCCTATTTTGGTATTAGTTACTGCAGTTTAGCACTTAATACGTAATGGTTATGGCAGTATAACAGCTAATATGCTAATTTACACACAGCAGCAAGGAATTATGGGTATATATTATAAAGTTAACTTAAATTTACCTTACTCAGCAGTGTAATCTCCTAGTTTGATAGTGGTGACTGCAGGATAGCACCTGACATGTAATGGTTACAGCAGTATTTATTTTATGTTAGTTAAAATTTTTGGCAAATATAGCAACACTCATTCCCACTTCAATCTCGCCTTCTGAAGCCACCGAGTCACTCGCTCTCGTCACTCTACACCCGGCGGCTTCTGTATCTCAAAACTAATACAAAATTAGCGCAGCACCCACTGGTGACAATTTTTTTATACAAAGCACTTCTCTGTGTGTGTATTTTGGGGCATATAATTTACTGAAACGAACACCACTCGGCCACGCTACCAGGTCAGAAAAAAGTGAAAGTGATCATCGGATTGTGTAAGGGAGAAGTGACTCAGAGCTAGTCAGAAACGCCGTCATAACCCGATTTCGGGTTATGACGGCGTTTGAAGAGTATCTGAAATCAGGTTGCTAAAGGGAGTCACCAGTAATTATAGCAGAATAACAGTTAATGTGCTAATTTAAATACAGCAACAAGGAAATCTGAATAGCTCATAAAGTTAACTTGCATTTTCCTTCCTCAGTGGTGCAGTCCCCTGTTTTCATAGTGGTGACTACAGTATATCACTTAATATGTCGATGCACGTGGCAATGCATTGTGGGTACAATATAAAGCTGTCTTCCATTTTTCCTTTCTGGGAAGTGCAGTCTCCAGTTTTTGTAGCAGTTTCAACAATATAAGATCTCAGATGTTTAAAATAAAGCATTGTGAACACACTGATAAATGACAAGATTTCTTTACTGAGAGATGCATCTCCTATTTTTGTTTATTTAGTTTTGTTTTTTACCAGGTGAGTGTACTAGCCATGGAAATTACTATTTTCAGACATGACCCAGGAGTAGTGAGTACAGAAATATAATAGCCTGTGTGCTAATTTACATAGTGAGGAATTGTGGCTACAGTAAATAGCTCATTTTTTCTGTCTCCCTAATCTGCGTGTGGAGTGATTTTGTTAATGATGACATTTGGTCATGTGTGTGCTGTGACTAGATCCTTGATGTTATGCTGGGATAACATCACAGGTCCAGCTCCAGACTGACCAGTCAGAGCCCAGCATTCTTCTTGCCATTGTATAATTAAGCAATAATGCACGACAGGGTGTGGTATATGTAAGCAATAAGACATGATGGGGTGTGCATTAGAACTGTCTAATGCACATCTCCAGAGTGGCTTATTGCACTTATAAAATCAGTCTGTGTATTCTAGGTGGGGTTTCTAGCTTTAGTCAGTCAGATTGCTTGAAATCCTTTCACATTTTGTAACATGGGATATCATCACACTTCGGGTGGTTGGGTAGTATTGCTATTGTGAACAGGCTTAAAAGTTTTATTACTTAAAAAAAAACAACTTTTAAAACCTTTTAAAATGCTTTTTTTGAAATGTTGGAGGGGTATCTTTTAAGAAAATAGTTCCTGGAGGGCTCTGGGCAATGGGTGGCACTCTTGTAAGTGATGTCTGTGGAGGAGTTGGTGCTGTAATCTCTATTTCACTCTCCCAGCAGTGCTGTCTTTTCCCTGCATTTGACCTGGTCCCTCTGCCTGCTGTGGGACAGGATGAAGATCCGTGTGGAATTGTTTTTTGAAAACCCACTGTGCTGAGAAGCGTGCGCTGAATGAAAATGATGCATGTAGACACTTTCAGTTTTGCAGTGGCACTCTGTAAGTAGCCAGCAGTGGTTACTGGAAGGGGAGAACAACTGTAGAAACGTACTGGGCCATAATGTCGTACGCTTAATAGTGCACAGCATTATGCCGAAACCCGGACCTGTGCGCTCTCCGTGTTGGCTCCCCCAGAGTTAGAATCCTTAGTGGGGGTCCGGGCACAGCCCCCATAATGGGGGGTGGGGGCAGAGACCCCACAGAAAAAAAGATAACATAAAATCACGCAACACATTTATGTCCCATGACATTCTGCTGTGCGCTGTATTGACCCCATGCCCTGTGGAAAATATGCTTTGCTGCTTGCAGGAGCACAAACAGTTTAGACTGTGTGAGGAATAGCAGTAGAAATGCAGAAGCTATGTTTTGTTTTAAATAGCAGTTTGAATGCGAGGGGCTCTTGTGGTAGTGGGGATGCTTGTTGATGACCGTGACTGGCCATTGCTGAATTTTGGTCCATGTTGTGGTTTTGAACTTGTGGCACTTTTGTGTGGAGAGCAGGTGTTTTAGTGTGTGCCACAGTTGGTGGCAGCTGTACCGATGTAATCAGGGCACAGTTGAAAGCATTTGGTGTGTGTATTTTTTTTTTATGCCCATTTCAGTATTTGATTGGACCACGGGACGTGGTGAATGTTGGAGTCAGAGGAGTTTGCCACAGTAAGGCTGCTTGTGGCCAAAGGTTTTTTGAAGCAGTGAGTATGTAGTCGGATCTAATAACGGCTTTAAAGACCCCTCGGGCCAATCAGCTCCCTCCATTTTCAGCAGCCAGTTTATAATACCTTATTTGAATATTTGGACCCCCAAATTTTCAGGTATTTATTATTTATATGTGTTATTCATATGCCTGTTGAGGGGGGGGGGATAAAGAAACAGCTCTACACCCTCCTCCCCAGCTCAGACCTTTAAAAATGCATTCCCTGTCCCTCTGCCCTCTGCTACAATCCCAGTCCTACCATTCCCCCCAGCATATGAAAATTTAAAAACAAACTCTCACACTAGGTGATTGGCACAACCCACCTGCCTCCCCTGCCAGCTGCCGTCTTTAGCACTCTTTTTTTTCTTAAATCAACATTTCCACCCACCCTCAAACTGGCAACACCCTTCTTCCACCTTCCTCCCCCCCAACACCCTTTTTTTTTTTGTTGAAGTGCAGTTTGCATGTCCACAAACCAAGGCAACTGACACAACCCACCCTCTTCCACAGCCAGCTTTTTATTGAATGAAAATGCTGCCATGCTTGCTCACTTAGTAAGACCAGCTAAACACATGATCTGCTAGTTTTATTGCGTGCAAGCTCTCACTTTGTTAAAGTGACACATTCATGCCCAGTGACCATTATAGTCTGAAAGCCAATGAAAATCTCTCTCAAACAAGGCATTTGTTTAATCTATCGCTGGAAGGATTCCAGAGATGTAGACTAGGGCTGGGTGAAATTTGTAGATTTTCACAGAGTTTTGCTAATATTCACCGTGGGCGAAATTCTCCTAGCGCTGCAGAATTTTGCTTTATTCAGTGGAATAATCATGTAAATAGAATAATTTCTTCGATGAACTGTGGACATTTCTTTAGCATAAAACCATTCAGTAGTTCATAAAAAAATTCTGCCATTTGCAGAGGAAATCCACAGAAATATGCCACAAGCATTGTAGTCATGTGATAGACTTCAGTTAGGTGGGAAGTAAAGGGTCAAAGATGCCTTCACTATAGAACCCCTCTATCTCTAGCGAGACTGCCCCTCTTACTAAACATGACTCCAAATGTTTTTATGCATTTTAAAAATTACATAATTCGTCAAATAGTTCCATTATTCGATGTTAAATCCATGGAACACTCAAAAACTATTCTGCAAGCAGTGTGGTTACATGATAGTCCTCTGCTAGGTGGGAAAGTAAGCGTGAAAGGGCGAGTTGCTATAGCAATCCCCCTTTCTCTTTTTTCCCCTCTCTCTGTCTCTCAAGTGACTGCTCATATTCTGCTCTGCCATTTTGGAGTGTGTGTTGAAGAAGAAACATGGAAATAGGAAACCTTGTGGCTGTGATATAGTAGGGACCGTGATGCATTTTTCATTAAGCAGTGGTGGTGATGGGCATGGAGGCGGCACTGGCACCCTCTGCTTAGTGTCAAAAGCTTCCATGAGAGGGGGGGTCTAGTATCTGGCGCCAACACTAGTAATGCTAGTTTTTTTTTCTGGGGCTGGATGTAACACTAAACAAAAAGACAGCAATGTCTATGCCAAGCGTAAATATATTATAATGCAGGGAAACCTTTGGTAGATGTGAGAGCACTAATACTGGGTGCAGGAGATGTTAGGTAGTCATGGAGGTGGGCACAACTAAAGCAGCAGTGGTGACCAAAATATGAGTCATTACTTGAACAATGAAAGTGGAATCCACAGTCTGAAGAATATTTTGAGGCTCACACGAGCCAGTGCTTTTTAAATAGTGTCTCTTTATACAGTCTGCCAACATCAGAAGCTCCCAAGGCCTCACACAGCCCCCTGTACTTCCACCCATGATTTCCATCATCTGTGGCACTATGGTTTGCCCTCTAGGTGGGATGGGTTGGGGGATGTTCATATAACATATTTCAGATTCTTCACCTCTAAATTTATGTCTGTCTGGGATTATCAAGCTCCAGTTAGAAAAACCAGGGTCAGAGGTTCACACCTCCCATGGATCTCAGCGGAGTTATTGGCTTGTCACCATGTGTGTAACCTTGCCTGGAGGACCCATAAATCCTCTGGCTCCACTTCTGACCTTACCAATTACCATTTTATATTCATTATGTTTGTATTAATGAAGTCTGAGTACTTTGCATCTACACTCTAGAACAACCTTAATCAACCCTCTAAGTTCTGGAAGGTTATTCATTCACTTTTCTCTCCTCTGACCCAGTCCCCTCTACCTGTTCTCAAGATGGGTGATATTCCTATCTCTGATCCTTCTGCAGTTGCCTCTTATTTTAATTCCTTTTTCACCTCCTGTGTCAATTCACACCTCTGCTCCTGTCCCTCGCTCTCTTCTTCTCTTCCCTCTCACTGTATCCTTCAACCTCACCTCTCCCACTGCCCCACCTCCATTTTTTTTCTTTTTCACCCGTTATCCTTGCTGTTGCTCTTAAGGCCTTTTTAACTCTAAATCCTCAAGGATGGGAGTCCTTTTGGTCTTGACTTTTGTCTACTATTTATCTCCACTAATGCCACTGCTCTCCCTATTACCTACCTCCTTAAACTTTATTTCCCCTTCTACTGTGTCCGTAACTCTTAGAAGTTGACTGCTGTTGTTCTCCTTCCCAATGGGGTAAGCTCTCATCTCCTAGTGACTTCTGACCTTTTTTGTACCTCCCCACTTTGGCTAAGCTCTAGGAACACCTTGTTCTATTCCAGTTCTCCCCTTTTCATCAATCAGCCTCCCTCTTCTTTCCTGTCTGGCTTTAGAAAACTTCATTCTACTTCCACCTCTCTTCTCTGGCTCACTGATGCTCTCCTCTCTGGCATGGATCAGGGCCTTGTCATCTCAGCTATTCTTGTTGACTTAGCCAAAACTTTCGACAATGTAGCCCACCTCATTCTCCTGGACAAGCTTAAGGCAGTTGGACAGTCAGTATCTACAGTTAAGCAGTTCTGCTCCTACCGTGAGGGTGGGTTGCAAGCTGTCCATATTGAGGACTCTGTTGCCTAAACACTCTTAGTGTGTAGAGTAAATACTAATAATATTAATAATACAGATTCTTATGTCTTCGGAGGCTGCCAAGAAACATTCATAAACAAGCAAGAGTACTACTAAATGTTTATTATACTACTTACGCCAAGCATGTGACAAAGAAAATCACAAGGGAGATGGGCTTCTCACCACTCTCCTGAAGAATGTACATTATCTCCAGAATTGTAGGATTGCAGGTTCTCCAAGATCTCATTCTCTCTCTCTGTGTGGGGCTAGGTTGTAGAAGGCTATATACTACAGATAACAGTATAGCAACAGAGATTACATCATAGTTATGGTTATGAGAAACATTATGTATTGGATAATGACTTAGGAGACAGAATTACTAATGAGTATCATATGAGACATAGAATATGCTTCGGTTAGCATTATAGCTTGGACAAAATAAATGCCAATGGGTTCAAACTATATGTGACATTTCTTGCCTATGTGCGATATAAGATATAACAAAGGTTTTCTCTCTCTGTCACCTAGCTTGCTTAGACAAAGATAAGTGCTGACTGGCCACTACTACATATGATTATATGAGAATATATATATATATATATATATATAGTGTATAAAGTAATCACTGATGATCCCTCAGAGTCATCATATCAGTAATTAGGTAGATTATATATGGAATATATGTGAAAGACAAACATAGTGCATTATAGTGAGGTATAATAATCAGCATGATCTAATCCCATAAAAGGATATAAACATTAGCAAATATTAGCAGCAAAGCAGATTCCTGACACTCATGCTTATGTGATGGGTGCCTAAATCTAGATGTTAGTGCAAATAGCAGTATCACAGTGTAACAGACCAGGAATACAGTGTAAGGTGTATGTGGGATGATAGGGGGCATAACCCAGGTGAAACAGTCCCCTCTTTGTTGCCCTAATTGTAAAAGTAGCAACACAACAAAAATATGATGGTTAGGCACCATTTGTCTACAGGCCCGAAGCATGAGCATGATAGAGGAATTTTAACTGGTCATGTTGGTGTTTCAGGGTTTTCCTTGAACAACAGAATGTAATTACAAGGGAAAATGTTAGCAAACCTTGTATTACTATAAACGTATGTAATGAAACTTCACAATGGGGTTTTCCAATATCAACACAATATCATTAAATTACTGATACATGTATCAGGTGTGTATCTATCCTACTGGGAAGAAATTGAAGAGACAAACTTAAGTTGCCTGTATGGATATTAAACATAAGTAAAAATCGAGATAGAGCATCAAGACAGTTAGGACTAGACTTAATGGTATCTGGTTCCAGGATGGAAACAGCTGTGATTACCATATAACCTATTACCTGTTTAAGGAGTAAAAACAGAAGTTAAAAAAGTTCACTTTGCATAACTTTTAGTCCATATCAGAAGAATGTATAGTTGGTCACCACACAATGTTTCACATCACCAGAATATACCACCCTGAAGGATGGCATTTTTCAGTTGGTAACTTGAACAGGATATGAAATGCCAATGTCCACAAGCCATAAACTACGAACAGTTCCAAGGATAAATCCAGGGTTTCTTCAAGTGTTAGATGAAGATTCATAGTTCATATTCAATGCATTCAGATTTTCCAAAGGTTGATCCAAATGTTCAGGAGGCAGCAGTATTTTTAGAGGCTTCAGCAGGGGGGTGCATTAGATTGCACATTGAGTTTTACAATGGAATAGCAACAGTGTTCAGTTGAAGATGATGACACGGCTGCACAAAGTGTAAAAGTTAATGACAGTACTCAGTTTGTATGAGGTGACAGCCAGGCTTGGAAAAACAAGCAGTGAAGAAGAAAATGGATTCCTTGATTGTAGATCAAATGAAGAAGAGTCTTCTTGCTGAAGTTAGGGGATTGTCCCCACCCCAGACTTGCGTCATAGTATGCATAACAATGAGCTTGATAGCAGAATCTTAATTGGCTGGACTAATACAGTTTATTTGAAAGTTCACAAGTGGAAGCCTAATTTCAGTTGTTAGGCCAGTTTTCACAAGTTGGTAAGACAAGTTGGAAGGTATCACAGCTACATAAAAGGTGATGATCCTTTCAGGTATGACATTCAATGTTCAGAGTCTGTCACAATTTCAAGACCTCATAGTAAACAAAGAAAGGAGGTAGTTTCAACCTTTTCATGATAAAAGTTCCCATCAAGATGACCAATAGAATGGATGGTTGCCAGATGATCAGAGATGGATGTTGCCAGATTTATTTATTTGTACAGGTCAGATCTACAACCTTTGAGTCAGAGACTCGTTTACAAAGGCACCTCATCACAGAGAGGACAAAAACAGTGATACAGTGATACAACATTCCAGATTCAGACAGACAAGTTACATAGATTATGTACAGTCTATTTACATAGGTTACATATTAATTAAATTAGGATACCCCTGATATATACAATTACAGTATGTGCAGTAAAAGCATGACTTTTTGTGTTGGAGCAATTAAGGTAAAGCACCCTAGGGCCAGGCTACAGCAAAAAGCAGAGGGATTGGGACAGTGGAGCCAGTGAGGGGGAGTGTGTGTGTATGCAGGTGAGCTGTCTGGAGGACACTGTCAAATTTGGAGTGCAATGGAAAGCATGAGTCCTAAGAGGCCCGGTGGGGGGCAAGAGTGAGCACCAGTTAGTAACAGTTACAGCAGCGAGTGTTAAAGAGGTGGTTATGAAGAGTGATTTTAAAGGGTAAGTTTTGGGAGTGTTGGTGATGTTGACAGGAAGAGAGTTGAACTAGGAGGGAGCCTGGTAGCAGAAGAATCTCTGAGCTAGGGAGGTCCTGGTTCTAGGCACCAGTAGGGTGGCCTTATCTGAGCTGTGGGTGGAGACTGTGGGGGTGGCATGCTGTAGGGAGGCAGACACCCTTGCGGGGAGAGCTCAAGCAGAATTTTCTTGGCTAATAGGCAGGTCTGGTAGCAGAGTCTTTCTTTGAGGTTGAAAAGGTTGGTGTTGGAGTAGAGTAGGCAAGTATGGGTGAGCCTGGGGGCTCCAGTCAGGACTTTACAGGCCTTGTTGATAGAGAGTTGGATTTTATTGAGTGCAGTGTTATCAGTTCTGTAGATAGGCAGGCCATATTCCACTAGGGACAGGACAGAGGATGCGATGGCCAACCAGGGAGCATCAGGTGGGAGGCAGTCTTTGTGGTGGTAGAGGAGGCCAATTCAGGAGTTAGTGGCAGTTGAGAGTGCATTAATGTGGACATGAACATGGGGCAGTGTCAAAGGTAATCCCTAAGTATTTGTAGGTGGACACTTGCTCTATGGGGTGCTGAGTGCTGGGGAGGATAAGGAGGGGGTGCATTTCTGGCTTTATTTTGGTGGTGGGAGAAGAGCATTGAATTAGTCTTCTTTAGGTTAACGACAAGTCTATGATCCTTGAACCACTTTTCAGCTTGCTTAAAGGTGCGTTGAAGAGAGTCTTGGAGTGAGGCTGATTTATGGTGTGAGGCATAGAGGATGGCATCATCCGCATATAGTAGAGTTTTGCCAGAGCAGGCACTGGGCAGAGTGTTAAGACAGAGACTGAAAAGTAGGGGTCCCAGGATGGAGCCCTGGGAACCCTGGATCGGACAGGTCAGGTGTTGGACAAGGTCCCGTTGATTTTTACACACTAGGATTGAGCTGAGAGGTAGCTAGAGCACCAGGTGAGGGGACCAGCGGAAAAAACAATTTGGTAAAGGGAGTCAAGCAAGAGGGGAAGGCAGACAGTGTCAAAAGGCCTTGGAGGGGTCAATGAACACTGCTTCAGCGAGATTGCCATAGTCAAGGGAGGACTACAGGTAGTTAGAGAATTCTAGGAGGGCTGTGGCAGTGCTATGACCTGAGCAGAAACTGTGCTGCTCAGGGCATAAGATGGCATACTTAGTCAGATACTCGGTGAGTTGAGTGGTCACCACTTTTTCAATAGATTTGGAGAGCGGGGAAAGAATGGAAATTGGCCGATAGTTGTTGGGGGAGGATCTATCACCACTTTTAAGTATGGGTGTGATGATAGCTGTTTTCCAGACACTGGGGAATTGACCAAGGCAGAGGGACTGGTTAAGTAGGTCAGTTAGGGGGACTAGGACATCATCCAGGACTAGTTGCAGGATCCTGGTGACCAGAGCATCGTTGCTGGAGCTATTGCTGCCTAGTGCTTTTAGCAGCTATGGTCTGGCTTCTTGAGTGGATATTTTGCATAGGTGGAACTGAGGGTGTTGCAGGACAGGGAGCTGAGATTCAGTTACGGGGTCAAAGAAGCTACTGGGGAGGACAGAACTGAGGTCCGTTATGGTCGTATTATGGCAGTTTGCTATGTTTAGGGGGGGGTCTGTGGTAACAGAGTCATCAATAAAAAGCTGGGATGGTGGAACATGATTTCCCATTCAGCCCTTTTATGTTATCCCAGAAGATCTGGGCTAACCCTCAGGAGGAGGTAAGGGTGGCCTGGTAGTGGTCCACTTTGGCCTTGTGGGTGGCCCAAGTGCACTTATTGCATGTGGTATTGTAGGCTTGTCTATCCACCACTTTGCCTGACTCCTCAACAATGTGCCAGAGGTTATCCCTCTCCCTGAGTTTTTGGAGCAGGAAAGGGGTGACCCATGGCGCATTTTGTTTTTTGGTGCAGAGCCTGGTGAGTGGTGCATAGAGATCACAGGCCTGGTTAAAAGACTGTGTGAAGAGGTCTAGCGCTGTGTCAATGCTAGGAGTGTGGTTGATGGGGGACCAGTCAATCTGGGTGAGATATAGTTTAAGTTTTTTAAGGTCACCTGGGCAGAGGCACCTGTGAAGAGTGGTTTGAACCACTGGTTTGGGAGTGGAGGAGGACCAGAGGAATAAGATAGGGGAGTGGTCACTTAAAGAGTCTGGAAGAATTTTGATGTCCTGAACTTTTTGCAGGTGGTTGGAGACTATGACATCCAGGAGGGTATTGGTTCCACTGGAGGGATTGAGTCTAGTGGGCTGGGAGACTAACTGGGTCATGTCAAGGGTGGCGAAGGAGTCCCTTGCTTGGGAAGCTGAGGTACCAAGCCAACTGACATTAAGGTCCCCTACTAAGACTTGTTCTGCTTTGTGTGGGAGAGTTGTGAGATCATCTGTGAGAGACAAGATTGCTGGGTTTTGGTTCCTTGGAGGAACATAGGAAACTGTGATGTAGAGCAGACCCCTGGTAGGGTTGGGGATGATTTTGAGTGAGGGCCTGAGCTCCATTGTCAAGCTTGGATGCAGGGAGCACATGACCAACAATGGAGTTACATATGAAAACAAAACAACCACCCTCGCCTTTGCCTACTCAATCCTCCTGATAAAGGGTGTACCTGGGGAGTGAGACAAAGGAATTGGGGGGTGGATTTGGAAAGCCAGGTCTCCACAAGGGCAATGTTATTGGGTCAGTTTTGAATGACCCAACACTGGAGAGCAGCAGATTTTTTCAGCAAGCTGCAGCTGTTCAGGGAGGCAACGCAGTGTCCTGAGGATGATGTCTTGGGTGGGCTGGAGGGTGTAGGGCCTGGGGTTGGGGTGGACATTTCCAGAGAGTAGCAGTAGCAGAGTGATAATTCTAACCAGAGGGTGGTGACAGCTGGTGTTCTTAGCTGGATGCCAGGATGAGGGTGCAACTGCAGGGGTACAGGGAATGGTTAGGGTACAAAGGGTGGGAATGGCAGTGAGGAGGTGGCTCCGGTGGGGCCCGGGTAGGTGGAAAGGTCAGGAGAACTGCCAGAAGGTGGGTGCCAGGGCCCAGAGCATGAGTCCAAAGTGGGGAAAGTTGAGATAACAAGGAATAGTCTGGTGGTGCTGCACTCTGAGGGCCAAGAGTGTGGTCTGGCTGGAGGAAGGCCAGTAACAGGAAGGCCAAAATAGCCAGGTATAGTAGTGGGAGGTTGGCACTCATGATGCCCGTTACTGTTAGAGTGGCGGATTGTGTAAGGGTCTAGGCTGTACTTCTGGGAGGGTGGCTGCCACTTTGGAATAGTGGTAGGGCTGCGGACTTTGGAGCACAGGGTACCAGGTTCAAATACTGTGTGGGGCAGGTGTCCTTGGAGCCTGGTAAAAATAGGAATCCAAGCGTTTGGGAGGCTGGAATTGGCTGGGTCAGACGCAGGGTGGAGGGGCGAAATAGTAACTCCTTGTGGCCGCAAGGGGATGGAAAGGTGGCTGGGGAGGTGGACAACAAGGGGGCAAGGTTTATAGGAGGGAGGCTAAATAGCAGTTGTGTTGTCCAGGTTTGAGAATAGAGGAGTGGTATGGGGCAGTGATATGGGTTAAACAGGGATGGGAGTGAAGGCAGCGGAGTAACAGAGGTAGATAGATAAGCTGGAGAGCAGTAAGGAGCAGTGTGTATTCAGAGAGGGTAGAGGGCGAAGCAAGAGATACTCTCTAGTGGCCGGCAAGTATAACCTGCAAATGGAGAAGTGGGGACTTAGATGAAATGGCAGCAGGAAGTGATGTCATACTGTAGGGACCATAAATTGAGGGTTGGGCTTGGGTGGGAGGGGCAGTTGATGTGTAGACACCAGCCTGACTTCAGGAAGCTCCTCCAGGAGCAGGGGATTGCAACGAGCACCTTAAGAGGCCTCAGCCAGTCCCTCCTGCAGCAATGACACTGTGAGAGTCACAAACATGGCTTCCTGGATTGTGTAGGAATAAGTTTCGAAACATGGAGCAATACTGGTGTGTATGGTGACATATTCAAGGTTCCTTGTCATTGACAAGGAAAGAGTGCTAGATTCAAATAAACATTTGTTAACATATGCAATAGAAGTGCAAATGTGGCAATGCCACTGACCCACACTTCTGCCATGTATGAGATCAAGGATATGTCCTAATTCCAGATCCTGGAAGAATTAACCAAAGGGTTGTAAGAACATATTAGCTGTGGGCAGTGCAAAGGACTTTCCTAGCTATAGGATGCTCATCTGCTTTCTTATTGTCAGCAGAAAATAATTCATTAACATGAACCTTTAACATAGGTGCTTTAATAATGGCTTTAACAGCCCTATTTGAAATGGATATGTCACAGTCAACTAGACCTGAGTCTAAACCTGTTTTTTTTCCTTTTTAAATAAAAAAAAATGCCTAGTGTGTTTGGGTAGGTTTATATTTATTAAATGTACCACTAGTGGTCAGGATGTGAAAATCCTGTGTGTGTGTGTTTGCTGCTATCAGTTCCTGTATAGGGAGTCATTATTGGGTACCTGGTGTGCTGTCAGGGTATCCAATCACATCAATATTAAACAAAAAGTGGGAAATGTTTGTTGTGAAACATTTAACAAATCATTCCAAGTTCTAAAGGATGGAATTTAAAATCACTGGGTTGTGCATGAGCTGCACATTATTAACTAGGGTACCTGGCTGAGAAGTGGCTATTAGACCACTGGGTGGGCCAGGGTTCTGTTTTGGGCACTCAGTATTAAGTGTCACAAATTATGGGGCATCATACGGTAAAACCTTAAGGTTTAATGGCTTTTATTGCCATATAAATTTGAATGCAAAATTCCTGATTATCAATCAGGGGTCCAGATCAAGTCTAGATGCTAGAAAGCAAAGATCATAACATTCAATAAGGCCTCACTACCCTTCTGGACAATGAACATGTCTTTTAGGACTTTAATGTGAATTCCACAGGATGCAATTAGATCATGTGGGCTTGTGAGGTACTCTACTTCAACAAGTAGTTAAGGTTTAGGTCACTGGTTCTTATCTGCACTACGATGTAAAGTTTGGGCTTGTAAGAAGACCCATACTTTTAAAAAGAATAATAATCATAAAAGCAAGCATATCTCTCTCTCTCTCTCTCTGGAACCTAAAAGGAAAGAGAAAAGAAAAATATAGTTAGTTTAGTACTATTCCACCCATTGGGGTACAGAAAAGTAATTTAATCTCTTTTAAACAGGTTAATTTAATTGGCATGTAGCTATTTATCAATGACTGTTACTGTGCGGCAGTCTAACTTGGTGGACTGCTGGACTGAGTTTATTTACAATGGGATAGGGCCTGTTGTTGGGCCTTGCCCATACATTGTGAAGCAAACAAGTGTACCTTTTGGATGTCTTGTTTTAGTTAACATTTATCTACTGATTCTCCATCAGCAGTGGCAGTACACAGGACCAGAAGTAACTGTTCTGGGAGTCTCATGGACTATCTGGTCATGATTTCAAAAATGGGGTATGGAGGGTGTCCCTATTATTGCCATAAGGAGTAAAGGCAATAATGAATCCCAATCCTTTTGGGTTTTCTGAACAAGTTTGGATAACATAACTATGATCTGCCTGTTAGCCCATTCCACTTGTCCTGAAGACTGTGGGTGGTAAGGGATAGGAAACTTTTGTTTTACCCATTACAAATCCAGAATTTTCTGCATTACTTAGGTTTTAAAGCCAGATCCCTGTAATCAGAATTTACCTTTAGAGGTAAACCCCACCTGGTAAACATCTGGTTCATCAAGACATTTGCAGTCAGTCTGGATGTTGTTCCAGGGCTCTGATTGCCTCTGGGGTAACAATGTCATTTTCCTAGTTGGAATAGGATTGTTCAGTACACAGATCAAACAGTTACAGTGTTAATGAAGTGTTCTACATAATTTCTGATGTGTGGTCACCAGACAGAGGTTGTCAGTCTGTCTAGTGTTTTATTGACTCCCTGGTGTCCACCAGCTGGAGTATCATGTGCTTGGTAGAGTAGATAAAATCTACCCTCAGGTGTTCAGGAACTTTTCATGAGTGTTACAACAGCGATGCCAAATGAGTAGGCCATCACTGGATGGGTGAAGGTCATTTTTCATGTTCTTATAAGGGCTTATTTCTGGAAGTTATTCCTTAGTTCCTTTATTAAGAAACCTATACACTGTCCTCAAATGAGGGCCCTTCATTTGGAGCATAAGGGTCAAGTTTACGATATGCTTGAACCTTATGAATGTACAGTTTGTGTTTAACTGGTTAGTGTTGTGATGTACACAAACAAGTCTCTGTATTTCACAGGGGTACTATTATAGTATTGGAAGTCTTTGTTTTCTTCCAAAGAAATTCAGTTTAGAGAGAAACAGACCCAATTAGAATCTGTAATACTAAAACAATGTCTGCAGTGCTTTCTGTAATTAGATCAATGCCATTTCTTAAAGTGTGCAGAACTTAACCCTTTCGTGGAGTGCTGATATCATGTTACGTAAGGAAAAATAAACTCAACACAAGCTGTTTCTTTCTCAAGGATTTGCCAGCTCTCTAAACCATCCACAAACATTTTTGGTAATTATAAGGAAACTCCTTGCCTCCTTGCTTTTCATTTTATTTGCCAAGCATGTTTTAACAATGCCTGTGAATCATACATATACGATGATGCACAATCTGTCATCACCAGAATGTAAAATAATTCCAAACCCTGCTATCTGACCCTTGTTAGTATGTGTGGCTGAGTCATCAGTCAAAACATGACACACAGTGGTGTCTTTTAACACTTTCTGAGGTTCTGTTAGAAAGGGCCCTGCGACATGTAGGTCAGGAGGTTGGAGTGAACAGTCATGGGTCTCTCCTGTAAATTGTAGGCCATGAGCCAACAAGGATGGAGTTTTGATAGGAAGGACACTGATGTCATGATCCTGTAAAATGAGAGAACAGTGTGTAGGTCTGCCATTGGATGCAGAGTCATATTTTACTCTGTCGACAACAGAAAGTTAGTTGGCAAATGATTAGAATGCAGCACAATGGGTGCGTATCCAATAATGTACATAAAGTATCTCACTGCCCAGTATGTAACTAAAAGATTCCTTTCACAAATATTGTATTTCAGCTCCATTGGGACAATTATCTGGGATACATAAGCAATGGGTTTGATGTGTCATTGTATTTTGGGGCTAAAACTACTGAGATTGCTATATCTGATGTAGCAGTTTCAGTATACCCTAAAGCTGGGTTAAGATTAACCAATGCTGGGACCATGGTCAGTGATCCCAAAAGAAAAGACAATGATATCAGTATTAGGATACCTTGCACCTTCTTGCCAGAACTGCCTGCTATTGTCTGTCCTGAGAATAACCCAGACTGTTTCTGACTTGTGTTTGCTATTGCAGCCACAGTATGTGATGATCCAAGTGTCACTGGCAGAGGGTGTTCTGCCTCACGTGCTGGCAGTGCTGGCACTATCAGGGGTGCCTGCACAGTGGAGAAAAGTGGTGTGCAAGCTGCACGCAGTTCTTCAGCTATGGATTGTGGTTCAGTAATATAAATAATAATAATAATAAAATTTATTTAGTTAAGCGCCTTTCAAATATTTCAAGGTGCTATACAAAACATCATAGCATCAACACATCAATACATACACTGACAATACAGCCAATAATATATTTAAAATAAACAATTACAGTACAACAGGGAATGCCTGATTCCATAAAAATTACTTTAAAGCCTTTTAAAACTATCCACCATTGTACTTTCTCGGAGCTGGCCGGGCAGAGAATTCCAGAGGGTGGGAGCTGCAAATCCAAAAGCACAGGCTCCAGAAGACTTCAAATTCACCCTCGGTATCTCCAACAACCCCTCGTCAGCTGAGCGAAGCTGTCTCAGAGGGGTGCAAGGCACCAGAAGCTCTTTCAGTAGCCCTCAAAGGTGGAGAAAGTAGTACTGAAACAGCTGTCAGCCCAGGTTCAGAAATCAAGCCTGTAACCCTCCTCTGCAATGTGGCCTGTGATAATGAACATATCACAGCCATGCGGCTTTCAGAATCAGGATTGTCCCTTCCCCCATCCTCACCCAAGTGTAAAGTGGGTTTCCCCACCGGGAGGTCACTGGATGGTAACAACGATGTTTTCATGCTACAGCTTATGGTATTAACGCACTGCATAGGAAGAGTAGAACGTTCAGTCTTCTCAGGGAAAGCTGATGTTATTTCACATTTAACATAATTAACAGCAATGTGTTCCTTAACCAAAGACCTTCTAGCATGGTAAACACTGCTAGCAGCAGCAGCTGCTTCTGCAGAGTCAGACACTAACTTCATGACAGGTTGCGTACCAGCCTCATTCAAAAGTACGTCAACATCATTTTTAATGAGAAACACTTAGAAACACTAATCTTACTGATAATATTATTAATCATGCCAAAAACCTCTGGTATGTTTTGTTTGGTTATGGCAGCAATCACAGGTCCCTGTGACTGAATGATCCAACCTCCGTGATGTGGTGGTCGGCCATTTTGGATTATCTAATGGGCATCTTGGGTTACTGTGATATGACCATCATCACATGACCATGAGCGGTCATCTTGGGGACGGTATGGGGATGCAACCTGATGAGATGTGTGTTCATCATTTTGAGACTCTAACAATTCTCCATTTTGTGAATCACAGAAAAACAAGTGGCTAGCCTTTGTTCTAGTCCACCCCACAGCATACTGTGAGTGTTCAAAATCAAATGCTTCAGCATCAAAACAGGCAAGGTCTTTGGTCATTTAGGTGATATGCCCTGCCAATACCTCTGGCTGATGGCGCAAGTTCACCATATCTGACTTTTTACTCCTACATTCTAACTGCTCAGATACAGGAGTTAGTACGCTGTGAAGTGCCTTGTTTTCAGATCGCAAGCCATTCTCATCTTGTAAAACTTGCCTGTTATCAACAGAAGCTGTGTCACAGTTTATATTTAAAACATCCTTTCAAGTCTACAGTAATCAAAACATAATGAATCCCATTGCTCAGTCAAGGTCTGGTGTTGAAATACCAGCTCGTTAACTCTTTTAGTAATTACTTCAGACTTTTTATCCTTATTTTCCTTGTTTTCAAAATGTAAGGAATCAGTGTTATCAGCCAGAACACCATTCATTTGAAAACCTTTTTTTCTAATATGTTCTGCCTTTTCAACATTATCTCCTAAGGCATGCAGGTCTTGGCTGCCCCTCTCATTAAAGAGAAACTCATTTTCTTGATGGAGGGACTGCAGCTGAGACTGCAGTCCATCTATCCTTTCTTTATGAGAAGCCTTTTTCAGATTAATTTCCTGCTTGCAATCAGCATTCTCCATTTTGCAAGCAACATATTCAGATTCCAAAACAGATAGTTTATTTAGAACATCATTAAAGCATTTAAACAACGTTGCAATTAATAATCCTTCAGGATCAACTCTTTTGGTACCATATTTCAAGTCCCTATAATAGGCAATGATATTTAATGTGTATATGGTTTGTTAGAACTGTAGGTGACCTACTCACCCCGGGGGTTCATTAACCTTAAAGTTATAAGTTTTATTATGACCTTCCATACCCCTGGACAATGTTACTATTCCTACATGTTGTCATGATGTACTTACATTCTACTGTAAAATGTCTGTATCCCTATGTTTTTTTTTTTTTTTATTTATGCTTTTTTACCCCCGAGCCCTCCTGCCACCGTATTCTCAGCCCGGTCATGGGCTGCCAGCCTCTGTTTAAGATCGGCCTGTCCCCGATACCCGTGGCTTTCCCCCACGGTGGGGCCTGCAGAGCACCCCCTTGCACCGCAGGCACTGGGATTAGGTCGGGGCCCAGCCTGAGAAACATATCGAGGCCTTGGCAGCGGGCTTCATTCTGGTGGCAGGCAGGCTCATCTTTTCCGTTTTCCTGGGAGGCGGGGTCGTGCAATGATAGTGATGTCATCGCCCCGCCTCAGTGGCTGTCAAGCCGCGGTCTGCGTGGAACCCCCGGTCTCCACCAGGGGTCCCGCATGCACCCGCACTACCCGTGCCCTCCAGCGAGAGAGGCTGTCTCGGAGCTCGATCCTGCTCCACCCGGCCGGCCCTCCGATGACCGAGTCCGTTCCCGAACCCGGTCGCCAAGCGTCAGAAGGAAATCCAACTGCTGTGCCGACGGGCCAGCTCTGTATCCCTATGTTGTACTCTCCCGGGTCATTCCTGAAAATAGGCATAATACTTGTCTAGTGTACTTACCCGGTCAACAAAAGCTAAAATAAAAAAAAAATAAAATAAATATCTCTGAAAAGGCTACCACTGGATTCTGCTACCTCAGCAAAATCAGGCCAAACACCATAGGCAGTTTAGTATGTTGAGACAGCCAGCATCAACTCAGTACTGATATTTCTAGACATGTCATATAATGTAAGAAACCCTTAGCTGTCTGTGGATGAAAAACTTTGTTTGCAACCAAAGTTCATAAAAGGACACATACAGTCTTTGGCGTATGTGGACTCCCAGATGAGTAAAGACCCATTAAGATTTGAAACCACTAATGAACGCAGTCTATCTGTTCGGATCCCTTTACGGCTGGGTGTTCCCACATAGAAAGAATAAGGAAAAAAAAACAAACAAAAAAAAAAAACAAAAGTAAAACAACTCTTTACACAGAGATTAAATATATGGCAAGTTTGCTTTGTCTGCACTATGGAACACACAACAGACCGAAGATTTAAACAGAAAACACTGCTTGTTTCTGGGGATTTTTCACCCAGTGTTTTAATTTACAGAGGAAATGAAAATGTTACTTTGGCAAACACCCAGACTCCATTCTCAGTCACCATTTATGTTACATAAACAATCTCGGATAGTAGAGTAAATAATAATAATACAGATTCTCGTGTCTTCGGAGACTGCCAAGAAACATTCGTAAACAAGCAAAAGTACTAATAAATGTTTATTATACTTTACGCCAAGCATGTGACAAAGAAAATCACAAGGGAGATGGGTTTCTCACCACTCTCTTGAAGAATGTACAGTATATAATCTCCAGAATTGTAGGATCTCAGGTTCTCTAAGATCTCGTTCTCGCTCCGTGTGGGGCTAGGTTGCAGAAGGCTATATACTACAGATAACAGTATAGCAACAGAGATTATATCATAGTTACAGATATCAGAAACATTATGTTTTGGATAGTGACTTAGAAGACAGAATTACTAGTGAGTATCATATGAGACATAAAATATGCTTTGGTTAGCATTATAGCTTGGACAAAAGAAATGCTGACGGATTCAAACTACACATGGCATTTTTTGCCTATGTACAATATAAGACATAACAAAGGTTTTCTCTCTGTCAACTAGCTTGCTTAGACAAAGATAAGTGCTGACTGGCCACTATTACATATCATTATATGAGAATATATATATATATATATATATATATATTTATAAAATGGGTAGGAAATTGCTGTTGCTCTATTGGATCCTGAGCATCACATGACCATACGATATCAGAGCGCGACCGCACACCTGCGCTTTACCCCCCTCAAAACAATTTTGACATTTTATAAGATAGATAACCACTTTGAGGTCGCTCTGATATATGCACGCCTTACGTAGTTGATTGACCTTGCCGCTCAGTGATAACGCACACTCAGCGTGCGTATATCAGAGTGCGACCGCACACCTCAGAGTGGTATATCTATTACATAATGTATAGTGTATAAATTAATCACTGATGATCCCTCAGAGTCATCATATCAGTACTTAGGTGGATTATATATGGAATATATGAAAAGACAAACATAATGCATTATAGTGAGGTATAATAATCATGCATAATCTAATCCTATAAAAGGATGTAAACATTAGCATATATTAGCAGCAAAGCATATTCCTGTCACTCATGCTTATGTGATGGGTGCCTAAATCTACATGTTAGTACAAAATAGCAGTATCACAGTGTAATAGACCAGGAATACAGTATGAGGTGTATGTGGGATGGTAGGGGGCATAACCCAGGTGCAACAACTCCCTTTTCAGCCCTCTCTCTCTCTCTCTCTCTCTATAAGGTCAGGCATCTCCCAAAGGCTTGTCCTAGGCCCAGTTCTTTTCTTCAGTTTTCTAAATGACCTCCTCAAGGCCTGTTCCTCTATGTTAATGCATATGTATACAGATGATATAATTCATTTTTCCTCTTTTCCTCTGGCTCCTCTGCTCCTGACCTCACAAACCAACTCCTACTGGATTTTAACAATATCCAGCTTTGGTTCTGAGATAATTAGTTATCCCTCAATGCTAAGAAAACAATCTCTGTGATTTTTTGGTACCAACCAGATGCTTGCTAGAGTCCTCTCCTTCCTTTCATACCCTTGATGGTGCAACTGTGATGGACACTGCACTGGTAAACCTTGGGGTTCTTCACTCGGAGTGGTGAAGGGAACTGTTTCACTACCAGCAGTGCCAGCAATGCCCTCTGCAGGTGGGATGGTGAGGGGCCGCTTGAGGTCCAAGTGGGGTTGGGCTGGTGGAATCACCTGACAAGGGGAGGCAGGAGTGGTACACAGAGACTGGATGAAGCAAAGACGTTTATTACACAGAAGTGGATGGAGGACATGGTCGTACAGGAACATACTCACCACAAAAACAGTAGGGAGTATTGACAGCATTATGGATATCTAAACAGTAACAACTAAACTATAAAATGTCTAAACTCTAGGTTATTATTCTCTATGGGTGCACCACGGCCTATTGCCACTATACTCCTAAAATTCCTTAGCAGTATCCTGTAAGAGCAATTAGTACATAGACGGAAATCAGGTGTTCTTCACTACCCACAATACAATATTTGGTTTTACAATGACCATCCAATCCTCACAAAGTCCATAGGTCTGTCATCATCGTGCACACCGTCTTTCTTTGTTGGTAGCTACAAGGGAAATAAAACAGAACTGTAGAACCCTAATCACAATTCCCAGCAAGGACCTAGTTAAGGCCACTGGGGTGGTGAGAGGTTTGGTAAACAGACCATATATCTTCGGCAAAAGCCCACTCTCTCCAAGGCTGCCAGAATGAAGAACCAGAGCAACTGGTTCCTGAAATAACCCACTGAAAACAAAGGGTTCCTCGGCCAAAATCCACTTCCAGGGTTGCCAAGGACAAAGAGAGATCAGGACTTGAGTGGCGACGAGTCCAATGGAGGACTACCATGACCTGACTGATGCTGCAGCACTCCAAGGGCCAACTAAACTTGGAAGAAACTCTGACAGGAGAAGGAACCAGAAGAATCTGAAGAGATGATGGTTGATTCTGCAATCCTAGGATCAGGAACTTGCACAAAAACAAAGAAACGGCAGATGCGTCCCATACTGGGCTTCGACAGACTCGACTTTCGGCGAACGACCAGGAAGGGTGCAGACTAGGTTCTCCAGGATGAGCACACTCTTCTGTAGAGGGTGACCAACTTCGGGACATCTGGAACAGAAACCATATGGAATGACACTGGCATGGCTGTCGTGATGCGTTTCGGCAGCCGTACCTTCAAGCTGTGAAAAACAAGAAACGGCGGGTACGACTTGTATGACTGGCGACGGACTCGACTTTGGCGGATGACACAGATGGATGTGATGAGATGATGGATGATCCCACAGGAGTGAAGAATGCTGAGAAGACGTCTTCTTCTAAGTAGAGACTGATTCGGAGTACTTGGTATTACAGACCACACTATGGGACTGCAGTGTGGTAGAAGATTGAGACTGTCTTCATACAGTAGTAACCATGTAACTGAAAGATGCCCAGAGAACTGTGGAATGATACAATAATTTGCCAGGGAAAGTGCAAATTATAAATGTAGGGGTAATTATTACTGATGGGGCCAATGTTCAGGTGCTTAGAGCAATAGTTCAGGTGCTTAGAGCACTAGTTCAGGTACTTAGAGCAATAGTTCAGGTACTTAGAGCAATAGTCATGGCATAAGCAGTGCAGTAGTTGCAGTAGCTTCACAATATAGGCAAATCAAGCACTCTTAGATGAACCCCTGTTCCTAAATGTAGGGTCTTCCTGAATAGGATCTCTTCCTGGATGTCATGGCTAAGGAATCCTCCCTTTAGTACCACTAGGCTGGTTTTCCCTATTATGCTAGGCTGGGGCCTCCCTTTAGTACCACTAGACTGGCTTGCCCTATTACGCTAGGCCGGGGCCTCCCTTTAGTACCACTAGGCTGGCTTGACCTATTACACTAGGCTGGGGCCTCCCTTTAGTACCACTAGGCTGGCTTGCCCTATTACACTAGGCCGGGGCCTCCCTTTAGTACCACTAGACTAGCTTGCCCTATTACAATAGGCCGGGGCCTCCCTTTATTACCACTAGGCTGGCTTGCCCTATTACGCTAGGCCAGGGCCTCCCTTTAGTACCATTAGGCTGGTTTGCCCTATTATGCTAGGCCGGGGCCTCCCTATAGTACCAAGCTTTACCTCGGGAATAATGCCCTACATTTACCTCGGGCCTGATGCCCTACCAAGTCTTGGGCCTGGTGCTCCATTTTATATCGGGCCTGGTGCCCCACTTAGTATTGGGCCTGGTGCCCGACCTTGAATATTGGCCTGGTGCTCCACTTCTTATTGGGCCTGGTGCCCCACTTCCTATTGGGCCTGGTGCCCCACTTCCCATTGGGCCTGGTGCTCCACCTTGAATTGGGCCTGTACTGCCCCTTTAAGTCCTAAGAGTGGCAGAGCCCCTTTAAATCTGCAGCTCTCTGAGAGCTGCTGTCACTCAGTAACCAAAAACACTGCCCCAAGTCCCGCCCCTAATGAATATTCAAAGGCTGCTATACAGGCCTTGAAGATAGGCCCCTCCTTTGAGCGTCACTATGTCCCGCCTCCCCTCTGCATACATAATTTCGGGTCCTAATGACCTGCTACCCTCCTGCGCCGGCCGCTTCTTCTCAGCGCCTTGTGTGCTTCAACAAAAACAATTATCTCCCTTCACAGGCAGTCAGCACGCTAAGTGCTGCCACGACTCACCGCTCCACAAGCTTCAGAGGACAACCAGGAGGCGGGTGTGGTACTCAGGCAGAGGAGGGAATGACCAACAGGCAGAGAGGCGACTCAAAAGAGGCCTTGGAGGGCCGAAGGACAAGTGGCGATGCGACGCTTGCAAGCCGCCGACGAGGGGCTGGAAATTAAGCTTTTAAAATAGTGGGGGGCCCAAAATAAATAAACGACAGGGCTCTTCAGCCTAAACCGGTCGAACTGGTCACTTTCTTGCTTTGTGGTGCCCCGATGGCACCACCGATCACGCCACACAACTTCGAGGCAACAGCAGCTTCTTGAAGGCTTCACTAGCTGGAGCCAGAGCAGGCACACAGAACAGCCCTCGAGGAACGGCTTCAACCCACCAGGTAAGCCTTCCTGGTTCCCCTTAACTTTCTGTATCCTCTCTTCTCCACAGCTAGCAGGAACTACTGAAAAACTGAAAAAAAAAACACCTTTTCAAAAGCTAACACTTCTAATTCTAGAGTGTTTGGACTGGAATGCTGTGCATGAGCAGTTCAGCACAGCATTCCACCCAAGCCATTGTTATTTGTGCTGCAATTACATCTACTTTTTGACAATACTGTAAAGTGCACAGGGCACTTTTCTACTATCCACAGTGTTTCCCTTTATCAGGAGGGGAAACTTTACTCTTAGAGAGCCCCTTTTTTACTGTACCCTGGGCATCTGTAAACCCCTAGTTTATTTATTAATTCTCCTTTTCTGTGGTGCCCCTATCTTTGGGGCATTACACAACTATTGAAGATATCTCCTCTTTCAAGTCTGGCTTGATTGCTATCTAGAGTTTTCTGTTCCTGTTGCTGCTAACCACAAGAAGCTCCACCCCAGTCTTGCAGCATTATACATAAATAAGTGAAGCATTCCACTTCCTGCCCACAGAGACATCCTCACTAAGATGATTCTATTTTTGATTATGAAGACATTCATAGTGCTGCTCCAAAGTCCACTTTAGCTAGACTGGACCCTCTCTTTCACTTTTTATGTCACTTTGCCCTTGATAAACCCATATGTATACATTATTGTACCCTGTATTCTTCCCTCTCCTTCCCCTCTCTTGATGCCAGGTGCCTTACCCACTGTGTTTCATTTATCTCCAAATTTTGGTTTGTCTCTCTCCCCTCATATCTTGCCTCTCTCCTCTCCTTTCCCTCTTCATTCTCTTACTCTCTTCACAATGCTAGTTCTCGCTCTTCTGCTCTCTCTCAAATTAAATCTACTGCTGGCCACGCTGCCTTCTTGTTTCATTTCCTTAAACTATGGGGTTCTCTTCCCCTGTCTATTCGCTCAGCTCCTTCCTTTCCTGCTCTTGAATCTCTCCTCTGTGAGTTCTCTACTCACTCCTGCAATTGCTTCTGATATTCATTTGGACTCCTTTCATCTGTAACTCCCAATAATTGACTTCAGCTGTTCCTACTTCTCTAGCATCAGTTGTTTCCTCTGTTCCTTATTTTGATATGTCGATTACTATTTAATTGTTCTTTTGCCAGTTCCACAATTTATTGTATGTAACTTACTGATTGTCAATTTATTCTTAAGCATTATTGTCTCGTTTGATATGCTAATTTCACTTCTATGTATTTCATACTCCGTACTTTTTATCTGTTCTGTCCTCATCTCTTTCCCTGCCCCCCCAGGAAGCATCTGGAAATGAGCTGATGCCAGCTTAGTATGTCTCTTCTGGTAAAACCTTTGAAATAAATAAATAGATGTGCCACAAGTATCTTGTCTTATCAGGATGTGCTGCGGTGGTGGTGCAAGGTCTGGATACACTGGGGTCTGTCAACACAGGTGCTGAGGCCATTTTCTGATGGTTTTCTCAGTTATCTAGGACTTGGCCACATCAGGGACACATTGCACACGAGGGGCACGTTGCGCATTATGGCACACCAGCTGACATCCTCCCTCCTACTGTTGGATTTAATTCCATCGAGAGGCTCTGCTGACAGTTATAAACCATGAGAGCAAAATGCGAGTGGGTTATATTTTGTACCAGAACCCCAAGATAGAATAACACCCTTATTTAGGTATAGCTGGGTATATTATATTTGTTATTCTGTATAGGGTAATAAACAGAAGTCATCCACTGGTGCTTTGTGGTTTGACTCTGCTGTCCACATTCCTTAAATTGAGTGCCATTCATAACTTCCTTCTAATGTGTCTGAGTGAACAGGGATATCGTGGTCGGGAGCTGTTTGGTTACCGCGTCTCCATAGAGGTACAAAGAGTTGGCTGTTTCTTGTGCTGAGAGTGACGTTTTCACATTGCAGCTGTCCTTCAAGCACAGTCACAACATGAATAGCTACTAAATGCTTTCACAGCTCTGGTTGGGAACAGAGAGCAGAACAACATGGCAGTAAGAAAAAAGATGGAAACAGACAAAAAAAAAACAATCAGATAATTCATGACATTAAAGTACTCAGGGAAAACTTCTTAAACAAACAAGGTTAACAACCTGCCACAAAATAAAATAAATGATGAAAAATTAGGGCATCAAAAAGGCTGGCAGCGTTCGTTTATAAGATGAGAATGATGATGTACAAGGAAGCTTGATTTTCTGATTTATAATCAGCGAGTTCTCAGATGTCAGAAACTTCTCACTATAAGGATGTAAAACTCAAGGAACAATATATTTAGTAATGATGCCTGTGTGTTATATAAGGACTAAATACACCGAAAGGCACGTGATATGACAGTAATGGCGTTGAGGGTTTCTGGTTACTTTTATAAACTATGACTGTGAAGCATGACTAGCTGATATTTTTCTTCAGAACCCTGTCATGCCATTACAGTCTTATTTGACAATAAGGGTGTATTTTTTTAATTAATCTTTTTTCATAGATTTCATAGGTTGTTTGCAGGTAAGACAGACTACTGGAGCCTTCCAGTTGCTCACTGTTGTCACCAGTGCTTATAACCCTGAATGCAGTGTTCATTCAGGAAATTATCTAGTTTCATTTTGAAACTGTCCACAGTATCACTTAATATAACTGAATCTGTCAGTGAGTTCCAGATACTCGCAACCCTCTCTGTAAACCACAAAGCTCTTCTGACTGCTCAGTGCAACGTCCCCCTTTAAGTGTTTGCGGTTTCTTCTTCCTTTATAGATACACTCATTTGCTTTAAGCCCTAAACACTTCCATAGGTCTCTGTTTTGGAAGGCTCTACATACTAGGTATATATCACCCCGCAATTTCCTTTTCTCAAAGGTATACATATTCAGCTCTCCAAGTCTTTGCTGAAAGGTTCCCGCTCATGCCTTCCATCATCTACATTGCCCGTCTCTGGACTCCCTCCAATAACTTAATAGCTTTAACATGATAGGGTGCCCAAAACTGGCTTCAAAATTCTTAATGAGGTCTAACCAGTGATACAGCAGCAGAATCACAGCTCTATTTCTGATGCTGATGTTTCTTTTGTGCAGCCTAGGATCTTGTATCCCTTTATAGCTGTGTGTTTACAGTGATTACTGAACTTAAAATCATTTGTGACTATTATTCCAAGCTGTCTTTCCTGGGTTGTTTTTGTTAGTTCTTTACCATACACTGTGTATGGTACCGTATGGGTTTTTATTCCCCGGGTGCATTGCTGTGCATTTCTCAGTGTTGAAATTTAATTCGATTTCATTGCCAAAATTTCCAGATTTTTAAGATTCTTCTTCATGAACTTTACATCCTCATCACTATGAACTATAACTTCACTTTTTGTATCATCCGCAGAATTATTCATCCAAACACCCCCAGTACTTTGCATAGATGATACACTTAAATTAAACAGTACAGGTCCCAGCACCAACAGCTGTGACACCCCATTTGTCACCTGCCCCCAGTCCGAGACTTGACCCTGGATTGTAACCTTCAGGATCCCATTTTGCACCCATGATCTTACCTGTTTCACTGTTTTCACATACATGCCAAGTCTAGCAATCTCTTCAAGCAGATCCTTCTGAGGCACAGAATCAAACAGCTTACTGTAATCTAAATAAACCATACCCACAGGTCATCCCTTTTCAAGCGCCATACTTAGTGGCACAAACAACTCTATTAAATTTGCCTGGCAGGATCCTCCTACTTTGAAACCGTGTTGTGTTTTGTCACCAGTTCTGTCCCTATTTATGTTGTTCTCAATTTCCTCCTTCACTAAGGTTTCCAACACCTTGCCCAAGACTGAAGTGAGGCTCACAGGTCTATGGTTTCTGCATTCACTCCTTGATCCTTTCTTGTGTACTGGTACCCCATTCACTCCTCTTCACGCCTGTACCACCTTTCCCTCATTTATTGAGTTTTCATATATTAGTTTAAGTGGCCCAGAAATTTAAATAACTGTTCCCTTGATAACCCTTTTTGAATTATTGTATATCAGTGCCTGCTCCAGTGCTGGTTTAATTTCAGTTTTGGTGACTGAGGCTGCAGAATCTCAGGACCTTCCTGTTTCCATCCTTATAACTACTGCTTCAAGTCCTTTAGAGCCTGAATTCAGTACCCTATAATTCTCTGTTATACACATTACATTACATTACACACAAGTGTGTGCAATGGAGAATAACCTCTCCCTTACACACAGCAGTACCAAGTGCAAGACACAGCTGGCCTCATATTCAATCACAGCGATTTGCAACTTGCAAAATATAGCGTGCAGCTGTCTGAGACACCTTGCAGGCAGCACGCTCTGTCCGGTGTGCATTGTCTATATGAATATTGGGCTGTGTTAGCACCATGCAAAGTACATATGCATGACACTAGTACAGCCCCCTGATGACCACAGAAACCCGGAAGCAAAAGGGGATACATATCCTAAACGGAATAACACCTCTGCTCCTGGATGCCATAGTCAGCAGCTGGCATGCTAATGACCACATATGGCATGCAAGCTCCTAAGGAGACATTAACATGCCACTGCGTGGCCATTAGCAGCTCTGTGAAATATCTATACACACATATACACTTGGATGTGTACCCATTGCCTCACCATCACCATATCCCCATACAGTAAATGTCACATCCCTGCTAGTCCAGTGACACTCCCTTCCCACCCAGACCCCCTCATAATATTCATAAACTCCCCCCTTCCTGGTACAGTTACTCAATATCCACCACCCCACCAGACTCTGTCCACCTGACTAATCCAGTAAAGGCTGTCCTTGTCTATGTTCTGATCTGTAGATGGTCACTGGCACAGTTTTTCCTCCCACCAACTCAGTTGACTGTCTTCTGAATGACAGGGAGTGAGTGCGTGCACAAATACTGTAGAAACAGCTGTTTTTGCAGTACATGTGCGCTCAAAAGTGCAAACTTGTTTGTTTACACACCCTTAGTGTATGATACCTTTACAAACCACCCTTCAGTTACATGATTTATGTAGTAGCAAACACTTTGGGTGTGTTACAAAACAAATCATTACACATCGTTGCCCATATTATTATTCACTATACAGTATAGTGTACTGTATAGTGAACCCTTGTTCAGCATGGATTTTCATCCTTGCTGAAATGTTGTTGTACTACAGTTCAAAGGTCATGGAACATGGTTGTACCCTTCTGTGGTACAATAACATATCAGTTGATCATAAATCTGCAGGCCACCTATGCAGAGAACTGCCACATGCACATTTTTTTTGTGTTTGCTAGCACGCATGTGCAAGAAACACATTGCATCAGCTTCCTTCACAAGCTCTTTGTGGAGGCACGGCAGTGTTGTGCCGAATAGCACCAGTCCATTCCGGGGCTGGTCTCTGCCATGGTGAATAGAGGAGCATGCTGTCGATGATGGCAGTTAATGAGCATGCCACTGTGCTCAAAGAAACAGGCTGCTGCAAACCGGGAGTGCCCCATCACTATACAGTCAGCTGTTTTTACTTGTGGGGCAGTCCCTGACTGCAGCAGCCAATTACAGCTGCATTGTCTGGTTATACAGCATTTTTTCTCAAAGCACTCCAATACCCCTAACTCCCTACGCATGCATGTCCTTTTATACTGCTGAAATTGTATTCATTTTCTGCACCATCCTCTACTGTCACTCCTGAGTTTTTCCTCTTCGAAGACATCCCCGATCTGTGACTGTGTTTGTCATTTGCTTCTGCCCGACACGAATCACACAACGCAGTCTGACCGATATTATTTTTCGGTGTTTGTGTAATCTTCTTCATTTCCTGGAGTGCCTACCTGACTGTAATTAGCCATCCACGGATAACCGCAAGGTGGCTCGTGCACAGGTAGATGGGACAGTTCCTGACTTCGTGATGAGTGATTATAAAAAAACTTCACAAAACAGGGAAGCTTTTTTTTAACTTTGCAGTAGCTTGTTATTAATGGCCAGTAACTGCTAATGTCCATTGGTGTTGTTTCCAACTCAGTGTGAGTTTAAGCATATCTCTCATTCCGAGGCCCTCAAATGACTTTAATCTAGTACAAACGGAGTGCAGTTCAAGTTTACTAAAGGAGGAATGTACAAACACGCAACTACAGAGACAGAAAGCGAGAGATACAGAGACAGCCTTGGAAGTGGGTACCGTCAGGAAGTGTTAGATGCAGATAGGTCTCAGCCAGCAAGTAGCACGCAGCAACACAGATCCTTAAAGGATAAACACATATCCTCCAATTGGACACCACCGAGAAGATCAACGAACATCCTCTCTGGAAAGCTTGGGTCCTCTGGCTGTATAACTTTTGCTCTGCTTTTGAAGGCAGATGCAGTTTTTTCCACATGCAAACAACAGCTGGAGCTCCGAGTCTCGGCTCCACTTCCTCTTGCCTAGATCTCTTTACTCTCAATGAAACTGAAGCAGGCATTCAAATGAGCTCATGGCTGCAGGGCAGAGGTTACCTTACAAAAAAGCGCCACTTCCTCCAAAGGAGACCATATAGAATGAAGGAAAAACCCCTCGAAATGTACATTAGCTCCAAACCTTAGCACCCATTCTTTAACAGAAATACTGTGTCACAAAAGCAGCTGACACACAGGTAGGGGGGGATGGGGGGCTTAGCGATGAGCTAGACACTGTGGAACTAATGAACTGCATACTTTGTCTCCTGACTTTTGTAGAACTGTATTTTGCCGGCTATATGCTAATCACCAAGGAGTGGAAAGTTTAATAGGAGTGGATTGTATCCTTATATGAAGTGAACATCACAGTGAGGTATACTGATATATTTCTTTGCATGATAGATATATTCGGGTTAAAAGTTATTTCCCCTATATAAGCTTCCCTGTACTGGATATGCAATTGCAATCCAAACAAACAGTAGCCAACCAAATGTATTCTATAAAATTAAAGACTGGAAAGTCTGCTGTACTTCAAAACACATCCATTTGGGGGGGGTTGAACCCATGCTGCACCCACTGAGATGCTCCACATGTCTGCATCCTAATCACCAATATCTGGATGCATTTGCAACATTTTCCCAAGTTTACGGCAATTTCTGTTGCAACTCCGGGACTTGCATCCGTTTTTCTGACACAAGTGCGGAATTCCCTTCAGGAACTAAGGAGTCTTAGACTAGCTTTTTGTGATCTAATCTCCCAGGTGGGTTTCTGCACTCATGTCAGAAAAACAGACATACATATACGAAAATCTCACCCAATTGGTTTATGACCTGTTTAGCCTCCTCAATGTGTTTATTTTCTTGCATACCACACTTACCTGTTATTTACTCTATATATTGTGAGTGAGATGCTACAGATCAGAAAACATGTTAAACATATTTATTTTACGTGTTAATGCATTGGGCCACCTACAGACCTCTGAAAACCTGTAAGAGCCCCTTCCCCATACATCTTTTTTTTGGTGTGACTGCATAACCAGAAATAATACCATTTTATTTCTTAAGTAGTTCATTTTGAATCCTGGGGTGGTGTTCGAGCTGAGGAATCTGTTGCTTATATATCAGTGCTCTAATGCCTTATGCAGGATTGCCAGGAGAGGTATAAACAGCTAAAACAAGCATCACAGCATGGACCCAACAGCAGGAGTTACTGCCATGACAAACTGTAAATGATAAAAGAGGACACGGGGCCCAGTTTGTTCCACTTCCACCAACAAAAAGGCTGCCAAACTGTAATATCTTCTTTACCTCATCAGAATTTAAAATTACATTTTCAGAAACATCTCTCTCTCTATTGTTATGCAATACATCTATTTATCTATCGATCTGTCTGTCTGTCTATCGCCATGTACTGTATGTCTGCATATATATTACATGGATCGGACCGTGTCCTCATAGAAGAGCTTAGTTTACATATATATATATATATATATGTATATATATATATACTGTATGTGTATATGTATATATACTGTATGTGTATATATATACTGTATGTGTGTATATATATACTGTATGTGTATATATATATGTATATATACTGTATGTGTATATATATATATATACTGTATGTGTGTGTATGTATATATATATATACTGTATGTGTGTATATAATTATATGTATATATACTGTATGTGTGTATATATATATATATATATACATGCATACTGTATGTATGTTGTGTGTATATATATATATATGTATGTATACTGTATGTGTGTGTGTGTGTATATATATATATATATGTATACTGTATTGTGTGTGTATATATATATATATATATATATATATGTGTATACTGTATGTGTGTGTATATATATATATATATATGTGTATACTGTATGTGTGTGTGTATATATATATATATACTGTGTATATATATATATGTATGTATACTTTATGTGTATATATATATATATATA
The DNA here is from genome assembly GCA_016271365.2 of Neoceratodus forsteri. Taxonomy (NCBI): domain Eukaryota; kingdom Metazoa; phylum Chordata; order Ceratodontiformes; family Ceratodontidae; genus Neoceratodus; species Neoceratodus forsteri. Next base: position 36,594,732 of record CM028133.1, on the reverse strand, counting down.
TTTATGCAATGGGGTGGACATATATTGAGTGTGATAAATGCATTTATCTGAGTCACTGTATGTATCAATAAATTTATACATACAGTGACCATTTATACACACACAGTGCCAGACTACTTCCTACTTTCACACAGTTTCACTGTCTCACATTCACACACACCCAGTACTGCTGTCTACAGATCTTGCCCCATCCACAGTAACGCATCCAGTTTAAAAATCTTTTAATTTTTTTTATTTTTTAAATCTCTCCACAGCATCATCCATCTAAATTTCTATCTCACAACAACAAAAAACAAATGTTACAATGACAGACCATGAAGCAGCATATTTCACTCGCACTCTTCTCACCACGATCTCCTTCCTAACTGCATTCCACACTGCCTCAGCCCCTCATATTCTAAACAACTGCCGAATAGCCAAACCAAAACTATTTTTAAATCTCTCTTCCCTGCATCCATCACTCGCAAACAACAGCACTGCTGACCTGAAATAAAAATGTTTTCTCTCCAAAACCGTTGTTTTTTCTTTCTGCCCCTCTCACTCACTCACATTGCCACTATGGGTCCATCAGCTTGGTCCCCTCTTCTTTTCGATGCCACTTGCTGCACTCTGAATTTCTAGCTCTCATACAAAAATAACTTCAACATACAAAAAAAAAGCACTTAAAAGCACTATTCTCTCGGTGAGTGCTCGCTAAACTCCCGACATATTCCTGTATTCTCCTCATCAGCGCTTGCTAAACTCAGACACCATTTTTTGTTTAAAAGTCTCTCAAGCCCTACTTTCAGCCGATCAGCTGTAATAGACCACAGAGGATGGCACATCAACCTGGCAAAGCACAAAATAAACCCATACACATTTCTACATTTCTTTATTTTAAAAAAACATGCTTTAAAAACTACACATATACACAAGGTCCTTCCCTATTGAATAAATGAAATATGCAGGGGGAACCTTGAGTGATATATGATTTATGCACACTTGTGCTGTTTGCCCTTGGCCACCACACTCGTGGCTTACACCACTCATGAGGTTACCCAAGGGCAAACAGCACTGTGGTATAACTCATATATCACAGGTCCCTGCATATCCTATATATATATATATATATATATATATATTTAGAAAATGGGTTGGAAAAGTTGTATCTGTTGACTGGTTGAAACACATCAGATGACTGTGCGTATATCACAGTGCGACTGCACACCTGCTCTTTCACCCACCTCCAAAACAATTTTGCCATTTTATAAGCTAGATAATCCACTCTAGGGTGTGTGGTCACGCTCTGATATACGCACGCCTTGGGTGGTTGACGCACCTGGCCTGCGGGCTCGTGTGTAACAACGCACACCAAGATGTGCATATATCAGACCATGACCACACACCTTAGAGTGGGTTTTATATATATGTATATATATGTGAATCACATTGTTTTGGCATAAATCTTTATTTTCACTTAGAACATATAATTTCCACTTAACAACTGGAACTAGAACACAGAGAACTATGGGCTAGATAATTCGTTTAAAATGGAAATGCAGGCATGTTTAAGATAAAACAAAGTAAAACATGAATAAAAGCATTTCTTTTGGTGTAGCATATAACAAATATAAAAGAAGTTGCAGTAAAATAACATTTATCTCCACTAGTGAGTAGTAAGGGTATTTAATACACTTCCAACAATCCTTTAATTGCTAACATCCAACACTGTTACCCCCTTACTATTTGTTTGGGGAAGGATATTTACCTAGGTTTTGAGCTGGATCAACCATATTTGTTTTGTAGAAACATTAAGAGTGCAACCGAAAACAGTAAAAACAAGCTGGCAGAAAAAAACACATCATATTCCTGGCATACTTGTCAGAAGCACTTTATGTCCTAGTCAGTATATTTTCAAATATATTTTATCTACTGCTTGTTAGGCACTCCATGACATTTCTAAGCTTGTTGAAGATGATGTGTCGCTGCCTTAATGGTAGATTATAAAAGACTGATTTTATCACCTTCTGTTTGGGAAGGGGTGCGACAGCAGCAGAGCACATACAACTTTCAGAAGTGTAAAGAAATACTTGTAAACAACAGTAGATTTGGAAAATCATACATCAGTAAATGAAACTGGAGATATTGGGAGATGCCAGAAAGTAAGCAATGTTAATGGCCCAGTAGGTACAGTAGCACACTTGCCGCTGGGCCGGTAGATCAGAAGGCAGTGGGTTTTAACTCCACACATGGTACTTGGGTTAAAACCCACATCTGACACTGTAGTGCAGTAGAAGGGGAATGCTACAGTGCTGAGGGTCTATCCTTTGGATGAGTCATTAAACCAAAGTCCTGCCAATCTCTGGTCACTGTCAAGGTGGAAGAGCCTATGCCTCTAGAATTTTCCTGGGTGTAGCAGTACTTGGATCTATGACACTGGCACGACAACAAAGACATCAATGTCGTCGACTATGCCGGGAACCCGTTGACATCCCCGACTGGGACATGACCCCCGAACCAACCAACAACACCACACCGTACAATGCGGGGGGCCGTGCCCCCATTCCCCCCTCACCTCCCTACTATAGATATCTAACTCCACATCCACAGACAGTGGAGTTAGATATTTGCCCTCATCACCGTAAAGTGCCTCAACGCAAAACCCCTGTCACTGCCAATATAGGTGCACTTGGGGTTTTGCTGTGGGAGGGTCAGTGTACCAGTGTCGCTGTAGCGACGGTATACCACATTACCCCTATTAATAAAACAGGTCTACATAACCCACCCCCAGGACATACTTGGAAATGAGCAATCTCATCTTAGTGTGCTTTTCCTGATCAAAAAGCACCAACAAAAAAAGAAATCCAATTAAACGCGTACCTCTCAAGTGTTACAAGGAGACGCACTGAGCTAATGGTTTGACAGATAGGTGAGCAGACTCAATAACCTGATGCAGTTTTCAGTTTTTTAATATCACCCACCACTACTAGCATCGCCACCACATCAAAATGCCTTGCCACAATTGGGACACTGCAATCAGAGATGAATTGTCAAAGAAAAAATAGCACATACAATCATGTATTTGTGGGCCAGAATTAGTACTTTGAACACTATTTTGAGCCTCGATATACTGGTTTATCACTGTTTTGAACAGTGATATGTCAGAGTGGCAAACCTGGCACCACTCTTGCCTCTGGTGCTGAGTTTCATGTGTTATAACACTAGGGACTTCAACATTTACCCTCCACAACTGCCAGTCCTTGTCTGAACTCAGTTACACTGTAGAGAGCCAGGTTCAATTCGTACCTTCCTATTTCACTGATGTCTTTAAATAAAGACTGCATTCAGTTTAAAATTATATCTTATTATCCAGCACCAATACTATCTAGACAAAATATATAGATGCACATAACATTCTTATCTCAAAACTGCAAGGCTTGAATTCTTGTCTGGTATGAATTCTAGTATGCAATGTCATGTAAGAGAGTAGTGCAAGAATTTATTCAGAGTCCATGCTGTTTTCAGATCTAAGTAACGTGTGCCTTTGCTCAAAGGAACACCACATTAACTAAGTTTTCTTTTCGTGTGTAAACAAATTATAAATGATACAGCTTCATTTTGTTTGGAATAATAAATGCACAGCTTTTGTCGAGATGGCAACACTTGTCCCTGGGTTAAAATTGTGACTTGCGTGAATGGGTATTTGAAACAATATTTATTTAACAATTAAAATTATTCAGACTAGATGATTAATTTGTAACAAACTGTCCTACATCGCTGGTACTTAGACTAGTTTTCTAATGATAATCGCTACTGTTTGGTTTTATCATATGTTAGTGTACGAGAGTGTGTGAGTGTTGAAAAAAGGCATTTGCAGAAGAGTAGAACAAAAAACAGGAAACATAAAATTTAACAGCAGATAAGGACTGCTTGGCCAACCTAGTCTGCCCATTTCCCTAGCTGATGGATAAGCTGCAGATCCTAGTTAACCAACAGCCTACTTCCTCCTACCCCCCACTAGAATTGCCTTATGTCTGTCCCATGCATTCTTGAATTCCCCCACTGTTCTTGACTCCATGACCTCCTCAGAAAGGTTGTTCCATGCATCCACAAACCTCTCCATGAAAAAAATATTTCCTACATTACTTCTGAGCCACCCCCTTCAAATTGTGCCCCTTGTTCTTGCACATCTCTTTTCTGAAAGATGCTACCCTCTTGGACTTTGTTGATTCCCTTGAGGTACTTGAAAGTTTCTATCATGTCCCACTTCTCCCTCCTTTCCTCGAGGGTATACATATTAAGCTCCTTTAGTCTCTCTTTGTATGTTTTCTGGTGCAGACCCTGCACCATTTTGGTTGCCCTCCTCTAGACAGTCTCCACCCTGTCTATGTCTTTGCAGAGATGGGATCTCCAGAACTGCACGCAGTACTCCAGATGGGGTCTCACTCACTGTCCGTACAGAAGGATGACAATTTCCTGTATTCTACTGTTGATGCTCCTCCCTATGCATCCCAGGATGCCCTGAGCCCTCCTTACTGCCTTCTCACATTGCTTTCCCACCTTTAGGACATCTGACATAACTACCCCAGTTCCCTTTGCATTTTTGTTGTTATTAGTATCTCACCCCCCACTGTGTACTCTTCCCTTGGGTTTTTGTTTCCCAGGTGCATTATCTTGCACTTCTTTAAGTTGAATCTCAGCTGCCATACATTTGACCATTCCTCCAACCTTGCCAAGTCCCTTCTCATCCTTCCCACCCTGTGTAGTAATCCAGTTGCAGATCTTTGTGTCGCCTACAAAGAGACATACTTTTCCTTCCAGTTCCTCTGCAATGTCACTTATAAAGACATTAAAGAGGACAGGTGCCAGTACCGAACCCTGCGGTACCCTGCTAGTAACACTCCATTCTTCACTGTGGACTCCATTTACTACTACCCTTTGCGTCTTGTTGTCCAGTCATTTTTTTATCCAGGCTACCACCTTTGGGCCCACTCCAAAGCTGGCTATCTTGTATATAATCTTTTGTATGGGACTGTGTCAAATGCCTTGCTAAAGTCTAGGTAGGCCATGTCCACAGCCCCTCCTTGGTCTACTACTTTGGTCACCCAGTCAAAGAAATCTATCAGATTCGTCTGACTCAACCTTTCTGCTGTGAATCCATGCTGTCTTGGGTCCTGTGCCCCACTGATATAATGCTTTCATTCAATCATAGAATTCCGACAGCAGAAAAAGACCATCTGGCCCATCTAGTATGCCTGAAAAGGATAGCCCATGGTCAAGAAAAGTCAATATGGTGATACGTTCATTATTCACAAAACTAAAAATACAGTCGGGACTCAGCATTTAAAGTTTCCATGTGCTGTATGCTAGAGAATGTGGAACTCGCATACATAGATAAGTCATGTCCCTGGTTCATTTTATTTTATTTTTTGTGGATTGCATCTTAGCTAAAAACTTAGCTGACACAATATATCTCCAAAAATATCAAGTGTGAACGATTCCATAATTTTCGCTCTTTAAGAATAAGTGAACAGCTGATACGAATGAAGTATTTAAATGAAAATGTGTGTGTGTGTGTGTGTGTGTGTGTGTGTGTGTGTGTGTGTAAACATTAAATAAATGAGATATTTTGTTTTTTGTTCTTCTGTAGTGATGAAATCACATGAAACACAGACTCACTCTGCATCAGCGGTATTGCATGTAGTACTGCTGCTTGTCAGTGATACCTCAGTGTCATATTGACACCATTCACTGTCGACAATGACCATGAACGTGCACTGCGCAATAACATAAACAAAGACTTGCATCCTGGGCAAACTGGTGTATTATGGTTAACATTTTGACTCTCACGTTTGTACTCTGTTTGCAAATGGTGAGCCTAGCAAGGGTCTGGGCTGGTCAAGGGGTAAGTTAAATCAGAAAGGGGAAAACAAAATAAACAGCAAATCAAAAATAATTGTTTTCAAGGACCATTCATAATAAAAGTATTGCCAAGCAAATGTTTAAAAAACTTTTCATAGCACTGCTGCTTTAAATTCTCTGCTCTTGTGTCAGACACTGACTGGAGTCAGACCCGAGTATGGCTATGTAGAGAATGAGGGACTGCTGCCCTACTGTGTCTTACTGTGCTTGACTGTGCTAGGTGGAAGAAAGATTCCCTTTGGAGAATGGAAGTGTCAGTCGGAGTTCTAAACATGGTTCCTGTCAATGGAAGTTGAACGGATGATTATAGTTGTGACTGCAGCCTGAGGTGCTACATGCAGGAATTCCAGATGGTGTTAACTTTTGGGACTAGATGGGTGTTGCAGTCCTTATTTGCCATCAACTTCTATGTTTCTATGTTTCTGTCTGCTAAAGGTATGCTGACACTGGCTAAGGATACCCCTCCCCTATACACACACACACAGACACACACCTTGTCCTACTGCTTTCCTGAAAAAGAACCTACTTTGCCTTGTGGCTTCTCCAGCCCCCCCCCCCCCCCCACACACGCATGCTACAGACACACCTGTTTACATTCCAACCTCACTTAGTAGCACCTCCTTCTCAATTCCCCATGTTGTTCTTAATAAATATGTTTTCAACCTAATACACACCAATGTATTTCTGTACTCAGTCACATACACAACATCAACATTTTTCTGCCACTCTTATGATGCATCTCTCAAACTCCTGCACTACCAATGCCAATACAAGCAAGCAAACATTCAGTATTGACAAACGCCTGTTTTTAAATGAAGCTACTAAGCTGCTATTTATGGGACAGGAAGACTGGCCCAACATAAACTCGCAACACAACAAACACAGTTAAGTCCTGTGCCAACTTTTTTCTTTTTTGTAATCTTGCTGCTTTTAAAACATGACTGCTGTTAAACCGTCATTTCAGCATGACTCTCAAGAAGGTGTCTGCTTTCACTTTCGCTACTCAATCGGAGCTCCCTAACTCCCCTCAAATATATATATATATATATATATATACATTATAAAAACTACTGGTTGGGCAATCACTTGTCCAGTCAGCCTGTGCTGCCTCCTTGGGCTTCTGATTACACTGGATGTCTTGTATTTCTCTCTCTTGAGGCCCGATGTAATCTGGATTCCTCTGTGGCAGCACAGACCGGCTGTGCATGGTTGCCCAACTAGTACTCTCTATTTACTACAACTATTGGTGAATTCCTACATTGCAACTTTGACTGGAGTTTAGATGGAAATTAGTGGTCAAAACAATTATAAGCCTGTAATGGCATAAATGCGTTCTGGTGGCATTTATAAGCCACGGGTGTGAGTTCTGTCACCAGTACACTTAAGATGTCATTACCGTCTTATTTGTACACTTTGAGTGTATTTTATTTGTCAAAACAACTAGCTGCTATAGGAGAGCAGCGGTGTGCAGAATACCGAAATGTACCACCGAACAAGCAAAAAAGATGTGGCACTCCACATCTCGACAGAATTCCATGTCCAAAAAGGATGGAAGAAGTCAGCACCTCAGCCAGGGTATCCTAATTATTAAGTCGTCTTACTGTACTGGCCAATCATTGTTTAGAATCTGAGTAGCTTTATGCAGTGTACAGATGCTGCCTTGTGCTGACTTCTTAGCTGCTTTCTGCCGCGCTGACTCCTGCTGTCATCTCTTACATGCTTCCATCCACATCTTTCAGAAACTGGCATGGCTACACTCTTCACATCAAAAAATGCACTGCCCTTCTGTTTTAAAATAAAAAGAAAAACTGTCCACATTTCCTCCTGAAACTGCCGCCATTATGCGCCTTCATAGCGCATCAATGATGTTGTCACGTCCTCCAATTTATGGGCTATACTATTATTTACTGTAACCTGAGGGAGGCAGAAAAAAGATAGCTAGCATTTTTAAACCATTTACATACCTAACATACTATTTGCCAGCAGATTAGGCCTTACGGTTTATCGAGTCTGCTCGAACCTTAGATCCTTAGTTGGGTGCCGAGGCCCTCCCATCCCTTGTGCTCCGGAAACCCCTATCATCCATCCCAACCCCCCTGGGATAGGCCATCATCTGATACATCCACTTTCTGTGTCTGTCCCACCCTCTCTTGAAGCCCTCCACCAGCTCGCCAGGCAGTGCATTCCAAGGGTCCACCACCCTCTCAGTGAAAAACTTCTCCTGTTTTCCCCCCTCACCCTTCCACCTTCCAACTTCAAACCACGCCCCCTGGTGATAACTCCCTGCTTTAGTCTAAAGATCCCCTCCATGTTTACCCTATTTATTCCCTTGAGGTATTTGAAGACCTCAATCATGTCCCCCTGTCTCCTCTCCTCCAGTGAAAACAGGCAGAGCTCCTCAAGTCTGTCCTCATCGTCAAATCCTAGCCTTGTATCATCTTAGTTGCCCTCCTCTGTACCCTCTCCAGGAGCTGTATGTCCCTCTTCAAAGTGTGGTCTCTAGTACTGTACACAGTACTCAAGGTGTGGTCTAACCAGTCCATTGTACAGTGGCAGAATCACCTTCCTTGCTCCTAGAGGTGATCCCCCTTGATGCATCCCAACATCCTGTTTGCCTTGCTAACGCTCTCCTGCACTGCTCAGAGTTATTCCTTGTGCATCCACCATGACCCCTAGGTCTTTTCCCCTATTGAGGCCTCAGCGCCTCCCTCCCAGGGTGTACCTGTGTTTAGGGTTTCCCCAACCAAGATGCAACACCTTGCACTTGGTGATATTAATTTAATTTCCATGTGTGAGCCCAGCTTTCCAGGGTGTCCAGGTCCCTTGAGGGCCAACCTCCCCTCTTCTCCTCAACTACTGCTCCCATTTTGGAGTCATCCACGAAGAGACTCATTTCACCCTATACCCTCCCTGATGTCTGTATGTATGCATTAAACAGGATGGGACCCAGGACCCAGAGCTCCTGCACCCCACTACCAACCTCTCTAGGTTCGAGCCCCCACAGACCACTACCTCTCTGAGTGCGCCCAGCCAGCCAGTTTCAATCCATCCGACCATCAAAGGCCTACTCCTAACCCCATCAGTTTCTCCACCAGACCATTGTAGGGGACAGAGTCAAATGCCTTGCTGAAGTCCAAGAATAATACATCCACAGGCTTTCCCCTGTCCAGTTCTGATGTTACCCATTCGTAGAACTCCACAAGGTTGGTTTGACATGACCTACCTGGCACAAACTCATGTTGCCGACTATCCAGACCTCCCACCTCCTCCAAGTACACCCCCAATCATTCCTTTAGTATACTCTCCATTAATTTTCCCACCACCGAGGTCTAACTGATGGGTCTATAGTTACCTGGTACTTCCCTCGACCCCCCTTTATGGATTGACACTACATGTCCCTCTCACCAATCTCTAGGTACCCTCCCTGTCTCAAGTGACCTGTTGAAGAGCTCAGCCAGGGGTGCAGCCAGTATGTCTGCCAATTCCCATAGTACTCTTGGATGAATGCCATCCGGCCCAGGAGATTTGTCTTTCTTTAGGGCCTTGAGGGCTAACCACACCCTTTTGGTGGAGATAGCATCATCTGTCCCCTCCACCTTACTGGCCTTTTTATCCTTATCCAGATGTGACACCCCTGGGGTACCTCTCCCTCCTCTTGCTCCATTTCTGTTGCTCCCCATCCCATTTACTTCCGCCTATCCCCTTCATGCCTTGCTTTGTAGATATCCCATCCCCTCCCTAGTGAACACAGAGGCAAAGTACTCAAGAATACCTCTGCCTGGTCCTCGCCTCTTCCACCCACCCTCCTTCTGATCTCAATCTGCTGAGATGGCCCTTAGTTTTCTCCACTCCCCAATGTACCGGAAGAACCCTTTTCCCTCCATGATCCCTCGCCAGCCGCTGCTCTTTACTGGACTTTGCTCCCCTCACCATATGGGTGACTTTTCTAGATGCAAGATGGTACACTTCCTTATCCCTATCCCCTCTTGTTGTTTTATATTTTTTGTAGGCCGCCTTCTTTTCTCTGACTGCTACCTGTACCTCACTGGACCACCAGCATGGTTTATGTGACCTTGCTCCCTTATGTTTCAACTTAGCGCAGATCCTGACTGCCTCATGAAGTCCCGGTTTTATGACCTCCCATCTCCTTTCCACACTTGTCATTGATGTAATCCCCTTCAAGTGATCCTTGAGAATATTTCCATGCCCACAAAGTCTGCCCCCTGAAGTCCACTGCCAGTGTCCTAGATCTCACCCCCCCGCTTATTTGAAACCAGACAGTATTGTGGTCGCTCCCAGTCAGGGGGTTCTGTACAACCATGTCCCTTACCAGATCCCCATCTGCCAGAACCACGTCCAGGACATGCCCCTCCCTTGTGGGCTCCATCACATGCTGTGTTAAGAACACATCTTCTCAGACTCTCAGACTCTTTTTCACAACAGTTAGACTGCTTCATCATTTACTCCGAGATTAGGAAATTCTTATGGGAAGACAAAACCCCAAGGATTTCTCTATTGAAATTACAACAATCCAAATTAAAAGGAGGTCTCGGCCTTCCTAATTTCAAATTAAGACATGAGGCCTTTACCGCTGCACGTTGCATTAAATCCCTGTGGCTTGACAAGAACCAAGACATCCCCGGATGGGTATCTATAGAAAAGGAGCTGCTGAAAGGCAATCATCCAAGAGTTGCCCTTTTTTCTGATTCTATTAAAGTATGTGCGTCTAACCCCGTGTTAAAACATGTGTATAGCTCATGGAAATCAGTAGCTTCCTTACTGGATTGGTCTCCTAATACTTCCCTACATTGTCCATTGTGGGGAAACCATCTAATTAAAATAGAAGGGAAATGCATATCATGGAATAGATGGAAAAATGCAGGTAATTTATTTATAGAGGATATATAGGATCATAATAAATCAACAATAATGTCATTCACTCAAATCTCATCAAAATTTAAACTCCCCAGAACAGAATTCTACAAATATTTACAGCTGAGAGAAGTTTTAAATACAATGGGCTCACCATGTTCTCATCCTCACTACCTAGACAGAAGTTTTTGTACAAATAGTGGCCATAAAAAGATATATTCTCTAATGCTAGACTTGTTACCCAATCCAAATTTATCTGTTTTGAAATGTTGACAAAAGGAATTAGCTACACAAATTTACACAAATTACGATAGAAGAATGCCAAGACATGTGGAAAATGAACCTAAAAGCATGTAGGGAGGCTAAGGGAAGACTCACACAATACAATATAACACATCAATAATATAATACACCCAGCAAAATGGCCAAACTTGGTATAGCTACTGAAGATAAATGCTGGAGATGTACAAATGACAAGGGTATGCTTTTCCATATTTTATGGTTCTATCCTGTGATCAATACTTTTTGGGAAAAGGTGTTATCAGTATGCAGCAAGATTCTTTTTTACATAGTTAAATGTTTGGCCAACTTTGCAATTTTGGGCATCTGTACTGAGCTTATGAGTTTATCTGAATCTCAGATACTACGGTTAATTGCAGCATTTATTACAGCTAAAAAGGTTATTCTTAGATACTGGAACAGTAAAACGATCCCTGCAATAAAAGAATGGTTATTAGATTTATCTACAAGGGCTTGTTATGAAAGGGTTATCTATGTAAACATGAATTGTATAGATACATTCTCAGATATATGGGAACCATATCTGAAATGCTCTTTCAATAATAGCTGTAATTGATACAATTCAAAAGTTCGCTTTAGAAAGGAAAGCAAGTTAGGTTTGATATTATATAAATGCAAAGGAAAACACTGTTTTATCTCAGTCTATTTTTTGTAGTATATTATGTATATATTTTCAATTTTAGTGTTTAATAATATTATTGCTAATTAGTGTATTTTCTTTCATTATATCCGTTATTAGCAATTTATAGATTCAGTATGCCAATGTTTAAAAGGTTGTTTATGTATTATAAAAATCTCAATAAATTATGAATTATAAAAAAAAGGCTGCTTCATCATATATTAATACTGCACTTATAGTTGTTAGTGTTCCTTAAAAGCATAAGAAGATTATCTCATGCTGTTTGGGTGGACAGAACTGCTAAGCTTCACTCTGCGGACCTCTCGCCCCATCAGCACAAGATAACATTCTTATGCTGTAAGAAGCAACAACAACTATACATATTAATGTATATATTATGTGTGCATTTTTCCATGTGATTTGCTTTTAAATTTTCTACAGTGATATTCTGAGAACTTTTTCAGTTATAATCAAACTTGGAAAGAATACACATTGCTACTATTTTTGTACAAGAACAATGTACCAGTTGTGATTGAAGTGGGTCTGGATATGCTTTTCTACAAACTCTTGAAGCTGCTGTACAGTATCGGCACCTTAGTGATGGTGACCACATTATGTACGTATTCTGGCTTCTATTTTATATTATATCTTGAGAACAATGCAGCTGTAATCAGAGTTTGTTAGGAAGTGTCTTTCTGTTAACCGTTGAAGCTGCCAGTATCTTGACTATGTGACCTAATGCACTATGTGCAGATTGCAACAAGGTAGAACATAAAGGATAATGTATGGTTCACCATACACAACAAGCATGTGTAGCCATCAAGAGGTTGCCATGGTGACTGCTTAAACCTCAAGAGTAAAGCTTGAGGGCAACCTTGAGATGGCTGCTCATGCTTATTGTGGATAGTGGGCCATACATTTTCTTGTATATTGTATGGTCCACCATACACAAGAGAAATGATTTAAAATCCCACTCACTTTTTTCAGTGCTGCTCTCTTCTGGGGTCAGCACTCACCACTGCGGCCATTTCAGGAAGAGCGGAGGTTCACGGAACGCACATGCGTGAAGATGTTCCATGTTGTTGTGTTGCAGTAGTTATGTATCTAGTGCAGCATAACAAACAAAATGACATAGCTACTCCAGCATAACAACGTTATTCTAGGTATCAATTTCTGCCTAGAATAAAGTTCTATCATATACCGAATAAGCTGTTGCCAAGGTTCCTCATAGATATGGAAAACTCTCTTTTAGCGCAATGCTGTATAGGAGTTAGCTTTGTGGGTAGACGGCTGTGGCTTCTCTTTATGTCCTCAATACCCAATAGATTCATCTCTAAAAATAGGCTTAGAAATGTATTAAGCAGTGGAAGTGGAGAGGTGTTTGTCTATGGAACCTCCCACCACTGCGTTGTTCAAGGTCATTGCACGTCTTGCAGTAACGGGGTACTCACTGTACAGGAGGGACAGACAAAAAGGTAGATGAGGGGGTGACACTGTATGTTAGGGAAGGTACGTAGACCATGGAGTATACTATGCTAGGGGTTGGGGGAGCATGGAACAGATGCCACTTTGGGTGCAACAGAAAATGGGAAAAGGGAAAAAAGATCAGGATTTGGAGTGACGTACAGACTGCCAAACTAAAAGGAGGAAGGGGACAGGTAATTGTTGATTGACTGACTGACTGATTGATTGATTGATTGAAAGAGTTTTTCCAGGAAGTCCTACTGAGCCAGAATAGCTCATTTCTAGAGGCATCCTGGTTTAGGGGGGAAATCAAGAAGGCATCAGCCAAAGTGATGCTGGTGGATGACCGCAACATGCCAGACAGACTTGGAAATCAGCCAGCAGTGCAAGATGCCAGGTGCAGGTAGATGTGATGGAAGACTGCTTTTCTGTATAGTAAGTCAGGGAACCAACTGCAGGGGGGACCACCCTTGATCTGGTTCTGTCAAATGCTGAGATAGTTGGAGATGTAGAGGTGAGGGAGCCACTGTTGTCCAGTGACCACAGCACAAAGTGGTGCAACATAACCACAGGAGCACATCACTCCAGTTCAGAAATGGTGGTCCTGGACTTCAGAAGATGGGTCTTCAGCAGGATGAGGAAAATGCTGAAAAATAAGTTGATAGGGATAGAGGGAGTGGAGGGTGGGGGAAGCCAAACTGGATGGCCTAAAGAGGGGTGCAATGGAAGGGATGTAATCATACATGCAACTGGTTGAGAAAAACAAGAACCACAAAAAGTTGATCTTGGAAAGGGAAAGGCAAATAAGGCAAAAGTGATATCATTCTAAAAATAGAAGGGGGGTTGTGGCAGAGTAAAGGTAAACAAGTAAAGCAGAGACAGAGCCCAGAATAGTGGATGGGGCAAGAAAGGAGAGAAACCCTTCTTTAGGTACATTGAGGGTAAAAAGGGAAACCAAGGAGAGTATTATCAGATTAAAAAAGGAAGGGACATGAGTGGAGAAGGTTGGGAAACTGGCCGACATACTAAGATGATTACTTTTTTTTCATTATTCACCATGGAGGAGGGAGGCCTCTACTAGAGTATGGGGTGCAGGCCAAATGGGGAGTGAGAGGACTGGAGCTAGGACCATTCTTAGAAGAAAGGGTGCTGGGGACTTCAAAATCCTTAACCAGTTACTTTTAATAACTCTGTATGAAGTCTGAACCATTTGTTGCTTCACCTAATACAGAATGGCTGCCCAGGTGAAAATGAGTTTAGAGGCTGCCCCAGTGGTGCAGCGATAGCACTACTACTTGCGACATCTACAACCTGGGTTCAGAAGCTATCTTGAGGTATGGGAGAGCTGATCGGGGGGTGGGATGAGGATCAGGTGCCCATAGGACTGGTTTCCTCTGGGAGGAAGGGTGGGCAGAGCCTGGCAGTTGCCTGGCCCTAGGAGAATGGCAGCCTGGGCCCAAACATTGAAGGGGCATGGGAGACATTGACACATGTTGTATGGGAGCACATGGCATATGTCCTGACAGCACTGCACACCACACCCCTGGGGCACTAGAAAACAAGAAAGCTAGTGGCAGGATTGTGCTGAGTGCTTGCAGGCCCCTCACCCATCTAGCTGGGCATGCCACCCAGAACTGGATCAGAACCATGGCAGGGGTTGGGGAATCCCACTGACTCCACCGGGAGGGGGCAAGCCTTGGGGGAAGATGGTTGTTGGCAAGTCCCAGTTCCTGAACAGAGTGTAGCCTGGTATGGCCATATCCCAGTCATGGTTTTCAGTGCACCATGACTCAATTATAGCCACTATATCCAGGCTGGCCTCTGTCATCATGGCATCTAAATCTAGCACCTCATCTCATAGACTTCTACCATTGTCACACATAGCTTTCCAGGTTTTGTTAGCATCCTGCTTTTTACTGCCCTTTTCCTTTTGGCCCCCACACTCAATCCTCCCTTTCTTTTTAATGTTACTGTTTCTCAAGCTCTTAGTTACCAACACCTTGCTTCCTTTATTAATTTGTGCTATAGAGTGGTTCTCTCCCTTCAGAATCTCTTCTCTCATCACCACAGCCAGTGGAGGGTAGCAGTTTCTGACTCCCCTGCTCCTTCCACTGTCTCCGCTGGCTAGTTTAAATGTAGATTAAATGAACTATTTAAACCATTGACTGAGGACTGCGGTACCCCTCTCGGATGAAAACTTGGGTGGGACAGGTATAAGGGAATCATGGGACATACACAGGCAGAAAAGGGGAAAGGGTCACCTGGTGAAGGGGGTGCAGATCAGCCACTAGCTGCATCAGATTTCTAAATCCAGCCCAGCTTTAGGCCAAGCCTCGAGTTAGGCAGGGAACTGGGCATAGACCTCTGCATCATTTTCTGTCAGCACAATCTATGCTTCTGTTTTTTTCTGCCACGAGATTTTCATCTCCCTTTTGGTGTATATTGTAAATGCGACTTACTCAGTTGTTATGAAACTTTGTATGGGTACTCATTACTAGTAAAACTACTGGCACTTTCAGCATCTCATCCATGGGGACCATATTATGTACAAATTCTGGGTTGTGATTTGCTGTTTTATTTGCTACTAATTTATGAGGCAATCACCATGTTGGTTATGGTGACCTCATTATACATCACTTCTATCGTGTGATTACTTGTCAAGTTTCATGCATGGGTGGGTTGGGGGTGGTCCACTACACTCCAAAGATGCTTTTCTAACACCCACACCTTCTAACGCCCACATTCTGTCATTTGCAGGTTTCAGAGACCAGCTTGAGAAGCTGGGATGGAGTTCGCCAGTGGTTATATCTACATTCCTGGGTCAACTCATGGGACAGCTCCATCTGTTGAGCAGGGTAAGTTGTGTAGAAACTCTGTGTTGCGTGTATCTCTGTTTGTAATTTCCATCAAGTAAATGTCAGGACGCCCCCCCCCACCAATAAGACATTGATATCTTGTTTTTACAGTGGTTCCTTGGAACTGCAGGTTGTGCAAAATGCTTTGTTTTAGTGCAGTGCACTAGGATACACAAGTGCTACTTCCCAAATAATACACAGATGCAAATTATTAACTGTTTAGGAACATTCATGACAACTGCAGAAAACACTCACTCACCAAGAAAATAATGGATAGATAGCTACATACGTTAAGGGCTGCCCCTTTAAACACATCCCTTTGAGCATGTATGTGACTTCAGTCAATCAGTGATCAGAAATACAGGTCGTCTTTTCCTGTTTACAGTTATCATCTCATGCAAGGAACATTAATGTGAAGAAATACACTTCAGAAGCAGGGAAGGAGAGGTAGCATTGCATGCACGTTTTAAAATTAAAAAAAAACAGAATAGAAAACATATAAATCACTCAAGCTAACTCAAAAAATGTATTGTTTGTGCTATGCCAGATGTTTCTCATGGAATAAGCATCATTTCACAGAGTTAGGGTGAATGGAACTGCTCTGCTTAACGCTACAGGCCTCTCCGCCAAACTGCATGAGATGCTGTTCGTATACCATTGTATATCATGTGAATGTAATCTGGGTCTGGCTGAAGATGTTTAACTTGTGACTATGACTGTCCTTGGTATGCAGGTATTAAGGAAAACAAATTAGGAGCATTTTCATCTAAATTCTATATACCATACAAATGTATTTTGGATCAGTTCTATAACTTGGAGGATGTAAAGGTTGTGAACAAGTCAACAAATTATTTAATGGCATCTATGAAAGTCAGGGAAGCCAAAAGATCACTGTGCTTTGAAGAAAAGATTGCACTTTTTACAGAGCAATCCTATTTTGTCAGTTTCCTCTGTTATTTTTGCACAATTGATGTGGAGTGAATTGTACATTTTGGGCCCGATATTCAAACTGCGCTGTTTTGTGGAGCAAGCCCTTGCGCTGCACAAAATAGTTGAGCAGGGGTGTGGCCAAAGTGATATTTAAAGGAGTTGCGCCTTGAGCAACTCCTTGAATATCACCCCGCCACAGCCACTGTGCATGCGCGAGTGGAACTTGCACCACCGCAAGTGGTCAGAGTGGAGCATCTAATCCTGCGGTGGCGCAGTACCATTACCATACGCAAAATCGCGATATTCAAAAGGTGACATGCAAATGGGGCCATAATTCATGCAAGGCACAGGGGGGGCCATTTGCATCTGATTATGGCCCATTTGCATGCTATTAGCAAGCAGGTGCACCAATCCCCGAGGACTTGCACCTGGCACCCTGCCAGGCAGCAGCCGTCGGGGACCGATGCCCCCTGCAGCCCGATCGTTGGTAGCAATGTGCCCCTCCAACACATCTCTGGTGGTCCAGTGGACTGATAAGCCCGATCCTGGGCTGTAGTTTTCAAACACACACCCCCCCCACCTCCCGAACATATCCCTGGTGGTCCAGTGGACCGATAATCCCGATCGTGGGATGTAGTTTTCAAACACACACCTCCCCCACCTCCCAAACATATCCCTGGTGGTCCAGTGGACTGAAAATCCTGATCGCAGGATGTAGTTTTCAAACACACACTCCCCCACCTTCTGAACATATCCCTGGTGGTCCAGTGGACCAAAAATCCCAATCGCGGGATGTAGTAATGAATTTCATTCACAAAACTGTACTGTCTTGTAAGGTATGGGCTGCACGCCCATTGGCTCTTGCTCTGCACCAATGGGCGTGCAGCCCTACCAGGCAGTCAGTTGGCGGGCGGTGGGGTGGCAGGCAGGTGGGATGCTGCTGCCCGCCAGCTGTGGGGGAGAGCGGGGTGGTGGGGCTTTGTGGGTGGGGTGGGGGACACTAGGTCACCAGGGATGTGTTTGGGGGTGTTTGACAACTACATCCCGCGATCGGGATTTTCAACCCACTGGACCACCAGGGATATGTTTTGGGGAGGTGGGGGGGAGTTTGAAAACTCCAGCCTGAGATTGGGCTTATCGGTCCACTGGACCACCAGGGATGTGTTTTGGTGGGGGACACATTGCTGCCCGCGATCGGGCTGGTTGGGGATTTAAGCTATGCCGTGATCGGCCAGTGGGGTGGTGGGTGGGGATTTTACACTCTTTACCCGCGATCAGGGCTGTAGGGGGCACAGGGGTGGGTTGAGGGCCAGCCACAGGTGGCAGCTGCTGTGTTGCACCCTGCAGTGCAGCAGCTCACCTGTGGGTGGCCCTCGACTTGATCCTTTTTTGGCTCAAAGTTGTGCAGGCGCAGGTTGGGGGTTGCGCCTGCACAACTCTGCACAGCGCGGCTGAATATCGGGCTGTGCAGTTTATGCATGGTTCCTCCCCCTCCAGTTCAGCATGCATTCATTTGCATTGCACTGTTGCTCAGCATGTTTTCAGTGGTGCAACTGCCTCCTGCTGAATATCGCAGAATGGAGCAATTTCAGACTTGCGCAGGTGCAACCCTTTTGAATATCTGGCCCCTTATGTATATTGTATAATGCATTAATGCAGATGCTAATTTTTATACATAATGTTTTTTGAGAAATGTATTTTTCTATATGTCTTATATAGGTTTCCTAAAACTGATCAATTATATAATATCATTATAATATCTGGGGACCGCTTTTTCTCATAGAGGAAAGGGGTTATAATTTTTCCGTTATAACCTGTGGGTTATAACGTGTGTGAGCATGCGCAAAAAGCGCTCTTCCGGTCCTCTTCAGTACACAGTAACTGCAGTTTGGCGCCAGATGGAATCTGCAGTAGGTTAATTTAAATGTATTTTATATAACTGCTGAGGTGAAAAAGCGTTCCCCAGCAATTATATAAAATAAAAGCTGGGGAGATGTGTTAAACTCGAATGTTAGACACCCCCTTGGTGTAGGATGCCTGTACAAACCCTTCAAGCTTCGCTCTCAGGGTTTATATGGCATCCCACACCTTGAGGGTGTCTAACATTCTCGTTATAACCACCCCCCCATCCATTATTGTATATATAATAACTGGTTAGTGATGATCATCAACTCTAGGCAGAAGCTGTCAAACTCCATTATACAAAGGTGATTATACACGTCTGTGCATAACAGTTTGATTATACACATATGTGTATAATCACCCATGTATAATGGAGTTTGATTAAGCACCTTTAGCAAAAATTCCAAAATCACTCTCATGCTAGCACTACTCGCTCCTTGTGCTATCAGCTTGATTATGCTAACCTCACTGAAACCGCTTAGTGGGAATCTAATATATATACGGCTGAAGAAAGACACATTTCTCACAGAAATGAAAAATAACTAGCGGTCTATTAACATCTGTCTACACATTAAAAAATGGCACATTCATCTCCATTTCAGCAACCTAGTGACCTAAAAAAAACAAAAAATCATAGAGCAGCAAGAAAAAAGAGACACTGTAAGAAAAACCAAGACTGACATTAGGCTAATCAACAAGTACCTGTCAGTAAATAAAAAAAAAAATCAAAGGAACCAGTTATTATAAAAAATAAAACATGGGGAAGTGCGTGTCAGCTCAGATTTTATGCACACCTTCTATGTGCGATGCCTTGATAAACACCTTGAGGTTTGCTTTCGGGGTTTATGAGGCATCACACACCTCAGGTGGGCATAAAATCCTCATTACACACACTTCCCCATGTATTATTCTATATATAATTCATATTCCATTATAAAATCCATTATAAATCAGTTAGGTCTGTTAAAAATGCACCTGCAATCACTTGACTGGTCTCCAGATGATGATGCTCAGGATGTGGACTCAGCCCTAGAATACTTTGTCACTACCTTTAACGCAGCTTGTGATGTTCATGCTCTGTACAAGAAATTAAAGATTAGGGGATCAGTAAACCCATGGGTGACTCATTACCTCCTTGAATGGATGAAATTCTGTGACCAACTATGGTACCATACTAAAGCATCCAACACTCTAGGGAATACTCAGGCCTACAAATCAGCGTGGAATGCCTGCGCAAGAGCTATCTGCCAGGCAAAAGCCTCCTACTATAGGAAGGCCCTTGCAAACACCTGGAATGATGGGAGGAAGTTATGGGACAACCTTCTCCAAGGTAACTAGAAGAAAAAAAAAGTTTCACCTGCAATGCTCAACATTGATGGAACTATCACCCTGGATAAAGTAACCATTGCTAATGCCTTCAACTCAACATTTTGTGACCTTAGTCATGTGCTCCCACCTAACTCCTTTGATCCTACACCAACAGTAACCCATCCTACAGTCCCTCAAGCAGCCCAGTTGTACCCCTTCCAGTTTATGTTAAGTCTATCAATGAAGGGCTCGCCAGGAAACATCTACTCAAAGTACTCGGGAAGTCTAGGCGTAGTACTGACTCCCTTGATTTGAAACTCATCACCCTCACCTTTGATGAAGTTCTGTCACCCCTTATGAAAATTCTCAACCGCTATCTTATGCTCTCACAATTCTCAAGCAAATGGAAGTCCACTGTGGTGACTTCTATCCACAAAAGTGGTGACAAGACTCTCACAAACAACCACAGGCCTTTATTCATCCTTCCCCCACTCTTCAAGGCTTTGGAAAGGACAGTTGCTGAACAACTTGTAGAGTACCTGGAAAAATATCGCCTCCAATATTTCAAACAACATGGTTTTCGAAAAGGTCACAGCACCACCACTGCACTACTAGACTTCACCTCCTTCATCCACCAGGCACTAGACCACAACCAATTGGCCGGTGCCACCTTTATTGATCTGACTAAAGCATTCGATAAAGTTAACCACTCCCTACTAACCGGACAACTGTCACATCTTGGCCTTTCACCAGATGCCACTCACTGGTTCCAAAGCTACCTTAGTGACTGCTTTCAGTAGGTCAGAATTGGGGACATCATTTTGACCCCCCTCCCAGTTTGTTTGGGTGTACCACAAGGTTACATCCTTGGCTCCCTACCCTTCAGAATCTTCATGAATGACCTCCCTGTCACCTGCAATGACCGAATTCTACTCTGTGCAGACAATGCAGGCATTTTCTTGAGCCACTCCGACCCCCATCACCTCCAGCAGCAGCTACAGCGTAGTTTCTCAGAAGCTGAAACCTGGTTCAGGTCACGTAAACTCATCCTAAATTAAAGGCGAAAAAAAGGGTCGCTACCAGGAGAATGGTGCTTGTGAAGTCCCAAAAAGATGCACTCAAAGCAGAAAGGACTCAGCACTCCTTGTCAAACACAAAATCTACATACCACCAGATTTCTTCTGTAAAAGATTTATTGTGTTGAAAACAAGCAATATATCCTGGTGTAGCCTGAGGAGACTACCCCAGACCAACGTTTCACACTCAAACTGAGTGCTTTGTCAAGGTGTAGAGCACCTCCTTCTGACCATATTTATACACTACATTTAATTAACTTTAAGCATAAAAAAGCATGAGGAATGCATACAAAACAATTTAGCTTAATCCACCACATCTGTGCTTCATTCTGCAGTCCTAAATCCAAATGTGTGTGTGTATATATATATATATATATATATATATATACTTACTGTGGCATGACATGTATGTCCACTATAATCAATATATCTGACAATAGGATTGGACATGTTTACAGCAATATAAATATTTTTCTAACACATTTCTAGAAATTATGTACAATGTTAGTAATACTAACTACATCCTGAACACTACAAGAAGCTATGAGACACAATATAGTGATTGATAGATAGATAAGAAATGGGAGGGTAACAAAAGGGAAGATTCAAAAAAATACATTTTGAGGTCAGATGCAATGAAGAACATTTCCATCGTTAATACAATAGCCTTGCTAATTCTGGCCATTCCATAGCACCAAGTTTATAAATCCAAAAGGCCTCTCTTCTAGCCAATTTGGACTCTATATCACCACCCCTGTTACCTGTCATTACTTTATCAGTACCCATAAACTTAGGTGCATGTAATGACGCTTCTCTGGCATTATTAATGTGCATCGCAAGTTCATATTTCTCATTTTTATATAAGATTGCATGCATCCATTCCCCAATCCTTTCTTTTAACTTACGTTTTGTTCTCCCCACATAAAATACCCCACAACTACATAAAGACAAATAAATTACATTTTGTGTCTCACACATAATCAGGCTGCATATCTTATATTTTTTTGCCATCCTTAGGGCCAAAAAAGAAAGAGGTCCTTTCTAGAACATTGTAGTACTTGCAGTGTCCACATCTGACACATCCAGGATTTGGTGAGGGCAAAAATCCAGATTTTCTCTCAAACTGGCTGCATACTATGCACAATTTGATCTCTAATGCTACAAGCCCTCCTGTATGTAATTTTATGGGGGGGGGAGGGTTCAAATACGCCTTTAAGTTTAGTTTCAGTTTTAATAATATGCCAATTTTTTAAAATAATGTTCTTCACTGAACCTGCATCACAAGAATATGTAGTCACAAAATTCAAGGAATTCTTTTCCTCAACTAATTGTTCCCTTGACTGTAATAATGCAGTCCTAGCCATTTGTTCAACCTCCCTTCTGGCATTCTGTACATTTCTAAAACTATAACCCCTTCCCAACAGACATGCTGAAAGTGCATCTGCATACTCAGCAAAATCCTCTGTAAGGCTACAGTTATGTTTTAACCTCATAAATTGACCCGTAGGTATATTTGTAACTGTATGTCAAGGATGGCTGCTATCTGCCTGAAGCAATGTATTTTTGTCCATCTCCTTGCCATACAGGGAGGACAAAAGGTCACCCATTTCTGTTTTTCTTATAGTGATTTCCAAGAAGTTAATTCTGTCTCCACCATGCTTCACATCAAAGGTAAAGCCTGATCTATGGCTTTCCAAATATGTAACAAAGAATTCTAGTTCCGATAATGTACCCTCCCATACCATTATACAATCATCCATGTAACGATGCCAGAACTCCACCTTTGCATGAAAAGGATTCTTTATACTGCATATTACATTATCCTCCGATAGTCCCATAGCCAAATTAGCATAGTTGGGGGTAAATGTTGCCCCCCATTGCAGTACCCTTTTTTTGTAGATAAAGTTGACCCAAAAAACTGAATGTATTATTTTTTAATACCATTTCTATCATGACTAGCAAAAACTGACTAGCTGGTACCTTTTGTTCTCTTTTCTCTGAAAAGTACTGCAGGGCTTCAAGTCCAAAATCATGTGGAATGTTGGTATATAAACTGGAAGTATCCAATGTTACCAAAAGTCTGCCCTCCCTTACGTACATTTCTGATGTCAAGTTAACAATGTCTCTGGTATCCTTTATGTATGACCTAAGATACATTACCAAAGGCTGTATATGAAAATCAATAAACTGTGACATAGTCTCTGTCAGTGATCCTTGTCCTGATACAGTCAGTCGCCCTGGGGTTTTTATTAAGGTTTTGTGTATTTTGGGCAATAAATAAAAAAAACGACAAATTGGATATTTTACTGTCAAAAAATCTCTCTCTTTTTCTGAAATGTCACCATTTAGAAATGCATTTTCTATAAGTTTATCCACCTTTATTTTGTTAGTCATTGTGGGGCCAATAGATAGGGGCATATATGTATTAGAATCACCAAGCTGTCTTTGTGCTCCAGCTAAATAATCCTCTGTGTTCAAAAGTACACCCCCCCCTTCAGCAGGTTTTACTGTCACATCTTTACTGTGACTCCGCTTATTTAAAGCCTTCCTTTCCTAAGATGATGTATTCCAAAAAACATAATTTCTATGCTCATTCTTTTTATAGTATGTTCCTAGGTCATACATACAAGCTTTGTAAAAAGTGCTGACTACAGGATTCATGGGAGGTTTAAATGTAGAAGGCCTTCTAAGGCTGCTCTCACTACTGCTATAACTGTTTCCAGTGATAGGTATCTAACTCTCTGGTGTTTCATTTATTTATTGAAATTGTTTCACCAGAAAAAGCACACTGAGCAACAACTGCTTGTCTCCCGGTGCGACCTGGGGGGAGGGGTACAGAGGTGAGGAGAACAAAAGGTTATCAACTTCTTTTATATTACTTTCAAATTACATAATACAAACGCATGAATTAACATTTTACATACATTTGATAGTATTACTGAGGGTGGATAACATAAGTTCCATAACAGACATAGTAACAGTTACAATGAGGAAAAACAGATAGAGTTAGTTCTATGACACGTAACACAGACTGAATAAGTTCAGACCTGGCTAGCTCCATAGTTGGCTTCAAGTGCAGTGGTTAGGCATAGAGTCAGCTAGCGTAGCGCCCATTGGACCTATTGGAAGTTGAGCCGGAGGGGGCGCGTGGATGAGCAGGGGAGTGTTAGTTGCAGGAGCAGTTTACTGAGTAGAGTTTGGCAAGGGCAGTGGATAGTGATTGGACAGAGGAGGAGTGGCGAATTTGTGAGGGGACAGCGTTCTAGAGTTGATTGAAGCGGTGAGACAAGCCGGCCTGGCCAACTGAGGTCCTGCATCTGGGGATTAGCTCTTCAGTTGTTATTATTATATTCAAACCTGCTGTTCTAGGCTGAAAAAAAAACATTTTAAATTCAGTAATCTTATAACCTTCCTCAGGTCTATAAATGTTTCAAACCCATTCACCCTATTTGTGAGTACAAAATTCAAACCTTTGTTTAATACTTTGAGCGCAGTATCACTTATAGCATAACTAGATTGATGTCTAACATTATTTATGCACTCAGTGTTCAGAGTCTCTAGAACCATGTGCGGACTACTGGTTCCTGGACATCAGTCGCATGGACAGAATATTGTTGCCACAATCGTCGCTAGTATTTTTCGGTGACGGTCAAATAGCAGCAAAAGAGATAGCTTACCGGACAAATGGTTGCCTATGTGTGGTATTACTCGATGTGAAGGTGCACAGACAATTAGAAGCACTATAAATTAATTTAAAAAAGGCACCCTACTGGAACCTCTGACATACAAAGTGAACCGCAGAACAAGCATCTACCAGAGTGGACAGAGGGAAAACCTGTGAATAGTGTTTGGAGCAGGGCAAGGCTTTAGACTACAACTGGATAGCTCTCCAGGGTTTGGCAGTTAGATGTGGCAAGAACTAAATATGACAATGGGTTCTATTACAGAAGTTAAAACAATACAGAGCTGAAAGTTGAATCGAAGGCTGTCATTTCCACATAGGGCAGTTATGAACTGAGAAAAAGGCAGCACTTCCAGGCATTTTAATCAGCACTACAGGCCATGACCATATTCCACACTACACCAACGTTAATATAATTTGTTTAGGGGTGACACAGATGAAAAGGCAGCAAAAGGGAACAATTTTATCTTCACTTTGAAGGAGGACTAAATGTCACCATTTTCCTGCCGCTGGTATAAGGTCGCTGTATGTATAAACTGACCGCGACTACTGTACCATCGGCATTAGTGATTTTCGGCATTACCCCTGCAATGTTGTGTCCGCGGCAAAATTACATGCGACGAAATGTCCGTATGCCTCTAGAACTGGTGTCTCAGTATTAGTCCCTGTAGGTACATCAGAAATAGTCCCACTTTCCTGAACCGGATTTTCTTCTCCGAAAAGGAGACTCAGTTCTGATGATAAATCTGATGTTAAATCTTCCTTTTGTGCATTAATATCAGTCAGTATATGTCCTGAAAATGCACACGTTTTTGTTGATACTATCCTCTGGCTGGCCTGTCTCCTTCCTCCCCAACCCCCTCTTACCTCTCCTCATCCTCTTTGTCCTCTGTATGTTATTTGTGTCCCGATCTGTGGCAAAAGATTTTGTGGTCTTCTCCTTAGAGTTGTTGGTGTTTGGGGGTGTGGGGACTGTTGTAAAGTCACTTCCTTGTTTATCATGTCTTCCTTGAAAACAAACTGTGGAATCTGAGTCAGCAGAACTGCCTTCACTGTGTGGCTCACCATAATCTCGCTTTCTCAAGATGCCCTTAGGTTTTTTTGACAAAACACATGGTTGTTCAAATAATCTTGTTCATCTCTAATAAATTTTTTAAGCTTTTTTGCTTTTGTGATGACATCACACTTTTCTAGAGCATCTTTCAAACATCTACTGTAATGTTCATAATCAGGAGACTCTGAAAATTGAGACAGTACCTTTTCTTTTTCTCTCAGTGCAGCAGTTAGTTCCTCTTGCAGGTGCTTGTTATCACAGATAATACAGCCAGTCAAGCCCAGGGACCCCTTGTGCATTTCCTCCTTCCATTCCTCCATGAAAGTTTGTCTCTCTTGACCAAAAGCTGGACTTTTCCATATCCTGAGACCCCTGGTAACTCGCTGGACATCCACGTATGCCTGCATGGTTTTGAGCTAAAAGTCTATGTACTTCTAAAGCCATCCTAAACTACTCAAAAACCAAGTCAATGCTGTTTTATGGTGTTCACAACAAACACAAACTCCAGCAACTGCTTATCTACAATAGTGGTGGCACTGCGCTGGAACAAGTAGACCAGTTCAAATACCTGGGAGTGACCCTTGACTCCACTCTTTCATACTCCACACATATAAATAACCTTGCTAAAGCTGTGAATACACGCATAGGCCTGCTGTATAGGCATAGGCACTCTCTGACAGACGAAGCATTAAAACTTGCCATCCAGAGCTCAGTCACCTCTTTAATTGACTATGGTCTTGTAGTTTATGGATCAGCTACTGACACTGCCCTCCAGTGCATTGCCATATCCTTAAATAAGGCTTGCTGGCTCCTCACTACAGCCTTCAGACTCTCACACATGTGATCTCTATGAAAAGGCTAACTGGCTACAACTTCAAGGCAGAATTAAGTATCAGACCTGCTTACTTGCTAAGAAGACAGCGCTAGGCTTCCTTCCACCAGGGGTTCAGTCTGTACTTTCCCCTCACTGTGACACCCACCTTACCAGGAGTTCTGGAACACTAGTCTTCGCAGTTCCCCGCTGCCGGACCACTCAAGGGCAGCGCTCCTATGAAGTTAGGGCCTCTGATTCAATACACTCCCAGTGGATATCGCCAATGCACTGAATCGCAGCTCATTTAAGCATAAACTATGACAGCACTTGGTGGCCAGTGCCTTCTGTGACTGCTACACTTAAATTCCCTGCTCGCCCTCCTGGTCTCTCCATTACTTATACACTCTCCCCATACCCCA
This sequence comes from Neoceratodus forsteri, assembly GCA_016271365.2. NCBI lineage: Eukaryota > Metazoa > Chordata > Ceratodontiformes > Ceratodontidae > Neoceratodus > Neoceratodus forsteri. The sequence goes on along the minus strand of CM028133.1, from coordinate 36,567,536 downwards.
CTCCCTCCCTGTTAACTCTTTCCAATATCTCACATCAGCCACCTCAGCCTTTTCCCTTGCCCCCCTAGATTTAACTCCTCCCCCTCACTATTCCCTCTCACATCCTTGTCCCTCCCCTCACCTATTACCCCTGCACCTCCTGGCTCTCATATTCTCTCTCCTTTCTCCCTAGCCCTCCTTAACTCCCTTCTAGTTCTCATTTCTCTCCTTTCTCCTCCTTGCCCATTCTAACTCTTCTCTCCTCCCCACCTCCATCCTCTTACATCCCCAACCCTTCTCCTCTCTCCTCCATCACCACCTGCCCTCTTCTTCACCACCTACCTTATCCCTCCAATCCCCCACCCCTCGGTTCTTGCCTGTCCTACTACCTTGTCCTCTCACCAGCTACCTCTGGCCCTTTCATGTGCTTGTCAGATCACTATTTCAATTGTAACCACCCCAGGCTCTCTTTGTATGATGTCTGATGATATTGCACCATTGTTTCTGTCCACGTTGATCCTGAGAAAGCCTTTGGCAGTTCATGCATTCTGTAATGTGTTATCTGTTATTAATTCTATTGTCTTGTCTTATCTGGACAAAGCCACTGACAGCTCCTGTGCTGTAACTGTATTAAGTGTTATCTACCTGCCTGTTCTTGTCTATTCTTGTCCATTGCCCATGTACTGTAACTGTATTAGCTGTTATCTACCTGCCTGTTCTTGTCTATACTTGTCCATTGTCCATGTACTGTAACTGTATTAACTGTTATCTACCTGCCTGTTCTTGTCTATACTTGTCCATTGCCCATGTACTGTAACTGTATTAACTGTTATCTACCTGCCTGTTCTTGTCTATTCTTGTCCATCGTCCATGACATGGAACCTTTGTAAAAGAGCACTGTTTGCTGAAAGGCGTTATCCAAAATTGTCATAAATAAATAAATAAAATAATTTACTGGATTTCAGTCAAGCAGCGCACAGACTGAGCCGCATACAGTGGACTCTCATGCAGAATGCAACATTCCACTTTACACCCAGGTGGAGGGCAGCTTTTGAAATTAAAAATAAATTGCTTAAGACGTATTATAAATCCATTTGGCTAACTCAGGCGATGTCTAATAACTTCACAGGGCCTCCCAAGGGTGCCTGTTATAGTATAAAAGGCTTCTCTTGTGAGGCTCAGGCAGTCAGAACTGCTCTGCTATGTAGTCCTTTCTCCCAAAGGTCACACTCAGAGTCCTTTACACATACAAACATATGATGAAGCCAGCAGAATAAGCCATTAGGTCTATCAAGTCTTCTCATATTGCAGGGTCCTCAGCGTCAGCTACTGACCCTGCCCCCATCCCAATCAGCCCTCCCTTCTGTCCCCCCCTTGACCCTTATTTTCGCCTTACCTCTATCCCAGAACCTCTTGAAGCTGCCCATCATTTTCAATGAAACCAGCTCCTCAGGAAGGTCATTCCAGCCAACCACCACCCTCTACATGAGGGAGTGCTTCTTAGCTTCTCTCCTGAACTTCCCCCTTCCAGCTTGAGACCGTGTCCCATCATGTTTCAATTCCCACTGAGCTTAAAAGACCCTCCTTGTTCACCCTATGTATTCCTTTCAAATACTTGAAGGTACCAGTCATATTCTCTCTCTCTCTCTCTCTCTTCTCTCCTCTAGGGAGTACATGTTCAGGGCCTCCAACCTCTCCTCGTATGGCCTACCTTGCTGGCCCCTTATGACCTTCGTAGTCCTTCTCTGGACTGTCTCTATCAAGTTTATATCCTTTTTAAGATATGGGCACCAGTACTGCATGCTGTACTCCAGGTGTGGCCTCACCAATGGCACAAGGGCAGTATAACCTCTTTCAACCTACTGTTGATCCCCCTGACAATGCATCTCAACATTTTTTTTGCCTTAGCTGCTGCTGTCCTACATTGTGTGCTGCACGTCAGTCAGAGACACCCCACAGCAGTAGGGATACCACTTGTGATGCCCACAAACTGGCTTTGGATGTGAGCCTGAGAGTCGGAAGGCTGACTGGGGGGGGGAGGAGGAGGAGGAGGAGGAGGACCGCTCTCCTCCTCCAGGGAGGAGGGTGGGGAAGCACCCAGTGCTCAACTGGCCCCTAGCAGAGGTTAGAAGTCCAACAGCTGGAGCTCACCAATTTGGGAGGCGTGTCAGACATTCTGCTGCATGCCTCAACATCACTGCATGCCACGCCTGTGCTAGGAACCCAGTAAACTGAAAATCACAAGCCCATTTTGTCTTCCAGAACATCGATCCGGTGCTCTGACTCCATGGCTCTTATAGTCAGTACCTCCATTTTATTAGTAAGGTGCAAAAATTCTTTAGACAAATCTGAGAGTGCAATCATTATAGTGGCAAAGTCGTTTTTAATTTCCTTATGCATTTCATCTTAGAGTTGCTTCAAAATGGCAGTTGTAATGCTGTCTGAGGTACCTAAATGACTGTCTTATTTATTTATTTATATACATATCAGAATTACAATCCTTAGAGTCATAGACTTGTTTCCAAAGGCTCCTCATCAAGCGTACAGAGATACAGCAGGGTAACATATTAATGTAGACGAACACAGGGTTACACAGTTACATAGACAAAGCGTTGCATAGTTACAGCACCATCACAGTAGTACAGCAGGTTTTTTCTTTATAGGGAGGTAGTAAGGCAGTTACATAGGATGAATTCTTTGGACTATACAAGGTGGTAGCTAGACAGTTAGGGTGAGAAATGTAAGCAGAGCACTGGAGTGGTGCAGAAATTAGCTAACCCAGGGGACACTGTTATAGATGGTTGTGAACTAGGAAATTGGGTCCCCCCAGGTAGGAGGGCCCACCAGGCAAAGGAACCCCATGGATGGTTATGCACACCTACAGCAGCGGCTGGCAAGTAAGTGGTTCCTAAGAGCAGTTTTGAAAGGACCGATTTTAGGGAGGTTGGCGACAGCAGCAGGGAGGAAACTGAACCAGGATGGGGCCCTGTAGCAGAAGGACCGCTGTGCAAGTGAGGTCCTGACACTAGGGACCAGGAGGGTGGACTTGCAAGCATTACAGGTGTTGATAGCGGGGGTCGCACAGTGGAGAGAGGAGGTCACCCCAGGAGGGGAGAGACCAAGGAGGATTTTTTGGTCAGTAGGCAAGATTGATAGAGGAGCCTCTCTTCAAAGTTGAGCAAGTCAGCAGAGGCGTATAGCACACACGTGTGAGCGTGTCGGTCATCACCAGTCAGGAGCCTGCAAGCTTTGTTGATGGTCTTTTGGACCTTGTTGATCAGTGTTGTCTGCAGCCGCATATATCGGAAGGCCATAATTCACAAGGGACAGGACAGAGGTCTTGTCCCATATCTGCCCTTATTCAATTCATTACTTTATTAGTGCCAGTTTCTGTGTTGGAAGCAGTAAATGTTATTTATTTATTTAGTTTTTGTTGGCCGGGTAAGTGCAATAGACAAATCCTGCCTATTTTCAGGCATGACCCGGGGGGAGGGGGATACAGATGAATGCCAACTGACCTTGAACCAGATTAAGCTGTTGATAGTATTTTTAGTGAATGAGGGAAATTTGGCCAGGACACCGGGGAATTCCCCTACTCTTTTCAATAAGTGCCATGGGATCTTTAACATCCACCTGAACTACCACCAATCCAAGCAGATGGGACCTCAGTTTAACGTCTCATCCGAAAGACGGCACCTCAGAAGTGCAACACCCCCTCTCATGCTGCACTACAGTGTCAGTACTGGGATACTAACCCAAGTGCCAGATGTGGGAACTGAACCCACAGCCCTCTGATCTCCCCCGGCCTCAGAGGCGAGTGTGCTACCTACTGAGCCACTGACACTACTGTTATACACACTGTTATAAAGTCAGTGACAGAATTAACCACATTTATGATTTGTTCTTTCCCAGTTATTTGAATAGAATGGTCAGCTTCAATGTTACTGTGAGAAGCATTAGTCAGAATGGATCCACTAACCTATTCTGGAAGACAAAATGGTACCAGTAGAAGGCAAACAAACTGAGTGGAACAATATGCTCCAAGAATTGAGACAAAAAAACAAACGATCTTTAGGACCGCTCAAGATGGGACAACATTAAGCTTATCGGCATCCTAGAGGGAGCCGAGGGACAGCGCCCCCCATTTTGAGAAACTGCTGACTATATCTTTAAAACGTAAATACTTGGAGAAGAAAACAGTGCTTGATCGTGCCTGGCGGGGGACCTGAGATAAGCAGTCTTTATCAAACCCCACTATTTATTTATCTAAAAGTTTTACCAGGAGGGCATACTGAGTAGACTGCTGCTCGATTTCAGATGCAACCTGGATGTTATTATCAGGACCGCAAAGCAATATTGAGATCTGCATGAGTTAACAGAGGCTTAGTCTTTGAAAATATGAAGTTCTTAGCTTACCTGGATTTTTCATGTAACGCTCTATGAACATGCAGAGCCTTTGATCGAGCCAAGGAATTGTTACATCAAAAGGACATCAGGTTTACATTGTTGCCACTGGCTTGACTACGTTTTTTCATTCATAGTAAAGTGATGTTTTCTCAGACCCAAAGAAATAAATAAAAATTAAAAAGCAGAAGCCTTCTAATTGAAACTGAACAATTCAGATTCTTCCACCATAGGGCCATCGGCGTTGAGTGCAACTTACACTAGCAGCTCAGGAACAGACAGCAATTAAAACTGTAAACCTCCATTAAAGAGAAGCAAGAGAAATTTAAAAGACCTAAGTGAACTATATTGATAACACTTAATAGTGTAACTTAGCTGATCTGCTGTTGTTCAAGCGGGTTATACACTGTGGACCTATTGCATTTTTCACTCAGACTCAAGAAATCTTTGCGAGCTGCAAAAATGTTATCTCTCTATAAAAAAAGAAAGAAGTTCTGTATCAATCAGACATTGATCATATCATGAACAGAAAGGATGATTTGACTGGGAACTAATGGGAATTGCCTAGAAAATGGAGGGTGGAGGAGGGAGATGGGGCAATTTGGAGTAGGGGGGCAAATTAGTAAATAAGAATGCTATGACACATGGATTTTATTTTGCCCCCTAAACCCTTGGGAGGGAGTGGGGGGAAGTGATACATTATTTTGGTTATTTCTTTTACTCTTTTTTTTCTTTTGCTCCTTCTTTCTCCCGCCACACCCCTTTCAAATGCTCTTTTCCTTAGCTATCCCCTTTTAGACCAAGAGGGGTTTGCCCCCTCCTTCAACTCTCCTTTTTATCTGCTCTGCGATTGTACAATACCTTGTAAAGACAGCATACCTATCGTACTCTTATTAATGACAGGGCATGTGAATAGCTAATATTGAACTACATTTATTGTGCGGTATGGGCTAAGAGATTCAGTAGTACCCAAGACTGTATATTTGCGTGTGCGGCTGTTTCATCCCTGGACAAAGCATTGTGGTCATAATGACGTAGACACAATGTCGCAGGGACAAAAGGGAACTACTGATAATGCTGCTAGACCTGTTTAGTTGCCGATGAAATGTCGTTGCATACACCGATAGTGGGACAAATAGCTGTTAATGCCAGGAGGAGATGGGAGCGAGCACTGTAGCCAGGCAGGCATATAAACATAAAAACAAAGTAAAACACATTAAAGAACTCACCAGCTGTAGTTACTATGCAACCAGTAGTTCCTATGCAACCTGTAGCCTAAGGTAGCATACGTAGCAACCAGTTCCTAAGGTAACAAACATAGCAAAGCTCACATGGGGCGAGCAAGAACTTTAAAGTGACAGTACTAGCATTCAAATAATACAGCTTGGTTGCAAAAAGATGCTTTTATTGTAAAATAATATTGTAAAACAATAATTATATGTAAGAACATTAAAGTTACAGTGGCTAGCTAAACAAGTAAATTAGTAAGTTGTGTAAGAACATGATATACTATGTAAAACATCACATCCCATCCCACCAATGGTGCATAATAAGTCTAAAAGTCTAGTTGTATAAGAACATTAACAGTCTATGCTATTTAACACATCCTGTCCCACCAATGGTGCAAAATTAGGCTAAAAGCACAGTTTTAAACACAGTATTGTCCTATTTAAAACATTTAAACCATTCTACCAACACAAAACTGAATATCAACAATAAAGCTATTTGAAATAATGCTATGTTTATTTCAATGATACTAGCAACATCTTCAAGGTACTATTATGGCTGTCTGTTGCTAAAATCGGAGCAATGAGTTTTGAACACTTTATTGACCCTGACATATGTACAGTTTTTATGTGGTGGTTCCTAACCCAGTTCAGTTTGACGACACTGCAGTGAGATTGTGTGTTGCTCTGGCCTTCGTTTTCTGGCCAATCTGACGTGGGTAAAATGGATTATGGGCTCTGTATGAGCAAATGCCCGGTGCCAGGCCTTAATGGCATTATTACTTCTTGAGAGGTCATGCATGACCCTCTCGTACTGGTTCCAGAAACTGATTGGGAACCTGGGCTGTTTCCTAGTTTGTCGATTTCTGCATAGTCTACCAATATAATTGTCCTCAAAATAATCCAGAATTGGTTCAAGGTCAGAAAAAACTGTCATCGTCCTGCAACATTTTGAAGAATTTTTTAGCGCAGTCTTCAGGAACGAAGGCTAGTGCCAGTATGCAGCGTACCTTATGGTCGAAAGCTTCATCTTGAGTGTACCACTGCTGGAATCCTTCATTTTGGACCTGGTGCAACATAGCCTTCCTAAATGAAAGTTGCACCCACTCAGCCCAGCATTTGGCGCAGTGTGACACAGAACGTTTACGACTGCCGACTCAAAGTCGGTTGTGATCCCTGTGGGGTTCAACTTAGCACTAGTCAGACTCTGGAGGTGCTGTAAAAATGTTCTGTACACCGCTTCACTGCGGCCAGGAAGCAGGGCATAAACACAAGGACGATTTACACCGTGGACCGGTGGGTACACAGTATAAAGCTGATCATTCTCCTCTGAGAAAGTACCATCACAAAACCAGTGACAGTTTTCGGCCAGCACTTTAAGATCATCATCACTGGCAAATATAAGAAAGTCTTCTTCATTCACCCTCAGAAATGGCTCGTCGCTGAGTGTTTTGGAAAAAAGCTGGATGTCAGTGTCATTAGCTCCCCCCTGCTGACTATGGTGATGCACATCTCGCCTGAGGGTCTCCTGTGAAGGCATCAGGTGAGCATGTCTTACTGCAACCTCCTGCAAAACACTGTGAACCACATTTCTGGTTGGCTACTCAGTCTTGCATGCTCTGCGTTTCATACTGGCTCGAGCTCTAATGACTCAACCTTTCCATGCAAAGGTGCATGGTTGTGCTGTGTTGGAGGCAGTGTAATACTGTCACCCACAGTGCGGAGCCGTGCACGACAGGTGCACTGCTCACAGCTCCATATCAGCTTCCCCTTCACTCCTTCCTTTTTTTTGTGTACAAATGATTGTCTAATGCAAGTTTTACCTTGCCTTTCTGTGTTGGGACAAACTCCATGCCTGCAGTTTTCAGAATAATGAAAGAGTAAAGACTTTGCCTGCTCCTTATATACCATCTTTATTGGAGACAGGTTTGTACAATATTTTTACAAAGGGCATTATATTATGAATGGCTAGTGATTAGAGCCACCTAGGAATTAATTAAGGAGTGTTACTGGCAACAGGTGTGCACAATATTTTTACAAATGGCAGCCTAGTTTGAATGGCTAGTGATTAGAACCACTTATAATGAATTAAGCAGTGTTACTGTGGTTTTAAAATGGGTTTCTTGTTAGAAACACGCTCCCCCCTCCCACATATGACTTGAAGCAATGGACAGGCAGGTCTGCAACACAAATCTAAACTCCTATGGATACCAGAACTACAGCCGTTTTTACTGCCCTAGGTGAGTCTGCTGTTATTGTGTCAATACCCTGATTTCCGTATTTAAACAGCTAACTTAGTAGCCACTTAAGTGTCTCTGTTTAGTAGGCACAAAAGTATTTCTGTTTAACACCGGATTTCTCGGGGGGAAATGTCACACTGTTTTCTCTGGGGAAAAGTCGAACTGAAGTGCATTGGAAGCAATAAGGTTGCATCTCATAGATGCAACATACTGTAAACCACAGTTTGCCCGGCAACCAATTAACTGTGATACCTTTTCTCCGTGGCAATAAAGCCACCCCATTTTGGATGGTGACATTCCATCCATATGCCGTATATTTGATACAAAGGGTTATGCTCAGGGGCCCAGCAGGCACATCACCGGACCAAAACATGGTCACCAGGATGGACAAAATGGGGGGAGGGATTGCAGAAAGGGAACCACTATTGTTTGTACTATTTTGGCTTAATATTATGATATTTGCAAATCTGATTATCTTTGATAAAGTTACAGAACACCCAATATATTATAATAACAATGGCTGCCCCTCTTATATGTTTTTTAATCACATTAATGAGGTAATGTTAAAAGCATACTGCATATCAATAATTTTATATATGACAGTGATAAGGATTGAAATTAGTATTTCTATCTTGATTCTTTGGGAAACACAAAAGGGGTGGGGTGGGCTTCAAACGTATAATATACTGTTTTATATTTTAAACATAAATCAGTGGCGCTTTAGACACTTAACAGCTATTTTTCTGCCTATAAAGATGTTGAAATTATTATGTATCAGAGGGGAATTATATTCTATGGGAAAACTAAGGAACTTAGGAATTTAGGTATAAATCTTATTATGACTTTTCAGTTGAAGTGTTCTAGCTGGAATGTGAAGGTGATTCAGGATCGGACAAACACAAAGAACATTTTTAATTATCTAGGCAAACTTGATACCAATTGTGCTCTACTGCAAGAAACACACTTGATGCAGAATGAATTTCAGTTCTTTGTTAAAAATGGAGAAATGGACTGAATGCTCTTTTTAAGAACAATTCCTGGGGGGTATCAATATTAAAAAACAAAACAAAAAAAAAACAACCTTTGAATATTGTGATTCAAAAACAAATGATATACCCTAAGGGATGCTTTATTATCTGTCAAATTCTCTTAATGGATCAATCATATACCATATGCAATTTATATGAACCTATTGAAAATGTCCCCCTTTCTTTACCCAATTTTTTTTTTAAATATCCACATTTTCTGCCCCTTACATTATGGGGGGAGATTTTAATTTAGTCCTTAATACAAATATGGATAGATCTGGAATTCACCCATATAGAATCACTTTGGTTGCTTCAGTGGTCTCACAATTCATGAGAGATCAAAATCTTATAGAGGTTTGGAGACATAATTACCCAGACACTCTGCATTATTATTCTTCCTCTCCAGTTCACCAAACATTCATGTATAGATTTTTTTCTACTCTCAAAATCATGTTTATTTCAAGTTATGCACATTAAATATTATAACATCATTATTTCAGACCATGCACCGGTCCAAATTTCACTAACATACTCAAATAAACCCCAAATTCCTTCATTTAAACTTGACCCTTTACTGCTAAGGGATCAAAATGTCTTTAAATATATGGAATCGGAGATAAACTCCTTTTTTCTAAACAACAATATGACTAATGACACAAATATGGGCACTATCTGGGAGTCGTTTAAGGCTTATTTAAGGGGGCTACAACCTCCTTTATAATTTTACAAAATAAAAATAGAAAAACTGATGAGCTGGATAGACTACTCAATGATGTCAAAAGATCACATATGCAAAATAAGGATTCTTAAAGAACAGTATAACAGTTTAATGACTGAAGAAGTTGAAAGACAACCATTATATACTAAAAGTCACTACTATGTAATGGGAGATAAATCAGATAAGCTGATGGCCTGGCAATTAAGATCTATCCAATAAAACAATCTCATTATGAATATTCAAAACCAATCAGCTCAGATATTCACCTTCCCTAACGACATTAATCATACCTTTTTTCAATACTGTCATAATTTATATATATATATTAGAAGATACTTGTACACCTGATTCTAGTCACAATTTCATCTCCTCTCTTAATTTTCCATCCACAGATCCATCAAATTTATATAAACTAAAATAAGACATATCTATAGATGAAATAATAACAGCCATCAATAATCTACCAACAGGCAAAGCCCTGGCCCTTATGGCCTTACAATGGACTTTTATAAATTATTTTCATCATTACTAGCTCCTCATATGAAATATTTGATTACATATTTGCATCTGAATCTCTTACATCCTCTTTGAAAGAAGCTCAAATACTTCTATTACTTAAAAAAAAATAAGGACTCTCTACAGCCAAGCTCCCATAGACCCATATGCCTCATTAATTCAGATTCCAAACTTCTAGCTAAGATCCTAGCCACTAGATTGGAAAAGACCCTACCCGAAATAATTAATCCAGACCAAAATTGATTTATTAAAGGACGTTCTCTAACTTCAAACATAAGGAGAACCCTAAATATTCTGAATTACTATAAAAACTCAGATTTATCAATACTTTTAATCGATGCGGGAAAAGCATTCGATCGTATTGAATGGTTTTATCTCAGAACTATCCTACATAACTTTGGGTTTGGTCCTTATTTCAGAAAATGGATGGATAACTTATACTCCGATCTGGTCACTAGGATTAAAACTAATTAAGGCATATTACCAATTTTCAATCTTCAGCGTGGAACAAGACAGGGGGGCCCCCTCTCACCCCTTATCTTTGCCTTGGCTACTGAACCACTGGCCTTAACTGTAAGAAACTCCCAAAATATCTATTGAACCTCAAATCAATGGCATAGAATACCGCATAAACCTTTATGCCAGTGACACGCTTATATATGGTAAAAATCTTAACTGTAGTTTTCCATTCATTCTGGACACTCTCACACAGTTTGGTGCTGCATCGGGATACAAGGTAAACTGGACTAAAACTGAAGTTTTGGAAATGAAAAAACACTCATACCCTTTTATTACCCCTACTCATGTCAATGTTCAGATTGTTTCAAAAATTAAATACCTGGGCATTACAATAGATAATGGAATAAATTGGTTACAAGTATTAAATCTAGACCCGTTGATTCTGGAAACTAAATTTTAACAACAGCGGTGGGAAACCTTCCCTCTTACCCTCGCTGGAAGAACTAATGTTATAAAAATGGCCATTCTCCCTGAATTTTTGTTCCAATTTCAAAATATTCAGAGGAAAATAAAAAAATATTTTTTAATGGATTGGATGTAATCATAAAAAAAATTCTAGAAAAGGAAAAAAAGAGACTGAAAATGGATAAATTATATTCTCCCCTTTCTGAAGGAGATTTTGCTTTTCCATGCATGAAATCATACTGTTTTGCTGTCAATATTGCCTCTACTTATAAACGGTTCAAGAATGATACATCTGACCTCTCGGTGGCTATAGAATCATTTAGATCCTCCTACACGAATATCAAATATAGCCTATACACTGGTAAACCTAAGAAAAATTCTAAAAACTTGTCACTTTGCCCTAATACGACTCATGATATCTGGCAAACTGTACTAAAACATTTTTGGTTTCATGGATATTGCTCAATATATTTCCCAACATATCTACATTTTAACTTTATCCTATCTACTTCTGACCCCATTTTTAAGATCTGTCATTCCAAGGGATTAAAAGAAGTATGCCAGTTCATGCAAAAAGATTTAATACTGGATTTCAAGACCTTAAAAACAAAACACAGTTTTGTCAAGACTCAATTTTATAGGTACTTACAGTTTAGACATTATATAAATAAAAATTTATGCAAACAGTCCAACACAAAACTTACCCAAACTGAACACATTTTGACTTCTCCTACACTAGCCAAAATGATTTCACAGATATACAAAATTATTTTATTAAATAATTCTTTACCACATTCTACTCTTAAATCAAAATGGGAAGAAACATTTAATCAATATATTCCTCCTTCATTCTGGAAGAGAATAAACAACATTAAATCATGGGGATTAAAATCAGCTAAAATGCTACACATCCAATTCCATACAGTATTCTTCATTGGGTATATTACACTCCCAACAGCCTAAATATAATGAATCCTACTGTGACAAACCACCTCTCCCTCTGGGTTGAAACAGCTTTCAGAGAGGTGTCTGTCCTCAGGCATTCACTGCCACCAGCCGGACTTTCCTTCTAGCACCTCTTTCAAGTATACAAACTTGAATAATTAAATGTGCAATGGCACATGTTAAAGTCTGGTAGTGTGTCTCTCTTAGGTGGCAGATGCTACACAGGGTTTACCTCAGCCAGTGGAAACCAAATAGTACCTTAGAAAAATGACATCACAGTCACAACTGTTGAGCAAATAAATAGCTTACTTAACAGAAAGTGCATTGAGCATGTACAGGATATATATTTACAACACAAGAGAATAACACTCATACAGGAAAAGTAAACAAATGTTTTTAACTAACAGATGGCAAAAGAAGAAGGCTATGACTGAATAATGCTATCACTAAACTTACCCTTCCCTGTCTTTACAAGAGACAATGGACCCTGTTCTAACTGCCAGCTCTCACGGACATAGCTACATGGTAGGCTCTAAACTTATGTTTCCCCTTCCAGCTTCCAAAGCAAAAAGAGAGCCTTCTCTGTGTTTCAGAAGGTTATATACTCTCTGGAGAATAGGTCATTCCTATTCTCCCTTTGAATGCACCAACCAACTAACATGTATGCATTTAATTGTCCCAATCAGAGTGAACGCCTATCGGTGACCAATTATATTCCCTTTTCACCCTAAGTTTATATTTGAATGATCCAATCCATTCAAACTGCCCTATGTCCATGTCTGCACGTCTGTATGTGTCTGGAGATGTCCACTCGAGATTTATGACCCAGCTCTTATCTAGCAGCTAGGAATTCCACAAGCTGGATACTGCTGGACAGAGGATTTTAGCCTGAGTGTATTTTTTTCAAACTGCTAAAAAAAAAAAAAAGGCACCTACAGAATCCAAACCATTAACCTTTTCTTCCCATTTCTGTCACATCTTCCCCCCCCCCCAAGATAATGAAGGCGTGTCCCTTGGGCCACCCCAAGTGACATATCCGTTCATGCAGTTACTGGGAAGTGCCCAAAAGTATCCAGCCATGCCATTAGCCCTGTCTAGATAGCCCATCTGCATTTGCATGTTGTTTGCCACTGCGATGCTGGATGGTCATGTTGTATGCCTGCAGTACCAAACTCCAACATAGTAATTTTCCATTTGCCCACTTGACCTATGGAGCCAAATCAGGGGATTATGATCTGTGACCACAGTAAATTCTCTCTCATATAGGTAAGGCTGCAGCTTCTGAAGGGCCCACACTATTCCCAAGCATTCTTTCTTAATTGTGGTGTATGCCTCCTCTCTGGGCAAAAGCCTCCGGCTGAGGTACACAACCGGGTGCTCCTCCCCCTGCTGGGTAACTTGGCTCAGCACAGCCCCCAGCCCATGATCTGAGGCATCCACATGGACCATAAACTTTAAACTATAACTGGGGCTAGCCTATACAGGCTAAGGCCTTCTTTAGCTCCTGGAAAGTGACCTCACAGTCTTCTGACCACTTCACTGTATCTGGCTTTCCCTTCTTGGTTAAGTCTGTCAGGGGCTTAGCCAAATCACTATAGTGGGGAACAAACCTTTGGTAGTACCCTGCTGTCCCTAGAAATGCCCTGAACTGTTTCTTTGTGGTAGGAGCAGGCCAGGCCAGGATGGCATCAATCTTGGCAGGCTTCGGGTGGATGTGTCCACTAACCACCTGGTGCCCAAGGTAGAACACTTCTGCCATACCTATCTGGCACTTCTCTGCCTTGACTGTCAGGCCTGCCTTCTTTAACCTGTGGAACACATCCCGCACGTTCTTGATATGCTCATCTCAGGTCATATAAGCCAATGCAAACTCACCTACCCCAGACAGAAAATTCTTCATTCCAAATGGCATTACCTTAAATTCATATAAATGAAATGGAGTAACAAAAGCTGATCTTTCCCTGGCCACAGGGGTCAGAGGTACAATATTTGGCTCCCCCCCAGTGGCTCCAGGGTCTCATCTGTTCTGGGCATGGGATAGGCGTCAGACTCCATGCAGCTATTAAGTCTTCAGTAATCAATACAGAATCATGTGGTGCCGTCCCTTTTGGGGATCAGTACCACGGGTGATGCCCAGGGGCTACAAGATTCCTGGATTACTCCAAGTTCCAGCATCTCCTTGAGCTCCTTTTTCATGGCCTGCTTAACGTGCTCAGGTACCCTGTAGGGGGACTGTTTCAGAGGAACCTGGGTCCCTGTATCCACATGGTGCTCTGCCATCGTGGTGTACCCCTGTTTCCCTGTGAACATATCCGCAAATTCTCTCAGCACATCCCTAATTTCTTGCACCTGGGCTGGCGTCAACTGTTCAGACAGGGTAAGGTTGTCCACAGAGGATGCAACCCGGGCCTCCCCAAGCAGGTCCACTGGTGGATCTATCTCAGTTTCCTCCTCTGGGGCACTGCATAGAGTGAAGACCATTTCCTCCCTGTCATGGTAGGGCTTCAGCATGTTAACATGATAGACCTTTTATGTGCATCTCCTGTCCAGTAGCTCTATCATGTAATTGACATCACTAACCTTTTGAACAACGGAGAATGGCCCCTCCCATGCTGCCTGTAATTTATTCTGTCAGACATGGATGAGTGCCATCACTCGCTGTCCCACCTTATATTCTCTGGTTTGGGCCACACGGTCATACCAGACTTTCTGCCGCTGTTGTGCAATGGCCAGGTTCTCCTGAGCAAACCCCATGAGCTCCCTAAGGCAGGTCCTGAAGTTCAGAACATACTCCACAACAGACTCCCCTTGGGAGACACGGTCACCCTCCCATTCATCCTGAATCAAATCTAGGGGCCCCTGCACCCTGTGACCAAACAGGAGATCGAAAGGTGAGAACCCTGTGGACTCCTGTGGGACTTCCCTGTATGTAAATAGGAGATGAGGCAAATATTTGTCCCAGTCCCTCTTATGCTGGTCAGCAAAAGTCCTTAGCATGGTCTTAAGGGTTGAATTAAATTGCTCCACTAGACCATTAGCTTGAGGATGGTATGGGGATGTTTTGAGCTGCTTCACCCCACACGTCTCCCACAAACTGCTCATTAACAATGACATAAAATTGGCACCCTGGTCTGACAGTATCTCCTGGGGAAAGCCCACCTGGCTAAATATTCCCAACAGTGCATCTGCCACTAGTTCTGCCTCAGAGGATGTTAGGGCCACTGCCTCTGGGTATCTGGTGGCATAGTCTACAACTATCAGGATATACCACTTTCCAGTGTAACTTGGGGTGCTCAATGGCCCCACTATGTCCACAGCTACCCTCTTGAAGGGTTCATCAATAATGGGCAGGGGCACCAAAGCTACCTTGGCCTAGTCCCCTATTTTCTCCACCTGCTGGCACCATGGACAAGTCCTGCAATAATTTGCCACATCCTTGCCAATACCAGGCCAGAAGAAATTGTTGGTTAGATGCTTTTTCGTGCACCTCACCCCAAAGTGCCCTGAAAAAGGAATATCATGGGCGAAGGCCAAAAGCTGCTGACGGTGAACCTTAGGGACTATCAGCTGCTGGAGTACCTCACCGTCTAGCCCTTCCTCTGTTGTACATTCTCTGTACAACAACCCATTGTCCCAGTAAATGGACTCTTTACCCCACTGACAATGCTCAGCCCTATGAGCTATTTACCTCAGTTTTTCCAGGGTAGGGTCCATTCGCTGTGCAGCACTCAGCTGCCCTCGTCTGACCCTTCCCAGTGCCCCTTCCAAAGGAAGTCCTGTGGGCTCCTCTGTTTGTGACTGAGGTTCTGGACTGCTGTTTCTAGCCAGCCCTTCCCCTGTGCTAGACACTTCCCCTGCTGAGGGTGTGGCTGGACCACCCAGAGTCACCTCCTCTTCACCCTCAGAAGCTTGCCCTTGTGCCGGACTATGAGTTACAGCACACACCAGTTTTTTCTTGGGGTCTAAATCCTTCCCCACAATCATATTTACAGGTAGGTCCTCTACGACTACCACCTCCTTTTCTCCATGGCCCCCTTCCCGGCTCAGGAAGACTCTAGCCATTGGCAATTGGACTGGTGGCCCTGTGAATGCCCAGACCCCGAAGTATTTCCCCGGCACCATCTGCTCTGCCCAGATTAGATCCTGCCTCACCAGAGAGATGTCAGCGCCTGTGTCCCACAGTCCCTGTGTTACTATTCCATTAACTGTAATGGGATGCAGATTCTCATCAGAGAAGAGTGGCTCTTCAGACTGGACACACCCTACAAACACACCAGTGCTCTTTTGATCACCCTTGCCCCCATATCACAGCCCCTTAAACGGTATCTGAGGGCAGTTGTAGCTCAAGTGTCCCACTTGATTGCAAATATGACATTTCTTGGGTCCTATTTCTTGAGTCCCCTTAGAACCAGAGGGTTCTACTTTGGGCTCAGGTGCAAGCAGTTTCCTCTGGGCTGCCCCCCATGGGATCCCTTATAACCATGTGCTGCCCCCCACCATAAGACTTGCACTGTGTGCTTGGTCAGCTAGATAGATACATGTCAGCGCTTCCTGCCACCTCTGTTGAAGAGGCGTATGCCCTGTCTATGAGCCATACACACATGTCCTCAGGTACAATGTTAAGGAATTGTTCTCTTACCAATACACCTTTAATCAGTTCCACAGTGGTTGCTTCGGCCCCCTCCATCCACCTATCAAGGTAAGTACGCAGTTGAACCTGCAGTTGTGCATAACTGTCTTCTGCGCTTTTCTTTAACTCCCTAAATTTCCTTCTATAAGCCTCAGGAGTTAATTCAAAACATTTTAACAACACTGTTTTAACTTTATCATAATCAGCATAGTCTTCATAACTCGTTTTAGCAAATGCATACAAAGCTCTCCCCGTAAGTAAGGGTGTGAGATAAGTTGACCAGAAAGGCTTAGTCAATTTTAATTGGTCACATACACTCTCAAATGACCTTAAAAATAAATCCAGGTCATCTTCCTCTTTAAACTGAAGGAACAATTTAGAATTAATTTTGGCTTCATGAAGTAAACTCACTCCACCATTACTCATGGTTTGCTGGCTGCGCAGGGTCATTATCTCCTTTTCGTGCTGCTGTCTCTGGAGTTCATGCTGTCATTCTTTATTTCTGTCCACCAGTCTTTTTTCTTCCAGTTTTTCCTCTGCTTCCTGTCTTCTTGCCTGTGCTTCCCATCCTTTTGTTTCGGCTTCCAATCTTTTTGTTTCTGTATCCAGCCTTCTTGTTTCTGCTTCAGCATCCAGTCTTTTTGCCTCCAGTTCCCTTTCTTGCAGCAACAGCTGTAGTCACAGTGCCTTAAGCTGTTTTGAGGGTTCTGCTGCCTCAGTTACTAGCTCACCCCCAGTGACTGTCTGCTTCAGATCATGTGCCAAGAGGGCAGCTATGAGGTCTGCCTTTTTCTTGTGTTTTAGACCTTCAGGCTGAATCCCCTTTTCCTGGCACCTTTTAAAAAGCTGTGGCACAGTAAGTGAGTCATACCCCAAGGCGCTCATTCCCTACCACTATGCTATACTGTACTAACTAGAAACAAGTAAAACTGTTGTACGAATGTATTCCCTTATAAATCCTGCTTTGCAATGCTAAGGTAACTGTTCCACTGGCAAACTCTGTATCTCAGTGTGCTATGAAGTCTGCTATCATCACCCCACCACCGCCAACCAATATGTGACAACCCACCTCCCCCTCTGGGCTGAAACAGCTTTTAGAGAGGTGTCTGTCCTCAGATATTCACTGCCACCAACTGAACTTTCCCTCTGGTACCTCTTTCAAGTGTACAAACTTGAATAATTAAACGTGCAATTGCACAAGTTAAAGTCTGGTAGTGTGTCTCTCTTGGGTGGCAGATGCTACACAGAGTTTACCTCAGCCAGTGGAAACTAAATATTACCTTAGAAAAATAACATCACAGTCACAACTGTTGAGCAAATAAATAGCTTTTTACTTAACAGAAAATGCATTGAGCATGTACAGGATATATATTTACAACACAAGAGAATAACACTCATACAGGAAAAGTAAACACATGTTTTTAAATAACAAATGGCAAAAGAAGAAGGCTATGACTGAAATATGCTATCACTAAACTTACCCTTCCCTGTTCTTACAAGAGACACTGGACCCTGTTCTAACTGCCAGCTCCCACTGACATAGCTACAAGGTAGGCTCCAAACTTAAGTTTTCCCTCCCAGCTTCCAAAGCAAAAAGAGAGCCTTCTCTGTCTTTCAGAAGGTTATATACTCCCTGGAGAATAGGTCATTTCTATTCTCCCTTTGAATGCACCAACCAACTAGCATGTATGCATTTAATTGTCCCAATCAGAGTGAACACCTCTGTGACCAATTATATTCCCTTTTCACCTTAAGTTTATATTTGAATGATCCAATCCATTCAAACTGCTCTGTATATGTGTCTGCAGGTCTGTGTGTGTGTGCAGATGTCCATTCAAGATTTATGACCTAGCTCTTAGGAATTCCATAAGCTGGATGCTGCTGGACACAGGATTTTTGCCTGAGTGTATTTTTTTTCAGACTGCTAAAAAATAAGGCACCTACAGAATCCAAACCATTAACTCTTTCCTTCCCATTTCTGTCACATCTACAATCACAAATCAATGTCCAACATGTGGCAATGCCCCCGACACTCTAGAACAAATGCTTATTTAATGCACTATTCTTATAACCCGGTGGCAATCCATATTATCCCTCCTATCATGAGCAGCAGGAAAGCCCCTTACAAAAAGCCCCTTCTAGACGCTATTGTGCTATAAGGGATCACTTCATAATACATCACAGAATATACAATGTCTCATAAACATCAGCATAATAACATCATTTAAACACAGTGGAAAAATAGTGACCCCACTCAATGTAATGCTTGGCTGCATTCTGTGATATCCATTCACCAAACTGAATGATTTCACTATCTAGCTCTTAAACATATGAATAAATTTAATCAAGTCTGGGCTCCTTCTACCAATGTCATAAACTCTCTAGCAGAATTCAACAATTAATGGCCAGTTCACTCCACATACATTCAAAGGTATCATTCACCAAGTGTAAATCGTGCTATATTCTTGTGAACCTATTACCCCTTCACTTTCTACCATCATAACAATTTGCATTCATGAGATAGTAATCTATCCTCATTTACACTATAAATTATAGTTTGCTGTAAACTGGTTTATAATTTAGCAGTCCTAACTATGATGTTTTCGTTGAATGTCCTTTCTCTGATTTTTTAACAAATTAGAATGACAACTAGAAAGATTGTTTGTTTGAAGCTGTGTAAGTGTCAGATCTGTATTTTATATGCAAAATAAAAAAAAAGCTTAAAACAAAAAATCACGAGGCTGAGCAACCGCCTTGCTGAGTCCCAACCTCAATCTCCTATCAGGGAGTAGTCTTCCCTCTCTGATGGCCCTGTCCTGAAGGGTAAGCCAGGGTGCACTCCAGGAAGAGCAGAGGGTACATCCCAGTGGATGGGGTGGCAGGGGATAGACTGATGGTATCAGTTGGCCGGGAGCAGAAAAAAAAAAAAAAGACACCCCCAGAGGCCCTATTAACTTTTAGGATGGATATCTTGCACAGCACATATAGACTTATATAAGAACTACAGGCTTCCTGCTGTTAGTTTTTGACAGAGGAGAACTGTGCTTTCAGAGCAAGTAACAGCTGTCTAGAACTACAGCTTTCTTACTAATTGCCCTCCTTCCCACCCCTCCATCTTCCTACCCTAAGCCAGTTCTACTTTTATAGCCACTGGATTTGACTGACAATAGGAAGTTCCTGTTTGGCAGTAGGAAGGGAAGGATCACTGAGACACATTAGTTTCATCAACCTTGAAGGAACCTAAAAAATAGCTCCCCGGCTGCTGGAGGTCTGAATCCAAGCACAGAAAAAGGAAACTACTGAAGACTACAGGAAGTTCCTGTCACAGAACCGGAAGGGTGAGAGTTGTAAGGGCACATAGGCAGTAGGAAAGTAAGTGTAAAAATACATAGAGGGAGGAGACAGTAAGCATACAAAGCAACAGGAGAAGGGACACAAAATAAGTCAAGATGGAACTGGTGCAGTTCAATGGCTGTGGGGCAGCAGTGTTCCAGGAGACATTCTGGAGGCTGTGATGCTGCCCTGTTTGCAGGCACCTCTCTGGTCTGAGGGAGGAGGCTACCCGTCTCCAGGCTGACCTGGTTAGGATTCATAAAACCTCTTCCCCAACCCAGGGACTACCAGGGCCACCACCAATACCTCAGAGGTTGCCAAGAAAGAGGAGCAATTGGACCAAGGTGGGCTCAGGGAGGGAGAGGGTGGTGGAGCAGAGGTGCATCCCTCTAGTTGTACCTCTCCACAATTCATGTGCTGTTCTGGCAAAGAGTGGTTCCTCTATGGAGGCATCTGCAGTGGAGACCAAGGAGGATGCTGGGAATCTCCACAAAGGAGGCCCACAGCAGGGTGGCATGAGACCCAACAGGGGAAGGGAAACAACTCCTGGTGGGGGACTCAATCATTAGGGGGTAGAAGTGGGGGAGGAAGGGGATAGGGAGGTCAGGTGCCTGCCTGGCACCATGGCTCAGAGGGACAAGAAGTGAATCCTCAGGATCTCAGGAGCAGCTGCACGAGGGAGGGAGCTGGATGTCATTGTCCACCTAGGAACAAATGACCCAGCTGTGAATGGGATCAGAGCAGTGCAAGAGGAGTTCGTAGAGTTGGGAAGGGGCCTTAGACAAGTAGCATGTACAGTAACCTTCTTGAAGATGCTGCCTGTCTATGGCAAGGATGATGCTAGTGTATTCCACACCATGGGATTCAATGAATGGTTGAAAATCTGGTGTGGAGCTCAGGGTTATGGCTTCAATGGGGACTGGGAAGCCACCTGGGGGGATGGAGGCCTATACTGGCACGATGGTCTGCATCTATCCGGGGGGGGACCAGGATCCTAGTGATAGGTTTAAATACGTCATTGGCAAGTATTTAAACTAGCCAAGGTGGGAGGCACTGAAAAGGAGCAGGGAAATCCCAGTCTTCCCCCACAAAACACAGTAGTTAGAGAGGTAAACACCAAGGTAGAGAATTCAGTAGGGAGCAGGACATGGGTAAATGCAGAAAAAGGCAGTAAGGACAGGGATGGGGCTAAAATGGGTAAGGCCATTAAAAAATGTAAGGGATGCCTGGATATTGTGGCAATCACAAAAACAAGGTACACAGAGAACCATGACTGGGATGTCAACATACCAGGATACACAATCTACAGGACAGACAGGGTGGGTAAAAGAAGAGGAGGAGGAGTATCTCTCTAGATAAGGGAAGAGATTAAAGCAACAGAATTAAAGAGTAAACAGGAAGTTGATGAATCACTATGGGTCACCCTGGAGACGGGAAATTACACCACAATCTGCATGAGTGTTATGTACAGACCCCCATCTTGGGGGAGGACATGGACAAGGAAGTGATAGCAGGCATCCTTAACATGTCAGAAAAAGGGGAGATATTGTTGATGGGGGACCTGAATATGCCAGATGTTAACTGGAGTACCTTTGCTGCAGGCGCATCCAAGAGCAGGGTCATTATTGATGCCCTACAGGGGGCATGCCTCAGACAGCTAGTGATGGAACCCACTTGGGAGGGAGCAATCTTAGACCTGGTACTCTCAAATGAGGAAGGAGAAAGGATCTCAGATTTAGAAGTGGGTAGCCATCTGGGAACAAGTGACCACCAAACTGTGTGTTTCACAATAAACACAGCCATAGAGTCAAGCCATACAAAAACAAGAGTATTGGACTTTTGGAGGGTTGACCTTGGGAAAATGAGAGAGTGCCTCAGAAAAGCACTAGCAAACAGGCAAGAAGGAGGGGTGGAGGAAAAATGGGGAATAATCAAAACAGCCATCACAGAGGAAACGAGCCTTTGTGTGAAGCAAATCAACAAAACAAAACGAAGGAACAAAACACTATGGTTCTCAAAAGAGGTGGAAGGGAAGGTTAAGGAGAAAAGGATAACATTCAAGAAAACACAGAAGGAGCAGGACAGAGAACTTTATCAGTTAAAGCAGAAGGGGGCAGGGAAGGTAGTCAGAATAGCAAAGGCACAAACTGAGGAAAATATAGCCAACTCTGTTAAGAAGGGGATGAAACCTTTTATAGGTACATTAGGGAGCGAAGAAAGACCAAGGGAGGGATACAGAGATTTAATAAAGGGGAAGAAATGTGGGCAGATGGTGACAGTGAAAAAGCAGGGATACTGAACAAATATTTCTGCTCAGTATTCACAACGGAAGAGGAGGGGGAGGTACCTAAACCAAACAAGAGAAACACTCTGGATGGGGGGGGGCAATACTAGTCTATTCACAGAAGAAAGAGTTTTTAAAGAACTCTTGAAACTGAGGGTGGACAAAGCAATGAGGCCTGATGGGATTCACTCCAGAATTCTAAAAGAACCAAGGGTAGAACTAGTAACTCCACTGACTACTCTCTTTAACAAATCATGGGAGGATCAGGTGGTACCTGAGGACCAGAGGAGGGCAGATGTGATTCCACTTCACAAAAGTGGGAGCAGGGCAGAGGCAGGAAACTACAGACCACTTAGTTTGACCTCAGTGGTAGGGAAAATGATGGAATCACTTCTGAAGGAAATAATTGTTGAGTACCTAGAGGACAGTGGGGCACAGGACCCAAGGCAGCATGATTTCACAGCAGGAAGGTCATGTCAGATGATATGACAAACTAGTATATGCAGTATTGGCACTGTAAGGGGTTTACTTGCTTGAGTGGTAGTCAGGGTTGATGGCGGTAGCTGTACTCCACCAGACTGGTGCCAGTATAGACACTGTATGCCTCTGCCCTATGTAACTTGTACATTCCAGGGAAGTGAATTTTAAATTGTACCTGAACAGAATTTATATGCCTCAGTCCAATGTCATGTGCATGTGTGCAGAATGTGAAGTGTAAACTGTACCGGGACAGAATTTATATGCCTCAGTCCAATGTCATGTGCACGTGTGGAGAATGTGAAGTGTAAACTGTACTGGGACAGAATTTATATCCCTCAGTCCAATGTAATATGCATGTGTGGAGAATGTGAAGTGTAAACTGTACCGGGACAGAATTTATGTGCCTCAGTGCAATGTCATGTGCATGTGTGGAGAAACAGAAATCTAAAAGTAATTGTTCTATTGGAAAGGACTAAGGATTTGCATGGGAATTGTTTGCTGGAAAGGGAATTGTTTGCTAGAAAGGGATAAGCCCCGTTGTCCTAGCCCATCCTCCTCGTGGCCCAAGGCATTTCCCCTACTATTTTCCTTGAGGGCTACTACTCGTTTTTGGCAAGTCCACCCCCTCAGTGCTGATCTTAAGAGCATTACTGTTAACTGTTGTTAGACAGCCACTGATTGATTCTGTGATGCCGTGGGCATGCTCTGTGTATTCACCCCCTCTTTTGTCTCCTCCGATCTCCTCAACCTTATGAGGAAAAGAGGCTTGGTCAAAATACCAGAAACTTAAACTACCCAGCCTCTTACAACAATACAAAACACTCCATAACAGATGTAAATCAGTGGTCCTCACTGCTAAAATCAGTTTCCTTAGAGAAAAAACAGATAAGCTCCAGGGGCAACCCTAAACACACCTGGAAGTTTCTCAATGACCTCACTGGAAGAGGTATCCGCAGTGAACAAATAAGCCTCTGTGTCAATGAGCTACCAATCACTGATCTCCTGGCAATAGCCACCCGATTCAACTCCTATTTTGGGGACCTTGACAAGTACAAGTACAAGCTCGACCCTCCTCCTGTCCCCAGTCCCACCCTGTCCCCCCAAAATCCTAACCCCCACCCCAGTTTCCTTTTCTGTTTCCTCTCTCCCAATGAGGTGGTAAGACTTATAAAAATAAATGATACTAGGCCTAGCCTTGGACTGGACAACATTGACTACTGCATCCTTAAACTGGTTTGCGAGTTCATCGCCCTTCCCCTAACCAACATTTTCAACCACTCCGTCTGTATTGGCTCCTTTCCCTAAAATGGAAATGCACCACCATCAAACCCCTCCACGTATCCGGCCCCAAAAATGATGTGGTCAACTACAGGCCCATTTTCCTCCTGGCTGTCCTGTCAAAAATCATTGAAAAAAATAATTTTTTGGCCAAACTATTGAGTACCTTGAAAAATACAACTTACAAACAGAGGCACAACATGGATTCAGCACCAGCCACAACACCAAGATGGCACTAATCAAAATTCACGTGCGTCATCGATAAAGCCAATCATGAAGGCCTTTTCTCTGGTTCAGTTTGTGGACCTCACAAAAGCCTTTGACCTTGCTGACCACAAGGTTCTCCTCTCAACCCTCTCCAGTCTCAGCTTCTCACCCGATGTTCTTAACTGGTTCTCCAATTACCTCAGTCTCAGATCCCACAGAACAATGATTAAAGATGCTCTTTCCAATGTCTATCCCATCAAATATGATGTTCCTTAGGGCTCCATTCTGGGACCCCTCCTATTCTGCCTCGTGGTAAAGTCCCTCCCTGAGATCTGCAGGCACACTGAACTCCTACATTATGCCAATGATGCAGCACTTTAATTCAAGGACAAGGACCCCTCCACCCTATGCAACAAACTCCCAAAAGACTTCCCCTGGCTCCACTCCTGGTTCTCAGCAAAAGGACTCATAGGTAACTCAAAAAAAAATCCATGTTTTTCTCTGGTTTCAGAAAATCCACTGCCTTTGATTTCTCCCTCCAGGACAATGATGGCAACCACAGTGAACAAGTCTATGAGTTCAGATTCCTAGGCCTGCTCCTCGACTGCCATCTTAACTAGGAATCCAATGTAAATCAGAAAATTAAGAAGGCTCACCAAATGCTTGGCACATTGTACCTAGTGAAACCTTTCTTAATCCCTGAATCCTGGACTCTTCTGGCTCTCAGCTTCCTGCTCCTCATCTTTGACTGTGGAGCTCTAATCTTCTACCCTTCCCTCTCCCAAAGAAATTTCAGTAGATCAAGGAGTACCCACCACAGTGTCATTCGGTTTGCTGAAGCCTCCCCCAGACTTACTCACCATTGCAACCTTTACAACTTGACCAACTGGCCACCTCTGGAGAACAGGCTTGGTTGCAAAATCCTGACCTTCTTCCACAAATTACCACTGGGACTTCTTCCTAGCAGCATTTCCTCCCTCTTCCCCAAGACCCTTGGACCACCAGACGGTCCTTCTCCATCTCTTTCTCCTCCCTCCCTCCCCTTTTGCCGCACTACCTAAGGCCAAAACATCCTCTCCTACAAGGGCATTAAACAATTCAACAAGCTTCCCCCGTCCCTGGTCCACTGTTCCTCAACAGCATCCTTCAAGTTCAGCCTAAGGGGACACCTTTCCAGTTCTCATGCATGCAGTTGCCCCAGGTCTTGATTGTCCTGTCACTGGCTGCACAAACCAATCATCACCCCAAAGCAGCTGGTTAGGTTGCTGCCTCAAAGTTAGTTGCTTATGTACTGTATGTATGCTTGTAGATCCTTGTTGTCCCCAGCCTGTTCCATGATGTGTTTTATACTGTATTTATGGCACTGTGACTATTTACCCCAAGTCTTTTTGCTTATGTAATTGCTCTCTGTGCTGTTATTGTGCACTTTCCTGTGAATGCTGTAATCTATTTGTCTGTCTGTCCTAAACTGGATGCTTGTGAACATGGGCAATTATTTGTTCACATGCCTTTTCAGTATAAAAAACATTAAACTCAAACTAAAACTTCACTCTGACATCCACTCAACTCCTCTCTCTCTCTCTCTCTCTCTCTCTCTCTCTCTCTCTCTCTCTCTCTCTCTCTCTCCTCATCAGGCTTCCTCTTTCCCTGCCTTTTCCTTCTCAGAACCACTCCCACTCTGTCCCCTTCCTTCTAGGCTTTCAGTCTCACAAAGCACAATAGCCCTGATGGTTTTGATCCCAAGCTCCTTTGCGAGCCCAAAGGCTGGTTTTGTATCCCAGAACCAAACCAGGCAAGTCTGACCGGTTTTATTTTCTGGTAGAACTGAACGTGCAGCCCTAGCTTTTGTGAACCATATTTGATTTTGTGTGTATGTTGCGTTTGAGCAGGCATGTTGGCATAATTGCATGCGTCCATGATTTCTGTGTGTTTACATGCACGCCTGTACACTCATGATTACCGTGAGCATACCGTGTTTGTGACTGTCGGGTAGTGTTTATGTTCGTGTGGCTGTTAGTTGCATTAGGTGTGTGTTTTTTGTATGCATTTACCAGAAGTTGGTTATTTGTTATTTGTAAAAGTAAAACAAAAGTCCAGTGCTATAAAACTAAGTCAACTAGGTGCTTTGAAGTCAAATTACTTTCCAGGTTCCACATTTTCAGAGTCAGCATCGTAAGAGACTCCAATTAGTGTTAAGTTAATGGTTGTGCAAATACTTTGATTTGAATATTTGTTAATATTTAGGGCAGAATATTTATGTATGCAACTTATTTGTGTTATTAAAGTTAAAAAAAAAAACTTCAAAAAGTCCTATCTTAGGTGACTAGGCACAGTGCTAGCTCCTGACAGTGTCTTTCAAAGATATCCTTCTCCCTAGCCCAACTTCCTCCTTTCCCCAAATGTCATATTCCAATAAGTGTGCCGTGCTACACTGACTGATGTGCCAACTGCTTGGCCCCCTCCTCCGTGCACACTAAAGACTATTAGCTGACAACTTAGACTGGGTGGAGCATGCTGAATTTCCTGGACGGGAGGGTCTGCTGACTAGTTAGGAGTTTAACAATAGAGTGGATCCCCTACCCCAATCCTATAATAAGACTCTGGGGGCCCTCTTGGTAAAAATGACATTTTGTGGTCAGATGCGTGTCATTAAAACAAACTGTTAGGAGCTAAAACTGTGCCAGCTCCTTTAGATCTTCTTTTCCCCCCCCATAACTCTTTTTTTAATCTGGAATTTTTTTGTCGCTTCTCCGCTGCCCCAGTGCCTGTCTCCCTCAGGAGTCCCAACATACAGCAACCCCTCACCGTGCCTCTCCCCTACATCCACCTGCTTCCTTCCTGCTGCAGGGTAGCTCCACTGGTAGGGTTGGGTTGGCAGATATACTGCATCCTCAACAGTGGTCCATGTCATTGGTGAACGGTGGAGGCACGGAGCCCAGCTGTATCAGGATCCCTTGTCTACAGGAAGAGGGAACTGGTTTCCTCCTTGTATTGTGCCCCTCACTAGGATGCCTGCCCCCTGATGCCAAGCACAAGTACACACCCAGAGTGTGCACCTGAGCATCACTGTTCAGCATCCCATCTCTCCAAAGGCATACGCTTGACTGTGATGCCCCCGCAGTCTCCCAGGGGGTGCTATAGCAGCAGCATCACACAGCCTCACTCCTAGAGAGAGAGAGAGAGAGAGAGTGTGTCCTCTGGGATGTTCACTCCCCCCCCAACCACTATGGTTCACTCCATGAGCAATAGCGTGACCACTGCACCAACCAGCCGGCTGAAATGTTACTGCTAATAAATACCTTTTTCCCTTCAATAAAATCAGTATTTTCTCCTGTGCCTACAAAAATAGGATGTTACCTCATTTCTGTTTTATTTTTCTTGAGTCAAATACTCTAGTCTCTTTAAGTTGAAAGTGTTGGTCATTTTTTCTGGATATCAAATATTTCGAAAACAGAGTTAACTGAAGCCCTGTTGCTGTATTGGCATAGTCTGTGGTCAAAATGAAGTCACCTTATAAAGTAAAATATATTTTTTCATATTTAATTTGGCTCAAAGCACAACTGAAATAATTCATTTTTAATTTGTATGTTTTTATTATTTTTATTTTTTCTTAAAGATAAGGCAAGAATTCCCCCTCCAGTTCCGAAGAGATGCCCTAGAACAGCTAGGACAGTCTTCTATGATCCTGCAGAGGGCAGCGACCAGATTCAGTATGATAACGTCTTCCATTCTGCCTCTCAACCTCCCCTTGATGACTCGTCAAAGAAATATGACAATCGGTTGCCTCAGGACTTTGCTGGTGTCCTCTACGATGAAGCTGAAGGGCGCACCCCTGTTTATGAAACGACTGGAATCATGCTGAGTAACAGCACCCCAGTGTACGATATCCCAGAATCCTCAGCTTCTGGCTGTGCATCGAATGCAACTTCAGGTGGAAGATTGTACCCTTCATTGAGTGACATACATGGGCTTAGTCAGTCTGCATCTATGAATTCGAATCCTCCAACTTATTATGGTGACCGTCCTTGTAAGTACTATATGTTTAATGATAAAGCTGTCTGACATAATAATAAGAATGGAATACATAGGTTTCATATGTTTTTGCAGAGCTTTATTTAGACCAAGGTCCATTTTAGCTCGCCAACTTATCTACTGTAGCCCAGAATATTTTTCGATGCCAAGTGCGCGCATGCAGATGGATCTTAAAACTATACATACTGCTGCTGGTAACTACTTCTAATGGAAGCTTGTTCCAAGTTTTTTACCACTCTAACAGAAAACCAATGCTTCCTTTTAATGGTGTTGAACCTTCCAGTTTCAAGTTGCAGAGAGTGTGATCTAGTACTAAACATTTTTTGTCTAAATTCTAAACCCAATATCTCCCTTAAATGCATATCTGTTGTTGCTTTATATACCAGACACATATCACCTCTTAATCGCCTGTATTCCAAAGAATACAGACCTAGGGTGTCGAGTCTAGTTTTATAATCAAGACCCTGTACCTCTATGATCCTACGAGTCGCCCTACACTGTATCCTTTCAACAGCATGAATCTCTCTTTTGCCACCAGGAGACCAGAACTGAGCACAGTACTCAACATGTGGCCTAATCAGGGATGTGTAGAGTGAAAGAAGAACATCCAGATACAGATGCAAAAAAACTGAAAATTGAACCAGATTAATAGAGCTGTTGGTGGTATTATAGGGAATGGGGGAAATCTGACCAGGGCACTGGGGAAATTCCCCTACTCTTCCTCATTAGTGGTTAGTTTATGGGTTAAGCTCCTTCTTTATAAATTTGTGAAAAAGTGGCAGGGTGGCCCAACTAAGATAAAACAGTTATCGCAAATTCTGGCTTATATTATTCCAGCCTTGCAGAAGGTAGTTAAACGGCAGTTGTCTAAGTCACAGATTCAGTCTTTATCCAAAAAGCAATTAGTATTGAGGTTGTATTGAGTGATATTTGTCCACAGGAGCCTGAACTCAAGAACTTGGCACCTGGTAAACATAATTTGGTCAAAAAACAACTAACAAACCAGAGAATTCTGAGGAGAATGTGGACCAGTTTGTGACACTGCTCTTATGACAGATTAAATATTCGTGGAAATAATGAACGCAAACCAATAGATGAAAGATCATGCCCATATCCGAATAGTACAGGTGATACAGAGTCTCTGGGACACTTTTTAAATGAATTTCCATTTTATTTATTTATTTATTGAAATGTTTCACCAGGAAGGCACACTGAACAACACGTTGCTCGTCTCACGGTGATACATGGGGGGAGGAGGTACATGTGGAAATGGATTACAGAGGTAATACAGTTACACAAGTAACATTGTTGGTATGGAATACAGTTGATAAACAGTACAGAGAATCAGCATACAAACAGGTGAGTACATCAAGCTGCATCTATGAGTTAGAATCTGAGTCCTTCAACTTATTATGGTGATCGTCCTCATAAGTACTGTATGTTTAATTATGAAGCTGTCTGACATAACAATACAGACAGTGGGATAAGCTGCAGTAATGAGCTGGAAAGCAACGATACAGGCAAAGCAATTTGTTCATCAGGAGCAATGCAGTTCATCATAAGTGCAACTAGAATAAGTGCAATTTAGGTACAAGTTAGCAGATGAGTGCAGTGGAAGAGGGGGAGGGGTGAAGAAAAAAGGGAGGGGGTGAAATGAAGTGGTGTGAGCGGAGGGAGGGATGTTATGTTATGTTATGTTATGTTATGTTATGTTATGTTAAAACTTTATTTTTATACAGGACCAAATGATTAGCGCCACAGGCACTGTTTTCAGTCAAGGTCCTGTGTAATAAGTCCACAAAAATACAACAACAATTAACATACATACACAGCTGTACAACTGAACATACATAACAATATCAACCAAAACATGTACATACAGTCTGCAAATAATCAATTTGTTTTTAAAACTGGACAGGCTAGTTATATTTTTTAGATATTTGGGCAAATTATTCTATGAAGTAGCTAATCTATTTTGCAATATGTGGTCTGGTTTAATGCCCCTTCAGAATGAGTGTTGCTTTCTAGTGTTTTTTTTTTTTTGGGGGTGTATGTACGTAGGTGGAAACTTCCAGGGCTGGAGCAACCTACGAATGTGTTTAGCTTTAGGGGACTTTCCAGCACAGTTTAGGATTTATAATACCAGTACTTCAATGCTTTTATATGCATGTTTCAAATGTTACCATTGGTAAGCAAGGTGCTGTTTAGGGCTACAGCAGTTACGAATGTCGTATATACCTTTAGTTCAAATGTATGAATCTGCTTTGTGGAAAGTGTGCAGACGTGATTCTATTACATCATCACAAGAATTATGTTGCTTATGGCCTGTTTTTTATTAGTTACATCTCCCTGTTGGAGAACGTATAGAATCTGTATAAACCACTTCATTGTTTTAGGAACAGAAGAGTTTGTTTTTCTGTTTTGAAGGTTTTCTAATTTTGAACAGAAGGTTATTTCATTTCTTTATACAACTTGATTTTCCTGCTTTCTTTTTGTTTCCTGTTAGTCATTTTTTTGTAGACATGTGACAGTGGCCTTCTGTCTGTTTCTTCTATACGAGGAGGATTCAGGAGTGCTCTGGATTTACTATTTTTTATGTTTTTTGTAATTATTTGCTTTTATGTTAAAAACTTAAGCACATAAGAAAAGAGTTGGCAGATGGGGACTGTGTGGTCCATCTAGTCTGCCCAAGATGGCAACCCCCCCCATTATATTTTTTTCCTAAGTTGCCCACGTTGCCTGTCTTAAGCGAGTTTGAATTTTCTTACTGTCTTCATTGCCACCACTTCTGGTTGCAGGCTTTTCCATGGGTCTAGCACTCTCTCGGTGAAAAAGTACTTTCTAAAGTTTCTTTTAAACTTGCCTCCCACCAGACGCAAGTTGTGTCCTCTTGTACTTGCCTCTTCCTGGAAGGGATTTTCCTTCTGAGTTGTGTTAATTTCCTTGACGCACTTAAATGTTTCTATCATGTCCCCCCTGTTTCTTCTCTGTTAATTTATATTTCTGTTCTGCTTTGATTATTTTTAATAAAATTCCCCTATTCTTCTTGAGAATGTCATAGGATCTTTAATGAAGGTCACTGTTTCCAAATAAAAACTTGTATTCACAACAAAAAAAGCAATAAGACAATTACATGTTTTTGGTGCAGTATTAGGCACTGCTAAGCAATTTAAATCACAAATTGTAGGGAGAAAGAAATAATGTGACCTACTGCAAATTGAACCCGGGCCCCCAAAATACCATTCCAGTGCTCTAACCACTGAGCTACAGGCTCACATGGTTGACCTGGGGTTAGAAGACAGACTTCCTTTCTTTGGTATTGCATATCCTGCAACTAGGAATCAAAATGACAATTAGGTGCTTTTTGGTGGAGTATTAGCCATTGCTAAGCAATTTAAACTAGAAATGGGCAAACTGGCTCCCAGACGAGGCCAACTCAACTCAAGTATTTTAGAGCCTTTCATGACTCGACCTGAGTTGTCAAGTTGGTCCAGTTCGGAACTGCTGGTCCAGTTCGAAGCTACAGGCGTTGGTTGCTTGTGCTGCTCCACCCAGCTTCTTTGTTCTCTGATTTAGTTATTTTAAAGTTTTATCAGCTATTCATATTTCTTTTGTTTAGAAATGTACTGGTGACACTGAATAGTCATCAGAATTTTCTATTTTTGTTTTTGACGACCTGCTATTGCTCATCTGATGCTTTACTTTTACAGAGATTCATGCTGGCATTTCTGCTCCATTCTGTCATGCAGGCAATGGGTCGGTTCTTAAGAGATTAAGATGAAAAGACTCCAGATGGTACAAATGATGATGTCTGTGCATCAGTGCATATGCGTATGTAGGGCAGCATGTAGGCACAACTGAATGCCCTCGCAGGGGTGATCTGCACCCCCACAGCATTCACCATGGGCATGCTAGTGCCCTGTGCGTTGGGTCCCCCAGCCATCTGTGTGGTTTCATGCCATGGTCAGTATGGGGTGAGACAGGGGGTGCACCGATGCCATGCATATACACGACCACACTTGTGTGCTGCACTGGCATTATTCTGCACAAGGGGGGAGTAAGTTACTATGCACCCCCTCAAAGGTCGACAGTGGGGTGTGGTGGCAATGGGATCTACCTGCATACGACTGCCATAGCCCACTAGGCTACCCGGGAAGGCAGTAGGAGCAGTGGCCTTGAATTAACCCCAGTGGACTTCTAAAATGTGGAAAAAAGCATTTTACTTAGAAACATAGAAGTTAACAGCAGACAAGGACCACAAGGCCCATCCAGTCTACCCATTTCTTTTTCTACCTTATGAATGTGCCATCGGCTTTTACTCGGTCAATGGCCTATCTATTCATACTCATCTGTATTGCTCCCTTATGCCTATCCCATGCCTGTCTGAAGCGTTGCACTGTATTCATAGCAACCACTTTCTGAGGTAGGCCATTCCATGCATCCACCACCCTTTCTGTGAAAAAGAATTTCCTCACATTCCCCCTTAATCGGCCTGCCTCTAATCTCATGCTGTGTCCTCTTGTCCTGCTATTTTTCTTATATTGAAACATGTTAGGCTCTTTCGCCTTGTTAATGCTGATATTTGAATGTTTTGATCATATCACTTCTCTCCTTTCTTCGCTCTAGGGTATACATATTGAGCTCAGTTAATCTGTCCTCATATGTTTCCTGATTCAGTCCCTGCACCATTTTGGTTGCCCTTCTCTGGACTGCCTCCATTTTGTTAATGTCCTTGTGCAGGTGCAGCCTCCAATACTTCATGCAGTACTCCAGATAGGGCCTAACCAGTGTCTTGTAAAGAGGGATTATTACCTCCTTCTTACCACTTGTGATACCCCTACTAATGCACTTCAACATCCCTCTAGCCTTACCTACTGCTTTAGTGGTCTGCTTGGAAGATTTCAGGTCATCGGTGATGATGATGATGATGCCCAAGTCTTTTTCTTCTCTTGGGATTGCCAGCAACTCTTATTTATTTATCAAGTCTAGGATTAAAAATACCTTTGAGCCATGGCTCTTTTACAAAGGTTCCACGTCAGAGAAATACAAATTATGGGGAACATCAAGACAGGCATTACAACAACATGGACATTGCAAACAGAGTACAGATTAATACAGTTCAAGGGTAGCATTGTAACAAGCCAGCCAGTGGCATTTGTCAGAGAAAACAGACAACAGATAAGAAGTGCCAGAGTCATAGGGAGAGGGAAGAGGGTGGGGGAAGGAATGTAGGAAGGTGGGGAGGGTGAAAAGTGCAGCATTGGGTATACCAAGATGGAGGTAGAATCCAGTGAGGAGGGAGGGGGGACAACTAGAGCAGAAAGGGAAGTGGAGAAACAAGGTTAAGTTGGGCAGTCACAGGAGCTGTTGGTAGTGAGACAGTCCCGGAGCCTAGTTTTAAACATACCAATAGTTGGGGCAGAGGAGATGGTTGGGCTGAGACCATTGAACCAGAGTGGTGCACGATAAGCAAAAGAGCGTTGTCCCTGTGAAGTGTGACAGTGAGGGACTTTCAGTAGCTGTAGCGTGGATCTCCTAAGGCACCATTTGTTAACTTGGTGTTGTAACAGAGTTAAGACCCCAGAAGGTGCAAGGCCAAGGTAGTTTTTTTTGACCATGGAGCAGGTAAGAAACTTTATGCGGTTTGATAGTTGGAGCCAGCTGGTCTGAGTGTACAGGTCACATGTGTGGGTGAGACGGTGAGTACCAATGATGAGCTGACATGCTTTATTTAAGGCAGTTGAGAGGCGTTTAAAGGTTGTGGTTGTGACCGAGCCATAAATGATGAGACCATAGTCTATTACAGAGATCACAGAGCTCAGGACTGCAACCTTCAAAGCTTCTGGCGTGAGGTGTGGTCTGTGTTTGTAGAGGAGACCAAGCCGTGTATTAGCAGCTCTAGCTACATTATCTACATGAAGTCCGTAGGAGAGATTAGGGTCAAGCAGTATCCCTAAGTATTTGAAGGACACCACCTGATCTAGAGTGTTGCCCTGGGTGGTGGAGATAGCCAAGTGGTGTAGCTTGTGTGGGTTATGGGAGCTGCAGAAGAGCATAGATTTGGTTTTCTTGTCATTGAGGACCAGTTTATGATTAAGAAACCATGTCTCTACAGAACTGAAACCAAGTTGAAGGTTGTGTTGAAGAGTTGCAGGATCTTTGTGAGTGGAGAATACAACAGCATCATCGGCATATAGTATGATCTGCTCAGAGCAGTGGTAAGGGAGGGAGTTTAAGAAAAGGCTAAAAAGGAGGGGTCCTAGTATGGATCCCTGTGGGACACCCAAGCGAACAGGTAGGGTGTTAGAAACAGCGTCCACAATTTTTACTCTCTGTGACCAGTTCTCTAAGTAGTTTTCAAACCAGAGAGAAGAGTCGGGTGATAGCCCGGCATTCAGTAGTTGGTGTATTAGTAGTCCATGGTGAACTGTATCGAAGGCCTTGGAGAGGTCGACGAAAATGGCCCCTGTAAGAAGGCCGTTGTCAAGGGATTTGTGCAAAGCTCCAGTGATCTCAAGAAGGGCTGTGGTGGTGCTGTGACCTTTCCAGAAGCCGTGTTGTTGTGGACAAGGTATATTGTATTTATCCAAGATCTCTTCTCATTCTGCCCACCCCATCTAGATCATCTACTCTGTTGCAGATCTTGGTGTTATTTGCAAACAGGAAAACCTTACCTTGAAAATCACCCTCATTCATTTCAGTGTAGCATGTCCCAACACTCTACAAACAAACGCATCACAAAAATGTCAGAAAATGTCAGAGTGAAGGGTTGGCATGGAAGCAGAATTTCAGCTACTGGTACTAGGAAGGGGAAGGGATCTGGAAGCTGGCTCCTGTAAGCCAGGAATTACAACCCCTTTCCTTTCAGCTTCTACAGATCAGAAAAGTGTGGGATATGGACTGTGTAAGTCCAGGTGGGTTAATGCACCAGTGTGGGGGGGGGGCTTGGTCGACTCACAAAAAATGGTGGTCTTCAAAGTACTGCTTATTAACTATGCTGTATAGTAAACACCTGGGTTTACAGTGATAGGGGAATACCGCTACCCCTGTCATTGCATACAGAACAGAAGGGTGAAGAAGTTTACCATGTGCTGGGTGCCTAGTCGAGCCACTCCCGTGGAGGAGAGGTTAGTGCACCAGAACACAGTGCAGTCAGGAGATGGGAGACTGTGGTTGCCCCAGCTACAGCGTTTTGCCATGATTTAAAAACAACTCCCTCCTCCTGGGTTTCTCCCTATCCCCGCAGTCACCCCCTCTGGAGTTAGTTATTGAAGTTCTGGGGGTGTGGGGGGTGCAGGGACAAAGCTCCCCTCAAAAAAACATGAAGACCCATTGTTTTCAATGGGCACAGAGCACAGAACAGATTGGTGTTTTGCCTGACCCTGTTTTTGTCTGGCGCTGTTTCACTTCAGCATTTTAGCCTTGCTGTTTTGACATGCAGTGGAATGACCCCGTGCCCTGTTTATTCCTAATCCTGCAATTTACATGTAAAGTAAGAATACAAGTGGAGTGTGTGTATATATATATATATATATATATATATATATATATATATATATATATTATATAATATAATATAATATATATATATTCCAATTCCACATAAACACAATATTTGGAATCTTTTTCTGAATACTCAGTATTCTGAGTGCTGCAGTACTCTGAATACTAAGGCCGATGTAACTGCACTGACTGAGTGTCTCTGACATCAGTGGGAGGGGTTCCTTCGTGAGGGGGAGACTGCCAGTCTGGGTACAACTTGTAACAGCTCTGTCACATACCCATTGTAGGGCAGCAGACAGGAGTGACTGAATATCTTTGACTCCAGCAGAAGAAGTTCTCACTGGTCTGGGAGACAGCCAGTTGAACACAGCTTGTAATAGCCCTGCCACAAACCAACCACAGGATATAAACTGGGAGTGAATGAATGCATCTGGTTCTAGTTGGCAAGATTCTCACTGATGAGGCAGACTGCCATTTTGGGTAAAGGTTTGGGGTGTGCTAATACTGAACAGGTTTCATGTCAAAGTAGTAAAAATAAAACACTGCTGAGCATATGGGTGAAGACAAATGAGCACAATCAAATACAGCAAGCACCAAAAACCTCGAACATCAAAACAGCGATGGGGAAACAAGCAACATTCAGTATGGCAAACAATAAAATACCCACTCACTCTGTGACACACTGATATAAAACTACACTATATATTCCATCCCCCAAACCATCCTTACAAAAATGACCAGCTGTGAGACCATAATAATTACCAATATGGGGTAAATACTGTCCCAGCACTAGTAGCTATTGCTGAAATGACATTCGCGGTTGTGCACAACTCGCTGACATGACACATGCTATTATGCTGTTGCTCAAACTGAGTTGCTCATTTGATGGGATACACATTGGGTGTTCATCGCTGAATAACACAAATACTGAGCTATTAATTTTCTGAACCTAATAATGAATATTATACAATGGCATGGAAATTTCCAGGGCTCTGATTGGTCAGTGTGTGCCTGAGACAGTGATGTTATTACACAATAACTGCACTGTATTGATTTGTTGGATTGTTCTTTGGATCTCTCTTCAAAAACAAAGATATATTGTTACACTAAAAATCTACTAAAACCTTTTATTTTTATTATTTTGTATAACATTGAGCCATTGTATAATTGCAATAAGGCACTCCAAGGTGTGTGTTATTGTGTGATAACGTCACTCCTGGGGTGGTGGAAGCACGCGGCTTCACCTCGTGCTTTAACCCACCCCAGGAGTGATGTTGTTACATGATAAAACACACCTTGTCATGCCTTATTGCTTAAGTATCCACTATTTGTGTTACTGTATTCAGGAAATAAAAGAAATTAAAAAAAAATAAATAAATAAAAAACAACTCTCCCTCTCAAGGTGAGTTAACCCCATGAACAAATCCTCTCAGTGGTCACCTGCCATCCTCCCATGCATGTAAAGTTGTTGTCTTAAGCCAAGCTGGCACTGTGCCTGGTCCTGAATGCGTTCCATCCTGGGCATACTGCATGCAGGCTAATGCCTGACGGTATATGGTCAAAATCGCACGGCCATAATAGTGTGACTCAAAATAGCGTGTACATTATAGCGCTTGCCAATTATAGTGCATACAGTGTCAGCGCAAAGTACAAGTAGCGCTGCGAGCCATCTAGTGGCAACATTGAGAAACTGAATGTCATTCTAAAGCAATGCATAAATGGCCAATAGGTATGTCCCCCAACAGGTTGTTAATCATGGCAACATGTGGAGCAACTTCTGAGTGTGTGCGTTTTTATAAGAAGCCAGAAGGGAGAAGAGCTGGCTGTCTTGTATGGATATCTCTATCGCAGAGAACGAGCTACGCACAATAAGGCATACTACAAATGCCTTGAATATGACAAGGCACATTGCACAGCAAGGTTACACCTAAATGGGGAGATTGTCTAGAAGATGCTTGGTGAGCACAGTCATGTCCCCGACCCTGCTTTTGTTGCAGTCAAGGAAGCAGTAGCCGGCATGAAGGAACAGGCAGCAAGTGCAAACGAAACAATACATCAGATTGTTTCAGCAGCTGTATCAGAGCTGTGCCACTCCGTGGCTTCTCAACTGCCAGCCATGTCTCTTTTTTGGAGAACTGTACGTAGAACACGCAGGGCAGCTGCATGTCTACCACCAGAACCCAGTAATGTTTCATCACTTGAATTAAGCCCTGACTTGTGTGTCACCATTTAAAAAAGAAAATGTCCTTCTTTTTGATTCTGGGCCTGTCTCTGACAGAATTCTCATGTTCAGTACCACTGAGGACTTGGAGCACTTAAAAAATAGCAACCACTGGTTTGCTGATGGAACATTCAAGTGCTGCCCTTCTATCTTTCAGCAATTGTACACAATACATGCAATACGCATCAATACGGTTGTCCCATTGATTTACATTTTGATGGCAAATCGTGCAACTGCTTCTTATAATCGCGTCTTTACTGAGCTACTATCCATTTGCCCTGGCTTGCGACCTGAAACTATTATTCTCGATTATAAGCTTGCTGCAATCAAAGCATTCAAACATTCTTTTCCAACAGCACATATCCATGGATGTTCCTTTCATATGTGCCAAGCATTCTGGAGAAAAATACAAAAGGATTCACCCTTCTGTTCACAATACATATCTGATCCTGACTTTGCCTTACATATCAGACTTTTGCCAGCTCTTGTGTAACTCCTAGTTGGCGCTATCCCAAGGGCTACTACCCCTGCCTGTATTTCTAGTGTCAGGTTAAAGGTCCTAGGTCCAGTGACGGGTGCCTCCACTCAGAGGTTAGGGTTGATAGTGATTAAACTAGCTTGGGCACAGGCCTCTGGGACACTGTGACCTTCCCCCCTTTGTTCCCACTAGTGGCCCACACAGTACACAGGAGTTACCTTCCCAATACCCCACGTATGCACACCCCTTACACATACAGTACCCACTTACCCTCAAGACTGATTCTGCAGCCCGTCTCTGAGGATCCCCTGTAAAACAAGGTTAGGTAATGCACACAACCACAATGCAAAGCTTGTTCTGTATATATTGACACCACAGACAGAATATAATTCAACAACAACATAGAAACATAGAATTTGACGGCAGATAAGGACCGCTTGGCCCACCCAGTCTGCCCATTTCCCTACCTAATGGATAAGCTGCAGATCCTAGTTAACCAGCAGCCTACTTCTTCCTACCCCGGCCCCCTAGATTTGCCTTATGACTGTCCCATGCATACTTGAATTCCACCAGTTTTTGACTCCACAACCTCTTCCGGAAGGCTGTTCCATTCATCCACAACCCTCTCTGTGTAAAAATACTTCCTTAAATTACCTCTGAGCCCCCCATCTTCAAATTGTGCCCCTTGTTCTTGCACACCTCTTTTTTTGAAAGATGCTACCCTCTTAGACTTTGTTGAGTCACTTGAGGTACTTAAAAGTTTCTATCATTTCCCCCCCTCCCTCCTTTCCTCGAGGCTATACATATTAAGCTCCTTAAGTCTCTCTTCATACTGTATGTCTTCCGGTGCAGATCCTGCATCATTTTAGTTGCCCTCCTCTGGACAGCTTCCATCCTGTCTGTCTTTGTGGAGATTGGGTCTCCAGAACTGCACGCAGTACTCCAGATGGGGTCTCACCAGCTGTCTGTACAGAGGGATAATAACTTCCTGTTTTCTACTGGTGATACCTCTCCCTATGCATCCCAGCAGGGCCGCAGTAATGGGGGGGTAAGGGGGGAAGTTGTCCAGGGCCCCGAGCTCAGGAGGGCCTCTCCTGAGGAGCTGGCATTACCTCTGTCATTAGCTGGTTTGGGAAATGGGGGCCCATTCCAAGTGACTTGTCTGGGGCCCCAGGATTCATAGCTGCAGCCCTGCATCCCAGTATCCCCCCAGCCCTCCTTGCTGCCCTCTCACATTGCTTGCCCACCTTTAGGTCATCTGATATGACTACCCCCAGGTCCCTTTCTATTTTTGTTGTTGTTAGTATCTCACCCCTCACTGTGTACTCTTCCCCTAGGTTTTTGTTTCCCAGGTGCATTACCTTGCACTTCTTAGCATTGAATCTAAGCTGCCATACATTTGACCATTCCTCTAACCTTGCCAAGTCCCTTCTCATCCTTTCCACCCCACCTTGTGCATCAACTCTGTTGCAGATCTTTGTGTCATCTGCAAAGACATACTTTTCCTTCCAGTCCCTCTGCAATGTCACTTATAAAGACATTGAAGAGGACCGTTCCTAATATTGAACCCTGCGGTACCCCATTAGTAACCCCCCTTTCTTCAGATTGGACTCCATTTACTATTACTCTCTGTGTCCTATTCTCCAGCCAATTCTTTACCCAGGCTGTCATCTTGGCACCCACTCCCAGGCTGGCTAACTTGTATATTAATCTTTTGTGTGGGACTGGGTCAAATGCCTTGCTAAAGTCTAGGTAGGCCATGTCCACAGCCCCTCCCTGATCTACTACTTTGGTCACCCAGTCAAAGAAATCTATCAGATTTGACTGGCATGATCTTCCCGCTGTGAATCCATGCTGCCTTGGGACCTGTGCCCCTCTGGCCTCTAGATACTCGACAATTCTTTCCTTCAGAAGTGATTCCATCATTTTCCCTACCACTGAGGTTAAACTAACAGATCTATAGTTTTCTGCTTCTGCCTTGCTCCCACTTTTGTGAAGGGGAATCACATCTGCCCTCCTCCAGTCCTCGGGTACCACCCTATCCTCCCATGATTTGTTAAAGAGGGTAGTCAGTGGTGTCACTAGTTCTACCCTTAGTTCTTTTAGAATTCTGGGATGAATCCCATCAGGCCCCATTGCTTTGTCCACCTTCAGTTTTAAGAGTTCTTTCAGAACCCTTTCTTCTGTAAATGGGCTGGTATCAACTTCTGTATCCAGAGTGTTTCTACTGTTTGTTTTAGGTACCTCCCCCTCTTCCTTTGTAAATATTGAGCAAAAATATTTGTTTAGTATCTCTGCCTTTTCACAGTTGCCCTCTGATTTATTCAGGGACAGTAACAAGGAAAGGGGGCAAATCAGGTTGATTGGCAGTAAAAACACAAATCACAGTACTGTGCATGCAATTTAGGGTCCAAATGTCACACTCTCTGGGTACCCAGGATGGGAGGGGCTAGTCAGGTCCATTGCCCGGGGGTTGGCTGGCTGGTACAGATGGATGTGGCCCTGCAAGGAGAGATTACATGCACAACACACAATTATAATCCAGAGCCAGATGGCTCAGTTTGTGGAAAGAAACACAAAGCAACCAGCTGACACACTTTGGTTAAATGAAAGGTGCAGGGAGCTACCCTGATTTGTACTCACGATACCCCAGGCAGAGAACCAGATGGATATTGGTTGTTCTGGATTGCCAGAAGAGCAGGGCATGGAGACAAGGCCCTCGTGACAGGGCCCAACTGCTTTTGATAGCAGGCGGATTCAGTCCAATTAAACTGGGTTCTGCTTCCAGCTTCAGCACACAATTCACAGTAAAGGGGAAGTAAAATCGCGATCCCCACAAGGACTAAGCACATTCATATGTAAAGGAAATTACAATACCAGGCAGGCTGCTGCTCGATCCTGATCGCAAAACTCTTCAAAACCCAGGAGCACTCACAACAGCTTCAGTTCCTGACAGGCCGATCACACTTCAGCAAAATCTTCGGTCTTCTACAGGGCAAGCCTGGTCCCACAACAGCAGCTTTCCTTTTCCTCACCAACTTCGGATTCAGTCCGACTTACATTCACTAACGGTTGCAGGCTGACTTCAGGGCCTCCTACGCACTTCCCCTCGCGAACTACACGCCGCTACAGAGCAGAGCTCCTTCTCCTTTCACAGCCACCTCGAATCTGCCTTGCCAGCAACCGTTCAGGGAACTTCCTTCAGATCCACACAAGTTCTGTTGGTTGGTTCATCAGTCATAGCAGGGCTCCCTCTGTTGGTGCAAAAAGGTGTCAGAGTCCAAACTACAATTCCCAGAGGCACCTGTCATACAGCCCCTTTATAGCAGGCTCCAGATGAGAGTCCAAGCTCTGATTCACCCACACAGGTTCCATTTTAAAGGTCCCCCACACTGATTGGTCCAATTCGGCAGGTCAGGACCAAAATGAAGGGGCTACAATGCACAGTCCTTGCTGCAAGAAAAAGCAGGTTAGACAAACCACATTTTCTTTGTCACTCTAAATGATTTTGGGTAAACAGTTACATCTTTCAATTAGGCTCCCTCTGCGCATATAGTGACCACAGAAATGGAGCACTTAGCCAGCAGCTCGAATGGGACTTGAGCAGGGAAACACACAGTCCCCCCCATACAAACTAATTAAGCTTGCGAGCAGGCAGCTCTTAAAGAGACAGTACGTGGAGGATCTAAAGCACTGTCTGCTCCCACATTTAAACGGCATTTCGCCGAACGCCACACAGACTTGGAGCACTTAGGCAAGCTTCTGGAAGACTTTTGGGAACCCCCATTTGTGGGGGGGGGTTACACTTGCATACGTCCCAACCACTGAAGTTATAAATACTTTTGAGGGGCTACTGACAACAGAGTTTTATGTCACTAATGCAGATTTACTAACACCTTTAATCAACTATTTTGAAGATACATGGTTGGGTGGGGGTTGGCTCGAGGTGGGTGCAGAGGACCCATGTTTGAAATTAAAATGTGGAACTGTTTTGATGCGGTGGAGCATGGCATCCCACGTACAACAAACTCAGTTGAAGCTTGGCATCGCAAGTTCAATCACTTGATCGGATCACATCACCCTTCCATATGGAAGTCTCTACAGTGCCTTAGGGAGGAACAACACTTCAGCATTGTGCTTATGAAGCAGCTCATTACAGGCACGGCAAGCACAGACACTAAGAAGAAGAACAAGGACACTGCTAAGAGAATTGCAATAATAGTTGCCGAATTCAGCGTGCACCCAAAAGCAGAGTATCTACGAGGTATTGCTTACAACTTTCAAACTTCAGGCCTAACCATTGCTGTAGATCGAACATTACAAAAACATGTTAAAACAACACTTTAACTGACACTGGGGTGACAATAGGGCAGTTCAGCTAACTTAAGTAATTTCCTCACTTTGAAATTCAGTGCATTAATAAAATTGATTCCTTGGCATTACCTTTGCTTCCAGATTGTTTTATGCTGCTGTTGTCTGGGCTGCAAAATGCCATACTGGGAACTGAAAATGTGACTGTGTTTCTGAGGGAACACTAAGACCTCATCCACACTGCACCACTCCCTGTAATGGATAGAAACCATTACAACTGGGGAGAGGTGCAGTGTGTCCACACTGCCGCGGTGTCCGTTACTGGACCGGCACCGCTGGTCCACACTTTGGTAGCTTGGCAACCGTGACCGTGGCACCCGATCCCACAATGCAGCTCACGCTGCACTAGGGGACTGGTGCCACATGTCCACACTATGCCCGATAACGCTATCACAGAGCAACTGTTTCATAACTATTGTTGAAACCACTCATATGTGGTTTCAACAACGTTACTAAAATGCTTTCTTTAACATTACAGTTGTAAAAACAAACTGTTGCGGTAACAGTTTGGGCACTCTGTAACGTTACAGAGTGGTAGTGTGGACAGGGCCTTAGGTAGCAGTACTGAATGTGCACAACACCATTTGAAGTCCCCAAAGTAAATGGAAGGCTACTAATACGATGATGCATGCCTGCTGCCTACTGATACAAGAGAATATTGAAAAGTAAGTGTTCTAAAGTTATTGAAATCGCGGTTTTGACTGCCGCTATATTGATCTCACGCTTTTTTAGTTAAATGCTAATACGTATGCGCTTAAATGACTCGCGCTGATATTGTTGCACGATATTGACACTAAACTATGCCTGACAGCATCACTCAGTGGCAGCTGTGCCTTTGGGTTAGGAGGCGTGCACCACTAACAAGCCAGGAGTAAGGGCACTACTGCCCTCCAATCTTGTCTCAGGGATCTGGGAGTCCACTTGACAAATGTGGCCCTATGAAGCTGAGGGGAAGTCTGGTCAGGGAGAGAGCCCATCTTAAAAAGACTCAGTCAGGACCTGGGGCTATGAAAGCTAGTAATTTTTAATGCATGAGAGGAAGGGGGGTTCGGAGACCATTAAGTGGCAAGGGTATGGCCATGGTACTAGACCTGCACACTGAGTGGAGGAATAAAGGCTTTTTGAAGGATTTTTAAAAGCGTTTTTAGTCAAAACCACAAGTGCCGAATAATAATTGCCCAAGTATGATGGCCCCAGAGTACAAATACTCACTTGAATACTGGGACTAAGGTTAAACCCTCAGTACAGCCTATAACCACGGTCACAAATCAGTAGCATTTTGATTATGCAAGTATAATTACAGCGTGTCAAATACAGCATAGTGAAAGTCATAAAAGATTTCTGAGTGAGGGAGAAATTGTAGCACTGGTTCGGTACTGGGTCCGCGTAAGTGAGATGCCTGAACCGTGTGGTGTTAAATTGCCATGCTATGCAGTTTAAGCCCACAAGTGTGTGCAGCCTAACTGTGGTGGCAGTGTAGTGTAGTGGTAGAGTCACGAGCTGTGAATGGGCTTGCCACATCCAGCAGCCCTGAGTTGAGTCTTGACAGCTTCTTTTTTTTTTTTTTTTTTAATCACACCCCTCCTCCAAATTGCATCCCCCCCGGAGTCGGAGTAATGGATCTCCCCCTTGACTTTCTCCTCACCCCAAGTTCGTCCCCAGAGCTGAAATAATGAATCTCCCCTGACTTTCTCCCCACCCCAGTTGTATTTCCCTTGGGTGAGTGGTGCTCCCCTCCAAGTTGTGTCCCCGGAGTTGGAATAATAAATCTCCCCAACTTTCTTCCCACCTGAGTTGTATCCCCAGAGGGGTCGTGCCCCCTCCGGTGTGTGTGTCCTCCCCCAGAGTTGGAATAATAAATCTGCCACCCGACTTTCTCCCCACCCTGAGATGCTTG
Source organism: Neoceratodus forsteri (assembly GCA_016271365.2). Taxonomy (NCBI): domain Eukaryota; kingdom Metazoa; phylum Chordata; order Ceratodontiformes; family Ceratodontidae; genus Neoceratodus; species Neoceratodus forsteri. The sequence goes on along the minus strand of CM028133.1, from coordinate 36,522,842 downwards.
CCCACAGGAGTTGGAATAATAATCTGCCCTCCCTGACTCCCCCCCCATGCTACATCCCTGCTTTAAGTCCAGTTAATGTGTGCTGTTTTTGGTTTCAGTGGTTTTATTTTAGCTGTATTTTATCAGTGCAGTATTACTTTGCAATGTTTTTCCTGCTCTGTTTTGATCCACACTGTTTCTAATTTAGCTGAATTGACGTGGAACCCACAAATTCACTGTATCTATCAATCAAAATCTTTATTTATCCAGGCGGATACTGTATGATAGCAGACAGGAGGGAATGAACAGAATTGGTTCCAATGTAAGTGGTTCTCACTGGTGTGGTGACTCAGTCTGGACAGATGGTCACAAGCTCACTACACAGCAGAGAATGTGAATGCGTTAATACAGTATGTATGACTGTAATGGAACAGGTTTTTGGATACAGGGTGACTGTCAGTCTGGGTACATCCTGTAATGGCTTTGTTATTACCCGTTGTAGGATAGCAGAGGGGAGTGAGTGACAGTGTTTGGCTCCAATAGGAGATGTCGGGTGTAGGAGACTTTAAAGTCTTTTTGCAGTCTTCTGTTCTGTAGTGTCCTGTCTTAAACTCACTTGAGGAATGAGCACTGGAGTGAGTTAATGTACTGTTGTCAGTGGGACTGGCTTTCTGTTTTGGGGAAGGTTGTCTGGTTGCAGGCTGAAATGGCTGTCACAGACCTGCTATAGGACTGCAGATTGAAACTGAGTGAAAGTATTTGGTTTCAGTGGGAGAGGTTCTCAGGTGTGGGGGGGAAAATCTGTCTGGATGCAACCTGTAACAACGCTACCAGAAATCCACTTTGGACAAGAAAAAGACAAGCTGTTGTGTCTGGCCCTAGAGGTTCTGATGAATTATCTTACTTTGCTGTTACAGGGTTAACAAACCATAAATGAAAAGTTAGCTAGGAGAGTTCTGAGGTGGATTTTCAAAAAATCTGCTCATATAATTTAGTTGCTTGCATATAATTTGCATACCAAGGGGAAGCACTTTCACAGAAAAAGTGGTGGGTATATAGTTTGTCAGTCTGCGGTATAGTGATCAAGCATCAGGAACTGGAAACTGAGATACTCAGGCCAGCCTTTCAAAACACATGCAAAATAGCTGCTCTGGAAAAATATCAAAACACCTATAATGCCTGCCCAGATTGTTGAGGGATGTTCACAGAATTTACAAGAGTTTCAATTCTGGACAGCCCCTCAAATTTCTGGGAACATCATCAGATTCTGTAATACCTTTCTGAAGTAGTTATTGTTGCTTGACCAGGTTTTACGTGATAAGCGCTCCTGATGTGCGAGTCCTGAATGGTAACTGCACAAGGAGGTGGCAAAAAGGGCAATGGGGAAATGTGGTTAATGGCAGTGAGGCGCGGGGCAGATGAGAACTGGGTGACTGGAGATGGGCGACAGTGCCCTTGACAACTGCGAATGGGTGACAGCACCCTTGACAACTGGGAATAGGCGACAGAGCCCTGGGCTGCTGGGTGTCAACAGCAGCAGCGGGCAGTGGTGACTGGGCAGATGGCCAATACCCAGACCATGACTGTGCAGACACAGTTGGGGACAGGGATGGACACTGCTGTGGCTGTGGAAATGTCGCTCCACCCCGCAGCCACTGCCCAACAGTGGCCACAGCACAAATGCACAGAAGCCCAGGTGAGCAGTACACCCCCCCAACGCACAGCCACATAAGTTGACAGCACCATTGACCCCCTCATTGCTACCCCTACATGGTACGAGGGTGCCAGGGTGCTTAATGGCAAATGTCCATCCTACGGTACCGCCTTTCCCATGTGGTGCTGTTTTGCTGCATGCCCCCTCCCTGTCTTGGCCTGGCTGCATGGCCTTTGTGGTGCACGCTGCCCACAGCTGTCTCTTGTCTGGGCCCCATTCTCCAGATGCTCACCTTCATGACTGCTGTTGCACTGTCAGTCACCCTTAGTGGGGCTGTAGCTACAGTCGCTCCTTTACTGCCATTCTGTTCTCCTGGGTGGTCGCCCTCTAGGCATCCACTCTTCTGTCCTCGCCCACCATCCCCATGCCTACATAGGAGCACTCTTCTTGGCTGCTACCCTTGACCGTCATATGTGAGCTACATAAACTGAAATGTGCCCACTGCTTTTTCTGTGAAGGACTTCTTTCTCACATTTCCCTTGAATCTTCCTCCTTTCAAACATTGAGTGTTCCCTTCCTCCATCCTTGCACATTCCAATAAGCTGCATTTTGTCTGTCAGTGTTATGCCTTCCAGATAATGTAAAACAGGGAGAAATAATTACAGTGCCCAGATTTCAGAATAAATACAGCTTATCAGAGTTCACAAGGATGGAAGAACACAGGGGGAAATCATTGTCTTTGAGGAAGATTCAAAGGAAATATCAGGAACTACTTTGCCAACCCAGTGGCTCGATGTTAGTGCTGCTGCCTGCCAATCTCCTACTTATCTAATTTCCCCTCTCCCATCCCTCTCCCCCACTCCTTCTGCTCCATGGACCCACACAACTTCTCCATCCCACACTCTCACTCCTCAGCTGGAAAATCTGCTTTCTCATACCATCTCCCCTCCTTCTGGAATCAGCTTCCCTCCTCCATCTGTCTCTCTTCCTCCCTTCCCTCCCTCCCTCAGACTCCAACGAAAACTTCTCCTTCCTGTCCCTTGTTCCTACCAACCCTCTTCCTGAACTCTTCCTTACCCCCACCCCAGCACTGGTTTCAACAGCTCATTATCCAGGTTCCCTGCACTTATTTACTATATTAGCCATACTGCTTTTCATTTTGCATGTGATTTGTACGGCACGCAGTTGTAATGTTTTGGCATTACTGTCTGTACCGCACTTTGTTATTGTTCTTGTACTTTCATTATCAGATGCCCCCTGACGAAGGCATGTTTAGACTCGAAGTGCAGGGGCAAGTGGCAGTGGAGTCTGTGTGCACACACTCACTGTGTAATGGCTAATAAAAGCTTTAAATTGTATCTTTGCAAGCGCGTCTTTTGGCTGATTGAAATACTTTGGGAGTGCAAACTCTTTTGGATTGCTGTTGTTGGTTGGGCTTGCTGACCTTGTCTGCACCCCTCCCAGCCTGGGCCATTCACGGTGAGACCATCTGGGACTTAGTTTCTTTATCAGCAAGGTTTTGTACTTCTTTTTAATTGTACTGTCCCATCCCCTTTCCCCTGGGCAGCACCTGGAAACTAGCCTTGGTTCAGTCTCTGCTGGTCACCAGTTTTCGTATAAATAAAAGCTGGTGACCTGGGTTTGGGAGGTGACTCAGGTCACATGGGGATCAGCTGGGTGGGAGATCGACAGTCCAAGGGGCTGCTCTCCCATCCTGGCGAGAGAGGGTCATGCCACATCGCTCCAAGACTGCCGCCCTTTGAAGGCATGGTGGTAGGGCACCAAGTGCGACACAGAAGGGGTGGTCAGCGGTAGGAGCCTGATGCGTGCTTGCCTCCACATACACACACACACACACACACACACCTGCATCTGTGCACACTATTAGGCCTTGGGACAAAAACGGAAGAATGAAGCCAGTGACTGACACCTGGCATGCTCCTCGGACTGCAGTGCTGCCCAGGTATGGCAGATCTGGATTTGGACTCTGGAGGAGGGGGGGAGGTGGCCCTCTCCCTCCTGGCTTCATCATGGGGGAAGTCAGTGTGGGATCACACTGTTGGAGAATCCTGGAGGAGGCAGGTGTAAGTTGGGGAGGGGTGGCCTGGGGCTAAGAGGCTGCTGGCTGCCGGGGAGCAAATGTTGATTGAAAAACAAAATGAGAAGTGGATATTTGAAGCAGTCTCCCAGAACAGGTGATGTTAGCTGACACTCTGTCCACTTAACCATATAAGTACCTTGATGGAAAAGGGTTGTCTTCATATTCCTACTTGCATTAATAAGGAATATGAAAAGGGGGTTAGAAATTAGCCTCTTGATTGCTTCCTCGCATTCTAACAGTCTTGCATTATTCTTTTGTTACTCCACCTGCAGAGCCTTATCAGTGTTGTAGAACGCCTATGCAGAGTAAGCCACAGCTTGCAAGTTGACAGGCGAGGGGGCAACATTCTGGTCCCTGACCACTGATTCTGGTTACCCCTGGTGTCTGATATCCACCCCCTCAGTGGTGCTATAATATGAATGCTGTGCTCTGTCTCAATTAAACATAATGTTAAATGCATAAAACCAAGTACTGCTGTACTTTCGCCCTTAGTATGCAGTTCCTGAAGTACAATATGATGTGTCATGTGCACAAGGGGTCTGGGTAATAAATATGAGCATGTCAACAGTGGGAAGGGGGGTTGCAAAGAGGCCCTAAAGGGTTCTGGCTCACAAATGTTACTTTCTTAGCAACACCACCGAGTCTAATGACACAGACATCAAATTACTCTCTTAATTCAAATGTAATTTTATTTTACTCAGCCTAATATTTGTAATAGCTATAAACCTTCTCAGGGGTTACATTTACAGTCAGTCACCCCCCGAGGGGTATGCGGCACTCTGCTGTGCCTCCTATGTCACCTTGTGACCCCAGAAGGTGAGTAACAGACTGTTGATGTAACTCCTCAGAGCGCCTTATCACTTAAAGGAACTTGCTATACCCCAGTGGTCTTCTTTCATTCCTAAATTCATATGGCAAGGCAGGTGTAACCAATATGGATACCTTGCAGTGCCTCCCCCAAGAAAAATTTGAATGGATGGGGGCATTTGTTAAGCAACACTGGCTTAATTTGTGTGGTTCCTTCGATCTTTGATTTTTCTCCATATTTCTTCATCTGAGACCTTTTACTATTCTTTCTGCAGCTTCTTGGTAGCTCCAAGTCACCTTTCCTTTATGGGTTTTTATGGCTGCATGGGCAGAGCCATGCAATCGTTTTGGGATCACATCGCTGTAGGAGAGAAGCGGACATGATCGCTGTGTTTTCTTACAGTCTCATCCACAGTGCTGCAGTCCCTGTAGTTGGTCCTCCGTGGATGCAGCTCCTCTCCATGGCAGTGCCCCCCCCCTTTGCCTCATGCACTGCTTTCCATAGCTCTTGAGAGTGGCCTTGAAGTGGCTCGATTCAAACTGTGCATGTCTTGAGTGTTATGTATGCGCAGATCTGTCAGAGCCACCATCTTGTGGACGGCAAGTTCCGGTGTGGCAAGAGCTTGGAACTTTTAATAGCTCTCGCTGCACAATTCCTCTGGGCAGCCATATGTGCTCTGACCAGATTTTGTTCTTTGAGGGATTCCCTCAGATACTGAAATTGTAACAATAACTGGGGACCAGGGCTCTGCTTTCTACATGGGGGAAGCATAGAATGGGGGCTCATAATGAAAGAATGGGGGCACCCCATGCATGAAGGCCTTAGAGGAAACCCTGCCTTGTGCTATACACATAGGCCCCCACCAACCAGAAGGCTAGATTTGTTGGTATTTGGGAATAGACTGTAAAAACGAAGCCCGATCTTTACCAGGTGGGCAGGGCTTGTCCCTTAGCCACCCTTCTCCACCCCCAGTCATTTCCTACCCTCCCCCATAGTCCCAAATATATTTACAAAAAAAAGCTGGCCCCTGACACTCTGCCAGCAGATAATTGACGACATGGGCTAGTACCCTTGTATCTGTCTCCCCTTGTCGGACCTCGGGGGCTGTCTATTAATATGCTGGTGGTTTAAATCTGATATAGAGTTACACCCCAGACCACTTAGAGTTATGAGACTGAGTCTGTTTTGAGACCAACGAACACCCTATGTTGGCACTCCCACTGAGAGTTGTTTAAGTTGTTCTTTCTGTATTTATTGCACTACATTTTTTCTTTTTACCAAAGAGGTGTACACCAGCACTTCAAAAATAGAAAATGTGTACTGGATGTATTGTCATACATTTTAAGTTGCAATTTATTGTTTGATTGTCTTTACCTTGATGAAAAATAACCAATAATGTTTAATAAAAAAAAAAAAGTTTGCATTTTTTGAAGGTTTTTCAAATTCAATCTTCACTTACATCAGACACATACAGTTTCATTGGCATCTGACTGGAACTGCACAGCATCCTTTGATCCATGGATACACAAGTTAGTGTTAAAAACTGTATCTCCCGCTTGTGAAGAGCCCCAGCTAATTCCCGCTGGTGCCTAGTGGCTCACCCCATTCCTTTAATGGATATCACCACCACCTCTAAGCTGTGATATAAAAAGAACATACTGTACATTAACAAGCAAGTAAATTCTTAACCCTTAACATTAAACTCATAACAGAAGGGTCTGTTGTGAACTGACGGAGCACCTACTTGGCAGCCTAATTATTTCCTTGTCAGTTTCTGCTCAGGGTCAGAGGCAGATGTCCCTCTCTTGCCAACTACCATGGGGGGAAGGGGCAGGGAGGCTGGTAACTTGTTGCTGACAGCATATTTTAATACCCACCCCATCCCAAGGCATGCCTAGCCACTTCATATACTGTGTGTGTGAGTGACAGTGTGTGTGTGTGTGTGTGTGTGTGTGTGTGTGTGTGTGTGTTAGAAGTGGCACAGTAGTGCCACTATAGTTAGGGTCGAGTAGGCTGTTTAATGTTAAACCCGTTTGCCATCATTCAACAGATTTGCATGACATTTTGCATGCGTAGTCTTGGGGCCAAAGTCTTTTGACTTGCCAAGTTTCATTCTGGTTGGATGTGCTGATTCCAAGATATGGTTAGTGAAAATAGTGGGAAAAATCAGGGGGGTTTACTGTTTGTCTTTTTTTTTTTTTTATCTCCCCCTAGCCTGCCTGCCACCTGGTGTCCTTCTCCGCCTGGTCACGGACCACTGGCTTCTGCTCCCCACAACGGCCTTGGGCCCTCCAATGCCCCGTGGCTTCCCCCCCACGGCGGGGCTGCAGCACTCCCCTCGCATGCCGCAGACGTGGAACTTAGCCGGAGGGCTGGCCTGGGGAGCAGATCAAAGCTGTGGTAGGCTTCATTAGCGGTGGCTGGTGGCTAATTCTTTTTCCTTTTTCTTCGGGGGAGGCGGGGTCATGCAATGACGCGGAGCGTCCTGCCCCGCCTCCAGTACATGCCTGTGCCGGCAGCTACGTGACTCCTGGCCTCCACCAGGGGTCATCCAAGCTCCGGACACCTCCCATCCCTCCCCCCGGAGAAGGAGAGCAGTCCCTGGGACGCTCGATCCTTCTCTCCGGCCGCCCTCCAGCTCTGTTTGTCTTTTTTGTCATTACCAAGTGCCCAGATGGTTTAGAATATTGCTCTGAAATTTTCAGGGTAGAAAGGGCTTGGGCCACAGGGGCGTCTTTCACTGGTTTGGTGAAAAAAACATTTCATTTGTTCTTCAGTATGGTTGTTCTCATAGCTGTTTCACATGAAAAAAGAATTAGGCCCATATGAAATAAGATTCTATTTCGTATGTAGGATGTTAATGCTAAATTTTTGCAAAGCTTTCAATACTGATAAAAATGAGGTTAACCATATAGCTCCAGTCAGTCAGTCTACTTATCATGTAGACATTTCACTAGACATTATTAAAACCAAAATAAAAGAAATTTAAAAAGGTTCTTCCACAGGCCCTGATGGCATTTTTGGATACCTGATCTTTGTAATGAAGGACCATCTTTGTGTACCTCTTTAAAATCATATTTTTGATAAAAGTTTAATTATAAAATAAGCAAAGGATTTCAAGTAATCTGATTGGTTGTTAACTGTGCATTAGATGTGTCTAATGCACAGCTAAAACTAGAACCCTCATTTACAATACAAGGGCCCATTTTATAAGCGCAATATAAACCACTCCGGGGATGTGCATTAGAGAGTTCTAATGCACGACTAGGGGACTGGACGCACTTGTCCTATAGCCTCGTGCCTCACTACATCCCCCTAGCTGTGCATTGAACTGTCTAATGCACACCCCATTGTGTCTTATTGCTTACATATAGGTGCTGTGCCTACTGGGTGGAAACAAGTGAATGTGATTCCCCTATTTGAAAAGGGAACAAAGAGCTCACCAGATAATTATCGACCAATGAGTTTAACCCCTATTTTCTGTAAAATGCTGGAACGTATTATTAAGGCTGAATTATCCCCTGTTGTGTCAGTTTTAGATCTCTCCCAGCATGGGTTTATTAAAGGTTGATCCTGTACCACAAATCTGGTGAGCTTTTACAATTTCGTTAGTGAAAATTTAGACAAAGGCAAATCTTGTGATGTTATTCTTCTGGATTTAAAAAAAAAGCCTTTGATTCTGCATCTCATTGGGCTTTAGTCCAGAAGTTACAGTTTAGTAACATCAAGTACGTTTACATCCAGGGGATTTCAAACTGGCTGTCTGACAGGAAGCAAAGAGTGATAATCGATGGTCATACATCTGTTTGGAAAAATGTAGAAAGTTTGGGTTCCGCAAGGATCTGTTTTGGCTCCATTAATCTAGCAGTTATTTATATCTGATTTGTCCAATAACATTCAAAGTAATGTATCAAAATATACAGATGACTGTAAAATTGCCAACATCTGCATGAGCTCAGAAGATCACAAGATAATTCAGGAGGACCTGAGCAAGCTAGAGACCTGGTCCATAAAATGGAATCTTTGTTTTAACCCATCCAAATGCAGTGTTTTGCATTTTGGAAAGAATAATCCAAAAAAACAATACCATCTCTATGAGAATATACCAACTAGCAAAGTGAGTGAAAAGACCTGAGGATTACTGTTGATATATGTTTAAATTTTGATATTCATATTACAAATGTTATCAGTAAAGCAAACAAGATATGGTGGGCCATTCCCATAACAAGACATCAACAAATCCTGACATTTTGTTACGCCTGTGTAGAACATACGTAAGACCTCACTTTGATTTTGTTTCACAACTGTGGAGCCCATTCAGAAAGAAGCACATAGCTAGAATTGAGAAGGTACAGAGAAGAGTTACCAAATTTGTAGTTTCTAATGAAGCCATTTCTTACGAGGATAGACTAAACTTAATTTGATGTCACTGGAGGACTGGAGAGTCAGAGGTGATCTCTTACTCACATGGGATATCGTTCATTATTCGTATCTATCAGCAGAATGTGGCCGAGCCCTTAAGCAAGTCTATGTTAATACTAAAGGTCATCCGTTGCAATTTACAAGAAATAGATGTAATACAAAGAAAACGGCATACTACTTCTCTCAGAGAGTTGTTAGGCCATGGAATATGCTGCCTCTAAATATCATTGTTAGTAATAATAACACCTTTAAAGATAGGACAGTTATATGAGATCAGGTAAGCCCTTGTATTACTATATGTAAGGTATGAAGCATTATGGGCCTCACAGCCTTCTGCTTCTCTCTGTTCTTAGTAATCATTTTTCGTGAGAAAAAATATTTTTTCATATGGCTGCCATCTTGTTTCTGTTTTTTTTTGAAAAGCCTTAAAAATGGTATCTTGTAGAGACACCAACACATGTAATTTATAATCAGGACACCATTAGGTGGATTCTGCAGTTAGTTTTTGGGTGGCATGGGACCCCACAGGGGAAGGAAACAACTCCTGGTGGGGAACTCAGTCATTAGGGGGGTAGAAATGGGGGAAGAAGGGGAGAGGGAGGTAAAGTGCCTGCCTGACGCCACGGCTTGGAGGGACAGGAAACAAATCCTCAGGATTGTGGAAGGAGCTGCACGAGGGAGGGAGCTGGATGTCATTGTACACTTAGGGACAAGTGACCTGGCTAGAAATGGGATCAGAGCAGTGCAAGAGGAGTTTGTAGAGCTGGGAAGGGGCATTAGACAAGTAGTGTAAATGGTAACCTTCTTGGAGGTGCTGCCTGTCTATGGCAAGGGTGATGCTAGGGTACTCTTCACCAGGGAATTCAATTTAATGGTTGAAAAACTGGTGTGGAGCTCAGGGTTTTGGATTCATAGGGGACTGGGGAGCCACCTGGAGGGATGCAGACCTACACTGGCGTGATGGTCTGCATCTGTCCGGGGACCAGGATCTTAGGTGAGAGGTTTAAATACTTCATTGGCAAGCATTTAAACTAGCCAAGGGGAGGCACTGAAAAGGAGCAGGGAAATCCCTGCCTCCCCCAACAAAACACAGTAATTAGTGAGGTAAACACCAAGGTAGAGAAGTCATTAGGAGCAGGACAGAGGTAAATGTAAAAAAAGGCAAAGGCAGTAAGGACAGGAATGGGGCTAAAAGGGTAAAGGCCATCAAAAAGTGGAGGGTGATGAGTACCAATGCCTGTTGTCTGTGTAACAAGCTCCCTGAACTAGTGGCCTTGATGGAAGAGGGTTGCCTGGATGTTGTGGCAGTCACAGAAACATGGTACACAGAGAACCATGACTGGGATGTCAACATACCAGGATACATAATCTACAGGAGGGACAGGGAGGGTGAAAAAGGAGAAGGAGTAGCACTCTATGTAAAGGAAGGGATCAAAGCAACAGAACTAAAGAGTAAACAGGGAGCAGATGAGGCACTCTGGGTCACCTTGGAGACAGGAAATGGCACCACAATGCACATGGGGGTTGTATACAGACCCCCATCTCAGGGAAGGGAATGGACAAAGAAATGATAGAAGACTTCCTGAGAATGGCAGAAAAAGGGGAGATATTGTTTATGGGGGACTTGAATATGTCAGATGATAACTGGAGCACCTTTGCTGCAGGCACATCCAAGAACAGGGTCATTCTTGATGCCCTACAGGGGCATGCCTCAGACAGCTTGTATTGGAACCCACTCGGGTGGGAGTAATCTTAGCCCTGGTACTCTCAAATGAGAACGGAGAAATAATCTCAGATTTAGAAGTGGGTAATATCTGGGAACAAGTGACCACCAAACAGTGTGGTTCACGATAAACACAGCCATACAATCAAGCCATACAAAAGCAAGAGTATTGGACTTTAGGAGGGCTGACTTTGGGAAAATGAGAGAGTGCCTCAGAAAAGCACTAGCAAACAGGCAAGAAGGAGGGGTGGAGGAACAATGGGGAGTGATCAAAACAGCCATCACAGAGGCAGCAAGCCTTTGTGTAAAGCAAATCAACAAAATACAACGAAGGAAAAAAACGCTATGGTTCTCAAAAGAGGTGGCAGGGAAGGTTAAGGAGAAAAGTATAGCATTCAGGAAATATAAGGAAATGCAGAAGGAGTAGGACAGAGAACTTTATCAGTTAAAGCAGAAAGAGGCTGGGAAGGCAGTCAGAATAGCAAAGGTCCAAACCTAGGAAAGGATAGCCAACTCTGTTAAGAAGGGGGATAAGACCTTTTATAGGTACATTAGGGAGCAAAGAAAGACCAAAGGAGGGATACTGAGGCTTAATAAAGGGGAGGGAATGTGGGTAGAGGGTGACAGTGAAAAAGCAGGGATACTGAATGAATGTTTCTGCTCAGTATTCACAAAGGAAGAGGAGGGGGAGGTACACTCTGAAGATGGAGGTCGATACCAGTCTATTTACAGAAGAAAGGGTTCTGAAAGAACTAATAAAATTGAAGGTGGACAGAGCAATGGGGCCTGATGGGGTTCACCCAAGAATTCTAAAAGAACTAAGGGTAGAACTAGTGACACCGCTGACTACTCTCTTTAACAAGTCATGGGAGGATGGGGTGGTACCTGAGGACTGGAGGAGGGCGGATGTGATTCCTCTTCACAAAAGTGGGAGCAGGACAGAGGCAGAAAACTACAGACCAGATAGTTTGACCTCAGTGGTAGGGAAAATGATGGAATCACTTCTGCAGGAAAGAATTGTTGAGTACCTAGAGGCCAGTGGGGCACAGGACCCAAGGCAGCATGGATTCATGATGGGAAGGTTGTGTCAGACAAATCTAATAGATTTCTTTGACTGGGTGACCAAAGTAGTAGACCAGGGAGGGGCTGTGGACATGGCCTACCTAGATTTTAGCAAGGCATTTGATACAGTCCCACACAAAAGATTAATACACAATTAGCCAGCCGTGAAGTGGGTCCCAAGGTGCTAGCCTGGATAAAAAAATTGGCTCGACAACAGGACGCAAAGGGTAGTAGTAAATGGAATCCACAGTGAAGAAAGGAGGGTTACTAGCGGGGTACTGCAGGGTTCAGTACTGGGAACGGTCCATTTTAATGTCTTTATAAGTGACATTGCAGTGGAACTGGAAGGAAAAAGTATGTCTCTTTGCAGATGACACAAAGATCTGCAACAGGGTTGATACACAATATCGAGTGGAAAGGATGAGAAGAGACTTGGCAAGGTTGGAAGAATGGTGAAATGTATGACAGCTCAGATTCAGTGCAAAGAAGTGCAAGGTAATGCACCTGGGAAACAAAAACCCAGGGGAAGAGTACACAATGGGGGGTTAGATACTGACAACAATAAAAATGAAAAGGGACCTGGGGGCAATTATATCAGATGACCTAAAGGTGGGCAAGCAATGTGAGAAGGCAGTAAGGAAGGCTGGGGGGATACTGGGATGCACAGGGAGCGGCATCAATAGTAGAAAACAGGAAGTTGTTATCCCTCTGTACAGACAGTTGGTGAGACCCACTCTGGAGCACAGTGTGCAGTTCTGGATACCCCATCTCTGCAAAGACATAGACAGAGTGGAGGCTGTCCAGAGGAGGGCAACCAAAATGGTGCAGGGTCTGCACCAGAAGACATATGAAGAAAGACTAAAGGAGCTTAATATGTATACCCTTGAGGAAAGAAGGGAGAGAGGGGACATGATAGAAACTTTCAGGTACCTCAAGGGAATCAACAAAGTCCAAGAGGGTAGCATCTTTCAGAAAAAGAGATGTGCAAGAACCAGGGGGCACAATTTGAAGATAGAGAGGGGACGACTCAGAGGTAATGTGAGGAAGTATTTTTTCACAGAGAGGGTTGTGGATGCCTGGAACAGCCTCCCTGAGGAGGTCGTGGAGTCAAGAACAATGGGGGAATTCAAGAATGCGTGGGGCAGACATAAGGCAGTCCTAGTGGGGGGTAGGAGGAAGTAGGCTGTTGGTTAACCAGGATCTGCAGCTTATCTGTAAGGGAGGAAAATGGGCAGACTAGGTGGGCCAAGCGGTCCTTATCTGCCATCAAATTCTATGTTTCTATGTAATTCTGTTAGGTCTTCCCCAACCCCTGACTTCAAGGAAAAAATATAATTCTATGGTTGGTCTGAGGTACCTAGAGACTGCAGTTGGGGCTGGCTGACAGCAGGACCATTTCCATGATTTTACTAGGGGGATCTGTTTTTCTTTCCTTTAATCAGAGAATATGGGAGCCCCCCCAAGAGAATGTTTAAAGTCTATGTGTTTAAACATGCAAGTTGTTATATTTCAAAGAGGTAAACTAAACTCCAGTTTTATAGGCAACCAATATCTAAAAATCAGTGTCAGCCACTGTTAGTTTCATTGCTTTATCTACCCTAAGTTAATGTGCACTGGTCCTTTATTTACTGGTGTTACTAACCCTAGTGGCCAAGTGACAATTTTAGTTAAACATTCCATGTTACATATGAACATATGTGCGAACATACGAACAAGCCAGCAGAGGAAGGCCATTTGGTCTATCGAGTCTGCTTGTATTGCAGGGTCCACAGCTTGAGCTAATGTCCCTGCCCTCCCTCCCCACTCCTCCCATCCTCCCTCCCCATGATCCTTACCTTCCCCCATGCCTATTCCAGCCTCTTTTAAAGCTACTCATTGTCCTTAATGAGATGACCTCTTCCGGCAGCACATTCCAAGTATCCACCACCCTTTCTGTGAAGAAGTGCTTCCTGACATCCCCTCTAAACCTCCCACCCTCCAACTTAAGACTGTGCCCCCTCGTGATATGGTTGCCACTCAGCTTAAAGAGACTTTCCTTATCAACATTATTTATCCTTTTCAAGTACTTGAATGTCCCAATCATGTCCCCTCTCTCTCTCTCTCTCTTGTCTTCCAGGGAGTACATGTTTAGTGCCCTCAATCTCTCCTCTTATACCTTGCCCTACTGACTGGCTATCATCTTTGTAGCCCTCCTCTGTACTTTCTCCAGCAGGTTAATGTCCTTTTTGAGGCGTAGGCACCAGTACTGAACTCCATACTCTAGATGAGGCCTTACCAGTGACCCTCTCTTCTACTTCTGATCCCCCTTGCTATGCATCCCAGCATCTTGTTTGCCTTTGCTGCTGCTTTCTTGCACTGCGTGGAGTGCTTCAGGTCACTAGTGATCATCACTCCCAGGTCCTTCTCCTCTGATGCAGCTACTCAGACTCCACCCAGGTAATACTCTGTCCTGGGATCATTGGCTCCAATATGCATAAGTTTGCATTTCTTGGCATTAAAACCTAGCTGCCAGATCCTGGACCACCTCCCCAGCTTTTCCAGATCTTCCTGCAGGTCCCGTATCTCTTCATTCTATTCTATTGGCAGCCTAAGAGTTAAAGTGGTCCAGAGCATGTGTTTGTGTAATTTGATTTTGTGTGTGTGTGTGTGTGTGTGTGTGTGTGTGCGTGTGCTCGCGCGTGCATGTGTGAGAGAGAGAGAGATACACACACACACACACACACCCTACAGTTTATATCAGTTGTGAGTCCATTTAGTATGAAACATATCTGGTCTGTGTAACGCTAACTGAACTAATTTTCTCATCTACTCACTCAGACACTGGCAGCAAGCAGAAACAGTTTCAGTTTTCCATCACTGTAATTTTGAGGGGGAAGGGATCAAGCAGGCTGATACAGCACTAAAGTTTCTCAAGATGGTGGACACCTGGCTGATGTTAAAAGTAATCATTTCTGATTTTGATTCTTTACCCCTTGAATCCTCTGACCTTGGAAACCCTTCCTCTTTGTTTCTTTAACTCAATTAAACGCTCATTTGATTCTTCTAATAGAATCAGAATATCATTGGCGTAGGCTTTAATTTCCAATTTGCTGATCTTGATACCCGTCATCTGTTGGCAGCCCCTTTTCTCAAGTAATGGTTTTTCTAGAGCAGTGGTAAATAATGTTGAAGACAAGGGGCAACCTTCAATTGTCCCTCTGAATAACGTAGAATCTTCAGTAAATTTGTTGTTTACTTTTAGTTTGGATTTAAGTGAGTCACGTCTGTTTTTATATGATCAATGAGACAATTTGGGAAACCAAATTATCTAATGCCAAAAAAATATAAAGTTCTACTCGAGCATGTCAGATGTTTTGCATGGATAGAGGGTGAGCGACACGGCTATCTCCTGTTTTTAGGCTGGTGTCATGGAAAATAAAGTGATTACTGTACTTGAGCTTTTTCGCATCATTGTCTGCAGTAATACTGTGTAGGCAGTCTTAGGAAAACCGTTGCATTGGTATGGGGCCTGCGCGAGATGTGACCGTATTGGGGAGGTGGGCAAGCACAGCTGACATGCCATCTAGCCCACTTAAATCTTTCTCTGGGTGGGGGCACCACACATTTCTTTTCTGCTACATGTGAACCACCCCTCACTGCTGAATGAGAACAGAACCCAGGAACTACTGCGCACATATACGTAGGGTTGCCACCTTTGGAAGAGGCAGAAACTGGATCCTAAGCTCCGCCCCTAGCCCCACCCCTTTTCATGACTCTTCATGCGTTGTTCCTTCTAGAAAGTCAATGGTTATATCAATAAAATACAACACTTAAAGCAGTTCAACAAAAATCTTAAGATACTGTACCTGTTAAAGTTACTTTCCTAGGTTCTTCCTAGTTATTTATTTATGTATGTATTGATTGTTTTATTAACATTAGTTTACCAGATAAACATACAGAGATAAAATAAATCTCATTTACAGATATGATATGGGGGAGACAAGGGAAATAATTTAAATAGCATACAACAGTATACTTGGTATATAATAATACATAATAAAGAAATTGTTTTCTATAATGTGTACTATATATTTTTCTGGCTCCATTTCCTTTTCATGTCCACAGTAATATTTAAAAGTCAAAGAAGTGGCCACATTGTTTTCTTGAGGAAAAACATAATTTAAAAGATTTAAAATGCCTAAATTCTGTTAGAGATGAAAATGTTTACCAGCAAATGAAAGTGGAAGACAAATGGCTGTGTTGCTGTTACAAAAGGTGGGAGCAGCTTTGCTGCTATGCCACTTTAAGATGCAGTGAAAAAAATTAGGTTAAGTAAGTGCTAATGGTGTTAATGGCCATACTTTACACCTCCCAGGTTGACTGCTTTCACAAACAAAAGGCTATACTGACAACAGAACTTGTTTATAACATGGACATGTAGTTAAAACAATGAATGAGATGACAAAATCTGTTTCAAAAGTATGTGAGCACTCAAAATGGCTCAAAAACCTGACCAGCACAGAGCAAAACCGGATTACCTGATAAGGACCCTGAAAACCTGACCACCAGGTAAAAAACCTGACAGGTGGCAACCCTACATATACGGCAACCCAGTAGCAGTGTAAGGTAGAGGTGCCTCAACTTCCTACAGCAATTGGGAGAGGGCTCACGTCAGCCCTACAGTGGCCTTACACTTGTTGCTGCTGTAACGTCTGACTTTAAACACAGAGCAGTAGACGGAAGAAGTTTTACAGGTTCTGTGGAAAGAATGTTTTTTAGAGCAGCTACCGATTTGGGGCTTCTATCTGCTGGGTTGATTTTGTTCACTTCTATGTTCCAACATCAGGCACTCCTTCGGCACCTGCAGGAATACAAGGAAGTCCTAACTACGTAGAGGCCCTTCCTCATGCAGCCAGCTGTCCTACTGAGAAAAGGCCCTCCATCCCTGAGGGTGTGGCTCAAACTCAGACGTCAAAGTCACCCAAACCCCCTCCACTACCTCAGCGCAGTAAGTACTGGGAATAGACAACATATCACAGAATTCATTTATGTCTGTTTGTTTGCCTGCTTATCTTTCTATCTATACATCACAACCAATAAATACAAATGGTGGAATTAAACCAGATCACTGCCATGAAGGTTAATGGATTCTAGCTCTAAATAATTAAAGGGTTAGTCTAATTTCTACTCCTGTCAAATGACGTTATACGTGGGTGGAACATTAACTCATGTATATGTAACTCCTCTGCAAATGGGGGTTCCCAAAAGTCTTCCTGGAGCTTGCCTGAATGCTCCAAGTCTGGGCGGTGTTTGGCATTTAAGCTGTTTGAATGTGGTTCCAAGCGAGTGCTATTTGAGCCTCCACGTACTGTTTCTTTAAGAGTTGTCTGCTTGCAGACTTAATTAGTTTGTATGGGGAGACTGTGTATTTAATGTTCGAATCCTGCCCGAGCTGCTGTCAATTCGCTCCGTTTCTGCCATCGCAACATGTGCAGAGGGAGCCTTGTTGAAAGATATAACTATTTGCGAGAAATCATTTGGAGTGACTGAGAAAATGTAGCTTGTCTGACCTGTCTTCATTTCAGCATGAACTGTTTCAGTAGCCCTTTCATTTTGGTCCTGAACTGCTGAAATGGACCAATCAATGGGGAGGGGTTCCTTAAAATGGAGCCTGTGGACGAATGGAACTTGGACTCTCAAGTTTGAGCCAGTCACAAGGGAATTGTGTGGGCAGTGACTCTGGGAAATGTAGGTTTGTCCTTGGTGCCTTTTTTCACCAACAGAGGGAATCTCATTGTGAGTGACAGCCGAACCATCCAACAGAATGGTGTGGAGCTAAAGGAAATGCCCTGCTCTGTGACTAGAAAGATCAGATCAGTTGTGACAGTGAAGAGAGAAGGAGCTCTGTGCTTCTGCGGTGTATAGTTTTACGCTGGAAGCGCATGTGAGGCCCCTAGGTTCGGCCTGCAGCCGTTGTAAGTGTCACTTCGGACTGAATCCGATTTGTGAGGAGAAAGAAGGAAGTTTGAAGAGTGGAAACTAGGCTCACCCTGTAAAGGACTGGAGAAATTGCTGAATCGCGCTCAGTCTGTCAGGAACTGAAGCTGCTGTGTGTGCTCCTGGGTATTTTGCAGTAAGTGCGATCAGGATCGAGGAGCAGCCTGCCTGGTATAGTACTTTCCTTTTACATATGAATGTGCATAGTGCTTGTGGGGAATCGCTATTTCTAATCCCCTGTGCTGTGTGTTGAAGCTGGAAGCAAACCCCAGCTTGTCTTGGACTAAATCCATTTGCTATCTACTGCAGTGGGATCCAGTCACAAGGACCTTGTCTCCATGCCCTGTTGTTATGGCAACCCAGAAGAACATCCACCATCCGGTTCTCAGCTTGGGTATTGTGAGTACAAATCAGTGTATTCCCCTGCAGCCTGTTTTCAATTACAAGTGTGTCATCTAATTATTGTTGTTTCACTCCTTCATGGACTGAGCCATCTAGCTCTGGATTACAATTGGGTGGTGTGCATATATTTTCTTCTACAGGGCCCTGTCCATCTGCACCTGCCAGCCAACCCCAGGCAATGGACCTGGCTAGCTCCCCCCCCCAACCTGGGTACCCAAAGTGTGACTTTTCAGACCCTGTATGTGTGCACAGTACTGTGATTTAATTCTGCCAATTAACCTGATTGCCCCCTCCTGTGTTAATGTCCCCTAAATAAATCAGATTTGTTGTTGTTACACTATATACTGTCTGTGGTGTTGGTACTTATGGAAACAGTATTATATTTTGCTGTGTATGTTGTTTAACCTTACTGTACAGGGGGATCCTCAGAGATGTGCTGCAGAATCAGTCTCGAGGGTAAGTGGTACTTTATGAGTGAACAGTGTGTATACGTGGGGTGTTGGGACTGTAACTCCAGTGTACTGTGTGAGCCACTAGAGGGAATAAAAGGGGGTCTCAGTGTCCCAGAGGGCTGTGACCAAGCTAGTCTAACCACTACAAACCCTGACCTCTGGGTAGAGACACCTACCATAGAACCTAGGCCCCTTAACCTGTCAGTAATCAAGCAGGCAGGGGTAGTAGCCCTTGGGACAGCGCCACCGGGGGGTTACATCTTGGAAGCTCACCGCTGGGATTTTGTGTCCACTAGTGGCCACATTTAAAAACCACTGTTAAAAAAAATAAATGGGTACCCCGACAGAAGTGGCTGTGCACCGGTTGGTGGAGTGGTGTACTGGGGAGGAGATTGACCCTCAAAATGCTGTGCTTATCCTGGACATCCCCCTGGGTATCAATACGGACACTGTACAGGAAGTACTTTCCAAGGTGGAAGGTTTACAAAAATCTGTGGTGGTGGGTCGACATGCTGATCTGCTCAGCCACACTTTCATGGCCCTAGTAGAGTATAAGGACCCCCTAGATAGCTCCAAAGTGCCACAGACTATTACTCCAGAGGGAGACCTCCCTGCCTGGAGAATGATAACTAAGGACAGTAAAGACCCAAGGGGGATGAGCCCCCCCCCATTATCTGAAACTTTTGAGGAGGAATTTGTTAAATTGTTGCTGGGGGAAGGAAAAACTGTGGAGGATTTAAAGAAACTATTATTGCCACCTGAGAACGTTCCTCCACCAACACCCTCTCCCCCTCCAGCACCTGTTATTACCCCTCCTTCTGTGCCAGTGCTAGCCCCTATATCTGTACCTGCCAATAGTGATGACTTTTACCGCAAGCTGAAAATTTTCTCTGGCACCCTCCCCACCCCACAAGGGGAGGATGACTGGGAGATCTGGATAGACTTTGTTGCCCCTCAATTGCTAGAATGGCAATGTTTGGAAGCAGAAAAGTGAAAGAGGTTAAGTGAGAGCCTCCGAGGTCCTGCCCTGGCTACCATCCATGCCAAATGGGCCAGTAACCCTGAAGCAATGCCACAGGACTGTCTTGAGGCCTTAGAGAATGTATATGGGAGCCCAGATTCCGATGAGGACCTGTGGTGGAGAGTAAGAAATGCACAACAGTACCAAGGGGAGTTGTTGTCTGTGTATGTATCTCGGCTGGAAAAATTGTTTCAAGAATGCCTCAGAAAGGGTAGTTTGCCAGCGATTGAATTGGACCGAACCAGGCTGGACAGGATCCTTAAGTCTGCCCTCTTCTCAAAACTGCTGTTGCTTCAGTTATGCCTGGCCAATCGACAGGAATCCCCACCCTCCTATGATGGGCTAATGAGAGAAATTCGAGGGGTTAAAAAAAGGCGACCCTGGGAGGGACTTGCACCAATAGCTGCTGCTACGACCCGAGTGACTGAGGGTGACCCGTCAAGTGAAGTTCAGGTGTAGAGGTTGGCAGTTAATGAGTGCTCTGAGAAGGAAAAGTGTGTGCCACCATGGGGTGAACTGCTGAGAGAGTTCAGGGAAATAAAAAACAGTCTCTTTATGAAGGCCGCTCCTGAAAGTACAGGCCCCGACCCTCATCTGACTGCATCTGCTATGGGGGTGGGGGTACCCACACATGCATCTCCTGCTGATAACAGGTCAAAACTCAATGTCTTGACCATGGAAGTTGGGGAAATTGATGAGATACCTCCAAATGCTTATCATGCCGCAGACCAAGATGGCCCCAAGGTTCCCAGTTAATAGTACCCCTGACCTGGCCCCCAGTGTGACTCCTAGGCCAGCTCAAACTCCAGAAAGTATGTTTTGCTATAATTCTGGGAAAGATGGGCACATGAAGAGAGAGAGAGTGCCGTTCCCCAAAGGACCCAGACAAAGTGGTATATAGGCTATAGGGAGAGCTTCAGAGAAGAAATCAGTGGCTAAGAGGTGCACAAAATGATTACAGTGAGGGTCTCAGAAATGCTAACTCATGTCCCTTTGTGGCAAGGTCAGTTGCCCAGGCCCCCACTACTGCCTCTCCAGACTGGTCCAGAATAGTGGGTCCCTCCATGGAGAGCACTGTAAAGGTGAATGGAGTGTCTGCCAGAGCTGTATTAGACAGTGGCTCCCAAGTGAGAATTATGTTCCAAGACTGGTATCAGAAGTATTTGTCTGATGTACCCTTACCACCATTGGAGGGGCTGCATGTCCGGGGGTTAAGTGAGAAGGCCTACCCCTACTCTGGATGTATCTGAATTTGGCTGTCTTTTCCCACCTCCATGGCTGGAATGGCATGGCAAGTAGAGACCCTGGCTTTAGTGGGTCCCCCTACTGGACTGTATGATGGGGTTCCTCTACTAATTAGGATGAATGCACATATGTTTGGAAGGCTGGCACAGTTGTGTTATGAAAAACAGGGATCAAAGACTAGTAGAGCTTTAAGAATTCTGGCCTTGATCAAGAAGGCCTATGAGGCACAGAGAGATGCTAAAAAAGTGGAACCAGAGGAACCGGTTGGAGTTGTCTGGAGGAAGGATCCCGAGTCTCTGATCCTGGCGCCAAATGCCCAGTGTACCCTACAGGGGGAAGTCCTTATCAGAAAGGATGTCAAGAATAAAATCCTCATGCTGGATGCACCAGACGATGGGAAATTGCTGGAAGGACTGTTGGTCAAGCCTAGCAATTTGCCTGCCAGAGCCCATGCTTATGCCAGAAGGGTAATGGTCCAAGTTCATAATGTGTCTGACAGAGAGATTCGACTAAATAGAGGTTGCACCCTGGCTAATGTACATTGCGCAGATACTGCAGTGCTACCCAGTAACAAGTGTTTGGGGAAAAATGACAGAATGATGCCCAACTTGTTTGATTTTGGGGACTCCCTGTTGCCAGCTGAATGGAAGATGAGAATCAGTAGAAAGCTTGCCCAGAGAGACCAGGTGTTTTCTTTAAAGGAATGGGATGCGAGATGTGTGCAGGGAGCTGAGCACCACATCCAGCTGCATGATGAAAGGTCATTTCTTGAAAGATCTCGATGCCTGGCCCCTGCTGACATATATGATGTGAGACGACATCTGCAAGAGATGCTTGTTGCTGGAGAAATACAAGAATCCAGAAGCCCTTATGCTTCCCCTATCGTGGTAGTGAGAAAAAAGAATGAGACATAAGGAAGTGCGTGGATTATCGCACTTTAAACCAGCGGACTATTCCTGATCAGTATACAATGTCCTGTATTCAGGATGCTTTAGACTGCCTGAATGGTAGCAAGTGGTTCTCTGTGCTGGATCTTCGCAGTGGGTACTACCAGATCCCGATGGCCCCAGAAAACCATGAGAAGACTGCCTTTATCTGTCCGCTTGGCTTCTATGAATTCATGAGTATGCCTCAAGGGATTTCAGGCACCCTAGCCACTTTTCAATGATTGATGGAGTGTGCAGTGGGGGACATGAACTTATTAGAGTGCCTGGTATACCGAGATGATGTTATTGTGTTTGGCAGATCACTGGAGCAACATGAGAGCAGATTATTCAAGGTATTGGACCGACTGGAAGACTTTGGCCTAAAACTGTCCATCGATAAATGTCAGTTCTTCCAAACCTCTGTAAAGTATGTGAGACATATAGTCCCCACAGAGGGAACAGAGACGGACCCAAGTAAAGCTGAGGCCTTGACCATCTGGCCACAGCCCTACAATCTAAAAGAACTGCAAAGATTCCTGGGATTCTGTGGCTACTATCGCTGTTTCATCAAGGACTATTCAAGAGTGACCCGTCCTTTACTTAATCTTACTCAAGGTTACCCTCCTACCCACAAAAAATATAAGAGGTCAACTCCCCCTGAGACTGAGAGTGAATTTCCGTTCAAATGAAGTTTTTGGGGCACGATGGACACCTGATTGTGAAGCTGCTTTTCATGAGATTATATATCAACTTGCCCAAGCTCCTGTCCTGGCCTATGCAGAGCCAGCAAAACCCTATGTCCTACACACTGATGCTAGTTTGCAAGGTTTGGGGGCTGTGTTGTACCAGGAGCATGAGGATGGCCTGAGACCTGTGGCCTTTGCCAGTAGAAGCCTGATCCCATCCAAAAAGAACTATCCTGTACATAAGTTAGAGTTCCTAGCTTTGAAGTGGGCCATTGTTGACCAATTCCACAAGTACTTGTATGGGGCTAAGATACTAGTAAAAACTGACAATAATCCTTTGACCTATGTGCAGACTTCAGCTAAGTTGGATGCTACTGGCCAGAGGTGGCTTTCGGCTTTATCTACATGTGACTGTGCTGTTGAATACAGAGCAGGCCTGAACCACATAGATGCTGATGCTCTCTCATGGAGGCCTGCTCCCCAGAATGACTGGGTCAGACTGTCAGAACTTGATATCAGAGCACTTTGCCAGAAGTTTGACAGGGAGGAACAAATGTCCACAGACGCAGTGGACTGCATGGTGGATTGTGTGGGACCCTCTGAGAATTGCATACTTGCTGGTTATTGCCACTTTTCTGCAATAGACATTGGTGCACTGCCTCAGCTGGACAATGACAGTATTCAGTGGGCTCAATCTCAAGATCCTATGATCAAATCAGCTCTAGAAGCCCTCTACGCAGGTAAAGATGTATCCAAGTTACGCGCCACTGATTTGAGAACTGCATTGTTATACAAGGAAGGTCCTAAGTTGAAGCTGATTAATAGACTGTTATACACAGAAACAGTAGACAGAGGGGGACAAATAGATAAACAACAGCTAGTTTTGCCCACTGCCTTTCGAGACTTGGTGCTGAGGTCCCTACACAACCACATGGGGCACCTTGGCATAGACAGAACACTTGACTTGGTGAGATCCAGATTCTATTGGCCTAAGATGGGGGCTGATGTTGAACAACACATTAGAACTTGTAGTCGCTGTTTACAGAGGAAAGCTTTGCCCCAGAGGGCTGCCCCTCTAGTTAACATCATCACCAGCACCCCCATGTAGCTGGTCTGTATTGACTTTCTGAGTTTGAAGCCAGATCAAAGAAATATCAGTAATGTGCTGGTGGTCACTGACCATTTTACAAAATATGCTCAAGCTTTCCCCACCAATGACCAGAAGGCATCCACTGTGGCAAAGGTGCTTATAGAAAACTTTTTTTGTTCACTATGGGGCGCCACAAAGAATCCATTCTGATCAAGGGAGGGACTTTGGGAGTCATCTGATCAAAGAGATGCTTTCTCTGTGGAGAGTGCGAAAGTCCAGAACCACCCCTTACCACACCCAGGGGGACCCACAGCCTGAACGTTTCAACTGCACTTTGCTAGATATGCTAGGCACCCTCCACCCAAAGGACAAGCCCAGCTGGAGCCAACAAATTAGCACCCTAGTACGTGCCTACAACTGCACCAAAAGTGATGCCACTGGGTTCTCCCCTATCGTCTGATGTTTGGAAGAGAAGCCCGACTACCGGTAGATGTCTGTTTTGGACTTTTCCAAGATGGGGTTCGAGCTGATAACCATTTACAGTATATGCAAAAGTTAAAGGCCCAACTAAATCATGCGTACCAACTGACTCAAACCATGGTTGCCAAAATAAATCTGCCCAACAAGGAAAGATATGATAAAAAAGTGAAAACACTGGAACTCCAGGAGGGAGATCGGGTGTTGCTAATGTAACCCCTAGATGGCGCTATCCCAGGGGCTACTACCCCTGCCTGATTTGCCACTAACAGGTTGAGGGGCCTGGATCCAATGGCGGGTGCCTCCACCCAGAGGTCAGGGTTTGCAATAGTTAAACTAACTTGGTCACAGCCCTCTGGGACACTGCAACCCCCTTTCTTCCCACTAGTGGCCCACACAATATATCAGAATTACCTTCACAGTATACACTTACCCCCAGGTCTGGTTCCGCACTGGGACCTCCTGTGAAATGAGATACAGTGCAACAATCACAGTACAGTACTTTAACATAGACAAATACCTCAGGCAGTATAACTTTGCTGAAACAAGCAGCTCTGATTTATTTAGAGGTATATAACAAGGACAGGGGAAATCAGGTTAATTAGCTTATCACCTAATAATCTACCTATGGCTCTGTGCACAGGCCTATCCTATCAGTTACTGTCCCTGGGTACCCAAGCCCTAGTGGCTAGTCAAACCGTGGCAGCTGGTAGGGGCCCTTTCACCAGAGAAAGGAGAATTAAACAGTCAGCAGTACAGTAATTCCATTTGATTTAATGTAGCATTCAACAGGAACGACCAATTAATTACTCACGACCTCCAAATAGATAGGGTCCTTCAATGTCAGCAGGCTCACTTGAGGTACACAAACCTCTTCACACATCCATATAAAGAAAGTACTATACCAGGCAGGCCGCATCTGTATCCCGATCGCAATTACTGCACAATACCGGAGAACACACAGCAGATTCAGTTCCTGACAGACCGAGTGCAATTTTCAGCAATTCTTCCAGTCTTCTACAGGGTGAGCCTGGTTTCTACTCTTCAGAGATCCTTTGATTCTTTTCACAGGACAGATTCAGTCCTAACAAGCTATTACACAAGCTGCAGACACGAACTCTGGGCCTTCACACGTTTTTTGACTAAAACTGCACACTGAAAAGCACAGGGTTTCTTTCCTTCACTTTCAGATCTCAAACTGAAACTCCCAACAGACAAAAACGGGCACTTCCTTTGAGTTCCTCCCAGTTCTTGACTGGATTGGCTGTCACTCACAATAGACTGCTGCTGTTGGTCCAAAAGGCACCGAAGTCTAAACTACATCTCCCAGAGTCACTGCCCATACAATCCTCTTGTGGCTGGCTCAGATTATGAGTCCCAAGTTCTGATTCAGTCAAGGCATCATTTTAGAGCTAGTTTACCCCACACTGATTGGTCCAGTTCAGCAGTTCAAAACCAGAATGGGGAACTAGGCAGACAGTTCTGACTGCAAAGAAAGCAGGTTAGACAAACTGTAATTTTATTATTACTGTAAATGATTTCTGGCAATCAGTTACATCTTTCAGACAGGTTCCTTGCACTCCTAGTGACTGCAAAAAGGGGTGAATTGGCAGCAGCTTGGTGGTACTCAATCAAAGAAACACACAGTCCCCATACAAACTAATTATGTCTGCAAGCAGACAGCTCTTAAAGAGACAGTACCAGAGGTTCTAAACACTCACTGATAAATGGCAAAGCATAAACACCATTCAGGCTTGGAGCATTCAAGCAAGCTCCTGAAGTCTTTTAGGGAACCCCCATTTGCAGGGGTTACACCCTTCCTGGCCTGGAAAAGCTTGACGTCCGCTACAAGCAAGTACCCCATAAGTTTCAACTGCAACCATATACATTTGCATTAGGCTCACACATGTAATCATCAGTCAATACATCATTTTACCAGAACCATTTCTGAAACATTGCAGTAGTCACTCTTTACACAGTATAACACACACATTGTACCAACTCAAGTTATTACCTCTTGTACATGAAACCTGAGAGAGGGACCCTTCCCTATCAGTTACCTTGGGGCTGGACAGGGCAAGGGCACCATACTTAGAGGGCAACACAAGTAACTTGGAGTTAGCACTAACGGCTCAGTTTGGGCAATGAGCTCAGGGACACATACACCCTTTATGGACAACATTGAGAGGCAGGTCCACTGGCGGCCCAGGGAATCATAACTGAGGTGCACCACAGGCTTTACAGCTCGACCAGTCTTTCTAGGGGAGCTGTTACAGTCTCTGCACTCTGAGCCTCATTTTCAGCATTGTTCTCACTTGTCAGGAGTCTCCATGGGGGTAGAGAGCTAGAACTTGGGGCACTTTCAGCTCCAGGAGTTACAGTTTCTGAGTCCACAACATTTGGCTCAGTGGAGAGCTTTCAGACACTGGCAGTGGACTGTCAGGGCACTCAAAATACTCTTCTTGTTCGTGTATCACCAGTCTGCCCAATCTATCATTTTCCTCCCTGAAAGCTCAAACAGTTCAACCATGCACAATGATTCCATTTCATCTGATCTGATGCTTTGCACTTCACTTTCTGGAGCATTGGCTCCAGGATGAAACTGGGGCATAGACAGTCCAGAAGGCCCAGCTTGTCTCCAGTATTGACTAGAGTTGCCCAGAACAATTGACTCAGTTAAGTAAGAAGGATAGTATTCAAAGTCACTCTCACTTTCTTCTGATATGGACTGACAGTCATGCTCAACTGGGACTTGTGCAGGGGAACACTTAACTCTGCTTCTGTAGGTGCAGACTTCCTTGATCTTTTCTTAGCAGCAGCTCTAGTCACTGGTCCAGAGGGGGCATCTTCTGGGGGCTCAGACCAATCAGGATTTGTCCAATGGGTAGTAAATGATTTCTATGCATTGTTTTACATCTTTTAATTGTTCTCAGGCCTTACTTTGTACACTGGCAGATCATCTAGTTTGCCCACTACAATGTGAGGAGATGGTGCCATCTGTCAGCAATCTTGTGTTTGCCATGCAGTCCCAGATTTCTTAGCAATACCCGATCTCCCTCCTGGAGTTCCTGTGCTTTCACCTTTTATCATACCTTTCTTTGTTGGCCAGATTTCTTTTGGCAGCCATGGTTTGAGCCAGTTGGTACGCATGAGTTAGCTGGGCCTTTAACTTTGCACATACTGTAAATAGTTGTCAGCTTGAACCCCATCAGGAGAGACCCAAAACACACATCTACGGTAGTCAGCTTCTCTTCCAAACATCAGGCGGTAGGGGAGAACCCAGTGGCATCACTTTTGGTGCAGTTATAAGCATGTACCAGGGTGCTAATTGTTGGCTCCATCTAGGCTTGTCCTTTGGGTGCAGGGTGCCTAGCATATCTAGCAAACGGTTGAAACGTTCAGGCTGTGGGTCCCCTGGGGTGGTAGGAGTGGTTCTGGACTCTCACTCCCCACAGAGCATCTCTTTGATCAGACGACTCTCAAAGTCTCTCCTTGATCAGAATGGATTCTTTGTGGAGCCCCATAGTGAACAAAAAGTTTTCTCTGAGTACTTTGGCTACAGTGGATGCTTTCTGGTCTTTGGTGGGGAAAGCTTGGGCATATCTCGTGAAATGGTCAGTGACCACCAGCACATTACTGATATTTCTTTGATCTGACTCCAAGCTCAGAAAATCAATACAGACCAGCTCCATGGGTGCACTGGTGGTGATGTTAACAAGGGGCAGCCCTCTGGGGCAAAGCTTTCCTCTGTAAGCAGCATACAAGTTCGAATGTGTTGCTCCACATCAGCCCATCTTAGGCCAATAGAATCTGGATCTCACCAAGTCAAGTGTTCTGTCTATACCAAGGTGCCCCATGTGGTTGCAAGGACCTCAGTACTGAGTCTCGAAAGGCAGTGGGCACTAGTTGTTGTTTGTCTACTTGTCCCCCTGTCTACTGTTTCTCTGTATAACAGTTTATTGATCAGTTTCAACTTAGGACCTTCTTTGTATAACAGTGCAGTTCTCAAATCCAGTGGGCGTAATTTGGACACATCTTTTCCTGCGCCACAGGGCTTCTAAAGCTGCTTTGATCATGGGATCGCGGATTGAGCCCGCCGAGATACTGTCATTGTCCCAGCTGAGGCAGCACCAATGTCTATTGCAGAAAAGTGGCAATACAGCAGGTATGCAATTTCAGAGGGTCCAGCAATCACCATGCAGTCCACTGCGTAAATGGACATTTGTTCCCCTGTCAAACTTCGGCAGAGTGCGAATGTCAGTCTTCGCCAATCGGACCCAATCATTCTGGGAACAGGCTCTGGAGAGAGAGCATCAGCATCTATGTGGTTCAGACCTGCTCGTGGTATTCGAGGAGCATAGTCATATATGAATGCAGAAAGCCACCTATGGCCAGTGGCATCCAACTTAGAGGAGTCTGCACATAGGTCAAAGGATTATTGTCAGTTTTACATAGTATTTTAGCCCCATACAAGTACTCATGGAATTGGTCAACAATAGCTCACTTCAAAGTTAGGAACTCTAACTTATGCACAGGATAGTTCTTTTCGGATGGGGTCAGGCTTCTACTGGCAAAGACCACTGGTCTCAGGCCATTCTCGTGCTCTTGGTAAACACAGCCCCAACCCTTGCAAGCTAGCATCAGTGTGCAGGACGTAAGTGTTTTCTTGGATCGGCATAGGCCAGCACTGGAGCATGGGTAAGTTGATATATGATCTCATGAAAAGCAGTCTCACAATCAGGAGTCAGCGGGCTCAAATACTTCACTTGGATGAAAATACTCTTCAGTCTTGAGGCGCTCTTTTTGGTATTTTTGTGGGTTGGGGATACCCTTGAGTAAGGTTAAGTAAAGGCAGGATCACTCTTGAATAGTCCTGAAGTAGGCGCCGATAATAACCACAGAATCCCAGGAATCTTTGCAGTTCTTTTAATTTTTGGGCTGTGGCCAGGTGGTCAAAGGCCTCAACTTTACTTGGATTAGGTCTCTATTCCCTCGGTGGATACTATGTGTCCCACATACTTTACTGATGTTTGAAAGAATTGACACTTATCAATGGACAGTTTAGGGCCAAAGTCCTCCAGTCGGTCCAATACCTTAAATAATCTGCTCTCATGTTCCTCCAGTGAGCTGCCAAACACAATAACATCATCTAGGTATACCAGGCACTCTAGTAAGTTCATGTCCCCACTGCGCTCCATCAATCGTTGAAAAGGGCTGGGGCACCTGAAATCCCTTGAGGCATCCTCATGAATTCATAGAAGCCAAGCCGGACAGATAAAGAGCCGTCTTCTCCACGGTCCTCTGGGGCCATCGGGATCTAGTAGTACCCACTGCGGAGATCAACACAGAAGAACCACTTTGCTCCCGTTTAGACAGTCCAAAGCATCCTGAATGCGGGGCATTGTGTACTGATCAGGGATAGTCCGCGTTTAAGGTCCGATAATCCACACACATCCTTACTGTTCCATTCTTTTTCCTCACTACCACAATGGGGAAGCATAAGGGCCTGGATTCTTGTATTACACAAGGCTAACATCTCTTGCAGATGCCGTCCCACATCATCTATGTCAGCAGGTGCCAGGCGTCAGACCTCTCATGAAATGGTCTTTCGTCATGCAGCGGATATTGTGCTCAGCTCCTTGCGCATCACCATCCCATTCCTTTAAAGAACACCTGGTCTCTCTGGGCAAAGCTTCTCACTGATCCTCACTTTCCATTCAGCTGGCAGCGAGACTCGCAAATCAAACAAGTCAAGCGTTACTCTGTCATTTTTCCTTGAACTCTTGCTGCTGGGTAGCACTGCAGTGTCTGCACAATGCACATTAGCCAGGATGCAACCTCTGTTTACTCGAATGTCTCTTTCCGACACATTATGAACTTGGACCATTACCCTTCTGGCAAAGAATGGGCTCTAGCGGGCAAATACTAAGCTTGACCAACTAGTCCTCTGGCAATTTTCCATCGCCTGGTGCATCCAACATTAATATTTTATTCTTAACATCCTTTCTGATACTGGACCTCTCCCTGTAAGGTACACTGGGCATTTAGCCAGGATCAGAGACTCAGGATCCTTCTTCCATACAATTCCGACCAGTTCCTCTGGTTCTGTTTTTCAGCATCTCTGTGCCTCATAGGCCTTCTTAATTAAAGCCGAACTCTTAAAGCTCTACTAGTCTTTGACCCCTGTTTTCATAACACAACTGTGCCAGCCTTCGACATATGAGCATTTGTTCCAATCAACAAAGGGACACCATCATACAGTCCAGTGGGGGACACACTAAGGCTAGGGTCTCTCTTGTTCGCCACTCCAGCCACGGAGGTGGGGAAAGACAGCCAAATTCGGATATACCGGAATAGGGGTAGGCCTTCTACATAACCCCAATAGCAGTCCTTCTAATGGTTGTAAGAAGGCACTTCTACAATGCTTCTGATACCAATCCTGGAACATAATTGTCACTTGGGAGCCACTGTCTAATACAGCTCTTGTAGACACTCCATTCACCTTTACAGTGGTCTCCATGGAGGGACCCACTATTCTGGACCAGTCTGGAGAGGCGGTAGTGGGGGGCCTGGGCAACTGACCTTGCCACAAAAGAGCGTGATGTAGCATTTTGGTGCCCTCACTGGGATCATATGGTGCACCTCTTAACCTACTGATTTCTTCTCCAAGCTCTCCTTGTAGCCTATACAACTTTGTCAGTGTCTTTTGGGGACTGGCATTCCTTTCATGTGCCCATCTTTCCCCACAATTATAGCAAAACATACTTTCTGGAGTTTGAGCTGGCGAGGCCACACACTGGGAGCTAGAGCGGGGTTATTACTAACTGGAAACCTGGGTGCCATCTCTGTCTGCGGCGTGATAAGCATTTGGAGACATCTCGTCAGTTTCTGCACTTCCATGGTCAAGGAATTGAGTTTGGAGCTGTTATCAGCAGGAGATACATGGGTGGTACCCCCACCCCATAGCAGATACAGTCGGATATAGGTCAGGGCCCGTGCTTGCAGTGGCGCTTCATAAAGGGACTGTTTTTGAATTCCCGGATCTCTCTCAACAGTTAGCCCCATTGTGGCATATCTTTTTCTTGTCAGGCACTCATCAAGAGCTGTCAACCTCTGCCCTGAACTTCACTTGATGGGTCACCCTCAGTCCTATGAATTAAATACAGCTGTTGGTGCAAGGTACCTCCCGAGGTGCAGTTCTTTCAACTCCTCGAATTTCTCTCATTAACTCATCATAGGAGGTGGGGATCGAGTCAGTTGCCAGGTAGTAACTGAAGCAACAGCAGTTCTGAGAAGGGGCAGACTTAAGTTCTGTCCAGTCTGGTTCGGTCTGAAGTTCAATCGCTGGCAAACTACCTTTCTGAAGGCATTCTTGCAACAATTTTCCAGCCGAGAGACATACACAGACAACAACTCCCTTGGTACTGTGTGCATTTCTTACTCTCCACCATAGGTCCTCATCAGAATCTGGGCTCCCATACACATTCTCCAAGGCCTCAAGATAGGCCTGTGCAGTCGCTCAGGGTTACTGGCCCGTTTAGCACGGATGGTAGCCAGGGCAGGACCTCGGAGGCTCTCACTAACCCTCTTCGAGCTTTTCTAGCCTTCAGCATTGCCATTCTAGCACTTGGGGGCAACATAGTCTATCCAGGTCTCCCAGTCATCCTCCCCTTGGGGGGGTGGGAGGTGCCAGAGAAGATCCTCAACCCGGTAAGAGTCGTGACTAATGGCAGGTGCAGAAATAGGAGTCTGCATTGGTTCAGCCACCATTACGGGCACTGGAGCAGGAGAGGGTGTTGGGGAGAACACCCAGGTGGCAAGAATAGTTTCTTCAAGTCCTCCACAGTTTCCCTCTCCCAGCAACCATTCAGCAAATTTCTCCTCAAAAGTTTCAGATAGTGGTGAGGCTGATTCCCCCTGAGGTCTTACTGTCCTTAGTTATCACTCTCCAAGCAGTGAGGCTCCCTCTGGGGTAATGGTCTGTGGCACTTTGGAGCTATCTTGGGATCCTTAAACTCTACTGGGGCCAGGGAAAGTGTGGGTGAGCAGATTAGCATGCCGACCCACCACCACAGGGTTTTGTAAACCTTCCACCTTGGAAAGTACTCCTGCACAGTGTCCGTATTGATACCAGGATGTCCAGGATAAGCATAGCATTTTGAAGGTCGACCTCCTCCCAGTACACCACTCCACCAGCCGTGCACAGCCACTTCTGTCGGGTACCCATTTTTTCTTAACAGTGGTTCGTAAATATGGCCACTAGAGGACACACAATCCCAGCGGTGAGCCTCAAGATGTAACCCCTAGATGGCGCTATCCCAGGGGCTACTACCCTGCCTGATTGCCACTAACAGGTTGAGGGGCCTGGATCCAATGGCCGGGTGCCTCCACCCAGAGGTCAGGTTTTGCAATAGTTAAACTAACTTGGTCACAGCCCTCTGGGACACTGCAACCCCTTTTCTTCCACTAGTGGCCCACACAATATATCAAATTACCTTCACAGTATACACTTACCCCAGGTCTGGTTCGGCACTGGGACCTCCTGTGAAATGAGATACAGTGCAACAATCACAGTACAGTACTTTAACATAGACAAATACCTCAGGCAGTATACTTTGCTGAAACAAGCAGCTCTGATTTATTTAGGGGATATAACAAGGACGGGAAATCAGGTTAATTAACTTATCACTCTAATAATCTACCTATGGCTCTGTGCACAGGCCTATCCCTATCAGTTACTGTCCTGGTACCCCAAGCCCTAGTGGCTAGTCAAACCCGTGGCAGCTGGTAGGGCCCTTTCACACAGAGAAAAGGAGAATTAAACAGTCAGCAGTACAGTAATTCCATTTGGATTTAATGTGGCAATTCAACAGGAGCGACCTGAATTAGTACTCCGACCTCCAAATAGATAGGGTCCTTCAATGTCAGCAGGGCTCACTTGAGGTACACAAACCTCTTCACACACATCCATATAAAGAAAGTACTATACCAGGCAGGCGCATCTGTATCCCGATGCCAATTACTGCACAATACCGGGGAGAACACACAGATTCAGTTCCTGACAGACCGAGTGCAATTTTCAGCAATTCTTCCAGTCTTCTCAGGGTGAGCCTGGTTTCTACTCTTCAGAGATCCTTTGATTCTTTTCTGGGACAGTTCAGTCCTAACAAGCTGTTACACAAGCTGCAGACGGAACTCTGGGCCTTACACCGTTTTTGACTAAAACTGCACACTGAAAAAGCACAGGGTTTCTTTCCCTTCACTTTCAGATCTCAAACTGAAACTCCCAACAGACAAAAACGGGCACTTCCTTTGAGTTCCTCCCAGTTCTTGACTGGATTGGCTGTCACTCACAATAGACTGCTGCTGTTGGTCCAAAAAGGCACGAAGTCTAAACTACATCTCCCAGAGTCACTGCCCATACAATCCTCTTGTGGCTGGCTCAGATTATGAGTCCCAAGTTCTGATTCGTCCAAGGCATCATTTTAGAGCTAGTTTACCCACACTGATTGGTCCAGTTCAGCAGTTCAAAACCAGAATGGGAACTAGGCAGACAGTTCTGACTGCAAAGAAAGCAGGTTAGACAAACTGTAATTTTATTATTACTGTAAATGATTTCTGGCAATCAGTTACATCTTTCAGACAGGTTCCCTTTGCACTCCTAGTGACTGCAAAATGGGGTGAATGGCAGCAGCTTGAGTGGTACTCAATCAAAGAAACACAGTCCCCATACAAACTAATTATGTCTGCAAGCAGACAGTAAAGAGACAGTACCAGAGGTTCTAAAAACACTCACTGATAAATGGCTTAAACGCCAAACACCATTCAGGCTTGGAGCATTCAAGCAAGCTCCTGGAAGTCTTTTGGGAACCCCCATTTGCAGGGGGGTTACACTAAGAAATCTGTGACTGCATGGCAAACACAAGATTGCTGATAGGTGGCACCATCTCCCCCACATTGTGGTAGGCAAACTGAATGATCTGCCTGTGTACAAAGTAAGGCTGGCGAATAACTTAAAAGATGTGAAAACAATGTATTAAAATCATTTACTGCCCATTGGACAAATCTTGATTGAGTCTGGACCCCCAGAAAATGACCCCTCTGGACCAGTGACTAGAGCTGCTGCTAAGCAAAAGTCAACAAAGTCTGCACCTACAGAAGCTGAGTTAAAATATTCCCATCCACAAGCAGCAGTTGAACATGACTGTCAGTCCATGTCAGAGGAAAGTGAGTGTGGCTTTGAATACTACCCTTCTTATGAACTGAGTCAGTTGTTTCAGTGCAATCCCCTAGTCAATCCTGGAGATGGAGCTGGGCCTTCTGGACTGTCTAAGCCCCCAGCTTTGTCCCTGGAGCCAATGCTCCCAGAAAGTGAAGTGCAAAGCATCAAGTCAGATGATATGAAATCATTGTGTATGGTTGATCTGTCTGAGCTTTCAGAGGAGGAAAATGATGAACTGGAACAGACTGGTGATATACCAGAACAAGAAGAGTATTTTGAGTGCCCTGACAGTCCACTGCCAGTGTCTGAAAGCTCTCCATGTGAGCCAAGTGTTGTGGACTCAAAGATTGCAAGTCCTGGAGCTGAAAGTGCCCCAAGTTCTAGCCTCTTTACCCCAATGGAGACTCCCCTGACAAGTGAGGACAATGCTTAAAATGAGGCTTAGGGTGCAGAGACTGTAACAGTTCCCCTAGAAGGACTGGTTGAGCTGTAAAGCTTGTTGTGCATCTCAGTTATGATTCCCTTGGGAGGCCTGTGGACTTGCCTCTCAATGTTGTCCATAAAGGAGTATATGTGTCCCCAAGCTCATTGCCCAAACTGAACATCAGTGCTAACTCCAAGTTACTTGTGTTGCCCTCTAGGTATGGTGCCCCTGCCCCATCCAGCCCCAAGGCAGCTGATAGGGAAGGGCCGCCTCTCTGCAGGTTTCATGTACAGGGGGTAATAACCTGAGTTATGGTGCAATGCATGTATAATACTGTGTAAAAAGTGATGTACTGGAAAGTTTCAGAAATGTGTTTCTGGTAAGTTGATTTGTTGACTGATGATTACATGTATAAGCCTAATGTGATACTGATGTAAATGTATATGGTTATATTGAAACTTATGGGAGTATTTACTTGACGTGGATGCCAAGTTTTTCCAGGCCAGGAAGGGTGTAACTCCCCTGCAAATGGGGGTTCCCAAAAGTCTTCCCGGAGCTTGCCTGAATGCTCCAAGTCTGAACGGTGTTCGGTGTCTGAGCTGTTTAAATGTGGTTCCAAGTGAGTGCTATTTGAGCCTCCATGTACTGTCTCTTTAAGAGCTGTCTGCTTGCAGACTTAGTTTGTATGGGGGGGGGCCTGTGTATTTAATGCTTGAATTCCGTCCGAGCTGCTGTCAATTCGCTCCATTTCTGCCGTCGCTACATGTGCAGAGGGAGCCTTGTTGAAAGATATAACTATTTGCCAGACATCATTTGGAGTGACTGAGAAAATATAGTTTGTCTAACCTGTCTTCATTTCAGCGTGAACTGTTTCAGTGTAGCCCTTTCATTTTGGTCCTGAACTGCTGAAATGGACCAATCAATGGGGAGGGGTTCCTTAAAATGGAGCCTGTGGATGAATCGGAACTTGGACTCTCAAGTTTGAGCCAGTCACAAGGGAATGTGTGGGCAGTGACTCTGGAAATGTAGGTTTGTCCTTGGTGCCTTTTTTCACCAACAGAGGGAATCTCATTGTGAGTGACAGCCGAACCATCCAACAGAATGGTGTGGAGCTAAATGAAATGCCCTGCTCTGTGGCTGGAAAGATCAGATCAGTTGTGACAGTGAAGAGAGAAGGAGCTCTGTGCTTCTGCGGTGTATAGTTTTACGCTGGAAGCGCATGTGAGGCCCCTAGGTTCGGCCTGCAGCCGTTGTAAGTGCCAGTTTGGACTGAATCCGATTTGTGAGGAGAAAGAAGGAAGTTTGAAGAGTGGAAACTAGGCTTACCCTGTAAAGGACTGGAGAAATTGCTGAATCGCGCTCGGTCTGTCAGGAACTGAAGCTGCTGTGTGTGCTCCCGGGTATTTTGCAGTAAGTGCGATCGGGATTGAGGAGCAGCCTGCCTGGTATAGTACTTTCCTTTTACATATGAATGTGCATAGTGCTTGCGGGGAATCACTATTTCCAATCCCCTGTGCTGTGTGCTGTGTATTAAGCTGGAAGCAAATCCCAGCTTGTCTCGGACTAAATCTGTTTGGTATCTACTGCAGTGGGGTCCAGTCACAGGGACATTGCCTCCATGTCCTGTTGTTCTGGCAACTCAGAAGTACATCCACTATCCGGTTCTCAGCTTGGGTATTGTGAGTACAAATCAGTGTATTCCCCTGCAGCCTGTTTTCAATTACAAGTGTGTCATCTAATTATTGTTGTTTCACTTCTCCATGGACTGAGCCATCCGGCTCCAGATTACAGCTGGGTGTTGTGCATATATTTTCTTCTACAGGGCCCTGTCCATCTACACCTGCCGGCCAACCCCGGGCAATGGACCTGGCTAGCCCCCCCAACCTGGGTACCCAGTGTGTGACTTTTTAGACTCTGTATGTGTGCACAGTACTGTGATTAAATTCTGCCAATTAACCTGATCTCCCCCTCCCATGTTTTATTCCCCCTAAATAAACCAGATTTGATGTTGTTAAACTTTAAACTGTCTGAAGTGTCAGTACCTACATATCAAGCATTGTATTGGTTTGTGTATGTTGATTAACCTTATTTTACAGGGGGTTCCCAGAGACGAACCTCAGAATCAGTCTCGAGGGTAAGTGGTACTTCATGACTGAACAGTGTGTATATGTGGGGTATGGTATTGCGACTGTAACTTCTGTGCATTGTGTGAGCCACTAGAGGGAATAAAAGGGGGTCTCAGTGTCCCAGAGGGCTGTGACCAAGCTAGTCTAACCACTACAAACCCTGATCTCTGGGTGGAGGCACCCACCATAGAACCTAGGCCCCTCAACCTGTCAGTAGTCCAGCAGGCAGGGGTAGTAGCCCTTGGGATAGTGCCACCTGGGGGTTACACCAGTACAAGAAGTTCTGTATGCTAACTTTACCATGTCTGATGCTCTTTCTCAAGACAGGGGACTGGCTCTATTCACTAGACATGCAGGATGCTTACTTGCTGATCTCGGTCTTTCCCCCTCAGAGGAAGTTTCTCCATTTCACCTTTCAGGGCAAGTACTATCAGTTCAAAGGGCTGCCCTTTGGCTTGTCCTCTGTGCCATGGGTCTTTACCAAGTGCTTAGTAGCGGTCGCAGCATCTGTCAGAAGGGAGGGACTGTATGTCTTCCCTTATCTGGACAATTGGTTCCTGAAGGCCCTGTCCAGAGAACAGCTTCTGCTAACTCTGGAGAAAACTCTCCAACTTTTTCACTCCCTGGGCATCCCTGTCAGTCTACCCAAGTCAGTTCTGACACTGTCCCAAAAATTGCTGTATATAGGGGCGGTTCTGGACTCAGTGCAGGGGAATGCCTTCCTGCCCCAAAACAGTGCAGAATGCCTCATAGCTCAAGATCAGGAAGTCACCCAGACTCGATACATTCCTGACAGGATATACCTCATTTAGCTGGGCCTAATGGCAGCTGCCATACCCACTGTTCTACTGACCGGAATCCATACGCATATACTCCAGTGGACCCTCTGGGTATAGTGGGTCCAGTGCGTGGATGAGTTAGATCAACCAGTCCTGGTCTCTTTCCCAGTACACAAGGTACTGCAGTAGTGGATGGACCCTTTGAATCTGCTTCAAGGAGTCCCATTCCAGGTCTCTTCCCCAGATCAGATCCTGACCACAGATGCCTCACGTCTGGGCTGGGGAGCTCACCTGGCTCCTTTTCGAACCCAAGCCCAGTGGGAAGCCTCCCTGCATATCAATGTCCTGGAGATGAGAGCAGTGCTCTGTGCCATGTAGGCTTTCCAGGAACATCTTGCTCCAGCTCAACTGCTGGTGCAGTCAGACAATTTAAGCACCGTACATCAACAAGCGGGGGGGTGGAGGGACTTGTTTGTACTCCCTTTGCAGGGAGGCCATGAGAGTGCAGTGCTGAGTGTTAGATCACAGTCTGACACTCCCTGCAGTCCATGTGCCAGGCATGCTAAACACTCTGGCAGACAGTCTCAGCAGGACTCAGTCCAGCATGCATGAATGGGAGCTTCTCTCATTTGTTGCAAAAGACTTGTTCAATATTTATTTATTTATTTATTTAGCTTTTGTTGACCGGGTAAGTGCACTAGACAAATCCTGCCTATTTTCAGGCACGACCCGGGGGAGGGGGATACAGATGAATGCCAACTGACCTTGAACCAGATTAAGCTGTTGGT
Source organism: Neoceratodus forsteri (assembly GCA_016271365.2). Classification (NCBI taxonomy): domain Eukaryota; kingdom Metazoa; phylum Chordata; order Ceratodontiformes; family Ceratodontidae; genus Neoceratodus; species Neoceratodus forsteri. The sequence goes on along the minus strand of CM028133.1, from coordinate 36,484,479 downwards.
GGTATATTTACTGTATGAGGGAAATTTGGCCAGGACACCGGAAATCCCTACTCTTTCGATAAGTGCCATGGGATCTTTTAACATCCCACCTGAACTACACTTAGTCAGGCAGATGGGACCTCGGTTTAACGTCTCATCTGAAAAGCGGCCACCTCAGAAGTGCAGCACCCTCTCATGCTGCACTACAGTGTCAGTACTGGGATATTAACACAAGTGCCAGATGTGGGAACTGAACCCACAGCTCTCTGATCTCCCGGCCTCAGAGGCGAGTGTGCTACCTACTGAGCCACTGACACTGACAATACGATAGACGGGGTCATCCAGAGTTGGACCTTTTTGTGTCCCCACTCAACACAAAACTGCCCCATTTCTGCTTGCTAGATCCAGGGCCTGGAGTTTTCTGGCAAGACGCGTTGTCCCTCCTTTGGAGTGAGAGGTTTCTTTATGCAGTCCCTCTGTTTCCTCTGATCCAGAGGGTGCTGATCAAGCTGCAGGTAGAAAGGGCCAGCATGATCCTAGTAGCTCCGTTCTGGTCCTTCTCCTCCTGGGTGGGAGGGTGGTTGGGGTGGGTGGGCGGGCTAGCACCCCACAGCCGAGTCTGCAGAAACAATCAGTGGGCTGTGGAGCAGAGAAGCCAAGAGTCTTAGTTATCACGGCCGAAAACACCCAGGAGTCGAGTTGTAGGAAGCCTTTTCCTGGAAGCAGCTGGTATCACGAGTAAAGCTCCAGGTAGCAGCTTCCTCCCTCATCCTCCCTTCATACTGGTACTATGCACTTTATGAGCTTGACAACTGCATACATGATTTGTATGTTAATTTATTTTCGAACATACAAACATATGAATGTGCCAGCAGAAACAGACCACCCAGTCTATCTAAGTCTGCTTGAATGTGCAGCCAACACCCCTAGTGTGCAGCTGCCCCACTCTATTCCCCTTTGTCATCCCACTGCCACCCCCCACCCTCACTCTCCCCTGTCCCACGCCCTTTTGAAGCTGTTCACAGATTTACAAGATACCACCATTCTGGTAAGGGTTCCATTTTGCTATCACCCTCTCCAAGTGAAATAGTGTCTCCTCATTTCCTTCCTAAATCTCCCCTCTATTTTAGCCCGTACCCTGATGACCCTCCCCCTCCTTAACTTAAAGTCCCCATCTGCCCCATCCTTATTGATTCCCCTCAGATACTTCAATGTCTCTATCATGTCCCCCCCTGTCCCTTCTATCCTCCAGGGTGTGCATATTCAGGTCTCCCAGCCTACTCTCATAGTCTGTCCCTTCCATTCCACTTATCATCTTTGTTGCCCTCCTCTGCATCCCCTCCAGTAACCTGATATCACACTTTAGGTATGGCCTCCAAAACTGCACACAATACTCTAAGTGCGGCTTTACCAGCAACCTGTAGAGGGGCAAGATCAACTCTCTTCGCCTGGACGAAAACCCCCTTGCTATGCACCCCAGCATTTTGTTCGCTTTTGCAGCTGCTCTCTTGCGTTGGGCAGTGTTATTCATGGTCCCTGTTATCATTGCCCCTCGGTCCTTCTCCTCCTCAGTGATCCCCAGCTTAACCCCCCAGCCAGTATTCTCTGCTTGGGTTCTTCACCCCAAAGTGCATAACCTTATACGTCTTTGCATTGAACCCCAGCCGCCACCTCTCTGACCACTCTTCTAGCTTGTGTAGGTCCCCCTGCAGCTGCTTCCATCCCTCCTCTCCATCCACCACTGCTCTGATTTTGGTGTCATCAGCGAACAGACTTATGTTGCTCACCACCCCATGTGCAATGTCTGATATGAAGAGCCCAAACCATACTAGCCCCAACACAGGGCCCTGTGGCACCCCACTCATCACCAGCCTTGGAGTTGAGTGCTCCCCTCTCACCACAACCCATTGCAGCCTGCCACTCAGCCAGCTTGTAATCCAGTTCATCATTTTTGCCCCTACCCCTACACCAGTTAGCTTCCCCCCAAGCCACCCATGAAGCACCGAATCGAAGGCCTTGCTGAAGTCCAAGTAAGGAACATCCACCGCATGACCCTTATCCAGCTCACCTGTCAACCAGTCATAATATTGTATGAGGTTGGTTTGACAAGACTTCCCTAAAACAAACTCATGCTGCCTCACATCCTGGAGGCCATTGTCCTCCATGTATGACACCAGTCTTTGCTTTAGTATTGTTTCCATGAGTTTGCACACTGTGGAGGTGAGACTTACTGGATGATAATTACCCGGTTCATCCCTTGGCCCGCTCTTGTGTAATGGTACTACATGTGCCATCCTCCAGTCCAGTGGCACACATCCCGACTCCAGTGAGGTGCTGTACAGATCTGCCAGCGGCTCTGCTAACACCTCCACCATCTCCCTCAGCACCCTGTGGTGGATACCATCTGGCCCTGGTGCCTTGTCTACCTTCAGTGCCCCCAGTCCCTCTAGTACTCTACTTGCCTCAATTCTTCCATCTGTCACCTCCTGTCCCCATCCTCCCAGCCCATGCTGGTAGCGGTCCCCCCTATTCTACCATGAACACTGAGTAAAAGTATTCATTCAGTGCTTCTGCCTGCTCCTCCCCCTTTTCCATCCACTCCCCACTCCTTTTTATCCTCACTATTGTCTCCTTGCACTTCCATTTCTCCTTGATGTATCTGAAAAAGTCTTTCTCCCCCTCATTAATTCCCTGTGCTAATCTCAGCTCCCTCTGGGTCTTGGCTTCTCTCACTTTTCTGGTCACCTCCTTGGACCATCTTGCATATTCCTCCCTGTCCACTTCCTTCCCTGTTCTACTAAACCTCTGGTGCACCACTTGTTTTGCCCTTACCACCTCCACAACCTCGCTGTTCAACCAGCATGGTTTTGTTGCTCTGCTCCTCTTACTCTGTGCCTTGGTGCAGGCTTTTGTTGCCTCTGTAACACCCCATTTAATAATATCCCATTTTAGCTCCACGTCCATCTCCTGCCTTATGCCCTCAAGTTTCCTTTTCAGTACTTTCTGCATCCTCCCAAAGTCCGCCCTCCTGAAGTTTAACACCTGAGTAACTGATTTCTCTGGCTCCCCGCAGAACGTGATATTAAACCACACCGTTTGGTCATCGCTGTCGGCTAGTGGGTCCTCTACCTTTATTTCCCTCACTGCCTCCCCATTCAACAATACCAGATCTAAAGTGTTCTTCAGTCTAGTAGGTACACTAACCAACTGTGTCAGGAGACCCTCCTGGGTCGTGTCCAGGAGCACTTGCTCCCTAGTACTGGAGGTGACCGGAATGCTCCAGTCAGCCCCTGCCAAGTTGAAATCCCCCATGATGACCACCTTCCCTTTTCTACATACCTTTTTGATTTGTCCCACTAACTTCCTGTCAGGCTTCTCAGACTGGGATGGCAGCCTGTATACCACCCCAAACTTCAGTTTCCTACCCCCTGAGTCTAGGAGCTGCAGCCAGATTGTTTCTGTTCTCCTTTCTTCTCCCTCGTCCCTTGTGCATTTGATCCCATCCCTAACATAGACTGCCACCCCCCCTTCCCTTCTTATGGTCCTTCTTGTATAATTTGTATCCTGGGATTGCCAGATCCCAGTCCTGGTGGTCATTTGCCCACGTTGCTGTGACAGCTGCAATAGCCACCCTCCACACTGCTAAGACTGCCTGTAGCTCAGTGGATTTGTTTCCTAGGCTTCTTGTATTCAATGAAACCACCTTCCATAATGTCCCCTTCCCTTCACCAGCCTCCTTCTACACCCTCATTTTTTGGCCGCCCCGAGTCCTTCCCTGCTAGCCTGGGGGTAGGCTATGATTCCATTCTATTGGTTCCCTGCCTACCTGCTGTCCACTTGCCACCCCCCCATCTAGTTTAAATCCACCCTTGTCGCAATATACCTCCCCAGTCTTTGCTTTAATACCTCTTTTCCCTCCCCACTCAGGTGTAGCCTATCCCTTGCAAACAGATTGTTATTATCCCAGGTACTGCCCAGCCACCCAGAACCCCATTTCCCTTAGTTCAACACCATTCTACCAACCATGTGTTCAACTCTCTAATCCTCTCCTTTCTCACTGTGCTTTCGCAGGGTACTGGGAGCACTTTGGAGAAGGCCACAGACTCCCCAGCCTCTTCGCACAACCTTCCCACTTCCTCAGTCCTCTCCCTTGTTATCTCCACCATTTCCCCTGCTAGGTCATTTGTCCCCACATGTACCACAATGTGTAGTTTCCTCCTACCCCTCTTTATGCACCTTAGGATTGCTTGTCCTGCCATGTCTGCCTTTAATCCTGGTATGGACTCCACCCATATCCGACTGTTCCTCTCTCCCTTGCTGCCCCATCTGTTCCCCTTGAGTATGGAGTCCCCCAACATCAGTACACCCCCCTCCTCTTTCCTTGTACCCATACCACCCCCCACCCAGGTTCTCATTTTGGAGCCACTCAAGACTGTGTTTTACCTTGTACCCCAGTGTATTCCCCCCATCCCTCCCAATTAAGACCCCTCCCTGTTTGACTGCCAACCTCCTCTCCCTCCTACCTCTCCAGTATTATCCCTCCCCACCACACCATGCTCAATCTCTCCACTAGTAGTGCCCCTCACTCCCTCCTCTTTGTGAGTGCTGTCCTTTGTGCAATCACCTCCTGCATCCTCTTTCCCATGTGTTGCTAGTAAAGTAAACAGGATCCCTATCCCCTTTGCCTTCTATGTGCTATCTCCTCCCTCCTGCCTACTGCTGCTCCTCTTTTTCTAGGTCCTACTAGAGTCCACCTTTCATCAACTAGCTTCCTGTCTGGTTGGCCCCCTCCCCCCTCCCTTGACCCACTGTTCCTTCTCTGCGGTGCCCCCACAATACTCTCAGATGTCAGCCCTCCTACCGACGCAATCCTCCCCTCATCCCTCAACCTCCCCAGCTCTCTGTCAAGCCACTGAACCTCTTCCTTGAGCCTTCTTAGCCTGTGGCATATTGGGCACCCTCCCAGCCTCCACAGTATATTCATCTGCATTGCTGCCCCACAACCATTGCACCCAACAATCCTACCCATGGTCCACACTACCTATACAGCCTCTCCACACTAACTACCCCTACAGTAAGTAGAATTAACTAATCCTAGCCCAGCCTCTAACAGAAATTTTACCTGATATATTCCAGTTGAAGGCCCCCCACGATATCCACCTATTAGACTAATCAGCAATTTATTGTAGAAGCTATACTCCTATTTGAGACCTACCTATGCTTTTTCCCTGCCCTGTGGCTGCATTATTAGATAGAATTACATGGGCTGAGCCTGAAGCCCCTTCCTCCAATTGCAGGGCAGGTGTTCCCCTATAAATGAACTGTGCTCTGGGAGGGAGGCGGGGAGGGTGAGATTAGGGCCCACACACGACTCTCACGAGAGTGTATCGGCCCTGTATCTGCCCCTCACTGCACCTCCAAGCACTGCAACCTTCTCCGGAGGAAGGTCACACACACACACACACACACAACTGTATTAAACAAGTCAGCACTACTGCCCTGAAGTCCACAGACTGAAAAAGAATTTAAAGCTTATCCAGCAACTAAATCCTTTCCCCAACTGCTCAGCAAAAGAAGGTTCAGACAACCTCTGCCAGACCCTAACTGCTTCTGCATTCTGCAGTACTACTATGTGAGAAGCCCTGGTATTTAAGCCCCAATGAGCTGTTATTTGTCCTCCATATACAGTGTTTTACCATTTTTGTCTTTATTGCACTCAGTGTATGCACTTTGTGTCATTGTCCTTGTAACCACATCACCTGACTGGCTATATTGCTTTGTAATTGTGCTTCTCCCAATCCTTTTCCCCCAGGACACACCGGAAAACGAGCCTCGGCTCAGTGTGCCTCTCCCAGTTACCAATTTTAAATAATAAAATATATATATATATATATATACATACATACACTGATTTCTAGCCCACTCACCCTGCAACAAATAATGAGACCTTAATGAAATTTCCAAACATTTAATCTGTGACTTCCAGTATTTTACATTCTGCGTTTAGGAAAATCCCTTCATTAGTACACTGGTTACCTTTATCCTCATATATATATATATATATATATATATATATATATATGTGTGTGTGTGTGTGTGTGTGTGTGTGTGTGTGTATATAGATATATATATGTATGTGTGTATATATATATATATATATATATATATATATATATACACATACATACAGGGGAATCTTCAATACTAAAGTCCCTTACAATTTCATACCATTAGTCTGTCGACCAACTTCTTCTCATTTAATTCTTAGTACTCATTTTATGAACACACCACTAACCTGTAAGCTATTTTTTCTTTATCTTCATTGAAAAAATAGCTTACAGGTTAACGGTGTATGCTTCTAAAGAATCAAAGTTACAGAACTTTTACAAAGCTGAGGAAAATATTTGGAGAATTGTTGGTTGACGAAAAAGCTACTTTTAACATAAAGAGCGAGGTATATAGCATAACATTTGATACATGTTTGTGTTTACAGCATGAAAAGAAGTTGAAGTATTTAGAGTTAAGGACATACAGGATTTCAGAACTTCCGATAGTGAAGGATGTTAACGAGCTTAAATACAGAATATGAAATTGCCGAACTGTATCATTATAAGATGTCAGTTAACTATTGTATTCTGTTTTGTTTTGTTTTCATTAGTTAGAGCAGTAGTGGGAGTCAGACTTACTAAGAATTAAATGAGAAGAAGTTGATCAACAGACTAATGGCATAAAATTGTAAGGGGCTTTAGTATTCAAGATTCCCTTGTGTGTGTGTGTGTATATATATATATATATATATAGATATATATAGATATATATATATATAGATATATATATAGATAAAGGTAACCCGTGTCCTGATGAAGGGATTTTCCCAAAATGTAGAATGTAAATACTAGAAGTCACAGATTAAATGTTTGGAAATTTCATAAAGGTCTCATTATTTGCTTCAGGGTGAGTGGCTGGAAATCCAGTATATATCTCTTTTGATTTTGCGTAAGCGTATACTGGTCCTTAGTCTCTCCCTAAAAGCAAAGATTAACACTTGTTTGTTTTAAACTTTTTTGAGGTCATGGCTGAACTGGAGTGATCTTTTTTCAGACAATTTTTAAATGAATATACTTTAAAACTGATTATACCCTGGGCGGTCATTTTGTATCGGAAGAATCAAAGGATGGTTTGGACTTCATACGGTGCTATTGGGTACAATTTAAGAAAAATAAAATATTAGAAAATGAAAACTATAGATTAAAGTAATGCACATTGCAAAACATTTTAGCTTGTCAGTTATTAACATCAGCGTGGTGGGGTAGGACAGAGAAATAAACTGTCAGTTCTGTAATCTATGATGAGAATTATTGTGCAACTAACCCTGTTTTGAATTTCTCTGTTGTGCACAGCCCATCTGAAGCCCATGCTGCTGAAATCCAATGTGAACGTGGCACTGGTCAATGCCGGAAAGCTAGCAGACATTACCACTGGTAAGAGATGATCTATGTAAATGAGGATGTGGCTTTTTTTTTGGGGGGGGGGTCTGGGGAAAGAAACAGACCACCCTGAAAACTGAGAAGCATGGCGTGTGTGCATATGTGTGTGTGTGTGTGTGTAAGGGTATGTGAATACATTCAGCGGAATATTCAGCTAAGTACAACGTTCATTTTCAGGCCTCAAACATTCTATATTCATGCAAATATTTAAAAAATAAAAATGTCAGCTTTGAAAAGTTTGCCTCCTTGTCCACAAACCACCCCCTTAGCGGTCACCCTCCCTTCATCCCTACCTCCATCCTCCCAGATAAAGATAAACAAAATCATGGCGTTAGGATAGCTGCCTCTGTGCCCTCATAATAATGTCTTTAAAAGGCCCCAAGGGGCCACAGTTAGCAAGAACCCTCTCACTCGTGACTCCCAATCCATGATTGTGGGGGGGGGGGCAATGCACTGCAAATATCCTGTTTAAACTCAGGATTTCCTCCTCTCTGAATGAAGCATGTTGTGCTGCCTGCCTGCTTCCTGTAACTGACAGTCAACTCAGCCTAGTATGCAGAGGCAGTGCATCGGGGTGGGGTGGTGGGAGTGGGCTGTGAGCCATTCCATGATGGTAAGTGGTTTGGCTGGCTAGTACAGTCCTCTTCCCCTCCGCAGATGTGCTGGGTGGCTATTAGCTGAAGTAGACAGATACAAAATGTAGGAAATCAGTGCCGCACTCTTCGGGCTCAGGAAGGGGGACCAGTGACCCTAGCCAGGACGTTTGTGATCTATTGCCCCTTCGCAAGCATGTATTGGGCATCGGGAGATAGGGCTTCTTGCCTAATCCATCCTGTGGGGCCTGGTAAAGCTCTGGCAAGGGCATCTAAAATACATTGTCAGGAGCTGGCACTGTGCTGTTTTCCCTGAAGCCTTGATTTCTTATTTAAGGATGGAGTTGATGATCGCTGCAGCGTTGGTGGCCACTGAACTAGCCCAGGTGTCCAGGAACAGTAGTGATGATAGTCCACACCTTTGTTACATTCAGGTTGGATTATTGTTGGCACCGCTTGCAGCTGGTACAGAACGTGGCAGCATGTTTGAGTGCCGGAACATCTTGTAGCGATTATATTACACCTGTCTTGGGCAAACTCTACTGGCTGTCAATACGGTGATCTATTTTAAGATACAGCACGCTTGTTGGTGTACAAGGCCCTACATGATATGGGACCTGGTTACCTGAAAGATATCCTGACTCCTCACACCTCTGTCTGCCATCCCTGCTTCACAGATGCTGGCCTGCTTTCTGTGTTCTGATTAAGGCTGACGTTGTGCGAGGCAGAGCGCACGTGGTGGCCATACCATTGCTGTGGAATTCTCTGCCTTTTCACATTTGCTCTGCCAGCATGGTGGAGGCCTTTAAAAGGGGCCCTAAAATTCTACTTATTTAAGTTAGCCGACCTAATTTTATTAATTTTAACTAATTTACTGAGCTGAACTGGTAGGACTGTTTGTTCCTTGGAGCTAATTCTTTATTTATGTCATTGATCATTTTGTTTTTAGTATTTATTCTATGACTTGTTTACATACATACTAGTGCCCTGAAGCCTCAGCAAAGGGCATTTGGGGAAGTGGATGCAGGCTTCTTACAGCTATATGCACTTTTTGTTAGTTCCTGAATTCACAGACCCAAACAGTGGGTACTATTCTTTACTCGATTCTGAGTAACAAATACCCCATTATTCGTGGTATTCATGAACTACTATTCACTGCATGCCCAGCCATGTGTGTTTGCATGCTTCTGTCAACAGGGCAAAGTCAAGGCAGCCTTTTTAGATGTAGGCAATAAGACACGATGGGGTGTGCATTACACAGTTCTAATGCACGGCTAGGGGGATGTAGTGAGGCACGAGGCCACAGGCCGAGTGCGTCCAGTCCCCTAGCCGTGCATTAGAACTGTCTAATGCACATCCCTGGAGTGGCTTATTGCTCTTATAAAATGGGCCTGTGTATTCTAAATAGGGGTTCTAGTTTTAGCTGTGCATTAGACACATCTAATGCACGGCTAACAACCAATCAGATTGCTTGAAATCCTTTGCCCATTTCATAAAATATTTTAGCCTCTACCTGAACAATGCAAACCTGGATTATCAAACAGCTGTGGATTATGCTTCATTTGTTTTTTTTCTGTTTTCCATTTCCCTTGTCTTTAAAACCACCTGTGTATGTTGCCCCTTCCCCCGAATTGCACCATCACGGGTGCCCCAACCAAAGACATCATCATCATCTGTGATCAGTCCCCTGGTGCTGCCGCTACAGTTTGCATGGCCTGCCTACCCCTTCATATGAAAGCAGAACAGCAGCTTTATGCGTTTAATTTTCATTGACGCGGCAACGTAAGTAGCAGTAGCAGTGTCAGGAGTAACGGACTGTGGGCATTCAAGTAACAAACATTAATTTCTGAGCGTGGATAATTTAATATGAATTTTTTAATTGTAAAATCAGTTGTTTAAATATATTTTAAATGGCAAAATTATACATATGATATACTCCCTGATGTTGTAGGTAATGGGTCATTTCTTGTTTTGGTCAGTACAAGTTTTATTGAGACAAGATTCAACAATAGGAAACATCAGTTAATGCATATTTTGAGGAACAGGGAAATCATCATTTAGAGAATGTTCAATAACTTTTTACACAAACAATGAGCAAAATAGAAACCAACTATTTATAACGATTATTGATCTGAATAAGAAAGTGAAGTAGCAAAGGAAAGATTAGAAAAGAAAAGAAAAAGCATAGCATGGTCTTAAAAATGGTTATAGACAAACTAGAGAAGACTATCTCTTGCCTTGGTAATGAGATGCAGCCCCTGACACTGCATTGCTAGCTTATTAATGCATAGTCAGGGGAGATCTCGTAGCCAGTGAAGTTTCAGGATTTCACCTTGCTATTATATGACAGTACACAAACAGTGAATGTCTAGTGCCCTTCAGAGGTCAGGTTTCTTTGTATTTAATTTGCTGTACTATATCGCCCCAATGGACTAGCCCCTATCAGCTCTACCTTGCACCCAGCCTCATCATCCACCCCCCTGAGTTACCCGACCCAGTGTTCCACCCTGGATTGCCTCCCCAGGGTAGGTCCTTCAGGAGAGGGCCCTTCCTCCTGTTGGACAACGGGATACGGTTCCCGGGGGTGCCATGGGTCAGTGGTGCAGGGCTTGTGATGCGGCACCCTGCTTGGCCCACGTTTTTCCATTTTCTCACCAGGAGGTGGGTCGTACAATGACATAAGGGGTGCACATGCCGATGTCTGCTCCAACACCAGCTACTGTTTGCACTGGCTTTCGGTCACCTGGTTTCCACCAGGTGTCAGGCGAGTGCCAGGAATGTCACCTCCCGGAGGAGGACAGCAGTCCATGGGACACTCAGTCCTCCTCTCCCTGGGCCACCCTCTGACACCCAGGCTCACTTCTGAACCCAGGTCATCGGCATCGCAATCAGTAGCGCTATCGCTGCACTGATCAGTCGGCAGATGCCAGGTTTTCTTTGCTCATACCATGCTCCCCCTCTGCAGGCAGCCTCTTCTCTTTGTGGTTGGGCCTTCTTTCCTAAGGTACTTTAATCTAAGGGACATCACTTTTGCGACACCTCTAGGGGCACCTGCACGCAGTGAGGGTGATAGCCCTTTAGTAGGGTCAGAGAGAATGTAAGCCTAAGTTGCAGTCATGTTGCACAAGCATTTACACACCATGTACCAGACAGTACTGTCCTTTGAATCATCATACGCTACTATATTAATCCTTCTAACTCCATCAAGTTCCTCTTGTTAACACCTATATCAGGAGCCCAGTGTCCCATTGAATCTACATGTATGCAATGTGTGTTTCTATGATCCCTTCAGAATGTCACTGCTGCTTAAAAATTGGATTTTTACAATTCAGAGAATATATATTTGGCAAATCACCTCAGGGATTTCTGTTGAAACAAATATTTTTTAGTAGCACTAGTGGACTGACAGAGTCTAGAGGTGGCCACACTGCCAAGGAGCTATATTTACATCAAGCATCAAAACTGCCAAACTTCCTCTGATGGTGGATCCATGCAGAAACTGAACTGGCATTGAGCGATCCCGCCCTCCCCCCGCACCTGTTAGCACAATAAGAACTGTCATTTTTCTGTAGAGTTCTGCTGGTTGCATTTTCTGGTTCTGACAGGTCTGGCTGATTAGATCAGGTAAATGAGAACCAGAACCAGAAATGTAATCTATAGCACACATAAATGGCACAATGAACAGAAAACTCAAGAATAGCCTTACTGCAGGTCTGAACCTGAACCTGATGCACCAAAAGGTCAGTTTGGACAAACCAGTGACTTCATTTTCTTCTCCAGATGTCCCAGTCACCCATCCTGCTCCAGTGGTACATTCATATGGGTGTCATATATTTATCTGATCAGTGAAACATTTTTTTTAAACATTTTATTTATAGGAAAGACTTTTTACTTTTTTCTTTTGCAGACAAGACAGTTACATTATATATATATATATATATATATATATATATATACACATATACATATATTATGGTAGCTCAGCAGTGCTACCATAGTTAGGGTTGAGTAGCACTTTTAAGGTTAAAGGGTAAAACTTTGAACCTTAATAACTTTGTCACCATTTAATGGATTTGCCTGAAATTTGGTAAGCACAATTGGGCTTGGTAGATCTTGGGATCTGCCAACTTTTGTGCTGGTCAGATGTACGGGTGTGGAGTTATTAAGCAACAATGAATTGCGCAATTACGCTTTTTTGCAATTTTTTTGCTCTCTTCTACAGGTTTCATGGTTTGCGTGACCAGTCCAAAAACTTAAGGGAACATGCATCCAGGGTCCCTGATGTGCCCTTTGAAGATTTCGTGAAAAAATATTAAACGGTTCAAAAGTTATTAAAAAAACAAGTTCCCATTATAAGTCAATGGGAAAAGTTAGCAAAAAGTTCGAAACTTTCGCAAATGCACTTTTTACTTTCGCAAATGTCCCTTTTACTTTCGCAAATCCACCATTTTGTTATCAGTTAGCGATCAGAAAAATGCTTGCCATTTAACTTTGGGACCCTCTAGCAACCTAATTTTTCTTGTATTCACCTAGTCGGACCCTGGGGATGCTAGCCATGTCTTCATTTTGAGGTGAAACACCCCAGAAATATGTTTTTCAAATTTCTGGAAAAATTACTTTCACAAAGTAGTGTCGCATGTTTGACACTTTTGAATGAATTTGCGAAAGCTTTCGCAAAGTTCGACAGTACTTTTCCAGGCTATGGTCAGAATGACAGGAGTTCTTTGACACCCTGCTGCTAAAGAACCGTTTGGTCTTTTGGGCTGAAATTTGGAGGAAAGGCTGCCAGCATGTCACAGATGTGCCTTTCACTGGTTTCTGAAAAAATATTGCATGACTGCAAAGTTGTGGTACTCCAAAGTTGGCATTTTACCCATAGACTAACATGGTGGAGTACTCCGTGCCTTTCAGGGCTCATATCTCAAAAATAATGATTTCTGTGAAATTAAAATATTTTTTCTATGTCATACGGTTGCTGAGATATTAGCAATTAAGTGCTTTTTATGCTGCTTTTAAGCTTCCATTGCCATTTCAATGCATACATTCTTTGTACACACTGTGTTGGTCTATGCACCTTTGGGCTACAGTCTGGAGGAAAGGCACTCAACATCTCACAAATGTGTCTTTTGGTGGTTTGATGCACTTTGGTTAATACAGTTGTAACTTGTATGGCCTCAGTTATGCAGTGGTGCCCTGGTAGTGTACCCTGAGTAGAGAGACACAGCTAAACTGAGGCTGTGTATATCTATGGTGTAGCTCCCTAATTGCAAGTTCAGTAAAGTTAGCAAAGTTAGGAGTTGCATGGCCTCAGCCCGGCAATGACCACACCCACCACCACAGAGCAGGTACTGCATAGTGAATGTAGAGCCACATGTAAGATAAGGGCATGGACACATGGTGTCAGTCAGACAATGGCCCCCCACCTCCTACACAGACCAGGTACTGTGTTGTGAGTGTAGAGCCACAGGTAAAGTAAAGCCATGGACACATGGTGTCAGCCAGGTAATACCCCCCCACCCCCTACACAGACCAGGTACTGCATTGTGAGTGTAGAAGCACAGCAAAAATAAGTTCATGTACATTAATGGTACGTTTTCCTGATTGCAGCTGCACACCAGTTTTTACAGTTAGGAGTTGCACAGTATCAGCCAGGAATTTGCCCCCCCCCCCAGAGGAGGTACTGCATCCTGAGTGGAGAGGTACAGTTAAACAAATCACCATGGACATCAACGTCACACCACCTTGATTGCAGCTACACTATAGTTACCACACTTATGACTTGCACGGGCTCAGCTATGTAATGCTCCTCCTCCCACACTATAGAGCAGGTATTATATCCTGAGTGGAGAGACACAGCAAAATTTAGGTTATGGAGATGAATGGTACACCTCCCTAATTGCAAGAACACTCAAGTTAGCAATTAGGAATTGCATGGTGTCAGCCAGGCAATGCCACTCCCGTTCCCCTACACAGACCAGGTACTGCGCTGTGAGTGTAGAAGCACAGCAAAAATAAGTTAGTGGACATCAATGGTACACTTCTCTGATTGCAGATGTGCACAAGTTTACACAGTTAGGAGTTGCGTAGTGTCAGTCAGGAATTGCCCCCCCCCCCCACCAGAGGAGGTACTGCATCCTGAGTGTCGAGCCATAGTAAAACAAAAAGGGCATGGACATCGACAGTACACCTCCTTGTTTACAGGTACACTGCAGCAACCACAGTTATGACTGCATCCTGAGTGGATAGCCGCATCAAAGATAAGCCAATGGATATAGATGGTACACCTCTCTGATTGCAAGTACAGTCTAGTTACTACAGTTAGGAGTTGCATCAGCTTAGTCAGGCAATGCTCTTCCCCCAGACCAGGAATTGTGTACTGAGTGTAGAGCCACTGCAAACATAAGGTGATGGACATCAATGGTGAACCTCTGTTATTCCAGTAATACACAACTTTGTAGAGTCAGGAGTTGCACAGTCTGAGGCAGGGATCCCCCCACCCCCAACCACAATAGCCACTGCATCCTGAGTGGAGAGCCACAGTTAAACAAAGGGCATGGATATTTACGGTAGATCTCCCTGATTACAGGTAGACTAGTTACCTGATTAATGACTTGCACGGTCTCAGGCATGCAATGCTTCCAGTCACAGTGATAAATAGAAAGGATAGTGCACGGGGAACAGTTGACAACGGGGCTATTCTTTCACCGAGTTGGCACTATGACGACGGATTACCTCGAGAGCGCAGCTCGAGAGGTAATCCGTCATCATAGTGCCAATGAGGTGAAAGATGCCCTGTTGTCAACTGTTCCCCATGCACTTTTCTTTATAGTGTATAGTGGAACGTCATTTTTTGGAAAATAAAAATCACTACAGCATGTTTCTGCTTCAAAACATTTTTACTAGGTTTCTAGAAGGAAAAAAGAACTTTACATTTTGAACATTTTCACGCTTGACATTTTAACTGTTTAAGAACTTTACATTTTGAACATTTCAATGCTAAACATTAGTACTGCCACAACATTGCTGCTTTCGCTATGTGTCCAGTCTATGGAGTGAGCCCTAACTGTCAAATGCTGCTCGAGGACACAGTGTGGGACGTTCGCAGTGCAGTAGAAAAAATCATTCTGCTGCACTGCGAATGTCACTAGTGTGTGACTACAAGGTTTCGACAACAATGGATTTTGGTGGAGAATGACATTCCACCATACACTATAGAAAGAATGTAGCTATGAACATCATGCAGTATGCTTAAATGCAGTACTGCAACAACATCAATACACATAGTATCACCGTTACGTTATGATAAAAGAAAGACACAACACAGGTAGATAAGGCTTATTAAGATTTATTGCCCAATTAATAATTGTGAGAAGGCCAAATTAAAAATCAAATTGGTGCACAAAAATCAGTCTCACAAAACAATTACATAAATGTTTTTCATTGTTGCTTGAAATACATGTTAACCAGTATCACAGACTGTAAATCTGTGACAAGAAGGGCAGACATAACATCAGCCTCTGAACACGGTTTACACATATGAAACAGTAATGATGTTGTTGTTATTGTGTGACTGATAGTGTGAATGTCCCTGGGGTGGGCGAAAAACCAGATGCGACTTATAAACTCATAGCAGTACAAACAGGCTATGGTTTACTAAGAAAATATATATCTGAAACTAACAGTTAAGCATTGAATGTTAATGTATTCTATGTGTAGACATACAAATACATACATGCATAGATGTACATGTCAAGTCATACTGCAATATTACAGCATTTGGAAAATTCCCACCCAATCCCTCAATAGAGGTGATCAGAAAATATTATCAGGAACAAAAAAATGCTCAGTTGTCATCAGTGAAAGTGTCTGATGTACAGTTTTCAACAATTAACATACATCAAGTTAAGGTGAAACACAAAGATTTCTGATACTATATGGTAACAGTATTATATACATCACTGTAAATGTTAAAAAAATAGTTACACAGGTACAGAACTAGTTAACTGCCTACATCTGTAACATCTTTTACTTACATGAAAGCAATTTGTAACTCAATACTATGAATATAACATTTTATGATATGATAAGCAAAAACTTTGTGCTCTAAATGATTAAGATATCTGCTATGGAACACATAAATTTGTTATTAATGATGGGATATGACATAACAGAACATTACATATGTGCATCTGCATAATATGTCATGTTAAATATACACATATTACTTCTTACTCTATGAGTCTACAACTGTTTACAAGAAAATTCATATTTATAATGCTATCAATCAATGTATATGTTAGTTAATACTAATAGTGTTTACAACACAGTACCAAGTGTTCTTCCCTATCTTTGACTATGGTGACATGGTCTACAGCTCAGCACCTTCATCAACCTTGGCCAGCTTGGACACCCTCTTTCACTCCTTCTGCCGTTTCATCCTCGAATGCCCCCCCAACCACCCTTCATTGTGACCTTTACAGCACCTTGGATCTCTCTTCGCTCAAGGTCCGTCGTCAGATACACTGTGCAAACATCATAGCCAAATTCTGGACTAACTCCCCCCCATCTCAGCTCCATCTTGACAGCACAACCCTCCCCAATCTACTCATTCAGGTGCTCCGACTCCAGGCTACTCTAGCTCCCTTTCATGCACACCTCGAAGGGCCAATCCGCTTTCAGATATTGCTTGCCCAAACTCTGGAACGACCTCCCTGTGGACATCAGGCTCTCCCCCACCCCAAGACTCCTTAACCTGCTCCTCCATGACCATTTCTTAGACATATGCAACTGTCACCAACTACCCAGACCTGCTACCAAGGGGCATCTAACTGTACCTTGACAGTACTACGCTATCAGCAACTTACTGTAACCTGCATGATCTCTGCCTGTTTATACTCTGAGGTACTTAGGTCTTAACCTTGCAATGGCTAACTGTATATGCTGGGGTCTTAGGACCTAACCACGTTTAGCTAAACTGTATCAATATGTATCCTCCTGCATGTACTTATCCTGTATATTCTGTATGTAACCCCCAGGTAGCATCTGGAAACGAGCGGTCCCCACTCAGTATGCTTGCCTGGTTAATCTCTTAAATAAATAAATAATAAATAAATTGATAAGCACTTCCTAAAAATACATTTAACATTGTATGTATGTATGTATATGTATATGTGTGTGTATATATATATATACTGTATATTACTGTGTGTATATATATATATATATATATATATATATATATATATATATACACACACACACACAAAATCTAGCCACATGAGAATGAAACAGTCATAATAATGCACTGTTGCGAAAAAGCAGTTTAGATATTTGTTGAAGACACAAGCATAAGAAGAAAAAAACGAATACAGAGCACACATCATAGTTCTCAACACATGACAGAGTGCTGTTAATCTTTAGTTAAAGATATGATACACAGTGCTGTAAATACGCATGGAAAAGCACTGTACCTTAGTACAATCACACATGTAGCAAATGTGCCAAGTGTGATTTATCATGTTTCATATAACACACTCATAACAAAAGACTATGACAGAAGAGTTTGACCAGATAGGGATATCTCTTTCAACATGCAGAATTCTTTGTTAGACATGTAAGTGTGGTTTCTCTAGTGACTGTGAAGACAGCTGGCGCTGATTAAAGATCACTGCAACTATTTTCACTGTGTCACTTATCAATGCAACAATCTTAAAGTCACAATGAGTCTAGATATGCAACAGAGCCATTTGATACATCTCCTGTGTAGTCTAAACTGTGCATTTGCTAATAACAAATTCCAGCATTACAAAACTCACTCTGTAAGAAAAAAAATGGCCAGCAAAGTAAAGGAATCTCACATGTTGTGTAACTATTCCTCTGACGCATTTAGATTGTCATAATTCTTCAGTATCAGAACATAAGCATTTTTTAAGTGTCGTGGCAGTCTCTGTTTGAAAGAGCTTGTTGAATCGTTGCACTTGACCCATCCAGTTCTGTACCTCAACAAACAAGTGTAATGTCCAGAATGTAGACTGGCCGTAGTGGTAGATCACAGCATGAGTGTCAAACACTGCTTGGTTAAATACTACTCTACCAGCTGTGAAATCAGTGATGGGTGTGTCAACTCTGAGCCCATTGCAGTCAAATCTATGCAATACTAGCATAAGATATTGAGATGAAGTCCTGAGACATATGGACTGAGTACATGTACGTCCACACCTCACACACAGGTGACCACTTACAGCATTAGTAAACAGCTGTTGGAACTTGACACTTCTGCTCTGGGGCACAAACAGAGAAACCCAAAGCATGTCTTCTGTGGTTTCCTGTTCTGAATGACCACATGACAGACATATGTACTTGGTAACATATGACACAGTAAAATAGTGACACATAGAAGTTCCCTCTTCATCCAGGCTGTTTATGATAGCCATCATAAACCCAGTAGTGTCCTGCTGCATGTTTGCAGCAAACGTACTGCATCCATCATATGTGCCCAGCACTGGCCGCAGAGGTGTTAGTGACTGCACATTGTTAGACTGATCAGAAGACATGTTGACAACCTGCTTCAACTCCTTTGATAGTGCAGTGTCTTTTGGCCTGAAATTTGGAGGGAAGGCAGCCAACATGTCACAGACGTGCCTTTTGGTGGTTTGGTGAAAAAATATTGTATGGCTCCAAAGTTACGGTACTCCGAAGTTGATGCTTTTTCCCATAGACTAACATGGTGGCGTATGCCGTGCCTTTTGGTGCTCGTATCTCGTAAACAGTGTGAGATACAGATTTTTCAACGTGAGTTGCATAGCCCATAAAACGGTAGCCAGGAAAATGATGATTTCTGTGAAATTTAAATTTTTTTTCTACATCATACGGTTGCTGAGATATTTGCAGTTAAGTACTACCAATGCTCGTTTTCAGCTTCCATTGCCATTACAATGCGTACATTCTTTGTACACACTGTGTTTTTCTATGCAGTTGTCCAGCAAAAACAGGGTATGCACTTCTGTTACTGTTACAGTTTCCCCTTGCGTTTATGTACTTGTTAGTGTTACCGTTCTCGTGTGCGCCACCGTGTGTGTTACCCTTTGTTTTGTCATTTGCCCTTGTGTTTTCATTATTGTTACCATTTGTGTTTCCACCTTGTGTTTGCATTGCTGTTCCTGTTACTATGTCACAAGACATCACATGGCGGGAGCGCGGGGCCGAAACCGCCCCACGCTCCCGCCACCACATTACACTCGGTATTTCTTGTCATCATTCTGAAAAAGGGAAATTTGAGGCAAAAAACTCCGTTTAATGCATCAGTTAGGGTTGTTCCACAGCAACTAAAGTAAGGAAATTCTGTGTTAGTGTTGAAAACCTCCCCTGGACACCTCCAGGTCGCCCCCCCAACTGATATCGGGGTGCGCATTGGGGTCATCGGTCCTAACTCTTGCCTCATTCTCCTATACCTCTGCTTCCTTACACATGTGATGGAGTGAGAGTTAGGGCCGACTACCCAAACGTGCACCCCGATTGCCAGAGAACTCCCTGCTCCTTACCTGCCAACAGATACAATTGAGGTTTTGGCTCCACTTGAGGCCTGTGTGTGTGTGTGTGTGTGTGTGTGTGTCTTTGGCTCTGTCCAGACCAGGGCACCAGTAACATTACAAGGTCCTCGTAACTTTACTGCAGTGCCCTAAAATAGTGCGTGTCCACATCAGTAATAGTTTAAATACAGTTTTCAAGACCACGTATGAGTAGATCTTTAGCATGGTTACTGAAATGGTACCTTGTTTTCCCATGTTTTTTGATTAGTGCGGATGGATGAGCGTATCGTGTTCCACAGTGTTATTCCCCTGACGAGCCACAATGCATTGCTGTACCTTCTCAGAGTGCAATGCACTGAACGTGCATGTACACTTTGTTTACCTGGAAGTTTCTGAAGCAGACTGTCAACAGCATTGTTTTTGTGTAGTGCAGCACTAAACTGCCACATCAGTATTACCGCAATTGTGTCTGTACACATGGAAACGCCGTAAGGCAGCATGGGGACATGCGTCCCACATAGCAAGCTGGGAAGGGACATGCACAAGTAGCATGAAATGTTTTAAGAAACAGTACAGGCAGCAGGGACCAGAAAGACAAATGTGGGTGCACAGTAACAGTTTCAAAAATGGTTCAGCTTCAAAATGTGGACACATAAACATGGACACACTGGTAATGGTTTAAAAAACGTTTACGATACTGACTACTAGTCTGGACAGGGCCTTTGTGTGTATGCCAGTGGAACTCTGAAGAATTTTGAAACTGTGTATAACATGTTACCATTCTGTGTAGGAGGGCTGTATTCTACTACTGGAACAATGCAGAGCTTTGAACTCTTCTGTTCCATGGTAAACAACCACAGGATGTATTGAGTGTAAAGAAAGACAGATGACTGACAAGGTGAAAAACATCTGTGGAGGGACTATTTTACTTTTTTTAGCAACATTTTAGTATATTTTTTGTGGCTTTGAAAGCTTTTAGAATGTTCTTTGTTTAAAAGTTGCCTGTGGGCCCATTTTATACAAGCAGTAAGACATGGCTGGGTGTTGGTAGTACTGAGATACCTGCACACCCAGATGCTGAAGACCCTCGGTGTGAAGCCTCATGCCTCACTACACCTCTGGGTGTGCGGGTATCTCAGTACTACCAACACCCATCCTTATCTTATTGCTTACAAAACAGATTTAATCATCATAAGTGACGAATGGAAGAGTTGCACAGAGCAGAGATGAGCAATACGTTTATTTTAAACTGCTTAAATGGTAACTCCTGTCTACTGTGACTGGTGTATCTTTCAGTGACAGTAACAAGAATGACAGTGCTGCTAGCATAGCGGTGTGTGCAAATACCGTATTTTGAATATTCATCGAGCATTCATATTCAGGGGATCCAATTATTCATTATTTATGCTTCATTATTCATTATTCGGCCACAGGAACGGGCTGTGTGACTGCAAAATCTCCTGATACTTCCTGTCCAGTCAGAGGCCACTTTCGAAAGTCACTGAAGGCAGGTCATGTGATCCAGCACTCGCAGAAGCTTCAGGCAAGAGAGACAGATGACTTAAGCTGCTGCAGAGAAAGAATCTACTTCCATCCACTTGTTAACACTAGACACAAATCAGGAATCTTGACATGTTTTGTTCTGTCTCTAAATCCCAAACTAGAGAGGATCATTTTTGTCACAGTTTTTGTATGTTAACTTTCAGTGTTTCTCAGGAGAACTGCTGGGAGTTTTTTATATATATCTATATATATCTATATCTATATCTATATCTATATCTATATCTATCTCTATCTCTATCTCTATCTATCTATATCTATATCTATATCTATATCTATATCTATATATATACAAGGCATGTTTTTGATCTGCAAGCAAAATAAATCAGTGACAGCCTGGCCGATAATGCTTGTTTAGGGGACTGTTACTGTTGTCACCATTTTGCTTGCAGTTATTTATTGTGAAACAGCAGTCTACTTCCATCCACATGTTAAAATTAGCCAAAAAGTGGAAATATTGACAGTTTTATTCCTTTTCTAAATCCCAAGCTATAGGAGAGGGTACATTTTTTCACACTTCTGTGTGATAATTTAAATGTTCAGTGTTTCTCAGGAGAACTGCTGGAAATTATTTTTTTCCCCTCTAAAAATGAAAAAAAAAGTAGTGATACTACTAGGCCATGACTGTTTCTGCTCTGCAAATAATTAGTCACAGCCGGCCCAGTTACGCAGGTGGCTGAGGCTCTATGTATCTTATCTCACTCAACGCCGTTGACTCGGGTTGAGGAATAAGCTCGGGTCGCTGGGGCTTGGCCAGGGAGGGAGAGGATCAACCACCTGGAGGACAGTTTTCTCCTGGGGGGGGGGAGGATGCTTGCCATCTTGGCCCTTGGCTGCCCCCGGGTGGAGGCCTGGAGATAGTGTTGGCAGCTTGAGCAACATGAAGGGAGGTGCTGTGGTCATAGCGAGCGTACGCCTCCAGATCAAGTAGATTAAGGAGATCAAGTAGGGTCTGCAGTGTTACAGTAGGTATGGTAAATGGGCAGACTATGTGGGCCAAGTGGTCCTCATCTGCCGTCAGATTCTATGTTTCTATGTTACATGCATGCACTTATGCTGCAGCAGGGGAAAAATGGGAAAATGGCGGTCGCAGGCTCTATGAATCCCTGCCAGTCTGCCCTCATTGCCCTCCACGCATCTGGATGTTGGATCTCCAGGTGGGGGGAGGATGACTCTCCCCTTCTTGGCCCTGCTATGGGGGGCAATCTGTGGAGGACATGGGACTTGGTGAGCCGGGGAGACAGCTGACGGGTGGGGGAGACAGGACAGGACAAGACAGAGAAAGCCACCTGCCACATGCTGTGGGAGAAAAACCTTGGAAAAATGAAAACATAATTAGTTACAGGCCTGGTGCAAATCTTCCTTATTTTGGCATAATGATAAAGAATATGTCATTAAGTGTAGTAGCCTACGGAGGCCACTCACCCAATCAGCAGCTGCAATTTGCACAAAGCCAAAAATTAAAAGAACATTTCCAAAATCTACATTGTTACATTTTTTTCCCATTAAAACCACACACATTATCCCCAATGTTTCATGGATAGGACTTGTTTAGGGGGTGTTTTTACTGTTGTCATAATTTTGCTATCCCTTTCTTACTTGTAATAATTTATTTACCACACAAATAAAAACGGTTGCTAGATACCCCAAAAGCAAGGCCTCACAGAATGTTTTCTCTAAAGCACCATGTTGGCTTAATAAAAATTATAACTACATATAGCACCAATGTGGCATACTTGCAGGGATCCCTGGCCCACTAGGACAGCAAGATGATGCAGTCAAAATGTTTTAGTTGTCTGGCCGCCCTGATGGACCAGGTTCAGGATGAGCAGAGCTGGGTGGGTGCTACGTGGTGTAAGCGGGCCCCTGACTGAAAAATCTACCTGCTGTTCCAATGATGGCTCATAGAGCCTGAACAGGGTATATTGCATCACCTGTCTGGTTACAGGGCAAGGTATATCCCTGTCTGTTTTGAGGGTACATCCCTATCTAATGATAACAGGAGGGGGAAACAAAAAAAGTTTTAGTTTCTAAAATGAATAGAAAGAGCCAGCCCATAATGCTAAAGTACCATCAGTACTGCTAACTACTCCAACAAAGCAAGTTTCCAAATGCACCTTGGTCACTCTGTAGCCAGCCAGGGGGGGAGAGGATTGAGTATCCCGAGGAGGGCTCTTCTCCCAGGAAGTGGAGGCTGTGGTGTCCCCCTTTTTGGACTGCCATGGTGCCCTAGTGTAAGCTGGCTGCTGGGTGTTGGCAGCTGAGCAAAGCAGATGTGTGAAAAAAGAAAATGAAAGGACTTTAAAAGAGCAATCAAACCAGGCAGCCTTTTTATGGCTGCAGTAGGCGGAGCCTGCAGATGTTTTGCATGTATGTAACTCCTAGGTGGCTCTATCCCGAGGGCTACTACCCCTGCCTGCTGGGCTAGTAGCAGGTTAAGGGGCCTGAGTTCTGAAATGGGTGCCTCCACCTGGAGGTCAGGGTTGGTAGTGGTCAAGCTAACCTGGGCACAGCCCTCTGGGACATTGTAACCCCGCTCTTTCCTTACTAGTGGCTGGAACAATACACAATAATCACTTTCACAGTACCCCTGACACACCACACAAGTACCCACACTGTTTGCACTTACCACCAAGGCTTTCCTCTGGCTCGACCCTGGGGACCTCCTATAAAACAAGGTTATACACATCAAATAACAGCAGTACAGTACTCTTGCTCAAACTGGAACCACAGTCAGGGTAAAGGCAAAAAGAGTTAGATCTGATTTATTTAAGGGACTTGAACAAGGGAGGGGTATAATCAGGTTAATTTGCTTAAAGGCTGTATCAATCAAGCAGTTATGCATACACTTCAGGGTCCATAAACAGTCACACACTCTGAGTACCCAGATGGAGAATGGTGGGCTAGCCAGGAATGTTGCAGCTGATTGGGGCCCTGTGATGGAAGAAAGCAACATGCACAACATGCATTATTTGTAATCCAGAGCCGGAGGGCTCAGTTCGTGAAAAGAAAACAACAAGACAATCAGATGACACACTTTTAGATTAGGCTGTTGTTGCAGGGAGCTACCCTGAAGATTACTCACGATACCCAAAACTGGACACAGGCTGAATGAAAATCGAGACAGCAGTTGGTTAATCTGGCGTGCCAGGAGAAGCAGGGCCCACACGAATCATCAAGGCATTGTTCCTGTTCAAGAATGGAGCAGGGAGTTGATCCTCAGGCAGGTCTCTCGTCGATGGCTTTCTCTGTGCAGTGGGTAGTCTGGCTGGGCCAGTGTGGCAAGACCCAGGCCAAATGGAGACAAATTCAGATACAGTCCGTTCTGGGCTGGATACAGCTTTCAGCAAGCAGAACACAGTTCACATGGTGGGGAACCAAATCACGACCCACTAACAACTCACAGCACATTTACATGTAAGGAAATTCTACTGTACCAGGCAAACTGCTCTCCGGTCACAATCGCAAAGTCTCTGCACAAACCGGAGACTCAAAGGCAGCTGGAAATCCTGACAGGCCGATCGCATTCAGCAAAATCTTTGGTTTTCTTCAGGTATGAGCCTGGTAAACAATCAGTGGCTTACTTCGTTCTCACAAACTCAGATTCAGTCTGAAATAATTCTCTTTTCTCCCTCTCAGGGACAGCAGGCAGACATGCAGGCCACAACTCAGGCCTTTCCACAGCTCTCCCACACGAAACCACACAGACGGCTGCTCAACTATGTCGAGCTGTTGCTTCTTCAACTCCCAACTGAGATCTGATCTAACTGCCAGCAAACCTGGGACTTTTCCCAAAATCCAAACGGTTCGGTTGGCTGATCTGTCTGTCAGTCACAACACAGGCTCCCCCTTCAGGTGCAAAAAGGCGCCAAAAGCCCAAAACTACAATTCCTACAGATTTTGGCTCCAGACTGCTCCTGTAGTCCGGCTCCGTTTTAGGTCCCACCAGTACTGATTGGTCCAATTCGCAGTCCCGGGCAAAATGGTGAGGATAAACAAAACAGTCCTTGCTGCAAAGAGGGCAGGATTAGACAAACTACATTATCATTATCACTCTAATAGGTTTTTGAGCAAACAGTTACATCTTCTAACAGGCTCCTTTGTGCAGTGCGCGATTGCAGAAGCGGAGCGATTACCAAACTGGCAGGCGGAGTGTGACATGACAACTCAGCCCCTCCCAGATTAATCACTCCTGCAAATCTAGGCAGCCCTTAAAGAGGCAGTACACAGGCATTCCCTGGCAATAACATTTAACTGCTAAAACGCAGGACACCAGCCTGACAGTGAGCATTTAGGCAAGCTCAAGGAAGACTTTTTGTGAACCCCCATTTATAGGGGGGTTACTTGTACAAAAGGAGTGATGTCATGATTTCTGTTCGTAGAACTGACTGGAGGTGTAAATAGTCTCCTACGCCTTACCCTCCTCCAAGAAATGTTTTCCGCCCTCAAATAAATATGCTTTCATGTTAGTCAATGATTGCAGTGCACTATTTTCTTTCTTAAATGGGCGGTACAAGAACTGGAACCAGAGTAGTGGGAGGCAGCATTAGTTTTTTTGGGGGAGTAAGATCCACCCTAACCTCCACCAAGAAGCTCCTAAAGATCCACCCCTCCTTTTTTTTGGTTCAGGTGGGAGGGGCATGAGGTGGATCTATCATGCTGAAACAATTGACTATCAGAGCTGCCTGGGGCATCAGAGCTTAAGCTTCAGAAGGAAAGAAAATACCTGAAACTGCATCCTTATACAGCATTTGTTTAAACAGCCTTGGCTCAGCTTACATTCCTCTCCTGGTCACACATTTTCACAAATACATTCCAGGAGATGGAAAGTCCCTCCTGGTGGGTATATGGTGTTATTCAGACCTGTCCTCCAACCCTGCCTCACCACCTTACTCTGTATTTTGCATCAGCTGAAGCATGTCAGTACAGCAAGAGGCTGCAGTGTATATTTTTTACTAGGCTTGCAGTTTTAAAGGAGTAGTCCACTCAGAATTTGCAAAAACATATGTTATACAGAGTGTTTTGATTTGTATGTTAAGTCCTAGTGTGTCCTTCTCTCTGTTTGCTAGTAGGAGTTTTTCCTAAATTAGCCTATTAGCAGATACCTGAGAGCTAGCTAACCGGGGTTTCTGTAAGAAAGCCGCCACTAAATTAAGCTCTAATTCACTATTGTTGTTTTCTATGTGTGTCGTCGGGACTAGCTTGCAGGAGTGTTTTAATTTTAAAACTTTTAATTTCATCAAACTATACACAACCATAAAAGCACAGAAATTGCCCAGATCATTAGCGTTATAATTAGTTAAGACTCTAGCAGTTTTCTTACAGAAAACCCACTCAGTTAGATTTCAAGTATTTGCTAAACTATAAATGTAGGTACCAACATTCTATTAGGTAGAACTAGCATTTAGTGATGATTTTGCTCTGTGACATGATTTTCATTTTTTTTCTTTTTACAAATGACATGCATGGTATGAAGCTGCAGCCTAGAAACTGCAAAATACTTTCAAGTCACTTTTTCTCCTGTGTGTGGTATAGCATGAAAACAACAGGATAACAGTGACTATTTCAGCTACACATTTGATCCCATTTTACAATAGTTCATTGCACTACACATTTAGTGTATCCCACTTTTTCAAATAATAAAACAAATATTCGCCAAACTAAATAACTCACACATACATCTTTTTATACTTTATTAAAAAGATACTTCAAATTTGTGACCACAAAGAATAAATAAATTGAAAATCATGTCACAGAGCAAAATCAGCATTAACTGCTAGTTCTACCTATTAGAATAGAGGAGGCAGTATAGTGCAGTGGTCTAAGGCTTTGAGCTGCAAACCTGGTGTCCTGGGTTTGAATCCCACAGCCTTCACGTGCGCACAGTGTTTCACTTAGTTAAAAGGAGCAGGAAAAGGCCATGGCCCAAGAGTAGCTCCATTATGAGAGAATAAAATACTGCATATTACCCCCTTCAGAGATATATTTATCCAAACTGTGTGTCCCTGAGCAATCACTTAACTTCCTTGTACTCCAGGTCACACCTGTAAACAAGCAAGCATTAATCCCTGACAAAGGAGGGCTCTACTAGTGGATTAATGCCTTGTTGGGAGGGGGTGTTGCATGAGGCCGCAGGCCGAATGCTTCCAACCAGGCATTAATCCACTGGTAGAGCCTGACTCTGGAGGGGATTAATGCTCTTGTAACATGGGCAATATGTTACTAGATGTTGCTATTATGACATTTTTACTGTTTTAGTTATCCTGGACATGTACTGTTTTCAGAAAGAAAGAACAGAAGTTCTGTTTGTTTGGACAACAACAACATTTATCACTATAGTGTTTTTTTCCCCCACAAAACAAATTGCTGTTTATTTACTACACACAGAATGATTGGTCTGATCATTTAACTTTTAGTTATATCTAGACATACAAAACTGCAGTATTTAACATTTCCTGGGATCTGGTCACTGCATCCTGCATCGCGTTTCATGCATACGTGGCTTATTTACATACTTGTATCAGTGGTTTGATTAGCAGGTGTCTTGTTCAGTATGGTTTTTTTACTTATCTGCGTTTCCTTGGGTGCTACTGGGTTTCTCTCCATGCTCCTTCGGTTCATTTTCTCTCCCATAATAACAGAAGTTCACGGGCCTGTTGACCATGAAGTGCTGCAGGTGAAACGGGTTGGATTGTGTGTGCAGTGATAAAGAATCTCCTGTGTCTCTTCATTTTGCACATTTTCTATGTCGTGTGGCTACAATCAGAACTGCAGAAGTGGGCTCTACTGATGGACTAATACCCGCTAGATTTCTGTCATCTGTTGTTTTTCCACCAATCCTGGGGCTCAGTTTCCCGCACCATTAATTCCCATGTTACAAGCTTTAGTGTGTGTAACCCCTTTGTTACCCGGGGTTACTAGAATCCCAATAAGACCTAGTGGTAGGCAGGGAAGGCAGCTTGTGAAACTCCAGTTAAATGGGTTTCACACTGTCTCACTCTGTCCTACATCACAGCTGAGACTTGAGAGCTGACATCACTATAGAACTGTCGCAGCTGCATGAGCCACTTTGGAATCTCCAGCTCAGAGAGTGAAGTTTAGAACTTTGGGAAATTCAAAGTCAGTCTTCCGTTTGTCCTTAAGCAAGAAGGAAGCATCAGTCTGCTGTCTGATCTCTCACTAAGAAAAAAAGAAGTGTTCCTGTGTTTACCTTTTTTAAAGTGGTGGAGACCACTCCCCCGGTCTCAGTGCTCCCCTCCCTCCGGGGGGGGAGTTCTCTGTGGGTTCCAGGGGCAATCCCCCTTTACCCACTATGGATGGAAGCTGCCTGGACTTTGTTTTACTCTGTTCTTGTATAACAGCAAGGAAAGTGTTACTTCACCTGTGGGGCACCTGCAACAAATGGGTGAGTGTTTGGCTCCATTTGATGGGGCAAACATACTGTTTTCTTCAGTTGGGAAGTAATGTGGACTGCTATTTGGGAGGACTATGTCTACTAGGATGAACAAATAGAGCAGTCTAACAGTTTAAAGTTTAAATGGATTTAAAGTTTGCTGTAGAGGGGGTGCTTCAGGTCATCCCTCGTTCAATCTACATTTTACAGTTCTAAAGTTTTCTGTGTGTCCAGAGAAATGGCTGGGTATGGGCTGTGGGAGCTGGAGGTGGGAAAACCCCCCATTTTTAGTAACCAGGTCCTCCTCTACAGATTTCTTCTGTGTTTTGCTACTTGCCTCATGCACTTGGCCAGTGATGGGGTGGGTACCCAGACGTGGGTCGCAACTTGAAAATCTCTCTAGGAGTCACAGACTCTAAGTGGTGTGGGGAGCCACAGGATGGGAAAATTACTCCTTGTTGGATGGGAGTTCGATTGGAAGTACGAAAACAAATCTCTCTAGGAGTCACAGACTTCAAGGGGAGCCACAGTTTGGGAGTCTCCTTGTTTGATGGGATGTCTTTCCAAGTAAAGTTTGGGTTCATTCTTCAAGTGGACTGTCAGTCAAGTGGCTGGCAGGGGTGCCGGGCCAGTCAGGCTATGTATCCAATGCGCATGCAAAGTCCGGGCTGAGTGCCTGGTGGGTCCAAAGCCAGACAACTGTAGTAATGTGTTCATTCCTCAAATGGACCACTGTGTTAACCTCTAATCTGCACATACAGTAACATAGCCCTTTGGGGGACCATGAAATGCTTTGTTATGTGTCTTCTAGTCTGAATAAAGCCACACTGAAAAATCCCAATTCTGGTTCTGGACATTACAGTTGTTGCTTCCTGTAGTTGGATTTACTTGGGTGTCCCTGTGCAGAGTAGCCAAACCTAGGTCCCTTGTGCCAGGTAACCTCATCCTTCCCCGAACCCATAGATATGTTACCCCCACCAGGTATTGCTGCCAACACCAACAGCATGCCACCTGCCATTTCAGTGAAAAGGCAGGGGTGAGGTGTTACATGTGTCTCTCCTGTTAAATAAAAAAAAAAGAATGCTGGTACCTACATTTACAGTTTAGCAACTACTTTAGAGCTAACTGAGTGAGTTTTCTTTAAGAACACTGCTATAGTCTTTACTAATTTTTGCAGTGATGTCTGGGGTAATTTCTGTGCTTTTTATTGTTGTGTGTAGTTTGATGAAATTAAATTTTAAAATGAAAACACATATTACTGCTAGCTAGACATGACACACCCAAAAAACACAAATAGTGAATTAGAGCTATTTAGTAGCTGTTTTCTTACAGAAACCCCAGTTAGGTACCTCTTAGGCATCTGCTAAATTGTAACTGTTGCCATTTGTGCTCACTGGATAAGAACAGTCACAAAGCTCTGCTGTTGTGATCTGATTTTAAAAAGCACGGCATATGCTAAATCTATGGGCCTGGCTATCACCACTGTCACATGAGACAGGGTGCATTGTTGGAGACAGAAGGCAATAAACCTATTTGTGATGGAGATCCCCAGGGGTCATAAAACCACCCTAAAGCTAGCAGCCTAATTTAGGAAAAACTCCTAATAGCAGACAGAGGGAAGGACACACTAGGACTTTATATACAAATCAAAACACTCTGCATAACATATGTTTTTGCAAATTCTGGGTGAACTACTCCTTTAATTGAGCCATTCCCAATCTGTATCCTTCCAAGAAGCACTTTATGTGGTGTTTATACCTGCGTGGTTATTTCACTCTTATTTACAGCTTTACACCTTTATCAGTTTTTAATTGCAATAGTGTCTAAACACTCCACTGTGTACCCCCAGTCTCCCACTATACCTGTCTGTATTGCAGCACTGTTTCACTGCATGCAGGGAGGTTGGAGGCTACCAGAACATATGCAGATGGCAGTGTGGAGCACGGGTGTGGGCTGCAATACTGGGATGCCGCCATACCATAGTAACGTGACAGCTATATGTACACCCCCCCGGGTGTACCCCTATGTCCCCACATAACCCACCTAGCTGTCTGCACTTGCCTCCCCAAGGGCTACCTCCTGATGGTATCCGTGTACTGTCCTCGATTACTCTTCTCACTGTGCCGAGCGTTGGGAGTACCCTGCCTGCCCATGTGTGATGTGACAGCAATACTACCTGCAGAGCAGTGCCAGTAGTGAACACATACATTAGTGGCGCTCCTGAGTGCATCATGGAGCTCTGCTGTGGCGGACAACAGACGTGTGGCACTATGTACAGTGGAGCGGTGGGGAACACTGAAGGCAGTAGTAGAGGGTCTGCCTTCAGTCATACAGCAGCAGTACATGAACATCTGTTGTGCCCAGGTGCCCTAATACTGGCAGAACTGATGTTATGCCTCTCCCTCCTCCCTCCCTCTCACTGACGTAGACCCTGATTCCAACATTGGGATCTCCCCCTCCCTCGAACCTCTCTCTGTCACCTCCACAACATAAGTGTGTCTCATAACAGTGAAATATGGTTATTTACATAATATGACTGTGCCATATACACAGTGCTCCATAGGACATGTAGGAGGGCATTTCAAAATGCAGCTGTCATCACCGAGTGCACCATGGGATGTGCACTGCTACTACAGGGTTGAAACCACACACACTGTCGCACTCAGTGTGGACAGGCTGTAATGTTTTCAAACCGTTATCCACACTGTTCACTGGCAGTGTGGACACATTGCAATGTTTACAGTCTGTAATGGTTTGAATCCATTGCAGCTTTTTCGAGTGTAGTGTGGACAGGGCCTGCATGTCTATGTAATTATCTATCTTTCTATCAATTGCATGCATCGCTATTTTTACCTATTTCTAAAACAAACCTGCATATCACATTTGTCTGCACTCTGAGCACATACTTATGAAATTGTGCATATTTGTACCCCACTTCTGCGTAGACCTCATACTTTCCTAATATTCCCATTATAACAAGCATAACTATCTTGTCCTTATCAAAAGTGCCCCCCTCTGAAAGCTTAATGTCACATTTTCTCTGCTAACAGTCCATCATCATTACATCGGACTTCCTGACATCAACACATTGCTTAAATATAACCTACATCACCTCATGGACAAAAACTCTGTTTCTATTAAAAAAAAAAAACACTGTGTAAATAATCCCAAAGCTGAACATATGCCAGCCATTACTTTTTCATGCACTGCCACGTTCTGTACCATCATGGGGATTTGCATATGTTTCCCACGATGCTTTGCATTATTGGGGTATGTGCAATTGTGTTTTCTTTAAAATTTGGCTGTCCAGCCAGTATCATCCAGGATAACACATACATCAGTGGCATTTGCTCTGGGGTTCTTTTGTAAACCTATATTGCTTCCTATTCCTTCCATTAAAATGTACACCTCCATGTACAGAAACTAAAAAAAAAATCTTACTACTTACAAATCATTGTGTTGTTTCTCCATACCTTCTTAACAATTCCACACGACTTCACTAACTTCATGATGCAGCTGTGGTGGATCTGACCAGATTTTGTTTATTTGTGAGATTAACTGAAAGCAAGAAAGGGATTGCAAAATGATGAAAGCAGTAAAAACAGTCTCCTAAACAAGTCATATCTGTGAAATGTTGTGGCGATGTGGGAACTGGGAAGTAAGAAGATTTGGGGAATGTTGTTTTTTGCAGACTTTCTGTAAAAGCAGAGTGGTGCACCGTGCAGTGAACCCAGATTCACAGCCTCACTGCTGTAAGTCATAAGAAGCCAGTTATCATTCATTGGGTTCTGATTTACCTTGGGGCTAGTATAGCTGGTTTTTTGTTCAGCATCCTTCCTGTTTCTAAGATACATGATAATAACATGTGTTAAAACAAGAAGAAGAGAAGTTATATCTGGTTCAGAAAAAGTTAATGGATTTAATTATATTGTAATGAAGTTGCATGCATTAAAGGAAAACTACACCCAAAACTTGAAAAAATACATGTTGTGCAGAATGTTTTAATTTGTATGTGAAGTTCTAGTGTTTCCTT
This sequence comes from Neoceratodus forsteri, assembly GCA_016271365.2. Lineage (NCBI taxonomy): Eukaryota > Metazoa > Chordata > Ceratodontiformes > Ceratodontidae > Neoceratodus > Neoceratodus forsteri. The sequence continues at coordinate 36,451,906 of CM028133.1, read as the reverse complement.
CCCTCTGACTGGTATTAGGAGTTTTTCCTCAATTAGCCTGCTAGCTTTAGGGTAGTTTCACGATCCCTGGAGATCACCCTATCAAATAGTTTTATTGCATTTCTTTGTCCTACAGTGCACCTTGTTTCATGTAATGGTGATGTAGCAGAGCCCATAAATCCAGCAGAAAGCATTGCATTACAATCAGTTCACAGCAACAGAGATGGCTATATTTTAAAATCTGTAGAATTTGGCTTGGTGACCACCCTCATCCTAAAGGTTTTACTGTCTTGAAAAACTTTGCTGCTGGTAATTTTTGTGTAGCTTGTAAAGCTCCAAGATATTTAGTTTGTTTGGCATCAGAGTGCTGAATGTTGGGTCTATCTTACATCACAGTCACATGAGACAAAATGCACTGTGGGAACCAGAAATACAATTACACTATCAGGTATGGAGATCCCCAGGGGTCGTAAAACTAGTATAAAGCTAGCAGGCTAATTTGGGAAAAACTCCTAATACCAGTCAGAGGGAAGGAAACACTAGAACTTCACATACAAATGAAAACACTCTGCACAACATATATTTTTTCAGGTTTTGGGTGTAGTTTTCCTTTAAACACTGCAAGAAGGAGGCATGGGGGAAAATACACAGGTTAGAGCAGTCTCCTAGTAGCCGCTCTCCCAACCATATATTATAACTGACCTGGCCCAGAGTTGCTGTATATAAATCATTCCGTTAAATTCCTCCACTGTAAAAAGTTATTTCCTTTGTAATTTTGTTCTGGGACCACACAGAGAAAAATGGAGCCACTTCCCTAATTGGGAGACATGCCTCCATGCTGGCATATGCAGCCCCGTTTTGTGATGTCAGAAAACGAAGGCTGCGTATGTGAACCCCGTTGAGTTGAATGGGGGTGATTTTCTTATACATTTTATTACTATTTAGTGCTGGGATTTTAGTAAGTCAAAGCAACCACTCGACTAACAGGGACCTGTTAATATTTGAAGGGGATGAACAAAACGGGCACAGAAGGGATATTTAAGCTGAGGAGAGGAAGGGACACCAGAGGGCATTGTCTCAGGTTGGGGGGTGGAAGATATTGGAGAGAGATGAGGAGGCATTTTTTCACAGAGATGGTGGTGTAGAAATGGAACACTCTACACAAGGAGGTGGTATCCTGTAGCACGGTGGGCAGTTTTAAAAGAGGACATGGGCAGGGTGCGAGGGGGGGTAAAGGTGAGGGGAGGAGGGGGCAGCTGCAATATAAGGGTGCTAGCTACGCATTTGAGCAGATTAACTTGAGAGACTGTAAGGCTGGTTTTTGCTGGCAGATTTATATGTTCGTATGTCAAAACAACGTCACCAAAACGTCACAGACAAAGAACAGCAAGGGAGAAACAGCAACAAGAAAAACTGCAACCAGCAACACAGAGTGAACCAAGAAGTCAAAACCAATGACCTAATTCACTGACTGGGTCTCCAGCTGTGTAAGAGGTGGGGACAGAACTTGGAAGGAGAGTGAGTGGGGTGGGGAGCAGATTGGGGGAACAGGAGTGACCACAAAAAATCGCCACATTCATCTGATGTACCTGCAGTGACTTTCTGCGGGGGGTTCTGCCCTCATCACCCCCCTTACAATTTGTAATCATCACTGGGGGGCAACTCAGGCAGGGTACAAAGTTGGGAGGGGGGGACAGTGGACTGGTGGCAAATTTTAAACATAAACAAAAAAGAAACAGGAGACTACAGGTATCGAACACGGTCCTGCCAGAGGTAGCAAACACTCACAGGCAGTGTCTCTAACCACTACACTATGCTGCCAGCACAGCTCCCACCACCCACCTGCTGGCTTTCATTGCCAACATAAATTACTGTCTACATCGCTGAAATCACCAAGCACTACAAAGACCACGTTGCTATTATGACGTGTGCTGTTATTGCCTCGCTTATACTTACTTTGCTATCTTGACATGATACCTTACTGTCAGTAACAAGTATTTCTTCCCAGTCTACACCAGTGGAACCAGAACTGCCAGATGGAAGTCCCTGTGTCTCGTGACCTCATACGCCAGTCATCTGTGTCACCAATCCCTGCTTGCATCCAGTCAGCTCATCACACAACTCTTGTTGAAAGTGAATTACTCTGTGGCTATCAGCAAGTCAGATATAGGATCTTTCATTTGAGCTGGAGATCCAGCATGGTTGCAAAAACGTGACTGTGGCTGTCTGGCACCTTTACAAACCTTGCATCAAGTTCAGTTTGCAGCTGTTCAATGGGCACAGCTGCCCCATCTCGAATCTCCCCCTTTTCCTCTACCTATCTCTCCATGGATGCTTTCAGTATATGCACTGCTGGGATCACCTGACTCAGAGTGGCAGTGGATGCTTATAGACCATGGGTGTTCCTCTCAAATGGCTCAAGCACTCTCGCCATGGCATCAACCAGTGACCACTCATGGTGGCATAGGACTCCCCAGTCTTGCACTCCACTGCCATGTGAAGTGCGTGCTTCTGTTCTAGCAGTCTAGACAGCATTAGACATGATGAATTCCATCTGGTACTGACATTCTGTGTCAAGCAATGTTGAGACAGACCAAGGGTGGTGGTGTACTTCTCCTAGCTGGGTACTCGCCTTTACAGAGTGATGAAAATGAGCACAGATGGTGCATGCTGTGGAGACAGTCCTGCTGGCCTCAGTACCGCAACATAGATGTGACCACTAGATTCAAGGTACGGGAATGCAAAAAATGCTGACAACATTTCCTTCGGCATCTGTTTTCGTCATATTCACTCCCTCATCCGTGATGAAAAAAACAACATGTAGACCGGCACCAACTATCCATGACTCCAACATGTCTTGAATGAATGCCAGGAAGTTTGGCGACGTGTAGTCGTTCTCCATTAGCCCAACATTAGAAAAGCAGTCCTGAAGCGAATGCCAGATTGTAGAGGGATGAAGGTAGAGTCAGTGATACATGGAGAGAAGGAGGAATGCAGAACAGAAGGCATAGGGTTTTGCATACACTAGTGTGCGGTAAAGGTGAGATATGCATGCATGGAGTTTGTATGTCTCCAAATGTTAGAGGTGCAGCAGTAAATTCCCCCCACAGCCTCCAGGAGTAGTGTGGCAGTTGCCATTCTCACACCTTCATATATCTTTGACATCACAGTGTGTGAAAATGTGTAATGTGATGGGAGCTGGTACCATGGCTGCAGGCACTACAGAAGTCTGCAAAAGTCAGTGTGTCTTCCACAACTGAAAAGGATGGCAGATCCAACAGCATCATTGTACCTATGAGCTGTGTGATGTGTGGAGATGTTGGATGAGACAACTGGTTCTTAGTTCTGATCTGGAATGATTCCCTCATTGGCACTGACCACAGATGAGGGGATGTTCCACGTTTGTGAGATGGTATGGAAATTGCAGGGGACTGGTGCCTGCTGGGAGTGCTTGGGGTGCATGGAGGACTCTTTGGTGTTGAGAGAGATGGAGTGGTAGCAGCAGCAGGTGCAGCAGCATTTTTTGTCAGAGGCAGAACAAACTGTTCTGTGGCATTGCTAGTGCCACCAGCACCACTGCCTGCATTATCACCACGAGATGGGTCTCATGGAAGCACAGGCACAGACCCAGATGCTTTAAAAACCTGGAAATGTTTCACCTTTAGGTGGTTCATTAAGGAGGTGGTTGATAAATCTGCCAGAAATGTCCCCCTGCTGATGCACTGCCTTTCTGTTATCTCCTTTTAGTACTGTGAAATGCAACCATACCATACTGTTACTGCTCCTGACACCATTCATACTGCTACTGCCAGCAGTACAACCACCACTCTTTTGGCCCCCACCAGCCTTTCTAGTTTGGAACTCCATCTGTGGGTTTTCCCCAGACACCATTGGTGCCCCTGAATCTGCTCTACTTGGCTGCTCTGACTAGGCTGGAGCCTGGTGAACAAAGTGCTGAAGGGAAGTTTCTTTGGGGGGGGGGCCCCATATCATTCTTTCTCCTGCCACTGTGACCTCGAGAAGTTTAGTTTTTTGGGCCACCAGACTTTCTTGCTTTACAGCTGTCAAGGTATTCCCCATACTCTGCCTCATCATCAAAACTGCTTAGGTTAGGCTCCACAAATAATGTATTAGTGGGCAAATCTCTTGGTAGAAAGTGCTCAGACCTGGATGAGTGCGCCTCCTCCTCCTCATCTGCACGGACAAGTTCTACAGTAGAGGAGACAGGCTGAGAAACAAGAGGTGTCACAGTAGGGGTGGACGCAGTACTGTAAATAATTGTGCAGCAGGTTGGGGCCACAGTGGTAGTAGTGGCTGGTGTCACCGAAGAACTGGTGGTCACCATAGTTACAATGGCAGGTGTGGTCTGGGTCACGGTGGTAGGAGCGGTCTCAGTTACAGTGGCAGCAGTGACTGGCAGGGCTACTGTTGTAGTACTTTGAATGCTGCTCTTTACTTTTTTCCCTGACACTGTACTAGTGCTTGTTTCAGGTACTAAGTGAAAGAAAAAAGACTAAGGGGTACCAAGAAAAAGAAATCTTGAACAAGTATTTTTGTTCGGTATTCACAAAAGAAGGGGAAGGGGAAGGACCAAAGTTAGGTGACGGAAGCACCACTGGGAGGGAGGTGGACACTGATCCATTTAAGGAGGAGAGAGTCTTAAAAGAACTCGCTAATCTGAAAGTGGACAAGGCAATGGGGCAGGATGGGATACATCAGAGAGTATTAAGAGAACTCTGGGAGGTGCTGGCAGCACCACTGACAGCCCTGTTCAACAGGTCGCTAGAAACAGGTGTGGTACCAAAGGACTGGAGGAGGGTGAATGTCGTCCCTCTCCACAAAAGTGGGAGCAGGGAGGAGGCTGGCAATTACAGGCCAGTCAGCCTGACCTCAGTGGTGGGGAAACTAATGGAATCATTACTAAAAGAAAGGCTTGTGATACAGTATATCTCGAATCCGGTACAGCATAGGGTTTGAGACAGCATGGATTCACAGTGAGAAGATCTTTTCAAACAAATTTGATAGATCTCTTTGACTAGATGACTAGGGAGGTAGATCAGGGAGGGGAGGTGGGTGTGGCCTACCTGAATTTCAGCAAGGCCTTAGACACCGACCCACATAGGAGGCTAGTAAATAAGCTGGACAGCCTGGGAGTGAGTCCCAGGGTGGTAAACTGGGTCAAAATTTGGCTGAGTGATAGGACACAGAGGGTAGTGATGAACAGAGTTCAATCCGAAGAGAGGGGGTGACCAGCGGGTCCCGTAGGGATCAGTGCTTGGACCAGTCCTCTTTAATGTCTTCATAAGCAACATTGCAGAAGGGCTGAAAGGGAAGGTGTGTCTCTTTGCAGATGACACTAAGATCTGCAACATGGTTGACACTCCAGGAGGGGCAGAGAAAATAAAAAGGGACCTAAGCAAGCTTGAGGAGTGGTCAAGGATGTGGCAGCTAAGATCCAATGCAAAGAAGTGCAAGATCATGCACTTGGGGCACAAAAATTCGGGGGAGGTGTACATGATGGGGAGAGAGGTACTCATGGCCAGCAAACAGGAAAGGGACCTGGAAGCAATCATATCTGATGATGTAAAGTTACCAAACAGTGTGAGAAGGCTGTGAGGATGGCCAGTGGAATGCTGGGGTGCGTAGGGAGAGGTATCTCCAGCAGAAGGAAGGAGGTGGTGATGCCACTGTACAGAACATTGGTGAGACCTCATCTAGAGTGCTGTGTCCAGTTCTGGAGGCCACATCTTTGGAAGGACATAGGCAAAGTAGAAGCGGTTCAGAGAAGGGCGATGAAAATGGTGCCGGGGCTGGACCAAAAGTCATATGAGGAGAGACTGGAGGATCTCAATATGTATTCCCTGGAGGAGAGGAGAGAGAGAGAGTTGTGATAGAGACTTTCAAATACTTTTATAACAAAAAAAAGTTGAGCACTCACCAACCTCAAACAAACTTTCGAGGGCATAGGTCTCATATTAATAAAAAAAAAAAAACTTTTATTAAGTCATAAATACACACTTTGCCTGATGTGGCTCAGGTGAAAGCAGCATCCTTTCTCAAAGGCTAAAGTGAAAAAAGTGCATGACAATTAAATACATAATTCATATTACCAATACTTAAAATCAGTGACTCCAAACCCCACCCCCACTTAGCTCACCAATACCTATGCTGTACCGTGATACAAAATATATATACACATTCAAGTCCACCAGTGTTTATAATTTATAACACAGCATGATTATCATGCTGTATTATAAGTTATAAGCACTGGTGGACTTGAATTTGTATATGTATTTCATATTAAGATATACTGGTTAATCAAATTTCTGGTTGACATCATAGTGATGTAATTTGAATTATGTATTTAACTGGCATGCGCTTTAGTCACTTTAGCCTTTGAGATAGATGCTGCTTCCATCCAAAACACGTCAGACAAAGTGTGTTTTAATGCCTCAACAATTTTTTTTATTAATATGAGACCTGTGCCCTTGAAAGTTTGTTTGAGGTTGGTGAGTGCTTGACTTGTTTTGTTAAAATTGTTGATATTGTAGTCTGTAGCACCATGTTCCTTGTGAGAACTCTGGCCTGCTGTTTGCTAAACTTTTAAATACCTCAAGGGTGTAAATAAGGTACAAGAGGGTGGCATCTTTAAAAATGAAAAAGATGTTCAAGAACAAGGGGCCAGGATATGAAAATAGAGGGAGGGGATAGACTTGGGGGTAACTTGAGAAAGTATTTTTTCATGGAAAGGGTGGTGGATCCATGTAACAGACTCCCGGCAGAGGTTGTATGGGCAAAGACGGTAGGGAAATTCGAAAACGCATAGGGCAGACATGAAGGAACTCTAGTGATAGGAAACCGAGGGTAAGCTGCAGATCATTTACTGTAGGATCTGTAGTATATGAAGCAGGGAAAATGGGCAGACTAGGTGGGCCAAGTGGTCCTCATCTGCCATCAAATTCTGTGTGTCTACGTGGAGACAGCAGGCTCTGATGGGGTAAAGCAGAACTGTGTATGGTGAATGTGCACTGAGCGTCACTCCGCAGTATGCTCACCCTCTCCTGCTGCGTGCTGCTCCACACTTGCTGCAGCTTTGCTGAGGCTGCTGGACCAACTATGTTTTCAGTTACAACATCCTCTGTCTATCACGGTTGTATTCCTCAACAGGGATATGTATTATATTATTACGAAATGTCACTCAAGCCACTACAGCAGTGCTGAGCTGGCAAGTTTCACTGTCAGCTAATAGTCAAGCATGATTTAATTCTCAGGAAAAACAAAAATATTTGTTTAATTTCTTCTTGGGCATAAGCCACAAACTTAGAAAAATGTCTGGAGTGCATGGCCATGCACACACACAGTACAGAAAAGTAGCTACTGTAACTGAAGCAGTGGAAGTCAGCCAACTCATCCCACCCTGCCAGCTATGGTGCACTCACACTTACTTGAGTGGCCACGGAGGGACCCGAGCCTGGGTTCCTCGGAGGAAGATTTCTGATATTAAGTTTAATTATATTTATTATGAAATCAAGTCACTTAAGTCACTGCAGCAGTGTTGGGCTGACAAGTGTTACTGTCAACCAACAGTCAAGCCAGACTAAATTCTCAGAAAAAAAATATATTTTAAAAATGTCCTCTCAGACACATAGCCACAAACTTAGAATAACGTCTTGAGTGCATAGCAATGCACACACACAGAGCAGAAGAGCAGCTAACTGAAGTGGTGGGAGTCAGCCAACTAGTCCCACCCTACCAGCTACGGGGCAGTCCTACTTGCCATAGTGGCTGTGGAAGGTCCCAAGCCTGGGTTCCTCACACGGACATTTCTGATACTAAATTTAAATTATATTTATTATGAAATAAGTCACTCAAGTCACTGAAGCAATGCTGAACTGACAAGTCTCACTGTCAACTAATAGTGAAGCCTGACTAAATTCTCAGAAAAAAAATGTATTTCTTTTGGGCACGAAAATAACAATAAAAACAAATTCTGGTCAGAGCTAACATGGCTGCTTCGGAGCAGTGAGTCGGAGTGAAAAGAACTCAGAGCTCCCGCTGCGGCTGACACTGTACTTGCACGACACTCGTGCATGCGCAGTGGCAGATAAGCACCACGCATGCGTGACAAAGAGCCTGCCATGTCCAAGATGGCCACCATGACAGACGTATGCATGCACGAGTATGGTGGCCATCTTGGGCATGGTGGGCTATTTTGTTTTGCCTGCAACTGCGGATGTGACAGGCAGAAACAAAATAGTGCCCCCGTGGAGGGGGGGTTTGTTTGGCCCACGGGGAGAGGGGCAGCAGAGAACTAATGTACCATCACTGATGGCGGCACTGTGTACACTGGACCACAGCACTGTGGAAACACAGAGCTGAGGTATCTTGTCATGCACTTCCAGAGTCCCTTTTCACTATTCTAGCAAAACGTCTGCAGGGCTCTGCCCATGCAACTATAAAACTTTCTCTAAGCTAACTGCATTTTCAGTAAGACTATTTGCCTCGTTCTTTGTTTCAGACAATAACTACGTTACAAAAACCTCAAATTTCTAATGAAAATAAACCCCTACAAAACCCTCCTTACTCCCATGGGACAGACATAAGGCAATAATGTCTTCATAAGTGACATTGCAGAGGGACTGGAAGGAAAAGTATGCCTCTTTGCAGACACAAAGATCTGCAACAAGGCTGACACACAAGGGGGGTGGAAAGGATGAAAAGGGACTTGGCAAGGTTGGAGGAATGGTCAAATGTATGGCAGCTTAGATTCAATACAGAGAAGTGCAAAGTAATGCAGCTGGGAAACAAAGACACAGGGGAAGAGTACACAATGGGGGTGAGATACTGACAGCAACAAAAATGGAAAGGGACCTGGGGGTAGTCATATCAGATGACCTAAAAGTGGGCCAGCAATGTGAGAAGGCAGTAAGGAGGGCTGGGGGGATACTGGGATGCATAGGGAGAGGCATCAGCAGTGGAAAATAAGAAGTTGTTGGCCCTCTTTACAGACAGTTGATAAGACCACATCTGGAGTACTGTGTACAGTTCTGGAGACCCCATCTCTGCAAAGACATAGACAGGGTGGAGGCTGCCCAGAGGAGGGCAACCAAAATGGTGCAGGGTCTGCACCAGAAGAGACATGAAGAAGACTAAAGGAGCTTAAGATGTATAGCCTCGAGGAAAGGAGGGAGAGGGGGGACATGATAGAAACTTTCAAATACCTCAAGGGAATCAACGAAGTTCAAGAGGGTAGCATCTTTCAGAAAAAGAGATGTGCAAGAACAGGGGGGCACAATTTGAAGATGGGGGGACAGCTCAGAGGTAATGTGAGGAAGTATTTCTTCACAGAGAGGGTTGAAGATGCATGGAACGGCCTTCCTGAGGAGGTAGTAGAGTCAAAAACAGTGGTGGAACTCAAGAATGCATGGGACAGACATAGGGCAATTCTAGTGGGGGGTAGGAGAAAGTTGGCTGTTGATTAACTAGAATCTGCAGCTTATCCATTAGGTAGGGAAATGGGCAGACTAGAAACATAGAAAAATAGACTTTGACGGCAGATAAGGACCACTTGGCCCACCCAGTCTGCCCATTTCCCTACCTATTGGATAAGCTGCAGATTCTAGTTAACCAACAGCCTACTTCCTGCAACCCCCCACTATAATTGCCTTATGTCTGTCCCATGCATGTTTGAATTCCCCCACTGTTTTAGAACCCACAACCTTTCCAGGAAGGCTGTTCCATGCGTCCACCACTCTCTCCGTGAAAAAGAATCTCCTCACATTACCCCTGAGCCGTCCCCACTCTAACTTAAATTGTGCCCCCTTGTTCTTACACATCTCTTTTTCCGAAAGATGCTACCCTCCTGGACTTTGTTGATTCCCTTGATGGGCCAAGCGGTCCTTATCTGCCATCAGATTCTGTTTCTATGTTTCCATTACGCTGTTAGTCTTTAAAACACACTGCACTGCAAATACAGTGCATACACACACAGGGTGTGTGTGTGTGTGTGTGTGTGCTGTTGGGGCCTGCCTGCCTGTCTTCTCTTGCTCTCTCAGCAAACACTAAACAGCCTTTCTATTTTCCCTTTCTTAAAAGCCTAATTTTCACCCACAGTAAAAAAATCAACCCTCTCTACTTTGGGATTTGGAGAAGGAAACAAAAAATGTCAAGATTTCTGAATTTTTTTCTAGTTTTTAACAAGTATATGAAAGTAGATTCTTTTTCTGCAGCAGCTCAAGTTGTCTGTCTCTCCTGCCTGAAGCTTCTGTGACTGCTGGGTCACATGACCTGCCTTCAGTGAGCTTCCAAAGTGGTATCTGACTGAACAGGAAGTCTTGGGACATGTTGAACTCATGCCGAATAGCACTGATCATTAGTTTTACTTCCCAAGTAACAAAATGACTAATATATGTGGTGTTCGGGTAATGCTATTTGTGAATCGTACATCCCTAGCTGGCACTTCAGTGACACCAACATGTCTGATCATAAAAAATAAAAAAAAAATACACAAGTGCTTTAAGAGCTGCCCTTAATCCAGCTTTTTGCTATTTTTATGTTTGCTTGCACGCATGTGCAAGAAACATAGTGCCATCATCGGAGATTTCGGAGGTGTGTCACCTCCTCCTCCAATTCAGTCAGTGTGCTGGCAGGCGCGGCCCCTGTAAGCCAATGCATGATGGAGCTGTCTATGACACGCTCCAAAATGCAGTGGCATACATTTGAAAGGGGGAGCTACGCTTGAGTGAGCAGCGATAAGATATCGCTTGCCCACGCGCAACCCCTACACACACACACACACACACAGGCCCTGCGCATACTTCGTGCTGCCCCCCACGCACACACTCTAGCCGAGGGTGCCCAATCCCTCGTCGGCTGTGCTGCGCTCCCCCCCCAAAAGCCTCCCAAATGCCACGCTGGGGCAACTCGATGGAATAGCCAACGGGGTGCCCAATCCCGTCAGCTTCTCTGTCTCTCCCTGCCCAATCCCCTCGGCTTCCTCCCCCGGTACAAGAGCCACGCTGAGAGCCCACCCAGCGTGGCAAATTATTCCTTGACGGCCGAGGGTGCCCATCCCGTCGGCTGAACACCCCAACGTGCTTGTGCCACGCTGGGAGCCCACCCCAGCGTGGCAAACGTCCCACGCCGTCATTAGGAAAAAAAAAACCTGTAAAGAAAACGGTCCCACGTAGTCTCCCGCCCCCTCCACAACCCGCACCCACCCATGCGCCGCAGCCTCCCCACACCCCCACCCCATACTTACCTCCGGAGCTTGGCGCGATGATCTTGGTGGACCGGGAACACGTCTGCACTCTTCAAAGCCGACCGCTGAACTGAGGAAATGCGGTAAGCTTTATAATGGGCTAGATAGGGGGTTTCAACTTGTGCATATCTCAGTCATTTTTGGAATTTTGACCAAATTTTCAACATGGGATTTTGGGACCTTCTCATGAACAATGTCACTGTCATGGCGTTATTCTGGCCGGAAGGGTGATTTCGCAGTCACTGCGCAGTCACTGCGCGAAATCACCCTTCAGGCCTGAATAACACCATGACATTGACATCGTTCATAAGAAGGGGTCACAAAAACCCCATGTTGAAAATCTGGTGCAAAAATTCCAAAAAATGACTGTTTTACGAGCATGCGTTGCGCAGTTCCTACGCAGGCTCGTAAGTTCGCGAATTTTCAATATTTTCACTCCAGATTTTCAACATTGCCATTTTACCACACCTTCTTATGAGTAGTATAGCTGTCATTTTTCACATCTCACCCAAAATGTGTTTCCGCCCATGTAGCGCACAATGGCACAGTCGGTGTGCGAAATCAATGTATGGGATAAATTAAGAAAATCACAATGACACTGTTCATGAGCAAATGTCTTAAAATGGCTATGCTTAAAATTCGGAAAAATTCAAAATGATCGTTTTATTTATATGCTTGTACAGTTCCTACGCATTGTGAAGTTCAAGAATTTTCAATATTTTCTACTCCAGATTTTCAACATTGCCATTTTACCACACTCCTTATGAGCAGTACAGCTGTCATTTTCACATCTTGCCCAAAATGTGTTTCCGCCCATGTAACTCACAATGGCACAGTCGATGTGCAAAATCAATGTATGGGACACATTAAGAAAATCACAGTGACACTGTTCATGAGCAGAGGTCTTAAAATGGCTATGTTGAAAATCTGGTGAAAAAATTCCTAAAAATGACTGTTTTACGAGCGTGCGTTATGCATTTCTATGCATGCTCATAAGTTTGCTTAATTTAATATTTTCATTCCAGATTTTCAACATTGCCATTTTATTACACTTCCTTATGAACAGTACAGCTGCAATTTTTCATGTCGCCCAAAATGTGTTTTCGCACATGTAGCGCACAATGGTGCTCTTGGTGTGCGAAAGCAATGTTTAGGACAGATTAAGAAAATCACAGTTACACTGTTCATGAGCAGAGGTCTTAAAATGGCGATGTTGAAAATTTGGTGACAAAAGTCCATAAAATGACTGTGTTACGAGTGAGCATTGCGCAGTTTCCACGCACCCTCGTAAGTTCATGACTTTGTAATATTTTCAGTCCAGATTTTCACCAGTGGCATTTTTCCACACTTCCTTATGAACAGTACAGCTGTCATTTTTCACAACATGGCTGAAGTGTGTTTTCACACTTTCAGCGCAGAGATGCGTGGTCGCTGTGGGAAATCATTGTTTGGCACAGATAAAGAAAATCACAGTGACACTGTTCATGATTGGAGGCACCAAAATGCCTGAGTTGATAAGCTGCTGTAAAAAATCCCCAACCTAATTATATTACGAGTGTGCGTTGCACAGTTTCTATGTGTGCTCGTGACTTCACCATTTTTTTAAATATTTTTACTGCAGATTTGCAACATTGCCATTTTTTACACCTCCCCATGGACAGTACAGCTGTCATTTTTTACATCCTGTTCAGAATGTTTTTGCACCTGTGGTGCTAAATGCCGTAGTCACTGTGCATAAGCAGCTTTCGGCTAACAAACTGATATTCCCCCTGTTCATGAGGTGGGTTCACAAAAAAAATGTTGAAAATTTGGAGTGAAAATACCAACGAATGCCTGCGGTATTAGGGTTTCTAACCATAACGCCCAACCCTGTAGAGAATGACAGGCATCAGGAGTGTGACTTGGGATTCTTGCCTGTGATGCTCATACCATTACACACCCTGCAGCCAGTGAGAGGCATCGAGGTATGCCTTGGACTCTTCGGCCCCAAAGTTCACCCCATTCTCCTATATCGCACCCATCTCACCGTATTTCCTAATGAAATGGGATGTGCATAAGGGCCAAAGACCCCAAGGAACACCGTGACACTTGTCAGTGTCTGCAGGGTGGGGTGTGGTGAAATAGCGTGGCCGTTATGCCTGATGACCCAAACGCACACCCCAATGCCTGTCACTCTCTGCAGGGTGGTGGTGGGTTGGGCTTCAGTTCAATACTTCACTGCCATTCCTATTACGCAGCTCTGTAACTTCTACACTACCACTGCCAATGCCAGCAAGCAAACATTCGGCATTGACAAATGCTTGTTTTTTACAGATCCTGCAGTGATTCATGGTTCATGGAGTCTCATCTCCCCTCCCCAACCCCCAGAACAGCCAGCCACTTGACAGGCTGTGACTGGGTAAGACTCAGCTGAGAGTTAGCTGAAAAAGGGTTAAGATTGTGCTCGTATGTGGAAAGGTGATAATAAGTAGCAGAGAGGATTTGTTTTCACATAATTTGCGTCATTCCAGTTCATAATTATATTGGATCACAAAGATCCAAATTATCTATTGTTAATCAGGTGAGCTCGCTTGGGCAGATTAGCCTAGGTCCAACTGGAAAATGAGTTCTACATCAATGGAGTTTCACCTGGTAAAATAAAGATTGATTGATTGGTTGGTTGATTGATTTTTTTAAAGGAGTTAAAAACATGACACAATAATACAGAGATGTGCATACACGTGATGCACCATTTGCTGTAGACATCTGCACACAGAGGGCCGGATTCACAAAGGTCCGCCGCAAGCTGTGACAATGGCAGCTTGTGATGACCATCCCTGCGACCTGGACCTTGCACTCGATTCAGTATCAGAGCAGGTCCAGGGGTCTGCATCCTGTGACTTGCGGTAGCTGCACAAGGTAGGGCGCAGCTCCCAGGTATGCCACAGGTCACAGGAAAGGGTAGGCAGCAGGTGCACCAGCTGAGCGGAGCCATGGTACCCCCATGCCCACCTCCGATCCCCGTAAGATGTGGATTTCAGCCCCAAGCTTCCGCAACATGGATACCCCCCCATATACAAACACCCTTAACTGCCCTGGTGGCCCCCCCACACACACACACCCAGTGGGAGAGTCGGCGGCTGTCCGTGGTGGTGAGTGGAGGGCTGTGCCAGTTGCTGGCAGGGTATTGGATGTGTGTGTGGGGGGGGCTCACACTGTCAGGTGGGGGCCACTACACTACCAGGGAGTTTCAGGAGTGAAAAGAGGATCTTGCCCCAGGGCATTGGGGGGCTTTCAACGTTTGTGTGTGTGGGGGGTCTGGGCATTGGGGGTGTTCCACACACCCATTCTGGCACAGTGCGTGCCATGCCTGGGACCTGGAGCTTATGGGGGGACTGTAGCCCACAGGGGGTGTAGAGCTGAAGTACAGTGGCACCCACCCAGTGAATGGTAAAGACCACTTAGACCAGCTTTTTGTTTGGCTTAAATGGTCTTTGACAGATGTTCATTGGTGGTTGTCTCTGAAACCCAATTTGTGGACATAGCAGCCACCCTATCTGAATAGGTTACAAATGCTGCCATAAACCCCCTTATGCCATGTCGCATGAGGGTTTATGGTGCATTGGTGCAGTTGGGCACAGGCAACCTGCAGCATGTCACAGGCTGCCTTTCTGAATCCCATTAGGATGCAACTCAGGACGCAAGTGCTACTTGCAGCGTTTTTTCTTATGCAAGTTGCCTAGCGTCCTGTTTCACCTTTTGTGAATATTGCCCAGAGGCTGCAGACAGATGGTATTTGAGTCTTGCTTAAAGATGAAATGGTGTTTGCTAGTACTAATGTGTACTAACAAGGTGTACAAGGGGGTGTGGCTTGCCGCCAAGCTGATGGCAGCAGATTGACACAGCTCCTCTAGACTGAACTATTTAACATTTTAGTTTTGCAAGTTGTAGTCCAGGAACTGAATTTTATAGCCTAGCAGTGACGCTGTCAGTGATTCTAAGCAGATTGATACCAGTTTCAAAATGTTTGGTGAGAAGGTGCAAGATAATAGGTTGACTGCACAAAACAATAGCTGGGATTTTAGCTTGGGTTTTGCAAACTGTCAAAGACAGAAAAGCTTTGACAGGGTCAGATCTCACCTCAGTCAAATCAGAGTACATCATGTCATGCAGATGCTATCAGGCCTAAAGGTGATGCATGGTGGACAGATTTTGCAGTTTTTAAATTTGGCGGAGGTGGGTTAGTTAGTTGTTAAAATTGGGAACTATGTATTAATGTGGATCTGGGTATGTGTGATTTGCGCATACCCAGCCCATGTAGCTTTACACCTGCAGACAGGTGTGAGGTGGCTGGCATTTCCAATTGCTGGTCACTGCACAGTGACTGTCCACGGTCCTGACCCCCCCAGCATGCTGTTGCACAGGAGGCAGATAGAAGGATACCACCAGTCATTCAACTGGATGCCTGTCCTGAATCCCGAAGTGGATCAGTGGATTCTGAGAAGGCATGGTAGTGGAATATTTTCAAAGTTTGGGTAAGTGCCCAAATGTCTGGCCCCGGCATTCCCTGTCAGTCCAATGGGCTGGGTAGCACAGTGTGGGGATTCTCTGTCATGCCATAGCCAGTGGGTGTCATGGGGGGCATGCAAAAGATTACGGCAGGGTCCCCACTGCTGTATCCCTCAACATCCTTGCCAAGCACTCTGCACCTTTGTGAATGGCGTGAAATGTGGGCATACCCCACCAGGCACAACCCTGGACTGACTGCATGCATTGCTGCATGATTGACCAGGGGGATCGGGTGTGCAAGAGGTATGGGCCCTTTCCATAAATGCCGCAGACTCTCAGTTCATGGCATTCCAATGTAGGGTTGCCTATGCACCACAATTATGCAACACGTATACAAACCGTCCATTATGGCATAGACCCCATTAGATAAATAGATATTTTATTTATAAAAGCACCCACTTCCAGGGACTCTGGGTGCTGTACAATAAAACAACAAAATATAAAATACTATATATAAAAATGTACACAACAATTCAGCTGGGAGTAGGTTAAAATTCATCTGTCTACTCCTTTAAAATAAACAATCAATCAATAAAAGCTGGCTGGAATAAATACGTTTTTAAGCCCTTTTTAAAGATTTCTACTGAGGGAGCCGCCTTTAAATGAGCAGGAAAGGAGTTCCACAGGGTAGGCGCTGCCACCGAGAATGTCCTGTCCCCAGAATGCTGCAGCCTAACCCTGACAACTCCAAGGAGGCATCCCCCAGCAGAACACGGTGCCTGGGGCAGATAGTAGGGGACAAGGAGATCTTGCAGATAGACCGTTCCCCCATCATGCCGGATCTTGTAGGTCAGGAGCCCTACTTTGAAGACAGTCCTCCACCTGACTAGCAGCCAGTGCAGTCTATGGAGGACTGGGGTGATATGCTCGTACTGTCTCACCCCAATCAACAATCTTGCTGCTGCATTCTGCACCAGCTGCAGCCTGGGAGTTTCCTCTTCATTGTTCAACAGTTTGAGAAATGTTCTCTTTAAACTATAAAACTGTTCTAACCATCATTTTCATCCCATGAGCTATTGCCACTTAGAGGTATTTCAACTCAGCAGCACTTTCACATCACTCCACTTTACTGTGTCTTCACCAGACACTTGCTTACAAATGGGGGTTACTTTAAAATACGTAGGAACATTTTTCTTACTGTAAGGTCTTGCTTTCACTGGTTGAATTTTCAGCATGAACCGAACTACCGAAGACCTTTCCGATACCCAATTACTAATGCCACATGCCTGCTCCGAGCATCCCAAAGAATTATTTAATTCCTGGTGATTCTAAAGACCCGAGGTACTTTCCGCTGATGCAGCGATTCCAATTTCTGGACTGCTTTACCCAGGAGATTACTTGCTGTGCCACATGGAACACCCAGACTGCCTGCCAACACACCGGGGTCCCAACCAACCACTCCCCACGTGGAGCACCCGGATGGCCTGCCACCCCGCCAGGGTCCCAACCAACCACTCCCCACATGGATCCTTTCCTGCCTTTACAGGCTGCACATCCTGAAAGCCCGAACACTGTATTGGCCACCATGCCAGGGGAAAAGGGGTAGACTGCCACCACTACATCCTCAACAGTCCAGGCTGCCACCTCTGGACTGTGCCCCAGGCCCCATCTGCCAGAGCAGGCCCGACCACAGAAACACCCACTGGCTCTATAGGGTGCGCTCGCTCACAGGCGAGATTAATCAGAAAACAGTGTCCCCATTGGTGCTTACCCTACCATGGTGCCAGTGATCACATGGTGGGCCTCCAATCTTCAGCTTTTTATGGGCGCTGGCTCCCACCAGCACTGACAGGACCCAACTGGTGCTCCACTACTCCCCTTCACTTATGGCCCGAACCACCACACTGTCATACATAGATCTTCAAGGGAGGAGGGCCAGGGTGGCAAGTGTCCCACCCTGGCCCCTCTGCAGCCCTCTGGCTGAACTTGTGGGCTGACCGCTGACTCTCTCTCTCTCTCTCTCTCTCTCTGTTGCTCCCCTCTCTGGTTTCTCCTTTCTTGGCAGCAAAACCCTCTTTTTATAACCTCTAGGGATGGGGCCCCACTTGCTGACAGCAAGCAGGCCCACATTCAAGACATACTGGCACCAAAGCTCTCTCTCTTTGCCTCACTACACAAATTTTAACTAGTAAGCTCCCAGAGGGGTGATTACATACATAACGGTACACTGAGGTGCTGGAGGATAGTAACATTTGCAATTACAATATTGTGCTGGAGGAAAACACCGTTTGCAACGTGCAGAGGCAATACTGAGTTCAGGGTGGGAGTAAAACTTGTCAGTTTGGGGGGGTGGTAGAAGGTACAGCACTAACATAAGTGCAGGGCAAAGGGGAAGCAGAGGCTGTTGGGCAGCAGGCCAGGAACTAGTATTATACAATGGCAGGAAAAAATGCTGGGCTCTGATTGGTCAGTCTGGGACTGGACCCGTGATGTTATCCCAGTATAACATCACAGATCTAGTCCCACTGCACACATGACTGCATTATATGTAGAAAAGTCACTACACACCTATGTCCAAGTTGACCACACTTAGCGACGCTACTATGGCTTTTGCCAGTACTTCCAGAAACTTTTTTTTAACATAAACCCCCTGCATCCCACTGTCAATAAACAGCATTAAAACCACACATTGAGTAAAGACCTCCTTACACTGTACAGTACTGCACACTTATTATCCATTTCTTTTGTTTTTGAAAAACTGAAGAAAGCTGTCATAGCAGACACCTGCAGCACAAGCCGTCATTACGATTGACTTTGACCGTTTCCCGTACTTCCGCTCATAGATAAAGCCCTCCCTCCCTCCTCCCAATATCAAGGTTTATGTGCAGGTACATATTTTTCTTGTTTCTGCCCTTATACTTCTTCATTGAGAAACTTAGGAAGACACAAGAAAGCCGTCATCGCGATCGGCAGTTCCTGCTCCCATAATCCCATCCCTACACCCTGCTCGAAAAGACTTACCGGTTACCACGTGCACTGTGTGCTGCTCAGAAAATTTCACTGTCCCTCCCTTCGCCAAACACAGTGAGCGCATTGGTAAACAAAAGCACAGTGTGCTTGTTACTCACCCTGTCAGTGCCATCTTAGTCACTACCTCCTTTTTTTCTGGTACAAAACAGACTGCAACTGTACCAGTAGAACCACAGTAAAGAATCAGCATGGGAGTGCAGGTGTGTGAATGGCTTTCAGTGAAAAACAACAAACAGAGAGAGAGAGAGAATTAGAAAAACAGTGAAACAGGAAAACAGAGAGACAGAGGACCGGGGAAACAGAGAGACAAAGAATCGAAGAAACAGACATAGAGCAATGTGGTGGGGGGGCGGGGGCTGGTGTGTGGCTGTCTTTCAGCTTCACAAAAAAGCTGTTTTATATAGGTTGGAAGTAAGGGTCACTGTGCGAAGCCACACAGCACAGCTGCTCCACCTACAGGCAGAAAGAAGAAACAATCAGTACTATTTTTTTTGTCAGTATGCTTCCCCACTCAAAATGTGACCAAAAATACTTACAATGAACTTCTTTAATTGTTTTTATATTTTTTTATACAAATGAGCCTGCGGCCTTGTGCCCAACCACCCAAGGCATGACGTTATCCCAGCATGACACATGTCCTATCATGCATTATTCCTTTATTAACATACAATACTGTAGTACCAAATTGCTAGTTAGCCCCCCCCCTCCATGTAACACCATCTGAGTATGAACACTTTGGATCATATCCACATAGGTAGCTAGGTTACATTTGAATTGAATGTATCTCTACCATAACGCTGTACTCTGATACTGGTCTGCACAGGACAGCATCCACAGCTCCCACTTGCCATGCTGCACTGGTACAGAGCTGTACACCGGGGGGCCAGGATGGCAGGGGTGAGCGCAGCTGTTCCGGACCACTGGTATCCAATCAGATGCCCATGCCAGTCTGCCAGTGGATCCCTGCCTGAGCAGGGTGAAGAGAATGACAGGATATAGCAGTCCTCCAAGGACTACCATATCCCCACTGGAATCAGCAACTTTGTGGAAAAAGCTCTGGCTGGTGCCAGTGATGCCCCCAACCCACCATGGAGGCTCCTAGAGCTGGGGGGCTAGAGGGTAGGGGGCTGATGGGTGAGCAGGATGCAGCGGGGGGGGGGGATGGAGGAATAGCCACTAATGTTGCCTTTAGGGGAGATGCAGCAGCCACACCCTCCACTGGCATTCCATACTCCTGAGATTGGTTCCAGAATGTGGCACATATCTGCACCCACCACCTGGTCTGCCTCGTCCCAGGTGTACACCCTCATAGCCACAGGCACGGCTCAGGATCAGGTCCCTGTATGTCCACAGTAGGACTCTGTGCACCACAAGCCCTCATAAACCATCCTCCACAGGTGCAGAAAGAGGTGCTGGGCTTTTGAGGAAAGGGCCATTAACAGAGATCTGGTTCACTGGGTTGTCAATCCACCTCCAACTTTCTTTCTGGGTCTTTACATTACTACCAGCCTTTTTTCTAGATAAAACCCTTTTGGGGGAGTATATTAAGCACCAAAATCAAAGTTTTGAAGTGATCAAAACCATATTAGAACCTGAAAAAAGTTCCGATAAAGTTATTTTACAGAAAATTGCACAGGGTCAGGGACGTTCTGAACTTATCTGAATTGGTTCTGCCACCCCTACTTTTGTGTAAAACGCCTCGGCCTTTATAAAGCATTCCTGGGCACAAACATCTTAATAAATAATAACATTCAAAGGTGAAGATATGAGATTGTCAAACTGCTTTTAAATGTGTGTGTTTTAGTCGAGTCAGTCAGTGGTTATAATAGGGAGCATTTACTGACATCCCTGAGTGCCCGCAGCAGCCTTGTCATTACGTGCCAAAGTACACACAAGATAAGTTAATCCATCCGTCACAAAGTAAGAAACTGGTTAGGGTGGTTTGGAGGGTTTGTTAAACAAAGGCCTGACGTGTACAAGTTCTAACAAGTAGCTTATTGATTTATTCATCAACATTTGTTTTACCAGGAAAGACCTCAGAATAAGTCACATTTCCAGTAGTCTCCATCTTAGAAAATGTTACACAAGGATAGCAGCAATTTCCTTTCAGATTACAGGTACCAAGTCACCAGACTAAAGCAAATGGTATCATCTAATATTTATAATAAATAAAAAAACTGATAAGCCACACTCTGCGTATAATGAATTTTTATGTTGTGTTTGTGTTAAACAATTTTAGGGGAACAGTCAGCACTAAAAGCCTCACATCCAGGTTTAGGGCTGGTACCAATTTGTACTTTGAGTGCAAAAGCAATTTTTTCTACTGTTTACTGCAGTATAGCAGATTGCATTGGCTCAGATCAGGGGCCCAATATTCAGTAGGGTGCAAAGCGCAGTGCAGATGTTTGTGGTGCACTTTTGTAATTGCCCAGGGGTCCCAGGATGGTATAGTCAGTTGGGCGCTAACTAACTGAATGCAAGGCCATGCCAGCACAGTTCTAGGTCAGATAGTGCCACCCAACATGGCTCCTGAAGCTGGCCGCAACAGTTGATAGTGCAGGATCACTGTCTGCTATTTTCAAAGGTACCCATGCAAATGAGCCCATTGGGCATGCAAGGTGCTAAGGGGCCATTGGCATGGGCAGTGGAGGCAAGTAGCGCAGTGCCATCCACCCCACCATCCATAGTAACTGTAGCTATCCCTCGTACTATTGGAATGTGTAGTACGGTACGGTCTGCACACCCATTGGCTCACGCTGTGGACCAATGGGCGTACAGCCCTACCTGTGGTGTCAGTCAGCAGGCGGCGGGGTGGCAGGCGGTTGGGGTGCTGCTGCCTGCCACTGACCGGGGAGAGCAGGGTGGGGGGGAGGGGGGTCCAGTGGACCACCAGGAATATAGGTATATTTGTTTTTCACTTCAGCCTGTGATTGGGCAGACAGGTTCACTGGACCACCAGGAATATACGTACATTTCTTTTTCACTTCAGCCTATGATCGGGCAGACAGGTCCACTGGACCACCAGGGATATAGGTATATTTCTTTTTTACTTCAGCCCACGATTGGGCAGACAGGTCCACTGGACCACCAGGGATATAGGATTAT
The DNA here is from genome assembly GCA_016271365.2 of Neoceratodus forsteri. Classification (NCBI taxonomy): domain Eukaryota; kingdom Metazoa; phylum Chordata; order Ceratodontiformes; family Ceratodontidae; genus Neoceratodus; species Neoceratodus forsteri. Next base: position 36,430,044 of record CM028133.1, on the reverse strand, counting down.
TTCTTTTTTACTTCAGCCCGCGAGCGGGCAGGCAGCGGTCCACTGGACCACCAGGGATATAGGATTACTGTTTCTTTTACTGAAGCCCGTGATCAGGCAGACAGCGGTCCACTGGACCACCAGGGATATAGGATAGTTTATTTATTTCACTAATGCCCATGATCAGGCTGTGGAGCACATTGCCGCGCTACAAGGGGCGTTGGTCCCTGATGGCTGCTGCCTGGCAGGGCAGCCAGGCGCAAGTCGTCGGGGATCGGCGCACCTGCATGCAAATGGCCCCATTTGTGCCTTGCATACATTATGGCCCCATTTGCATGTCAACATTTGAATATCTGCTACTACAGAACTCATACTGCTTGCTTTCAGTTACAACTCTCAAATTACTTGCACTGCAACTGTGAACCTACTCAGAGCTCATGCAACTGCTTTCAGTTACCCACAACTACAGCCACTGCTGCTGACCGTTTAATTACTGTTGTACCCAGTGCCTGTGTTTTAACACTGTGCTCACAACGCTTAAGCTACTGCACTGTGACTGCATTCATTACCTGTGTGTTTCAGCTCAGCCATAGCTGCTTCCTGTTGCATACTCAATTCTTTTCACCTGACGCAGTTTACTCTGACCCTACCTGTGCTTCTCATTTTACTGCAGCTTCCCTGCACTGCCTGGCTACACCTGCTTTCAAGCATTGTCTCCCTGTTTTATTGCACTTCTAACTCTGAGGTCAGCCAACTAGCTCCTACTGAGGTTGTTAATATAGCTTGATATTAAAAATCTGTCTTCGCCGCTGAAAATCCTCAGTCTGTCACCTTGTTTTGGCTTTGTACTGTCTGGCTGGCTTGCTCCCAATTCAGTTGTTTAATTGCTATACAAGTTTGATATGCTGATTTACCTATCACAACTACTGCTTACTGACCTACGTGCAGGTCTTCACCTGCTTACACAGCTGTTACTCCTTGCTTACGCAAACCATTGTTTCATGTCTACTGCCATCCCCTTGGCTCAGCCGGGGATTCTATTGCACTCAATCTGCATTTGACCTTGCAAGGTCTCGGCACTCACTGCTCATTACGATTTCAGCATGCCGTGCTCATTCAACTCACCAGCTTTTCAGCTTTCAATCAATTTCTGGGGCATGCCAGCCATTCTATTTTGGCACTGGGTTCCTGTAGCCGATGGTCTCACTCTGCCTTAAGTCCACATCGTCGAGCGTGTCCAACTTGGGGCAGGATCCTTCTCACCTGGCCCGTAGCTGGGAATGTCTTCACTCTGGGTTTGGCTTTAGCTACCTGCTATGTGACAGAAGCTCCTGGTGTAGAATATAAGACTAGCAGTGAAGGGTGGTTACAACGATCTCCTTTGGCTCTAGTGTCTCACTTATAGTGTTTCCCTAGCGAGGCACCTTCACCGCATCCTCCCTACGACTGCCTCTGGTTTACCTGGTCTGATTTAGGGTGGGTAGGCCAGGTGAGTGCCTCAGCAGTTGTCGCTCTCCTCCTGTGCCTTGGATGCATGTATTGTTGCAGAGTTTTCTCGCAACCTTCCACGGCATTCCCGCTAGAGGGTTTGAGTGAGAGCCTTCCTCCAAATTGGAATATTTTCTCCCTCCCTTTAATTGGGTTTTCAAAAATTGCAGCTGCAGAGCCATCACTAAATAAATTATCCCAAGCCTGGAGGGAAGGCGACCTAGGCCTTGGATCCCCAGAGATTTCCTCCTCATAGGGTTTTTTTCTCTCCTCCGTTACCTCAGGTCATAACACTTAGTTAGCTTAGTTGTTTTCCTTAGTTTCTTTAGGTAGGTTCCGTTGTTGGATGGAGGTGGACGATGTCCTGCCATTTTGTCTCTCCTTAGGGGATTCCCTACTCTCAAAACAAGCCATCAGTATTGTGCTCTGCAAACCGGGGCAGTTACTATGACAGCTGAGCATATCATTACATCAAACTGCGTCTGCTTCTCTACTACTGCGTTACAGGTACTGCTTCTATGTCACTGTTCCTGCTTGCGTTATGCTTCTTGTTGCCTTCTTTTTGGGGATGATACTACTTTTTTAGTGGGATTCCTAAGGTACCTTTAGCCACGGGAACTGTCTCGTTGCACCTCTAGGGGTGGAACCCTCTCTGAGGGTTCCTTGCTTTCATACCCCTACAGGGTGGTAATTCCTCTGGAATAGAGAGTGCGAACGTCCAAAACCAAACTAACACAGTTGCACAAGCATAACACTATACTGACTGCTTAGGTCAGTGAAATAAAAAGCTTGCCTGTAGTTCGGTGACCAAGCAGCCAACAACTCCCACTTCCTGAGCTATATAAGCAGTTCCTCTAAGAGTCACAGTGAAGCATTTTTTCTTTGGCCCACCATCCTCCCCATCCCTCCTCCTCCAGTGGCAGCACTCTCTCCTTAGGGGGATTCCTAAGGTACCTTTAGCCACGGGAACCATCCTGTTGCACCTCTAAGGGTGGAACCCTCTCCGAGGGTTCCTTGCCTTCATACCCCTACAGGGTGGTAATTCTTCAGGAATAGAGAGTGCGAATGGCCAAAAACTAAACTAACACAGTTGCACAAGCATAACACTATACTGGCTGGGTAGGTCAGTGAAGTATAGTTATATACAGCTTATACTACTTTTAGATGCTTCCTTAAAAAGTCCCAAACAACACAGAGAACACTTTGTAATAATATTTATTTTTCTGATGCATGTCTGCTTGTATTTCAGTCATATTCTGTATTTGGCTACCATTGGCACTAGCATGGAAACAAGATCACTTCCTCTAGATTGTATCTACTCTTAGGCCCCGTCCACACTACACTGAAAACTCCTCTCTGTAACGTTACAGAGGGTCCAAACCATTACTGCAATGGTTTGCGTTTACACCTGTAGCGTTACAGGAGGCGTTTTCGTAACTGTTGTTGAAACCACTTATGAGGTGGTTTCAACCGTGGTTATGAAAATGGTTCTGCCTCTGTAACGTTACCAGCTGTAGTGTGACGCGTGAGCATGTAGCCCCAGTGAAATTTCAGTGATGCACCATGCCTAGGATAGGGTGCCCACAGCAATGGTCACCCATCACCCACATTGTGGACCGGCTGTAACGGTTCCGAACCGTTAACATAGCAGTTCACTGGCACTGTGGACACACTGTAACATTTACCATCTGTAACGGTTTGAAACCATTACAGGGTTTTAGTGGTGTAGTGTGGACAGGGCCTTACTGCCTGACTTCACAGTTATGTGCTTGTGACAGCATAACTGTGTCCAGATCGGCACACTGTGATGAGGACTGTGCGATGTTAGGTGTAGACAGGCAGCCAGAACAGATGAAGTTACAGGGGCATGACTCTGTTTTCCATGTTAGTTTACTAGCAACTAAAAGAGGGAGGGCATACACAAAATTATGCATTATAAGCGGAAATATGTCCATAAATTATGTTTTTTCCCAAAGTATCCCTTGTGACACCAGAGGATTTTTCAGTGTTTTCTTGAAGGTATTATGACCAGACTGTGATTTGACTGCTTTTGGGGGATAATACATGAGGATTTGCTTGATAAACATAGAAATCTGTACTTTTTGTTAGATAGATACTGTCTATAGATAGATAGATACTGTCTGTAGCCAGATAGATACTGTCTGTAGCTAGAGAGATACTGTCTGTAGCTAGAGAGATACTGTCTGTAGATAGATAGATACTGTCTATAGATAGATAGATAGATAGATACTGTCTGAAGATAGATACTGTCTATAGATAGATAGATACTGTCTGTAGATAGATAGATACCGTCTGTAGATAGATACCGTCTATAGATAGAGAGATACTGTCTGTAGATAGATAGATACTGTCTTTAGATAGATAGATACTGACTGTAGCTAGAGAGATACTGACTGTAGCTAGAGAGATACTGTCTGTAGATAGAGAGATACTGTGTGTAGCTAGAAAGATACTGTCTGTAGATAGAGAGATACTGTCTGTAGATAGATAGATACTGTCTATAGATAGACAGATAGATACTGTCTGTAGATAGATATGTCTATAGCTAGATACCGTCTGTAGATAGATAGATAGATACCGTCTATAGATAGAGAGATACTGTCTGTAGATAGATAGCTACTGTCTATAGATAGATACTGTCTGTAGATATAGATACTGTCTATAGATAGAGAGATACTGTCTATAGATAGATAGATACTGTCTGTAGATAGATAGATAGATACTGTCTGTAGATAGATAGATACTGTCTGTAGATAGATACTGTCTATAGATAGCTAGATAGATAGATACCATCTGTAGATAGATAGATACTGTCTATAGATAGATACTGTCTGTAGATAGATAACTACTGTCTATAGATAGATAGATACCGTCTGTAGATAGATAGATACTGTCTATAGATAGAGATACTGTCTGTAGGTAGATAGATACTGTTTATAGATAGATAGATACTGTCTATAGATAGATAGATACTGTCTATTGATAGATAGATATTTTCTGTAGCCAGATAGATACTGTCTGTAGATAGATAGATACTGTCTATAGATAGATAGATAGATAGATACTGTCTGTAGATAGATACTGTCTGCAGATAGATAGATACTATTTATAGATAGATAGATACTGTCTATAGATAGATACTGTCTGTAGATAGATACTTTCTGTAGCCAGATAGATACTGTCTGTAGATAGATAGATACTGTCTATAGATAGATAGATACTGTCTATAGATAGATAGATAGATACTGTCTGTTGATAGATACTGTCTATAGATAGAGAGATAGATACTGTCTGTAGATAGATAGATACTGTCTATAGATAGATAGATAGATACTGTCTATAGATAGATAGATAGATACTCTCTGTAGATAGATACTGTCTGTAGATAGATATATAGATAGATAGATAGATACTGTCTGTAGATAGACAGACACTGTCTGTAGATAGATACTGTCTGTAGATAGACAGACACTGTCTGTAGATAGATAGAGAGAGATACTTTATTTATATAGTGTCCGTCTCCGTAGACTCTGGGTGCTGCACAATATATACATACAATTCATACAAAACATTAGAAAAATAAAAAACTACAATGAAATACAACTGGGAGCATACACTTATCTATCCATCATAAAATCCAACTAACTTGAAAAACATCATTAATAAAAGCTTGCTGGAATAAGTGTGTTTTGAGGCCTTTCTTAAATGCTTCTACCAAGGGGGCCTCCCTTAAATAGCCAGGCAGGGAGTTCCATAGGGTAGGTGCCGCTGCCTAAAAGCTCTATCTCCTGAATGCCGCAGTCTAACCCTGGGAATTCCCAGGAGGCCACCCCTAGCAGAATGGAGGTCCCACACTGGGCAATAAGGAAGAAGGAGCTCTGGCAGACAGAGTGGACCCCTTTCATTCAGGGTCTTATAGGTGACAATTGGCTTATGCTTAACCCAGACAAGACTGAGGTACTGGTGGTGGAGCTGGGTCATCGGGGCGGAGGTCTGGGTGTCTTGAAGACAACCCTCCACTGGACCGACGGCCAGTGCAGTTCATAGAGGACCAAGGTGATATGTTCATGTCTTTTAACACTCATCAACACTCAACACTCTGCACTTCCCTTTCTGCTCTAGTTGTCCCCCCCTCCTCCCCTCCTCGCTGGATTCTACCCTCACATCTTGGTATACTCAATGCTGCACTTTTCACCCTCTCACCACCCTTCCTACATTCCTTCTCCCCCCCACCCTCTTCCCTCTCCCTATGATTCTGGCATTTCTTATCTGTTGTCTGTTTTCTCTGACAAATGCCGCTGGCTGCCTTGTTACAATGCTACCCTTGAACTGTATTAATCTGTACTCTGCAATGTCCACGTTGTTGTAATGCCTGTCTTGATGTTCCCCATAATTTGTATTTCTCTGACATGGAACCTTTGTAAAAGCGCCATGGCTCAAAGGTATTTGTAATCCTAGACTTGATAAATAAATCAACAATCTTGCCACCGCATTCTGCACCAGCTGCAGTCTGCAAAGGTTGACTCCCCATAACCCTAGGTACAGGCTATTGCAGTAGTCCAACCTGGAAGTGACGAAAGCATGCACCAGTGTGGTCAGGTCATCAGGTGGGATCAGCGCTCGAATTCGGGCAATATTCCTAAAATGATAAAACCCACTTCTCACCACGGCCGACACCTGACCATCAAGTGTCAGACCGTCGTCCAGGATTACTCTCAAATTCTTCACCTGTCTAAAGGGGGCTAGAGGCATCCCCCCAGCACAAGGTCAGGGGGTAATACCACACCCACCCCTCTGCCCCGATGACCCGGCTCTACCACCAGTACCTCAGTCTTGTCTGGGTTAAGCCTAAGCCAATTGTGAGTCATCCACAACTGGATTTCATTGAGGCAGCTGTTAAATACAGAGTCTGACACCTGGGTATTGGGTACACGGGACATGTACAGCTGTGTCATCTGCACAGCAGTGAAAACCCAGCCCGTACCACCTGATAATGTTCCCCAATGGCAGCATGTACTCCGTTAACAACAGAAGCAACAAGACCAAACCCTGCAGGACATCACAGCACAGAGGCTTCACGTTAGATGAGAAAATTCCCATGATCACCCTCTGCACTCTGTCTGTCAGGTATGACCTGAACCAGTTGATGACATTACCGGACAGGCCACACCAGAACCGCAGGTGGTCAAGTAACACCTCATGGTCCACGGTGTCAAATGCCGCAGAGAGGTCTAAGAGGACCAAGATGGTATGGTCCCTTCTGTCCCTCGCCATCAGAAGATCATTAAATACCCTCACCAGGGCCATCTCTGTACTATGCCGCACCCAGAACCCAGATTGGAAGGGCTCATAGACGGAGGAAGCAGCTAGATGTCTCTCCAGCTGTATGGCCACCACATTTTCTATAACTTTCCCTAAAAATGGGAGGTTTGAAATGGGTCTGTAGTTGCTGAGGCAGTCTGGGTCCAGAGATGGCTTTTTCAAAAGGAGTCTAACCAAGCCCTCCTTCAAAGCCAGAGCCAAGATCCCACTTCTCAGTGAACTCCAGACAACCTCAGCAACCACAGGACCAATCCGGTCCAAACATTCAACCAAAAGGCGAGTTGGGCCTGGATCCAGTAACAGCAGTAGGGTTCCATGAATGTGGGTCCAATTGGACCTGCCAGTACCAGAAATGTGGGTCCAAAACCATATTTGTGGGTCCAAAATTCAGAATCATTAGAAATGATATAGAAATGCATTAACATTGTTTGTATGTTGATAATATATAAGTTAAAGCAGTTTCTCAATTTTTTTTTGTTTTGACCTCTTTCAGGTTATGTACCAGCCAGGCCGGTCAGGTCCGACACACACACACACACACAAAGTTAGCTACACAATCTGCATGATCTGCTATGCATGGGAAAGAAAGTACGTGAAAAAGGCAGAGAAGGACAGACTACAGATAGCACACCCAGAGTCGAGACTGTAGTCAAGAGGGGAGTAATATCCTGCCTGTGCGAGTTCTGCCACACAGTTCACTACTTCACGCACAACAAGGCAGCAGGAAGTGTGGGAGTGTGTGGGACAATAGTTTACCTTTTCGGCAGAGTGAGATTTGAGAATGAGGAAGCCAGGGAGGACAGGAGATGTCATGTTGACAACATAATCTGTTGTTTTTTTCAATAACTGTCAGTGCCTGCCTGTCACTTTAATTAGCAAGTATCAAGTTCAGAGACAGTGTGACTATGACAAGGACCACTGTTAGTTTGTGATGAGTGTGTGTCTGTTTTTCTAATTATAATGTTACTACAGATTAGTTTAAGTGCCCAAGCTAGTATATCTATCATCATCAAACCACTGTTTGTCACAGACACAAGATAAGACAACTCACAAATAAATATAGTTAAACATTTTACTTGAGTAAACAGAAAATCTCAAGACAGCAGACAGTTTACTTTGAAATAAACTTAGTGTCACCAACTATTATGCACATACACTTAGTGTCAAGTCAAAAGTAAAAGCAAGCTATAATGATCAGATTTATGTGCTGTAATACATTTTCTTACAGTCTTGTATAAATCATTTAGAATGGTTTTATAAAGTGCTGCTGCTGACACAGATACCATAGTTATGGTTAAATTGAGCAATTCCATAGTTAACAAGTATTTGTCAATGCTGAACGTTCGCTTGCAGGTATTTGCCGTGGTGTTTGGCATGTATGGTGCTTTACCCTAATGCCCTGTGCGATTGCTGGTATTTGCGCAATAAATTGTCAGCATTACCTTTTTGTTACCCCCATTGTGCGCTACATAGGCGGAAACATGTTTTGGGCAGGATGTGAAAAATGACAGCTGTACTGCTCATAAGGAAGTGTGGCAAAATGGCAATGTTGAAAATCTGGAGTGGAAATATTGAAAATTTGCAAACCTATGAGCGTGCGTGGGAACTGTGCAATGCACGCTCGTAAAACAGTCATTTTTAGGAATTTTTTCACCAAATTTTCAACATTGCCATTTTAAAACCTCTGCTAATGAACAGTGTCACTGTGATTTTCTTACTGTGTCCCATACATTGATTTCGCACATCGACTGTGCCATTGTGCATTACATGGGGGGGAAAGATGTTTTGGGCAGGATGTGAAAAATGACAGCTGTACTGCTCATAAGGAGGTGTGGTAGAATGGCAATGTTGAAAATCTGGAGTGAAAATATTGGAAATTCGCAAACTTACGAGTGTGCATAGGAACTGTTATTTGTAGGAATTTTTTCACCAAATTTTCAACATAGCCATTTTAAGATCTCTACTCATGAACAGTGACACTGTGATTTTCTTAATGTGTCCTATACACTGAGTTCGCACACCGACTGTGCCATTGTGCGCTACATGGGCAGAAACACGTTTTGGGCAAGATGTGGAAAATGACAGCTGCAGTGCTCATAAGGATTATTAGTAAAATGGCAATGTTGAAAATCTGGAGTGAAAATATTGAAAATTCGCAAACTTACGAGCATGCGTAGGAACTGCACAACGCAGACTCATAAAACAGTCATTTTTAGGAATTTTTTCACCAAATTTTCAGCACAGCCATTTTAAGACCTCTGCTCATGATCAGTGTCACTGTGATTTTGTTAATGTGTCCCATACATTGAGTTCGCACACCAACTGCGCCATTGTGCGCTACATGGGCGGAAACACATTCTGGGTGAGATATGAAAAATGACAGCTATACAGCTCATAAGAAGGTGTGATAAAATGGCAATGTTGAAAATCTGGAGTGAAAATATTGAAAATTCGCTAACTTACGAGCCTGCATAGGAACTGTGCAACGCATGCTCGTAAAATAGTCATTTTTTGGACTTTTTGCCCCAAATTTTCAACATGGGGTTTTTGGGACTCCTTCTCATGAATGATGTCACTGTCATGGTGTTATTCAAGGCCGAAGGGTGATTTTGCGCAGTGACTGTGCAGTGCCTGCGAAATCACCCTTCGGGCCCAAATAACTCCATGACAGTGACATCATTCATGAGAAGGGGTTCCAAAAACCCCATGTTGAAAATTTGGTGCAAAAATTCCAAAAAATGACTGAGAGATGCAATAAAGTTGAAACCACCTATCTAGCCCATTATACAGCTTACCGGCATTTCCTCAGTTCGCGGTCAGCTTTGAAGAGTGCAGACGTGTTCCCGGTCCACTGAAGATCATCGCACCAGAGTCTGGAGGTAAGTATGGGGTGGGGGGTGTGGGGAGGCTGGAGTGCGCAGTGGGTGGAGTGCGGGTTGTGGGGGGTGGGAGACTCGCTGTGGGACTGTTTTATTTTACAGGTTTAAAAAGAGCGATGTGGGGCGTTTGCCACACTGGGGTGACTCCCAGCATAGCAGAGGATGTGTGGGGGCGAGGCGGCGAGTTGGGCACCTGTCGGCGCTAAAACAAGCGAACATTTGCCACGCTGGGTGGGCTCCCAGCGTGGCAGCAAGGATGGCTTAGGCGGGGCTGTGGAGCTGATGGGGATTGGGCACCCCGTCAGCAAACAACATTTGCCATGCTGGGGTGGGCTCCCAGCGTGGCACGAAAGCTTTGGGGGGGTGGCGTGACGCGCACGGGGGGCAGCGAATGATGCAAGGAGGGGACAGTGGCACTCAGTATGGCAGCGGTGCTTTCCTTTAAAGTAGAGGAACACCGCTGTCATACTGAGCTCCTGCACCCATTGGTGCAGGACCGCCATGCCTGCTCAAGGGAGCAGTGCATTGGATGGGAGAGGCACACCTCCAAGTGTGCTACTCTCCCAAAACGTTCCTTGCGCATCTGCGCAAGCGAACGTAAAAATGTTTGTGTTACTACTTTAACAATGGAAATTTGAATAACTGACTCCTAGCTACTGCATTAATTATATTGAACAGTACTAGTCTGGACCAAGGGAGAGTTTTTATTTGACAGATTTTGTCAACTGTTTATTCATACTAGACTGACTGACAGTCCGTCTGACACATAATACATTTTTTGTTGTAAAAATTGGCTGTGGGAGGCAAAAGTAAAAAAAAAAAAAAAAAAATTGCCATCTGATATAACACAACCTACAACACTGACAGACTCCCCAAAATAAGTAACAAACTTTGTAGAAGTAATAGTCTAGTTTAGACTAGAGACTTAAGTTTTCCTTCAGTTTTATGTATTTCATTCCAAGGGAGTATATACAATTAAAGACATTTGTTATGAAAAAAAATAGCTACCAGATTCCAGAATTAAAAAATGTTGGAGGAATGGCGTCTGTAGTTGTATGCAAGTTACTTAGAACAATAAAAGTGATAACAATTGGTTGGTTAAACCAATTTTACCTGTATGTATTTATCTATGGTCTGTTAGAATTGTTTTTGTTTCATGTATATTACGTAAGTGTACTGTGTAGTATAGCATGTAGCCACAGTGCACACAGTTATTTTGGTAACTACTACGACCGGAATGCTTTATGTTATATATTTGTATGTGTATAGAAACCCGAATAATGACAATAACTATATACATACACATACACATTCAATACAACTGCAAATCAGAAATGTTTTTTCCTGGCCTCCTTGAAATCAGCATTGTATGATATTAGGAACATGATGATAATGACATTGTCAGTGTCTGTCAGTGTCACGTCACAGTAACAGTGTCACACACCACTTTTTTCACACACAAAAAAATTGTACTCAGCAGTTGTATTGTATTTGTATCATATGTGCATGTATATCATTATCATCATTGAGGATTCTCTGCACATACAAAGGGTTGGCATATTACATAAGCATTAATATTACATGTTATGAAAATGACTGTGTGGTGGTCCTGGCTCAGGCGACACACTATAGTACAGCATATTGTTGTACCACATAAATGTATATATAGTATTTTATTTCCATAGTTACTATTCTACGCACAAAGGTATGTATGACTAAGCCTTCATCATATCAGCTTGTAAATGCACACTGGTGCGTGGAGCTTAGCTGGGTGGATATTCTGCACAACCGCGGTTTGTTTGCCCAAACAGAAGCTAGCTGTTAAACAGAAATTACATTTTGCACTGTGCGTGTAACCGTGGTCATCATGACTGACCTAACCACAACTTCAAGAACAAAGAATGACAGCAGTACGTTAATAAATAGCTGCTGTTACAAGCAGGGCTTCACAAATGTGAAGCCCTGCTATACGAGGTATTCCACACAGGACTGGTGGAATGAACAGAGGGAACTAGGAAGGAATCCCTCTCTCTGGTTAGTCTGACAGCGTTATTAGAGCCTAGTAGTAGTAGTGGCAGTGGTTGGATGATAACTCCTATATGTTATCATGACAGATAACAGTACATAACTGATTGCATTTTGCACATGCTACAGCTGCACTGCAGTCATGTCCAAAGTCTCTCACACTGTTTTTGCACATGGGCTGTCCCAATGCTACATCGTGTGGTGGTGGTGGTCATCATTCATTACATGACTCACTGAGGAAATCCCGTCCCAGGCCAAATGTATGTTGACTGACTCATAATCATTAGCACACATTAAACTGCTTGAACTTGAAGCTCCAAGGACATCACGCCACAGCAACAGGGCTAAGAAAAAAATATACCGTTGTTGAGATTAGCTACATTAAAATTACCCAGCGAGCAGCACACCACCGCATATTAGAACACCCGTCTCTGTATGAGATAGGCACACACACTAAATAACAGTTCTGTAAGAAGTAAGCTAACAGATCTTTGAGGGTATCCTGTCACAGTCATCAGCTAGTACTAGTACTTACTGTCTGAGTCTATTCCAATTTCCAGCACAGAAACTGCACTGTCAGTGAATGGGAATCCACATGGAATGGAAGTTTAGCAGTTCACCTGAGCCTGCCCATGTTGTTGGCATCAGCACAAGTTGGGCACCAAACCTATAAAGGCATAGGCGTGCTCACTGCGTCGTCCGTTTTTTCCCCATGAAGACAAAAAGGAACAAAGCTAGCTCGACCTCGAGCCTAGCTGGCCTGCGGGACAACCGAGGAAAGTGAGGTGCCCACCCGGTGACTCTGCTCTAAAGTTATTGATGGATATACAACAGTAGATAGTCAAGTACCAGGTTCTGAAAGAAAAGACCACAAAGAGAAAGGGGGGGATAGTGGGAAGGAAGAGGAGGGTGTAAAGACACCTGCTAGTTGAGATGCCCTCGAAGATCTACTCTTAAGGAGCTACTGTTACCATTACAGTACATTCTTATGTAACTGTTCTATCCTCTTCAGTGGCATCTCAGCCATCATGCATCACTGTAGGATTAAGACTGAGAACCCAGCAGTAGAAACTCATAGGAACAGGTGATCTGGGAGGCTGATTCTCCATAAACTTAAGACAGGAGGAGGCAGGTGGATATACCATGCTCCAACCTATCCCAGTCATGGACTTGTCAAACTAAAGACAGAAGACCTTGAGAGTAAAGCAGCATGACCAGAGGACTCCAAACTTAAGACAGGAGTCCTTGCAGAACATGCACACCAATAGAGTGGGCCCTTTGAGGCATGACTGTAACCAAATCAAACTGTACAGTGCATTTCAAAGGTTCAAAAGAAGACAAGGTCATTTTATCCAAAACAAAATTCAAGTCACAAGCTGGGACAGAAGAACAGAATGAGGGTTCACTCAATGCAGGATGCCCCTAAGAAAGGTACAAGAGACATCCCGGTTGAGCACGTGTGTGGTCATGCCAACAGTCGACCTACTGGCACACAAAAAGCAGAAATAGCAGATATGTCAGTGAACCTTGCTTCTGTGTAGATTGCACCTGCAAGTCAATGGTGGGAATGAGATTTGGAAACAACTGAGGAGTGTGCGTGACCCGTGTCTATGTACACCTTTACAGGACTGGTGATGACACTGGCCGATGTCGACACACCGTGGTGGGTGAGCCCAGTTGTAGTGTGCAAAATCTAAGTTCCGTATGGATTTCCATAACTGTCTGACATCACTGTTTTTTGGGGGGAGGAATGGTAATGTGGTGCATCACTACCGTGCCTGTGTGGGCACGGATATTGTTGCTTATAGGCAGCAATGGGCGAGCCCAGTTATAGTGTGCAAAATCTAAGTTCCGTATGGATTCCCAGTTACCGGCAGTGAACTTTCAGTTTTTGGTAACTGATAGCTGAGATACCCCCTGAGGAAAATCCATAAAGTGGTGTTCCCTCAGTCTTCACCACCACCTTACATGCACTGGGCCAAGAGCAGAGTACGGTTTAATTTGAGTCCATTGGTACACGGTACTCCTTACCTACTACTACAGCTATTCCTTTCCGCTGTTAGCAGGTTGTCCCTGGTGTGTAGTGACTAGTAGTGACACATTCACACCCCTGTATCATCACTGTCTGGCTTACTGTGTAGTGACATGGTTACACCCCAGCCACACCAAAATGCTTGTCCCTCACTGTTATGTTATTGACCACCAATGTATCTATTAGCAGTGTGGCACTGTGGCATTCTGTGAATGTCCATTCCATCCCCAAAATGTTTCTGACCTCCCTTGTGTCTAGTGGCACTCCCCCCTGTCTCCCCATCACCCATCCTGATGTGGTGACACACTAGTATCCTTGGTAATTTGGAAATTAGTGTCCCCGCCCCTCCCCCATAATCCTGATGCTTCTGAAAATTCTTGGGTTGCTAGTGTCCTCTCATGTCATCTCTCAGTTCCAGTCTGTTGAGTGTCCTGAATCTATGAATTCCAGTGCATCACCACACCCACTCACCTCCCCACCCACCATGCATCCGGCCCCCTGCCATGTACTAGAAGAGTTATAATCCCTGCCTAGTCTGTCCAGTGTCCCTTCCCCACTCCCTCACCCCAAGCGACAGACATCAAATGGACAAATGAATGAACAGTGACAGTTTAGCAGATCTCCCCCAACCCAGCCCCCACCCCTCCTGCACACCCGTGATGGCGCTGGTCCAAACTGGGAGGCTAATATTATGAGTGGCACAGCTCTCCTCTCAGCATCTTGGACAGCTGTGGCAGAGCTGCCATATGGGAATCAGATGATAAGGAGTATGCTTACAGTATAATGTACGCACTCCCCCTGTCATCCCATACAGTAACTGACAATGGAGGAGAGAGAAGGGCTGTGCCACTCATTGTATCAGGCTCCCAGTATGGCCCTGCCATCACAGGTATGTATGACCCCGGCTGGGTTGTGTACGGATGGCTTCTGAACTGCCACTGTTGTTCATTGGTCCGTTTGATGACTGACAGTTGTGGGAGGAGGGAAATACTGGATGCCATGGAGGATTCCTTTGAGTTGAGTAGGTACATGGGCTGGAAGCTTGTGTGTGTGTGTGTGTGTGTGTGTGGGGGGGGTGCCGTGCCTCTGGAATCCATGGATTCATGTCAAAATGTGCACCCCACAGGGCCTGCCCGGTGGAGTGCTGTGTGCTGGCAGAGCAGGTGGTGGGCACTGGACTGCCAATGTGTGCCAGTACATTTGGTGACAATCGTGCTGTCATATTGTCACTAAATGCAAAAGGCTTTGGCCTGACCTCAGAGTTGCCAACTTGCTGTGTCAGTGTACTTTACTCACTGGTGCACTACGCACCAGAAGAGACAATGTGTGACATACCTGGATGAGTGATTAGTAGGTGGAGATGAGCACCACAGTATCATTCAGGAGATACAGACAGTACAGTTACACTGTACTGTACCTACAAGGTTGGGCAAGTTCCAGACATGGTAGTGGTGCAGTGCTGCGCTATCACTGACTAGTCAGACATTTCTAATGCAGCCAGGCTCTGCGCCACATTACAATCACTAGCCATAGAGACAATCAACAAATTATTCATCTGAATCAAAGAAGACAATGATATTGGCTGTTGATTTTCATTTGGAGAAGTAATTTTACAACTAGCGTCACTACTACTTGCAGTGGTATCAGCTGACAGCGTAGTAGAACCTGAGGACGAAGGCCCGGCCCCACCACCTGCACTCATTACTCTGCCTCCCAGAACTGTGAATTTCACCCTGCGGTCTCCTGCTTGTTTCCATTTTAGAATGGCCTTCTCCACATTAAATTCACTGAGAGGTACACCCTCTGCTGCAGTTCTTGAGCGCATCTCAAGATACGAATCTGACAGATTACTTCGATACCTACTTTTGATCCTGTTTTGCAAGGAAAACCCTCGTTCACAGCAAGCAATGTTTACTGGTATGGCCAGAGTGCATGACAGCAACTGAGAAATGTTGGGGTATACAGCAGAACACTTTGAAATAATTATCTTAGCAAACTCCGAGCACTGCATCCGAGAGTAACAAGGTTGTTGAAGTAATCCTTTAACCTGAGACCACTCTGTCTCTGTAGCATATTTATCTATGTGAAGATCATTTTCAGCACCGCTTTCAGTGACATGCCACTGACCATAATGAGAAAGAAGAACATCCAGTTCTTTCTCACAATAGTCAAGGGGAAGAGATGAAATATCACGGTTTGTTCTAGGATCAAAAATTTGGAAAGCACACAAAACCTCCATCATTTCATTGGAAAATCGCTCCTGAATGTTGCTAACCAATTTGTCTATGTAGCTGTTTTTCAGTTTTTGAAACTGAGTTTGAAACTGATCTTTCTCTAATTTACGGTACAAGTCTGTCCTTTCACTTCTAAAACAAGGTAACCATCTTCTTCAGTTAGTTGTTGTAGAAACTCCTTGAGCTTTGGACCAGGATTTGTCTTTGTCCATTACGCTATCTACTGCACTAAAAATCACTGGCATAATAATGGTTAGGTCTAAGTTATCAGACTGAAAAAGCTTGCAGAGTTTTGTGACATGTGAAAGCACATCAAGCAACAGTTGTGTCACTACAAAAAACTTCACACTTCTCAGCATTTTCAAAATCCCTGTTGTTGTGGCATTTTGTGTGGAAGAAGCAGTGTCATTTTCGAAAAAAGATACAAGAGAAGGCCATATTCTACTAACGGTCTCAACTGCTTTATGCAGTGCTAACCAGCGAACCTGTTTGGGTTCTTTGAGGTGAAGCAGGGGGCCATCAAGCAGAACCTCCAATTCTGTCAGACGATGAGTCCTGACAGCACTGCTTGAAAAATATGAAAACACAGATTGTAGTGTACTCTGATAGTCCTTCAGGTATTTCTCATTTTTTTGCTGCTTGTGATGCAGCAAGAGAGAGCCTATGTGAAAGGTGGTGAACGGAAATCATACAACGGTTCACATCGGTTAGTCGCTTTGCTACCCCTGTATGAGAACCTCTCATCACTGATGCGCCATCCAAGCAGAATCCTACACATTTCTCAAATGGGATGTTATGTTTACGAAAGAAGTCTAAAATGACATTTGTTATGTTTTCCGCTTTACCATCTGATATCTGAAGGTTTTCCAGAAAATGTGCCTTTACAGTTCCGTTTAACGCTCTTTGACAATAAAGCACAAGCTTCCTGCTGATCGTGAGATCTGTTGATTCATCACACGATCCCCAAACTTGATGCAGAAGCAATTCCAACAAATATTTCTTCTTCTGTGACATTGCTGCATGTTTTATGCAATTCACGCACAGAGTCATGGTGTGTGTGTGTACACGTTAGGATTCACTTCGGCACCCAGAATGGCATGAAGATTCAGAAGAGATGCACATTTTGAAGGGGGAAGGTCTTCCTTTGCTAACCAATAAGCAGAACACATAGCTGCAGCCGCACATTTATCAGCATTTTAAATAGCATTTACTGCAGCTGTACTAAAGGATTTTTTTAAGCTGAACTTCTTTTACTGCCAGAACATGGTTGGTACTTGTGTTATGACGTATAGGTGTTGTATGCCTGTAGTTGGTACAGCCTGACATGAAGGGATTTCTTTTATCGACTGCCTTACAAATGTTACAGTACATTAACACTGTGCTGTTGTTAACAACCTTAAACTCAAGCCATTTGTACAGTATCCTCCACTCTTCCTGAACACCACATATATATTCTTTTTTGGGGATACCTTGTGTGATGAAACATCATCTGCCTGCTACTACTGTTAGGCTCTGACTCCTGATCTGTGTGCATCACTACACATAATCCGATGTTCCATTTGTAACAGAACATAGCGATGTGCCATGATCAGTCAAATTTTGTTCAATGCAACCTGAGTCTGCATTATTACTTCCAACCTCTCTTTGTACAAATGTTGTTTCTCGCCCAGTTTTTCTATGAAACAATAAAAAATTTTCCATTTTCACCAAAAAGTATAAGGACTTTTTGATTACTTGAACCAGAAAGGTATGATATTGATATACGGAGACTGTTACTTTGTGGACTGTGGTTTCCCTTCTCAGTGAAGTACAGTGGTGATGATAATATAAACAGTGCAGCCCAGCCACCACTTTTTTACTGTTCTCAAGGCAAGAGCTGTAGCATGAGACTGTAGAAGTACTGCTTCATGCTACTATCAGTTTTGGGAGGAATAGTGATGATGGTGCATCAGTACAGTTACCGTACCTGTGTAGGCATGGATAGCATTGCTTATAGGCAGCAACGTGTCTGACATCCAGCCTGGTAACTGAAATTACTGTTTTTGGGGAGGAACAGTGACGTGGTGCATCAGTACCATACCTGTGTGGGCATGGATATCGTTGCTTATAGGCAGCATGTGTCCGATATCCAGCCTGGAGCGGTAAGTAACTGGTAACTGTCTGAAATCACCGTTTTTTGGGGGAGGAATGGTGATGTGGCCTGGTGCATCAGTACCGTACCTGTGTGGGCATGGATTGCTTGCTTATAGGCAGCAATGTGTCCGATATCCAGTTTGGAGTAGTAACTGTCTGAAATCACTGTGTTTTGGGGAGGAATGGTGATGTGGGCCTGGTGCATCCGTACCGTAGCTTTGTGGGCACAGATATCATTGCTTCTAGGCAGCAATATGTCCGATATCCAGCCTGGTAACTGAAATAGCACACAGTCAGGATGTTCCCAAGGCCAAGGAAAACAAAACATGATTGGTGGTCAAACTGTAACAACTGGGGGAAAAATGGTGTCATTTCTCTGATGCCCAACTCTGAAATAAACATTAAGTGTTGCTGCTGCTAACTATAACCAGATATTATTACTACTGCAACTGTAAGTAAATCATGTGACACACAGATAGGTAGGTTACTGGGTCATTGAAAATCTAAACTAGGTCTAGATGGGACTGAGTGACATTCATCATGTAACTGTTAATCACAAGTGGAAATGTCTTGATCGATGAGAAGAAACAAGACTTTGTTCACTGCTTGGAGGCATGATCTGCAACATTCCAATCAGTGTCTTAAAGTCTTGGTTTAGTGATGAAGCACCTAGCACTGCTGCAGATAGATTAGAATGGTTCTGTTTCACAAACGGTCTTCTATTTGTTTGGTGAGAGGAATTTACTGGCTGCTGCCAGTAGACCCTTCACCTACTCACGGTTCCTCAAAAGCAGTTCAGTAAGGTCAGGTGGTTGATGATGCATCACAAAGCAAAAGACTTCAGAAGTCTTCAGTAACCGCTGCTGCACTTCATCTGCTGCTACGTCTTCATTCAGCAGCAGGGAGATCTGCCAAGAAGTGTCGTCAGTTGACTCATGATGACAATTTTCAGTTTGTTTGGAGTCTTCAGGCAATAACGGTGGTGAGCTGGAAACACCTGTAGACAGGGTAGTCTGACTCTGCGCTGTGCGTCTGCCAGTAAAGAAAAATTATATTAATAACAAAAAAAATCTGTAAACATATTTATAATAGAAACTAGTTGGCGCAAGAGAGATGATTCAGTTACCAGACACAGGAGAGGAGGACAATTACCAGATACTTTTAAGGGGTGGGTAAAAAAAGACAAGAGTCAACAAGTTAGCAGCTCAGGCACAGCAGTGCTATTCTGCAGTTGCACTGACCCTCATTCACTCTCACAACAGCACCCACCCTGACCCATAACCTCCCATTTTGCCCTGTCTCACCCACATTAACTGCACCTTTTAAAGCAGCATAACATTCGACAAATTTACAGGTCATCATCAGGACACTGTTATGTTACCGCTTCCTTCAATACAGCTGCAGCAACACACTACCCTCTTTGTAAAGACAACAAAACACAAGCAACTTAAAGACTGCATTCTCCGCTCCCTCTTGAACCTGCATCCCAGCCACCACCCCCTACAGTCCCATCTTAAACCATGTCCACTCCTCCACACATGTCTCTTTTAGGCTTCCACTTATCTGGCTTGAACATCAGATAAATACTTGTTGCGTAACAAAAAGAGGAGTTCGTCATATTCAGTTATTCATACCTTTTTTGATGTCATCGATGACCTGAAAATGTCTAAGGCAAAGCAGAGTATATGGCAGCAACAGGGAACGACATTGGCATGCTAAGATGCAGTGCACAGGGTAGGCAAGCATGGCATGGACAGAAAATGGGAGATGGGGAGGACTGAGGTAGTAAAGTACTGTACAGTCTGCTGTGCCACCATATTTAAAATCCTAGCTCATGTCAATCACGTGTTCATGAATGTGAGTCCGTGACCACATAGTACTGTGATGGCTAAGCCAAGAACAGCAGGGCTGCCTTGACCTTCAGAATATCAGGAGAACTATGCCCAATTGCATCTTCAAAAGGACATTAACAGGCTGGAGAAATGTTCGGAGAGCAGTGACTAGGATGGATGGTTATGCAGGGCACACCAGGACGGCACTGCAAGCAGAAATGCACAATGTGCCCCGCACTACCTTATCTGCCGTCAAGTCTGTTTCCATTGCAGAGTGCAGGCTACCTAGCCCCCTAGCTTAGGGAGATACTAAGTATGAGGATCTTGCACTGCCTATAGTGGAGGACTGTTTTTCATTCAATTCTATCACCATATTAGGGTACCAAAAATACTCCAGTGAGAGGTGCTGTGAACGAAGCTCCCCAACCAAGGATAGCAAGCAGTCGGTGGCCATGGCGGTGCAGTCAGACAGAGCAGCCGCAGCCAGCCCAGAAGTAAACCACAAACCAAAGAAATACAAAATCACACATACGGTGACATACCCCCATAATGCAAAGCTGACTGCACTTAGTCAAATATATATCCAAATCAGACACCCCGCCAATACTAAGATAAACGTTTAAACAGCACTTATTGCTATGTAAGTGTAACAGCCTGTTGCAGCCACGTTACCGCTCCCCTCGAGATGAAACCCTTCACCAGGACTTGAGGCGACAAAGAGTTTCATGCCGAAGCAAGCAAAGCACCATCACTGAGGTGATGGTAGTGTGGCTGCAACAGGCTGTTACACTTATATAGCGATAAAATGTGTACGTGTGCAAGGAACAGTCAGAATTGTGTATAACCAGCATATTTTACATACGAATACTCACTGTCTTTCAAAGCACCGGCAAGCTGCATGCAGCAACGGCAGCTGCAGTGTGATGATGATGATGACCCTGTGAGTTGACTGATCATCAGTCCGTTACCAGCTGATGGCGGCACGGCGCAAGTTTGAGTTGTGTTCTGCACTGCAGCTTCCAGGAAAAAAAATAACAAGTCAAGCTCAGAACGGTTCAAAACCTACAATAAAAATATATAAAAAATCATGTCAGTGAGTCGATCTTATTATATCCTTTCTGTCTAAGTCTATCTACGTAACTAGAACAACCAGCATATTATAAATATTTTAATTCACCACACCAGCACCAATCCCTCCCAGCCACGCCACCGCGTCAAACTTTCTCAGACTCGGTGTCAGTCTCTAGTAGTCTGTCAGGTGACGGTCTGTTATCTGTTCTCAATTCCCATCCTGTTCACACAGTATACACACTGTAAACTGCACGGAGTAGTACTGCAGTATATTTATGTCATGAATAATGTCGCTTCAACTGCTAAGTAGATATAGTCAGTCAGGACGGAGTCAGACTCAGTAGGACTCACCAGCTAGGCCAAGCCCTCTTGTTCATAACAGTTGCTGTTGGGGGTGGGGGCAGTTCGGCAGACACTGACACTGCAGTGCAATCACTGACTATGACTAATTCAGAATCTGACTTACACAGACACACAACACATTCATATGATGAGCTTCAACATCAATCCATCAAGAATCATTCATCTTTCTCATCTAATACACATTGGCCCAGATATTCAAACTGCGCCAGGCAGTGGCACAAGCTTGGGTGCAGCTCAACATGGCTGCGCAGGGGTGTGGCCTGGGCGATATTCAATGGAGCTGCACCATGACTCAGCAGTATTGAATATCGCATCCTGGCCACCCCCAGTGTGCATGGCGCAGTGGCACTGCACCAGCGCAAGTGGCCAGAGTGGAGCATGGAGATGCACTACTGCAAGTTCCAAAGGAGGCAGTATAGCGCTGTGGTCTAAAGCTCTGAGCTGCAAATCTGGTGACATCCAGCAGGCCAGACCTGGGTTTGAATCCCACAGCTTCCACTTGCATACTGTGTGACCCAGAGCAAGTCACTTAACCTCCTTGTGCTCCTAGGTCGCTCCTGTAAAAAAGCTTTCAGCTTAGTGTGCTATACCTGGTTAAACAACTAATTAAAAACAAAAAAGTTCCATTGCACCATGCACAGCACCAGCGATATTCAAAAGTTGACATGCAAATGGGGCCATAATGTATGCAAGGTGCACATGGGGCCATTTGCATGCAGGAGCGCTGATCCCCGATGACTTGCGCCTGGCACCCTGTCAGGCAGCAGCCGTCGGGGATTGACGTCCCCCCATGCCCGATTGCGGGCATCTGTAAAAAAAAGACAACCCCAAGTCCTATATCCCTGGTGGTCAATGGACCACTATCTGCCGATTGCGGGTATCAATAAAAAAGAGAATTCCAGTATCTCTGGTGGTCTAGTGGTACCCATGCCAGATAATTCATTCACATTTCTGGAATGTAACAATACGGTAGGGGCTGCACGCCCATTGGCTCACGCTGTGGACCAATGAGCATACAGCCCTACCGACGGTGTCAGTCAGCGGGCGGTGGGATGGCAGGCGGGTGGGGTGCTGCTGCCCGCTGGCTGACCGGGGGGGGAACAGGGCAGTGGGGCTCAGTGGGCAGGTGGGGGGGTACTACTAGACCACCAGGGATATAGGACTTGGGTTGTCTTTTTACAGATGCCCACGATTGGGCAGATAGCGATCACTGGACAACCAGGATAAAGGACTGAGGTTTGTCTTTTTTACAAATGCCTGCGATCGGGCATGAGGGCACCGCCAGGTTATCGCGGAACGAGGTGGCCACCCACAGGTGGCAGCTGCCGTGTTGCTCCCTGCAATGCGGCAGCTCACCTTTGGGTGGCCATCAGTTGCTCTTTTTTTTGGCTTAACTTTGTTCTGGCACAAGTAGGGGTTGCGCATGCATGGCTCTGCACATCCTGGGCTGAATATCGGGCTGTGCAGGTTATGCATGGGCATGCCCCCCCACCTGTGCCTGCATACATTACTGATGCAAATTGGTGCATCAGGATTTGTGCTGCGCACTTTTTCCTTCTGAATATCATGCGGGTCGCATCAATGGGTTGCACATGGTGCAACACTGTTGCGCCATGTGCAACCCTTTTGAATATCTGGGCCATCATATATTTGCAGCAGCAGACACCACATGGCACACCACCTATAGGCTTCTACGACTAGTATAATATATTGATTCATTAATTTCATAACAAAAAATCATTAACACATGGACAACCTGTCCTGATCACCCACTTGACCTGGCCTGCCCATGCAATATGTTTTCTGAGATAGCCCCTCCTATAGCCAACCTGCCTCAGCCTGCAGCCTATTATCATCCGACGACTCACACCTGCTCTCAATTGGGCATATTAACAGCTTTTGAAGCTTGCTTGACAAAATGTGCAGATTACAATGCACAAAACACAGAAAGCTGCACTGCAGCTTACATACTGTCTTTCTTGCCCACTGCAGTGAAGTCATGCACTGCACACAACACGCCAACACCATACTGCATTATAAAAAAGCACTCACTAATCAGTAAGGAAGATGGTGGATCTGGTGCCCTCCCAAGTCCCAATGTATCAGACGCAGAGCATGTGTGTGGTGGGGTATGGGGTAACCCAACAGGAAATGAGTGGAGGAGAGGCTCGGAGCACTGTACGAGGAATTCCTTTGCCACCAAAGCACACGCCAAAAATACTGTAGGGTAGGCATGGAAGTTACGGAACTGTAAGGCAAGCAACAAATCTGCACTGAACCTGCTGATCCTCCATGAAAGCGACAGAAGGTAGAGTGCAGCTCGATTTATAATCTGTGTGCCAAAGCATGTATCTTTGCATCCAGTAGGCTGTAAAACCCATGTGCAGTCTGCCAAAGTTTGCAAATGTTTCTACCTGTAGATGACATAAAAACAGCATTTTACAAGGTGAACTTAGGGTGGTCAGTGCCGGGTGTACATCATGATTTGGTTATTGGGATGTCTCAACCTGAAACGTTGTGTGTAATACCCATTTATAAAATCTCTCCATTTAAAGTAAATTTGTAACCCTATTTTTAAGTGTTGCACATTACCTTAAGGCAGCAGAACTTGGCTTAATGAGCAAAAGAGAAACTCAGTCTCACACTCTCAAGCAGCACCCCCCCCCCGACTTTAGTAACCTGCAAAACCTCTCTCTCTATTAAACCCTGACCAACAAGCAGCAACTCAGAAGATCTCACACGATGACCCCCGCTCCAGCAGAATGACCACAAAAGACCAAGTGCAGTAGTACCTCCCCTCATCTACACTCAGTGAGTGGGTAAATGTGAGGCAGGCAGTACCTGCTACTGCAAAACCTCGCACCATCATATCCTCGAGGTCCTCGACTCGAGTCATCTGTCTGCGGTGCTCACTCAGTGTACAGTAAATCCCCCTCCCCTCAGTGAAACCCCCCCCAACTTCAGTAACCTGCAAAACCTCGCTCACCCTATCTACTGACCAACCAGCAAACAAACACATCATGCGCAAAACAGTTTTTAAGTTCCCTTCAGTTCAGTGAGCACTCGATTTGTAAATGTGAGATACCAGCACCACCATCCCAATGCCGACTTTAGTAACCCCACTAACCCCAGACAAGCAAGCAGCAACCCCCTGCAAAACCTTGCTCGCTCCATCTACTGACCTCCCGATCAGCAAGCAAGCAAATCGAAGGCCCCAGCTGCCCCACTCCAGCCGAACAACCACGGAATCTCATTCCCAGCCAGTCTACCAGTGCCCACCCTAGAGTCAGAAACCATCTGTCTGGACTCTGCGCCGTGCCCTGGGGTGCTCAGTGTGTGATACCTCGCTCAGCTCCCCTCTACTACATAGCCACTATAAGACAGTAGTGCGGTGGACCGGCAAGTTAGGCAGCAATACACTCACACACACACATATACCTCTTTCGGCTGCTTTCTTGCTCTCGAAGTCAAACAGAATTTTCATTCCTTTTTGGGATATACTGGTGGTCTGCCGGTCCACTCTGCCACATTCTCAAGCATCCTCGACTCCTCCGCTCTTCACAACTCTTCGTGATGGCGCCCTCTCAGTACATTTTCTGCCATTTAACAGAATGCATGGATAGAAGTGATTGGTGGAAAATAAATGGTATGACAGTAACCAGCAATCACTTCTTTTTCCACCTTAGAAATCCATTTTTATGTTTGCTTGCACTCATGTGCAAGAAACATAGTGCCATCATCTGAGTTTTTCAGAGGTGTGTCAGCATCTTCCAATTCAGTCAGTGTGTTTGCAGGCGTGGTCACAGTTCTCCAATCACTGCTGAAGCTGTCTATGACAGCAGTTGAAAATGCAGTGGCATACAGTTGAAAGAGGGAGCTACGCTTCAGTGAGCAGCTCCTCCCCAACCCCCCCCCACACACACACAGATCAACTGTGTCTGTTGCCTGATAGGATGGTGTAGTCTTGTCTAGCTTGTAGAAACAAGCCACACATCATTACTTTAATAAACTGTTCCCTGCCAAAGCAGGACCACCAAAATGTGTGGGTGCCTAACAGTCCTTACACATGCCAGCTCTCCAAAGTACACCTTCATGGACTCCATGGGTTCTAATACTCCAGAAAAAAAATACCTCACTATGATCCTGGTCACCTGAAATAAACCTGACATTTTAGTATCTGTTTTACATCTTGGCTCAGTTGGGCAATCAGCACTGTAAGAACATAAATGGACATATAAATGGGGACTATAAGAACATGCCGTGGGTGCTTGTGCCTTAGTCCAGCTGTGCAACATCAGCCTGAAGCTCAGGTAGGGCTTACTGATTTTTTTAAATATTTTTACTGCAGATTTACAACATTGCCATTTTTTACACCTCCCCATGAACAGTACAGCTGTCATTTTTTACATCCTGTTCGAAATGTTTTTGCACCTGTAGTGCTAAATGCCGTAGTCGCTGTGCATAAGCAGCTTTCGGCTAAGAAACTGATATTCCCCCTGTTCATGAGGTGGGGTCACAAAAACATGTTGAACATTTGGAGTGAAAATACCAACGAATGCCTGAGGTATTAGGTTTCCAACCATAACGCCCAACCCTGTAGAGAATGACAGGCATCAGGGGTGTGACTTGGGATTCCTACCTGTAATGCTCATACCATTCCACACCCTGCAGCTAGTGAGAAGCATTGAGGTATGCCTTGGACTCTTCGACCCCAAAGTTCACCCCATTCTCTTATATCGCACTCATCCCACTGTATTTCCTAATGAAATGGGGTGCGCATAAGGACCAAAGACCCCAAGGAACACTGTGACACTTGCCAGTGTCTGCAGGGTGGGGTGTGCTGAAATGGCATGGCCGTTATGCCTGACGACTCAAAGGAACACCCCAATGCCTGTCACTCTCTGTAGGGTGGTGGTGATGGGGTTGGCTTCAGTTCAATACTTCACTACCATTCCTATTACGCAGCTCTGTAACTTCTACACTACCACTGCCAATGCCAGCAAGCAAACATTCGGCATTGACAAATGCTTTTTTGTTATTTTTTGCCAGAATGGGACACAGAACCACCCCGTACATGCAGAGAGAGAAAAGAAAAGGCTCCAATGAGCCAGGGAGTCAATCTGCACATTTTCAGACAAGCGCATCTGTGTGGAGGTGCGGCCACATCGGGAACGTGCTCAAAAATGGATTTTCGTGTCTTTTTCCCTTCTGGCGCATGGTAGTGCGGTCACTTCCTGGATCTAAATCACAATGTGTCTGCCGCAGCTTAGAGATTATCTCCACCTTTCCCCAACCCCAACCAGCTCAAACTCATCCCAGACAGGAGGAATGTTCCAGCACAACTCAGGCCAGACCCTGCATCCCTTTCGAGAGACATTCGATGAGACCTCAGCCCTGATGGAGGACACCTTGTCAGTGAAAAACAGAGCCAGCTCCTCACACCTTGTGGCAGAACCTGCCCCTCTCCCCCCAGCACGCAGACAGGCTGGATGTAAAAGCCTGTCCACTGTGCAGAAGAGCTGAGCTGGTCTGTTTCTCACTGTAGTGATCTCCTAGACAGAAATTCCACCTTTTTTCAGAAGATTGCCCCCTTGTAGTCCATATGATGTGACTTCAAGGCCAGTTTGTCCTAGCCAGATCTCCACCAGTGCCTCTCTAACCTCCTCCCCCTAGTCTTTAAACCTTGGAGATCCTCATCATACCAAGGAGGTCTCTGATGAGTAGATAGGGGCTGGACACACGAGGGTGTGATTGAGTTAAAGGCCACACCAACCGCCCCATTATAGGCTGCTACTGCCTCTTCCAACCCAATCGCACAAGCTGCCCCAACACCTGATAGGTTCAGTACTGCCAAAAGACCCTCTGAAGATACTCCCCTTAACGACCAGTACCGGACCATCTCCACAAGGGCAGGACCATCTGGGAAGGGAGCCCTAAATATGAACCCACCGGTGCTATGATCTGACCAAACCACCGGATCTACACTAAGGTCAACAATATCTAGATCAGAGGAAAAAAACAGGTCCAATGTGTGGCCACTCGAATGTGTCACTGTTGTTAGCTTTTGCATCAAGCCCAGTGCTCCCATGCTCCCAAGAAGATCAGTCCCACATTTTGATAGCTCACCGCCAACCCAGGCATTGAAGACCCCCAAGATCAACCACCTGGGGGACTCCAACACCAGGCCTGCAATGAGCTCCTCGACCTCCGTAAAAAATCCCCATCACTTCCTGGGGAGCGATAGGCAGGAGGACACTGAAGCCCACACCAGGGTGGCGTTTTCATCCAGCCAGGTCTCTGTGATGCAAGCCGGATCGACTGAGGATATCAGGTCCACTATTATGGCAGTCTTGTTCCTCACCGATCTGACATTGCACAACATAGCCCAGGTAGGATGAGGTGGAGCAGTCAGACCAGCTATCTGCCCACACCTTAGGGTGGAGCCCTTGCTAGTGTTTGTGAATTTGGTTAATTTTGCTGTATTTGTCTTGCTTTTTGTCCTTACTCCTCTGTAACCCTTCCCCCCAGGAAACACCTGGAAATGAGTTTTAACTTGGGGGGGGGGGGGCCCAATTCCAGAATGGGCTATGCATGTCACAAAATGACTTGTGTCAAACCCAATGGTGCAAGAAGTACTTTGCACCATGCGTTACACCGGCTGGTATTCCAGAAGGCTGCCTGTGTCAAAGGTGTGCTATGCCACCAGGTATGCCATAAAACACCTGCAACATGGTGCAAGGGGGTTTATGGTAGCAGTTATGACTGATTCCAGGAGAGTGGTGAATGGAATAGCAAATGTGCTATTCCAAGACAGACCTCAGGAGACAGCAGTCTAAGTACAGTTAGACCAGCTATTAGCTGGTCTAACTGTATCCTATGCCCATTGGGGGTGCACCTCTGTGCCTGGTACCTCAACAACTGCCCCTCCCATGGTCCCACATAGGTCCCCACTCATCCCTCTGTGGCAGGGCAGCCTTCTGAGGGCTGCTGGCACCCCCACACCCCCATCCCCAGATATTCCCCCACAAGGCAGTTCATGTCCCCGGTGCACCGACATGCCGCTGTTGCCATGCATGCCAAGCACTCCATGGTACTTCTGTGGCCCCATGCCCCCTCCAGCCCTGTGAGGCATTGCCATGGTGTCGGGGAGTGGGGCATTGGGGGGTGCCATGCCATGCGGGACCTGCACCCTGTCAGAGGGTGGTAGTGTGACTTGCAGCACCCTGTGTAGGTGCGCCCTTCCTGTAGCACAACACTGGAGGTGCCACAAGTCACAGGGCGTAGTCGCCGGGGACCCTGCCTCTTCTAGTGGCATATGTCGTAACTCACAAGTGCTGGTGAGCTGTGACATACATCTTGTAATCAGGCCCTGAGTGTCTTTCCCTGTTATCAATTTTCAAATATATAGGATTTCCTGCAGACCTGGATTTCAATCCCATAACTGCCACTTGTACACAGCACTGTGTCACCCTGAGCAGGTCACTTACTATAATCTTCCTGTGCTGTCAGGTCGCACCTCAGGAAGCACACTTCAGCTAAGTGTGCCTTTCCCAGCTAAAATTCTTACATATCAATAAATAAATACAAACGTGATTGCTGGGAGCCTTCCAGTTAAACATCGCTAGCAACATGTTAACACATGTTTGTCAATTCCTCATTTAAAATGGGGATGGCAAATGTCCCAGCTGAAAAGATGATTTTATAATGCTCTGTCACAAATTATCATTATCAACCATGGTCAGGATTACTGCAATATCTTAAAAAAAAATTAATCTTTTTTTCTATAGTTTTAGAATTTAGCTTACCTTCTGTTTATACATTTTTACTGGACTCATCACTTGTGCTACATTATCTATACAAACACATTGCTTTTAATTATACTTATTCTGACTTCTTACTAGTGTCATACATACAGGCTCACTGTGGTTTATATAGCTCCATTCATGGTTTATATAACTCCCTTCAGTGGTTCCTCGTATGGCTGTCATGAGTTCCAAAAAGTGTCTGGTTTGTGCTCAAAACCTTTTCTAGCATTCTGGAAACTAATACTGTAATGTCAAGGCAACATTATTTTAAAAAATAGAAATGATCATTGTTATGATCTATAAACTGTGTTTTTGAAATATGCAAATGTCTATACTATATCTAACATTGCGCATGCTGTACCCTGTCTAAAGGAATTACAACTTAAGTTCACATGATTTATAATTAATTTGCTGATATTTAACATTCATATTTTCATATAAGTAAAAAATAAAATAAAGTACTACTCATTACTTACTATTACTCGCAACTTACGATCTTATAATACAGAACTAATATTACCATCAATTATAATTACTTGATCATCTACAGATCGTAAAAAAACATTATGATTTAAACTTACAAATAATCAGTAATCGTCAGTTGGTGATTTAAAAGTGATATGTTTGATTAAATCATGATCTAGATGATGATCTTAGATTGTGATCTCCCTTGATGATCGTATGGTAACATGAAGAATAACGATGATCAGTTAAGATTGACTTTTAAAAAACGTGATTGATGATTTACCGATTCATTCTGGGGTATCTGCTTATAGAAGTCACAACCAGTGGCATATACAATGTAATCTAGGATCTAACTAATCATTTGATTTTCAACTTTATTTCTTGAATCAGAATGATCACGTGTAGCCTCAGGACCCTGGAATGAAAAATGGCACATGGAGGAGCCTGTTTCACAAATTTCACTTCTTACCAGTTGAGGCATTTGTGATTTTTTTTATACATAATCCTTAATCTGCAGTGCACCTTTTTAATAATTACGTCAGCGTGAACATTAAAACGCAAACAAGGATCTACCCAGACCCCAAATACGTATACTCCTCCAACACCCCCAGACCTAGACCATAACTCATTTATATTTTTAAATGTTTTGATTGGTTGTTTTAATATGTGTATGTTTTGATTTATTTTCCAGATTCATTAAATAATGTTATTCCTTTTGTTTGACTAATAAAGAAAATGTACATAAATACAGTGTTTTACATTGTTTTATGTTAAATTCCGCTACTAGAATCAGTTTGTTGTGCTTCAGTAGTGACGCCACATAGAGGATTGTGTATGACCAAGCATCCACAACAAGGCAGTTGTGATTGAGAGGTTGCCGTGGTAACCAGAGACCTCGAAAGTGGAGCTCAAGAGGTCCGTTCTCACGGAAACCTCGAGATCTCTCAACTGCCTTGTTTGTGTATGGTTGCTCTTACACAAGCTTTTATAGTGTATGGGCAACCATATGTGGCATTACTTGATCCCCCCCAAACTGGTCACTTAGGAAAAAACTCTTACTTTGGTAGCTGTTTTATTCTGCTCAATCGCACCGCTTACTTCCTCACCATGCGGCCCGCTCAATTGCGCATGCGCAACCACGTTAGATGTTGTACTGCACCGGTGACGTACTCGGTGCAGCACAACAACAGTGTGACACAGTGAGTGCAGAACAATAATGCTGTTCCAGGCATGGATTTCCATGCAGAACATCGTCCCACCATACACTGTAGTGTTGTTGTCTTGCACTAGCTATGTCACCACTGCAGCACAATGAGAAAGAACACTTCCTCGCGCGCAACCACTCTCGAGCAATTCAGTTGATTTGCCAGTTAAACGGTACTACAGTTAAAGCTAATGTTAGCTCAGATGTACTCCAAATAACCCTGTTTGATGTTAATGTTATGTTAAAATGTTATGAATTTCTAGTTTCTCGTGTTTTTTTTTTTTTCCTTAACTAAATGTGGTGTTTCTCTTCTCTGCATTATCAGGGAATTTCTGTGTTTCATGTTATAAAGTCACTGATTAAATACACTATCACATTACTGAAGTAGCCGATTTCTTCTGCTTATTTTCTCTCTCTGCTTTTTTTTGTTATGCCTGCTGATATACTGTAAAAGATTGTGTATGAGCAGGCACACACAGACAAAGCTGTGTTTGAATCTTGTGGTTTCCTTGGTAACAACCTCTTGAGCTGCGCTCTCGAGGTCTGCTGTTACCAAGGAAGCCACTTGATTCAAACACAGCCTTGTTGTGTGTGCCGGTTCCGGTCAGTAACATAGCAGAACAAAATAAAGTGGACAAAAATAAAGCAGCAAAGGCAGTGTCACCATCAATATTGGCAGCACAAAATGTAACGTGCCAGAATAATGCAGGCCACACGACACGCAGGTAGCAAACAACGTCCACCGCATGGAGACACTGCACTGGAACACACAGCTGCAGCACCCATGCACAAGAACAGCACAGGGGTGCAAGGAGATCGAACTGGGCAGGGTGCAACCACCACTGGGGGAAGAAGGCCACTGGACACCTACCATGGTAATCTAATGGCACAGGTACCCCCATGGTGGGGCACCCCCACCTAGAATGCTGAGTCATGGAGAATGTGCACCGGGGTAACCACTGGAGGACAGGTGGACCATGGCCACCATGTGGATGGCCGTGTATAATGCAAGGGGCGAGGAGCACAAGCCAGCAGGTCCCCAGCAACACACAGGACAGGGGAGATGGCATGTCCCCAGCAACACACACAACACACAGGACAGGGGAAATGGCATGCTGGCTTGCACTCCTGGCCCCTGTGGTTCCAGTGCAGTGCCTCCATGTTGTGGATGTTGTTTGCTACCTGTGTGTCATGTGGCCTGCATTGTTCTGGCATGCTACATTTTGTGCTGCCAATATTGATGGTGACATGTTTTTGCCGCTTTATTTTTGCCCACTTTATTTTGTTCTGCGATGTTACTGTCCGGAACCTGTGTGCATGCCTGCTCACACATAATCTTCTATGTAAGCATTAAGCCATGAGAAAGGAGGCTTCTACTAGGCAATTAATGCATGGTGGTGGTGGAGTGGAGCACGAGGCCGTAGGCTGAGTGCCCCAACCACTCAACCATGCATTAATTGCCTAGTAGAAGCATCCTTATGAGTGGCTTAATGCGCTTGTAACACAGCAAGCGCTGGTTAGGAAATATTGACAGGTTATAGAGATATAGTACATAGATTTAGTAAGAAAATACAGACACTTGTTGAGGGTTTTTTTTTTCATTTAACGATTTTTACCTCCTTGCAGCCACAGTCCCTGCTTCCAATTCAGCCACCGCTCCACTCCGCCGCTGACCCCCGAAGCTCGCATGTCCTGCTGGCAGATGCAGCTACACCTACGAAAGGGGCCCCCCCATGGCCCCTGTGCCTGGTGAGGAAACCAGTACCGGCACATGCCTCCAGGCATCGTCAGCCGGTGGAGCTGCAGCCATCAAGCTGCTGTGGAACCATGCTGCCATATTTTCCCCTGTTCTTTCTCCCGTAGGGAACCTGGACATGCAATGACGTCGCACATATGTGCAGACGTCTGCCATGTCCCCCCCCCCCAGTTACACCGTTGCTTGAGGTACCTCCGGGTGTTCCCAGGGGTCGCTGCAGCATGGTGTGAAGTCCCCAGCCCACCCCAGGACTGAGAGAGCTGTCTCCCGACGCTCAATCTCAGTCCTCCCCTGCCGACCCCCGATGATCTGAGCTCATTCCCGAACCCAGTTTGCCAGCGCAGCATGAGGTGTGGCGTCCAGCGCCTCAAATCTCAGTGCCACCGGGCCGGCACTTGTTGAGGATTTGAATGTTTTATATGAATATTTGCAGAGATACACTTCAGAAAATAAATCATGTTTATTAATATTGTGGGTCTAATTTCTATCATTTATTACATATTAGTGATTTTTTTGAAAGTCTTGGATGAACATTTATATAACATTTGTAAATGCTTGAGAAATACTAATGTGGGACTACACATTTGTCAAATAATGCTGGTGAAACAGTTTTCGTGCTTCTGCAATGCATGTTGGGCTTGGACACCAGCTTTATTTGCATAAAGAGTGTGTTAATGCCTGTCTCTCTGCAGTACAACATAGCACTGGATGATGCTTTTAATTACTAACTTTACATTTTAAAAGAAAGAAAAGTTTTAAGCAAGTAGTTTATAACTCTGTGGATTACATGGGCTGAAATCTCCACAGGAACAACATTCAATGAAGAGAAAGGTATGTGCATTCACTCTACCTGTGGGAGCAACTACTTAAACTGTATGCCCTTAACAGTAAACATCGTTGTGTGTCTGCTTTCTTCCATACCATATTGGGAATGCTTTCAATGCTTTTATTATTACCTGTACAGAAATATTTATATATGGAGAAAGTCAAAGGTCCATGGTATGAGTGAATGGGAAAGACCCTGTGCTTCACTTTTATACTGTTCACTAGCAATTTTAATGTGGTTCTGACAGGCACTACAGCAGTAGGTATTACTAGAAAATTAATGCATAGTTCCTTTGTAGTCATGTGTTGCTATTCAACCAATGTGTGATTCTTATTTTGTGTAATATTTATTGCTATGTTACAAGTTCCATTACACCAGAATTCACAACCACACAGGTACCTCCTTCATATGCAATAACAGGCTAGGCAAAGGAATCAGATTTTATATCTAAAGATTTTGGTGTTTGATTACACAAGGTATAGAAATTAAGGAAGTATGCATGTAGCAGAAATGTTATCAGACTAACTATAATTTGTATTTCTGTTAGTTCCAATGTTGTCAATGGATGAGTAATATATAACCTGATCAGGGGCTAACTGGTACAGCTATAGCTTTTTAACATATATTTTGTTTTACAGAAAAACAGTGCAAATATAGACTCATGCTAGACATTAGAATTAGAAAATACAGGAGCCATCAAAATGGACAATTAGAATAAGATACTGTAGTATAGGCAATTTGGTTTATCTACACGTGGGGGTATTCCAGACATTACGTACAAAATAAAGAACATTAAAATACGTTACAGACACTTTTTTAACTTTGTATTTATTGTTTTGTGATAGAACAAATAACATATTTATTCTGTTGCATAAAGAGTCAGCCATTTTACAAAGGGGCTCACAGACACCCCTTGCAACATGTATCACTTCAGTGTACTTAGCTATACATAAAACCTGAACCAAGCAGCATGGAATGCTGGGATTGTGACTGTTCAAATAACTGAACTCAAACAATTCACAGAAATTTCCAACAGTGAATTATAGATGTCAAGGACACCCCCCCAAAACATAACACAAGGAACTCCTGTAAAATAACAAAATAAAGAAACAGATTTTCACAGTACCTTTCCAGACTAAATTAATAGTCATTTTCATGGTCTTTTGTCACGAGGGAATGTGGATCTGTCTTACCTCATCCCACTTGCCATCCACCAAAGGCAGAAACTTCTTTAGAGGTCATTGACGTGTTGCTTGTAATGTCACTGTGAACATTTGCTCACTTGGGACAGTAACCGAGGCATTCTGCAGGGTGACAAAAAAAGGATATTTGAGTACCTGCAAAATATAGAATAGTGGATGGGAGGCCATCCACAACAAGGCTGTGTTCGCTCTCGCGGTCTCTATGATGTTATCAACTCCCGAGATGGGAAACACAGCCTTAGTTGTGGATGGTCTCCCATCCACTATTTTATATAGTATATGGGTCCCTTAATTTTTTTACTATACATTTCACAAGGTTTCATACCTTGTATGTTTGCGGTCACACTTGGTCCCGATCCTCACTACAGCCTATCGCGCTCCTCACCTGATCCCGAAAATCCTGGTCCTCGCTGCCGTTTTCTCTGTTTCTGACCCCAAACTCAAACAGCAGCTGTTTTAAAAAAAACTGACAGACTGAACGTTTTAAATCTCGGAGTCAACTGTGGCAGTTCATGTACAGACATCATTTTGAACTACTCGCTAGACCGCTTGCTAAGCGCTGCCGCCATTGTTTTTAGGATTTTTTTGTGAGGACAGCATTTTCCACCGATCAGGTGGCACCTCAAGGAAAAAAGTTGTACTATCGATGTGACGTCAGAACGATAGTACAACAACTTTTTTTGACCTTTGAACTGTCCTACAACAAGCTTTGGAAAACCACTGCTTTCCATACACAATAAGCCCTAACCATATACTATAAAACAATTTGAATCTGGCCATTCAATATCTTGAGAGCCAACTCAGTGAAGTAGAAGAATATGAATATATAACTGCATCAACTGGGCAATATTCTTCATGAAAGTAACAAGCTACTCTCTGGTATGGCCCCACTGACAATGGTAAGTCTGGTAAATTTCTTCTTTCTGTATCGCTCCATGTTGTCATTAGGAGCTACTTACAAAATGGGTTCTAATAAGCAGTACCCATACAAAAACAGGCAGGAAGAATACTGACCCATCTATGTCCCCGGAGGTCCCCTGTTTGATTACACTTGAAAAACAGTCTGCAACCCCAGAGGCCCAGCAGCAGCAACTGCAGACTTGTGAGGCCTAACGTGCTTGGAGAAGGTGTAGGTATATAATTATCTAGTCAGTCTGTACCGATCTGAGGCAGAAGCAAGCAGGAAGACAGTTACCGGGATTGCAATTGGAGCCAACAGTGTGAAAATACCAGACCGAGTTACAAAAAGCTGGACTACTCAACACACACTGTACACAATCAAAAACCAAAATCTTGGTGTTGTGTTGATCAAAAAACAGATAATTTAATTTGAACAGCAGCATTCACCCTACCACCCTGCCAATATTTTATGTCAGTTGCATGCCTTTTCTCGAGCAAACTAGACTGTTTTTCAAATGCTGTTCAAATTAATATTTTTTTATATATGGCTTTTTGTCCATCTGCCGCCACCTTCTCCTGTCATCGCGCCCTTTGTGACTCTCCCGAGGGCTCTCACATATGCTGGTGGGGGTACATGTGCTTTCCCCCTGAGTTTCTTCACTTTTCTCAGGCTGGGGTATGCACATACATGCACGTGCGTGGAGGCACGCGCACATGCCCTGGAGTCCCACAGCCCTGTCTTCTACTGCCCTCCTAGACCTGCACAACCCCCTGGTCTCCACTGGCTGGTAGTCATTCGGCAGAGCATGTAGATCCCTTCCCCCAGGGAAAGGAGAGTAGCTGTTGGGCTCCAAATCCTTTCCCTCTCTGGCTGACCCCCAGCAACCCGCGCTTATTACCAAACACGGATCACTGGAGTGGCAGGAGGTAAGGCAGCAGAGCTCAGCTCTCCACACCACTGGGCTGGCTTATGAATTCATAAATTAACCAATCTGAGGCAGATGTCTCCATCTTGTTGGGCCAGAATGCTGTCATAGCCATGGTGAGATTTGTTGTAATATGCACAGGCTGTTTTCTAATGCTGGTATGTAAGCCCTGGCCATATAGAATACTTCCCTACCTCAGCAAGGAGGCCTGGTCCTTTTGGACCTTTTTCACTGTTGCAAAAAGACATGAGCAATTGTAAGACCAACCAAGACTGCCAACCTCTTCAGAGAGATTTTAAATTTTGTTACAAATTCATGTTAAGGCAACACCTTTTCTTTGGAGAAGCCTGCTCTGGACTAAACTGAAGAAGGAAAAAACCCTCTTGCTTCATAAAAAGGAAAGAGGCAGTGAGGCTTTGTAGGTATAACCCCCCCCCCCCATTTCTGTGGGCTTTTCTGTTGTTCTCTCATCCTCTTGCCTCCTCCCCTTGCTCCTTCCTGGGCCTTTGTCATCTGAACCCCCAGGATGTCCACTGGTGGCCGCCAGCAGGGCACTTGTGACTGCAACCAGGAGACCTGTTTAGGGCTCCACTCTGGATCTTTGCAGCCACTGCTGCACAACTCTCTGTGCTACTGAGCCCTCGGGACAATAAGTGGGGTCAAGGCAGTCGGCCAGGATGTGGAGCCGCAGCAAGTTATCTGTTTCCCAAGCCTAGGAGAGGCATCAGGCCAGGGAACAGAATGTGAAGGAGCATGACAGCCATGGATGGGCTGCTGTACATGCGCGGAAGAGCGCATCTCAGAGCTGTTGCTCTCTTTCAGCAAGTGGGCCATGCTCCTGCTGCTTTGACCTATCCCAGCTCCAGGGAAGGAAGCAAGCTGGGAATAGAGTAAAATTGTACCATTGGACACCCAGCAAATGTGTTTCCTGGCTCAGGGCAGGCAGTGGGCAAGGAAGGAAAACTAAGCGTGCAGATCAATCAATCAGTCAACCAAAATCTTTATTTAACCAGCTGGCCACCATTGAGCAAGCTCATTTTTGAGGTGGACCTGGGGTGAGCACTACAAGAGTACAGTAAGGGTATAAGAAAGTGCTGCAGTGCAAGTGCACCAGAAGGGAGACTGGCTCGGATGACTGTCTCCTGAAATTGGAGCCCGGGCTCAGCAATGGACTGAGTGCTCGGCAAAACAAGTACAGCCCTGGCCTCAGGACACTGGGGC
This sequence comes from Neoceratodus forsteri, assembly GCA_016271365.2. Taxonomy (NCBI): domain Eukaryota; kingdom Metazoa; phylum Chordata; order Ceratodontiformes; family Ceratodontidae; genus Neoceratodus; species Neoceratodus forsteri. The sequence continues at coordinate 36,392,360 of CM028133.1, read as the reverse complement.
CAGGATATTATAAAAACAGTATGAAGGGATTTCAGATAAAGCTGCTGGAAGCTTCTAAAGACTGCCAACAGATGTAAACAAAGATGGTGACCCCTGTGACTCCGCAGCCTCAAAGCCTTCTGGGGGGCTCACAGGTCAGACCAAACTTGGCCCCTAAATTTTGGTCAATCAGGAGCCAGCTATGTGCTACAGACTGTTTGCCTGGGAACAAGCCTGACCAATCAAGTGTTAAGTTTCGTACCAGATAAAAGGCGTTGTTCCCAGGGATCAAGGCCAGTTCAGCAAGATTGACAGAGTGAGTGACTGAGTATTTGAGCATGGGCCAGTGTACCACTGTCTGTCAAGGCACTGTAGGCTTGGCAGACTTGAAGAGCCTGGGATCCCGGTGGAAGTGTCTGTGTGGAAAAAAAAAAGTTTTAACAAAACTATAGATTGAAAGCATATTTGGAGCTGGGGGTTTTCCTGCCCTCAACAGAAACTTTCCCCTCTCTGGGACTAGCTCCTGCAATATCTGTCATTCGAGAAGGTCACTGCCTTGTTCCAGGTCCTGAGCCCCAGAGAAAAATCAAAAGAGAGACTAGAGAAGCCATCAGAAAGCCTGGGAAACCCTGCACCCCAGCTGGAAGCAACTGCAGCAATCCTTCCTGCCCTAGCAATCAACACCAGAAGTATCTTTTGAGACATCAAACCATGAGTAAACACTGGGATTTCAGCCTGCAATTGGGGAGAATGTGTACTGTGCCAGGGACTGAGGAAGAAATCCTAGGCAGGACTTTGCCTGTGTGACAGGCCAAGGCAGAAGACCTGTGGAGGCCACCCAGCCACACACCCTTTGGATTTCAAATTGGGGCTCTTTTGCAAACTTTTTCAGTCTGTTTGAACAGTTACAGTTTTGTGTTCTGCAACAGTTGTGTTTAAAGTGTGTTTTATCTGCAACTTTCTAAAGTGCACCTCCAAGCTCCCCCCCCCAGCAACATCAGGATCTCCAGTGTGGTACTCACTGCAACATAAAATAGAGTGCTCTCATCCATGGCCTTTGGGGGAATTAAGCCGAGTGCACTTGCATTGGGGATTCAAGGACTGGTGGGAGGGCAATTCTGTGGAGAAAATTGTTGAACTGTTTTTATTGCCAGCGTAAGTATTAGCATTTTACTCCACAGAATATAGAGTTTACTGCTACCCCCATTTCTCCCATGTTTACCTTGTTGCCTCCTTGTTCTTTTTGTTCCATCCCTTACAAATTATTTGTTTGAACTCCATCTCTTCATTTAGAGATTGTCACTGGGTTACTGTGTCTCTTGTTTTGAGGTTGGCACTGTGTAGCCAGTTAGTTCATATACTGTTTCCTATGGGGTAATAGCCTTGTGTGTCAGCATCTAGGTACCACATATTGCCGCCCCAGGTGAAGGCACCACACAACATTAGGCCAATGTACCCAGTGTACCACATCTTTAGGTAACCCAGGCTGGCCCCTCTTAGATGTGTGTAGAGGTGAGCCCCAAGGGCCCTGGATGGTCTGCTCATTGGAGGCACTTCTGGGATTTCTGCACCACAAGTGTGTTCCCCAAAACTGTGACATTGTGAAAAAAATGTTAGCCCCCTCAAGAAATGTTGAAAGATGTTATGGTGCTTCAGAAGTTGGAAGACTGGTGACGAGGGGAGCACTTGAACCAGAAAAAAGCAATCCTGGGGATCCCCAAAGGTACTACAAAGCTGGCATTTTGGAGCCATTGGACACTTTGGAGTATTTGTAAAAGTTAGAAGTACGCAGTGTGAGGTACGCCCATGTCAGCTGAAGCACGACTGCACTGATTGAGAATGATTCAGAAACTGATATGAGGAAACTTTCTGCCATACTCAAACCTGAAAGTCCTGAAGGGGTATGGCACATGTTTGGCAGGGGGAGGAGTTTGCCATCCATTCTCCCTCCTTCCCCCTCCAGCGCAGTCAGCTAACTGGGTAGAAAAAGTGAAACTGTTGTTGACCAGTGAGGGAAAAAACAGCGCAAGAGTTTCAAGAAATGGTGTCCAGTGACATCGTGAATCCTTCACCAAAGGGTACCGCACATTTTGAAGTGAAATTTCTGTCATATCTCAGTGCAGAAGGAAATACTGCCAAGGTTATGAGTGACCTGTTACAAAAGGGAGGTGTGACACCCCTGGTGCCTTCTGCCAGCCCGGCACCATTGGTACACGAAAGTGCATTCCTATGTCCCATTACGACACTTAACATCTATAAAAGATTACGCACATCTTCAGGCACTGTCCCCATCCCAAACAGGGAAGATGATTACTGCAGCTGGATGAGTCTAACAACCCAAATTCTTCAAGAATGGAAGTAGGTCAGAAGACAAAAAATGGAAAGAGTGGTGGAAGGTCTCGGAGGCATAGTTTGGACATTATCCAATCTTTGTGCACCAGTTAGTCAAATTGTACTTTGAAGGACTACCTAGCAATGTTAAAAAGAGTGGCACCAACCTGCTTTTCCAGCTGTGAGCTACCATACAGAAAGAGGCAGAGAAATTGTCCAATTACCTGACCCGAATGGAGACAGTTATCCGACGAACAGTCAAGGCTGGCAGAATCATCCCTGACCAAGCTAACAGAACTTGACTAGAGTAACTGCTGAAAGGAGCCATACACTCACAGATGACTGTATTCTCCCTTAGGCTGAAGGATCAAAAAGCCTTGCCACTGAACCCAAAACAGCTGCAGGAAGAAGTACAAGAAGAAGAGCTACAGAGTGGAGAGAGTCGTTGAAAGGGTCCATGGAGAAAGCCACCCCGTCACACCATAAGCCACTGCTGAAAAACCTTTGATGGATGCCACTGGGCTTGAAAAGCAAATAAAGCATCTGGAGGAGCAAGTGAATGCATTGTCACATCGCACAAAGAGGAGATGAGAGTTCAGTCCGGAGGGTAGATAGGTAAAATGTATTTTTATACAGGTAATACATGTCATTTGGACATAATCCAGTTTACAAGACAGACCTGTGTAAATTCCTAACTAGTCACATACAAATAAGTTCCATGTTAAATACATATAAATACAAACACCACAATATGCAAACAACATGGTATACCTAAAAGACTTACAATAGCTAGATTATAAAATCTCAAAATCCCAAGGGACCTTAGAGAAAAAAAAACATTTAACACTCACAAATGAGAGCATATAGCTCCTTTACAGTATGAGTAAACAATGAATAATTTGGAATTTCTCTTACATCATCAGGAAGAGAATTCCAAAAACTAGCAGCCTGGTATAGCAAAGACCTGTCCCAATATTTATTATAATGTTTACCTACAACTATCTTATTTAAGTGAACTGATCTTCTCAATATCCGTTTCTGATAGTTGTTCACTGTAAATAATATTACAGAAACTGGATGATTTACAGATGAGTATTTTATTTTGTGTATTAAAGATAACCAGTGACACTTATGATTTATGTCTAAAGGTGACCAGTCCACTTTCTTCAACAATAAACAATGATGAATCCGATAGTTTCCTTGTAATACGTATCTTGGTACACGATAATAAATTCTATCTAATCCAGACAATAGAGTTTTATTTGCATTTCTATATATTAATTCTTCATATCTTAGCACTGGAATAATTAACTGATCTGCCAGGTTTTTCTATCTAAAAAAGATAAACGATCAGTACTTCTTCTTAACGCCCCTACCCTTCTATTTACTTTTTTAATCAGTGCAATAATATGATTTGAAAAGGTCAGATATTCATCAAATATATTCCCTAAATAACTATATTCTTTAACTTGTTCTAGTTTAGTTTGATTTCCTGCATAAATGGATAAATCATAAACAAGTTCACCACTTTTTTCAATGGGAAATACATACACTGTTTTTTTTGTGTTCATTATCAGCCCTCACCTGGTGAACCACCCCTCAGTTCTTCTAAAATCAGACTGCAAGTTAGTTTGTAATATTTCTTCCGTTTTTCCGGACGCAATCATAACCGTATCATTGGCATAAAGTCGAATCTCTGATTTTTCTATAGTCGATGGCAAGTTATTTATGAATATTAGGAACAAAAGAGGTCCTAAAATTGATCCCTGGAGAACTCCTCTATTTACTTTCCTCTTTCTTGACAAACATCCCTGTACCTCGACTCTCTGGGAACGATCATCCAAATAAGATTTTAACCAGTTTAAGGGATCTTCCCTCATGCCTATTTCATGAAGTCTTTCAATTAATAAGGGGTGGTCCACCAGGTCAAGAGCCTTTGAAAGATCTACAAAAATAACAGCTGTCTCCCTAGTTTCCCCCAATGACCTATTTACTTGGTCATAAAATTCCAGGGGAGGGGTGTGTGGCCGGCAGCTGTGCTGTGAACAGCATTTCAGCAGAGCTCCACAGGCTACTATGAATATTGAATAAAATAAACTTTTCATCATATCAAAGTTGATGTGGTCCACTTTATACCTTGCTTACGCAAGACTAATTTGAAACGTTTCCAGATGAATTAGGCTCATACCTTTACCGCTATCTATTCTTTGTATTTTACCAACTTCAGTTTTACCTGCTTCTTGTATTGTCCGATAGTTACCTTACAATACTGCTAGTGATACGTTGTGGTAACGATGATTAATGTGCTTGTAGTATAATGACTTATACAAATCAGCCAAATTTAAATGCAAAAGAAAATGAAAGTGAATAAGCACATTGTTTCTGTTTACAGGTATGTCAAAATGAACTGAAGTTGCTTAGATGATGCTGGATAATGGGTTCAGTCAATACCTCCCTATCTAGTGTCAAGAGCCTGAAGTCTAATTCATTAGGGCTTTTATAGGATCAAGGATTAGACCTTTTGAGATATTTTAATGCCCGTTCAGGGAAATGAATGCAAAATTACAATTTTAGGTGGGCGGTGAATTGAGCAGAATCAGTACCAGGATTAGAAGCAATAGAGTGTGTTGGAGCAATTCTAAACTTGGAAAGGTCACTGAAGAAACTGTTGAACCTTGGGACAATTTCTGTAAGACAAACTACGAGATTGCCTTCAAGCTCCAAGACCTGGGGCTCCATCTCCCTCACATTACCTGATCATTTTTTCTACACCATCTGTCTTGGCTAAACACATTGCACTGTTTCAATAACCCCCATAAATAATGCTGTACTCCCAGTAACATTGCATTGTTTGACTTTGCAGGAAATGTAAACACTGGGACCCCAGTTTTCTGCCACAAGTGTACTGCTGCCATGTCTGGTCTCAGCCAAGTGGACGCACAGGAAACCACGGTAAGTCTGTAGTTACTGAACCGTTCTCCTACTGGCACATTCACTAAGCAAGAACGAGACTCATTATGAGTGATTGTGTGGTGGTTCATCAAATAAAATGACAAAAACTGTCACAGAATTTTATATTTCATTTCTATTCATCATTGAAATTTGGCATTACATTTACACAGCAGAATGGCATTTAGATGGAGTATATTGCCTCCCTGTAAAGCCTGGCAAACTCTGTGGAAACCATTTCTGCTTTGGAGAATTACAAGGCTGAGTCTGCAGTTTGGAGGGGCACAGCTTGTTACTTAACACACGGCGTGCCCCCCCCCCCCACAATGGTACTCATACTGAGCATGCCCAAGCATTCTTCAGATTTTTCTTGTTGCTGCACAGCTGCTTCCTTCCTGCCCTGCCAGTACTTTTGCAGCTGCATGGCTGCTCCCACTGTGTCCTGGCTTCTTCCTTTTCTGTCTCCTTATTTTTGTTCAGTTGCTGTTCCTGTTTTCTATGTTCTGCCACTTCATGGCAGCTCACTGCATTCTCTGGTGTCTCAGGATGTGGCCATCTCTCTGCAGCCACTTGTTTACTCTGTCTTTTGGTGTGTTGTGTGTTAGCTACTAGTTTCTTTTGGGGTAGATTGCTTGTCAGCCTTCAGGTGTCTGCATTTAGCTGTTCTTATTTTCCTCCGTTGTTGTTGCCTGCTCCAGCAGCCTTCCTTCTCATTCCTATTCCGAGTTGGCCAACCGCTTTTACTCCCTGCATTTCCTTTTTGTGTTTGCTTCTCCCTTTGTTGCTTTGCGCTCTGCTAGTTCTACACCGGTTACCCCAGTTATCGATTGCCAGACATGATCTGCATTGCATCTCACGCATTTGCACTTCAGTCATTGTTCATCTTTTGCCTTCGTATGTCTGTACTGTGAATACTGCTTGCATTGTATTGTATTTTGTGGTTCTTCCAGGAATCAGTCTTCACCATTGAATTACACTAATAGGTTCTGAGCCAGAGGTGCTAAGACCCCATGGGATCCAGAACTTTTCAGGAGAGCTGGCATCGAGGTAAGTTGCACACATGCATGGTGCTGTGAGGGGGAGCTCACGGCACAGGCTTACCTCGGCACCAGCCCTCAACCGCCTCTGTTCGTTTTTTCCCCACCATCAAGTGTGCTTCAGTTCCACATAATTCACCCACTGGAAGTCAGAACATCATGTCTGTATGACAGCGGTGTTCAGTTCTTCTCAGTTTTAGTAGTTTAAGCTAAAGTTTATTATTTTTTGTATCAGTTTAGTTATTTAAAAAAAAAAAACAAGATTTCTTCAGTCTCTCTCAGACCTGCCGAGTCAACAGTCGATGACTGTGAATGGTGATGATAGAAGCCTTCTCAGGCAAGCTGCTCTGGCAGCTGGGTCATGTCCAGTCCACTGCCCCCTCCGGGGGAGGGTTCTGACGATGGGTGGTCCTTTGTTCGGGAGGGAGGGCAGTCTTCCTGTAAACACAAAAAGAAGCAGGCCCATTCCCAATCCCAGTCAGGGTTGCAGCACCACTCAGCCTTGACTTCTTCCTGTTCTCATAGTAAGGGGAAGAAATGGTATTGTTTGAGGTCACCCTCTGTGATTTCTTCCTTGAGGTTCTTTGGCATCCCAGAGCAGAAGGCTTTCACCGGTACTGTCAGTGTTGCTGACAGCTTCTGCTCTTGAGAGGTTAAGGTCTTGAGCCCAGAGTCCTTCCTTGTCCTCCTACAGGGATTCTGATTCACATTTCCGGCACTGGGCAGCTCTTATGGAGTAGTGGGAGCAGAGTCTGGCTCATTTGCCTATGCCCACAGAGCCAGTCCCAGGCCCCTTGGGACTGGGGGCCCTGGAGCCACTGCAGGGCTTTCAAGCCGAGTACAGCATTTAGCTCCGTCAATGGTTCCAGGACCCTTTCTGGTGACTGTGCTGCCGACTCCTGCCTCACTAGCCACACCCCCATTCAGAGACATTGCTTTGAGACTAGCCTCGGTACCTTTTTCTGTCACTTCAGTGCTGACTGGATCGTCAGTGCCAGGCTCTAGCATTTTGGGGCCTGGCCTGGTGCCATCCTTGCTGCCTGCTTTGGTACCACTCTCAGCACCAAGACGCCTCCTGGTGCTGGATTCAGTCCTGGTTATGGCATTGCCTCTGGTACTGGCACCATGTTTTGTCACTGGTGTTGCCTATGCCATGGTCCAGATTGGGGTTTCTGTGAACCACCCCCTTTCCTGATCCACCTTTGGCGGGAGATGTGTCTGACCCCAAATTCATAATTTCTTGGGGTGATGACAATGACAACTCCTTCCATGCCAGGACCCAGGCCCTCCTCCTGATCCTCTGGATGATATGTCTTTTCAGGCCCTCCTCTGCAATATGCACTTGCTTTTGAGCCTTCAGCTATTGACCCTGGAAAATGTTTCTGTTTGGAGTAGTTGAACATTTCCACCATGCCAGTCAATCTTATTCCCCCTATTCTCCCTGCATTTGAAACTCTTTCAGATGCAGTATGGAATAGGCCTGCTTCTATTCCTTTTGTGTGCAGACAGACAGATCATGAGTACACTGCCCCAAGGACAGACCCATTTACTCTTCTCAGCCCATTGCTGACAAAATTGTCATCCTTGCTGAGATGACAAGGCTATTCTCCCTTGAAAGGTCACTGCGAACCCCATTAAAAAGGAGTCATGTAAGATAGACACCACTGGCAAGCGGGCTTTTGCCGTGGCTACCCTCAACATGAGAATTGCCAGCTACCAAGGGCATTTTTACAAGTATGAATCTGCCCTATGGATCTCTCTTAAGCCCCTTGATGAATCTCTTCCAGATTCAGACACTAGACAGAAGATCCTACAAATTGTCATGCATGGCATTGAGTCAAACAGTCGCCAGCTCAGGGCAGCCATGGACACTTTTGACACCACCTTTCACTCGGCTGCAGCAGCCATTTGCATCAGAAGACACTTCTAACTTCGTACTTCTGGCTTTTCGGAGGATGTCTAGCAACAGGTAATGAGTGTTCCTTTTGATGGCACATACCTGTTTGGGCAGCAGGTAGAACAATCTCTTGAGGCCTCTCAGAAAACTAGGACGGCATGAAGACTTTCAGACTTGCCCAGGCTTACTCTCTAAAGGGAAAAGAACGTGGTTTCTTTCAAAACAAGCAGTCCTTTTGAGGTAAAAGTAGGGGACCTCAGATCAAATCCCAACCTCCCCAACCACAAAAGAAAGTGCAGCCAAAGGCAGAGGCCCTGAAAGCACCTAGTGCCACCCTCTGAAACTCTGGTCTCAGTCCTGTCTCAGCTGCCCGAGGCAGACCTCTCCTCTCCAGAAGGAGGATGCTGACATAGTTTTACTGTCAAAGGGAGACCATTAAGATGGACAAGTGGGTGCGAGTATTATCCGAGAGGGATACTCCCTGAATTTTACAGAACTCCCTCTGGGTTATCTGCCCAGAAAGCAACCCCACTTATCAGCTCACATGTCAGAGCTTCTGGCACAGGAGATTGCTGGCCTTCTGCGCAACAGGTAAGTAAAAGTAGTGCCAGAGTTGGAGCACAACACAGGATTCTACTCCCATTGATTCCTCACAACAAAGAAGTCAGGGGGCATGCGCCCCGCTCTCAACCTCAGGAACCTGAACAAGATCATGGAGTGGGAAGAGTTCAAGCTGATCTGTCTGGGATCCCTGCTACCCTTCCTAAAACCCTGGGACTGGTTAGCCTCCCTAGATATGCAAGATACTTATCAGCCACCAGAGATTCCTTTGGTTCATTATGCTGCGGCAGCATTATGAATTCAGAGTCCTGTCCTTTGGGCTATCCTCAGCACCTCAGGTCTTTACAAAGTGCTTTGCTGTGCTCACCTCATACCTAAGAAAGCTAGGACTACAAGTCTTCCCTTACTTGGATGACTGGCTCATAGCCAGTCCATCCAAGCAGGAGGCAGACTACAAAGTGGCCGCAGCCTCTCACTTCCTTACATCCACAGGGGTTCTGCTAAACCTGAAGAAGTCGCTGCTACAACCCTCTCTGAAGCTTCTGTTCATTGGAGCCCTTCTGGACACCACAAGAGCCCAGGCCTTCCTTCCAGAGGACAGGAGGAAAGCAATCCTGCAGATGGCACACTTCATCATGAAGCATAAAACAGTACAAGCTCACTCCATGCGGTGCATGTTGAGTTTGACAGCCTCATCATTGTTCACAATGCCCCAGCACATCTACACACGAGAACAACTCGGTGAATGCTCAGCACACAGTGGTCAGAAGCATTGCACCCTCAGTCTTACCCCATCAAGGTGGTGAAGCCTCTGGTTTGGTCACTTACGTGGTGGGCAGTGGGGAAAAATCTCCTCCAGAGCTTCCCTTTTTCCCAACCAGAGCCTCAGGTTAGCCTCACCATAGATGCCTCCTTGTTGGGATGGGGAATGCACTGCCAAGGCCTCCACAGACAAGGTGCCTGGGGCCCTTCAGAGACTCATCTCCACATCAATGCATTGGATATGAGAGCTGTGTTGTATGGTCTATGAGCCCTCATGGATTTCATCAACCAGAAGACAGTCCTTCAGATGGACAGCAAGTTTGTGATGTACTACATCAACAAACAGAGGGAAGCACATGCTTACCTGCTCTGCAGAGAGGCAGTGAGAGTGTGGGAGTGGTGTCTGGATCAGGGGATCCTAATCCAGGCACTCTATCTGTTGGGAATGCAAAGTGTTCTTTCAGATGAACTAAGCTGAACAGAGGCAGAGCCTCACGAGTGGTCACTCTGCTGGGCATCCCTCTGGACTATTACGCCTTTTATGTTATTAATCTGATTCTGTTATTATTGCCTGTTATCGCAGGGGACAGGTTCTGGCTGTCCTCCCATGCCCTATTTAGATGGTGTAGGGGGGTTGACTGCTGCAGGAGTCCTTGTGACTAACAGAGATCACAGTCAGGCCTATTATGCCTAATTTCTGGTGATACCTAGCCACAGGCCTTGCTCTGGAAGAGCACATGAGATGAATAGCATCCAACTGGGTAATGAGCTAGTGTTGCCACAGCACTGAGTTCTTTGGCCAGAAGTGTACTGCTTCTATCCCGCATGGGTTACAGAACCATCTATCAGATCTAAACCGCACCTTCTCAGCCCATGTGCATGGCACTCATGTTAAAGAGATCCACCAAGATAAAATGCTGCAACCCCTGCACCCGACATTTAGGTGACTTACCTCCACAGCATGCTGTTAGTTTGAAAATGTCACCAAATAATCCAGGCATTAAAAAACAGTGATGCTCATAAATTTAATTAAACTGGGTCCCGAGGACTTCCCAGTTGTAAGTGCTGCCCACACTTCGCCCCCCGCGCTCACTAACATGATGACAAGATGCTAGGGAGAGCGTGGGGGCACGTCCCATTATAGTCAATGGGCGGCAGTTTTCAGATCAATTTTTATTATTATAATGGCCACTTGGTAATGCAACGTGGGCACCGGTCAACTAAAAAGGCCCTTGTTAGTTGACTGGTGCTCACATTTCATTACCAAGTGGCCATTATAATATTAAAAACTGATCTGAACACTGCCCCCTACTGACTATATATGGAGCTTCGCGTTTTCCTAGCATCTCATCATCATGTTAGTGAGCACGGGTGGAGCGTGGTGGTAATTTACAACCGGGAAGTCCTCAGGACCCGGTTTAATTAAATTTACAAGCATTACTGTTTTTTAATGCCTGGATTATTTGGTGACATTTTCAAACTAACAGCATGCTGTGGAGATAAGTCACCTAAATGTTGGGTGCAGGGGCTGAGACTGGTAGGGCTCTTTAAACTACTTGCACTCGCTAGAGAATCTGGAAAGGCAAGCTGTCTAATATCAAGATGGAGAAGGAGCAGGGTCCATCTTTGATCAGTTGGAGCCCGGCACTCTACACCAATCAAAAGAGCCTAGTGGCTGCCTTTGAGCTGCATGACTTCATCACCTGAGTAAGACTTGTCTATCTGCAAAGTTGCAGCCTGCAGTAGTTGCATTTGACCAAGAGCTAAATCTTTTTCTTGGTAAGTGCCTTAACTCTAGGTGATGAATGGCACTTATTCAGAATCAACCAAAAACATCCAGGGTGTTGAGCTGCTTGAAACAACTGCAATTATTTGGAGTCACTGTGAGCCATACTCGACTCACTTTATATTAGCTAAGCCCCATGAAATACAGGTACTCTGAAGAAGCTGGCCATGGTGCTGCATGAGAGTGAATGGCCTGGTTTGATTGGGAGGGGACAGGTTCGGGACAGACTTAGTGTCCCCATAGGAACCCAACTCCATCCACTTAGGAGGGGCTGTAGTGGGGAGCCCTAATAACCAGCCTTATATTTACAGATTTAGCTAGCCTCTTATAATACTTTCATAATATGGCCAAAACATGCAGCTGGAGGTGAGGTAGCATCCTCATTTCCACCTGGTCCTGCCCACGTAGTGAGGATTCCAACATGGCCAGCAGAAGTGATGTGCACTTGCATCAGTTCTGTGGCTCTGATCTGGGTCTATCCGGAAGGTGCATAAATCAAGTGGCTGACTGTTAATATGGCCATAGCTTTTTAACACGCATGCATGAGCATGTATGACACAAGATGCTTAGATGCATTGTGCTACTGAGAAGACCCAAGACTGTAGGCATGGCTACATGCTTCTTTGCATGTGCCAAAGTGTGACTGACATGGCCATGCAGCACAAGTGAGTGTTGATGCCATGCGCATGAGTGTGTTGCATGATGCAGGATGCAGGATGCAAGACACAACCCGCATGCACAGCCTGTGGTGAGGAATGGCATCTGACAGAGTGTGTGTGGCTTTGTCAGAGAACTGGTGGAGGACACAGAAATGAAAATGATGTGGTAGGAAGGAGAAGGTAAGCTGCAGATCAATTAGGATCTGCAGTTAAGGTAGGTAGGGGAAATGGGCAGACTTGCAGGGCCAGGCGGGCCTTATCTGCTGTCACATTCTATGTTTCTATGTACTTAGCATAACTTGTTCTACCAAAATAGCTTCACCATTGATCCTTAAGCACTGACGCCATTTCCTCTTTCCCCAATCTTGCATATGTGGCTTCACCTTACTTTTCTACTTACTAGTCATGTATTGTTCTTGGTACCTTAGTATAGTTAACATTTTGCCCTTACCTGTGTAACTTATTTATCCCTGTCAATTGTCTCCCTATTCCCTGTTCTTTTGTTTGCCACAGTTCACGTGCACAGTTGTTTTGCCCTGTCTTCTATGTACTGTATTGTATCCCTCCCAGGTCATACTTGACAATAGGCATATGCACGCCTAGTATACCCCAGCTGGTGAACAAAAGCTAAAATAAAAATGAATTCATATGCATGGGTCTAGGTCTGGAGGCACTAAGACCCAGCAGGAGCTTTTTTCCTACAGGGAGGGAGCCAGTATCAACTACTGACATTGCCCAGGCACCTCATGTGGTGCCGTGCGTTAGCCAGTTACCGATGTCGGCTTCCTATCACACCTCAGTTCCGTTCACTGGGAGAGAAACGAAGTACAAAGTGGAGAGAAATAAAAGCGAGGACTAGATACTTTCTAGCCCAAACAGATAGACAAGCATTTGTCAATGCCGAATGTTGTCGCACTGGCATTGGCAGTGGGAGTGGCGGAGCTAGAGACGCAGAGTGCTGTGATTTTGTGAATGTGTCTCAGAAGGTGATTTTGCACAGCAAGCACGCCATTATGCGCCACAGCTGCAGAAACACGTTTTGGGCTGGCCGTGAAAAATGGCAGCTGGACTGTTGATAAGGACATGTGCACAAATGCCAGTGGTGAAAATGTGGCATGAAAATATTGCAGATTGACGAAGTTACAAGGGTGCGTGGAAACTGCGCAATGCACGCTTGCAACACAGTCATTGTATGGACGTTCGGCACCAAATTTTCAACATAGGCATTTTAGGACCTTTGCTCTTGAATAGTGTCACCATCATTTAGAAGTTTGCGAACGTATGAGCGTGCGTGCAAACTGCGCAGCGCACGCTCGCAACACAGTCATTTTACAGAGGATTGTCACCAAATTTTCAACACGGGCATTTTAGGACCTCTGCTCATGAACAGCGTCACTGTCATTTTTGTAATGTGTCCCAGACACTGATTTCGCTCAGCGACCACGCTACTCTGCGCCGGAAGTGCGAAAACACATTTTGGCCAGGATGTGAAAAATGACAGCTATACGGTCCACAAGAAAGTGTGGTAAAATGCCAATGTTGAGAATCTGGAGTGAAAATATTGCGAATTTGATAACCACGAGCATGCATTGCGCGGTCGCTGCCATGCCGTAAAACAATCATCATGTTTTGGATTTTCCTGAAATTTGCAACATTGGCTTTTTGAGAGCCCCCCTCATGAACAGTGGCACTGTCATTTCATTACGCTGTCCCAAAAGGTGAGTCCGCGCAGTGACTGTGAAATCACCTTTCGGGACCGAAGAACGCCATGACAGTGCAAGAATTCATGAGAAGGGGTCCCAAAAACCCCATGTTGAAAATTTGGGGCCAAAATTCGCAAAAATGCCTGAGATATGCAGCAAAGTTGAAAAAACCCTATTTATTCCATTATACAGCTTACCGCATGTCCTCAGTTCGCGGTCGGCTTTGAAGAGTGCAGACGTGTTCCCAGTCCACGAAGATCGCCACGCCGATTCTGAAGGTAGTATGGGGTGGGGTGGGGTGTGGGGATGCAGGGTGTGCAGTGGGTGGAGTGCGGGTAGGGGAGGCACAGAGACTACGAGGGATCGTTTTCGTTTACAGGTTCAAAAGAAAAACAAATGTCGGCGGGACAGTTTTTCTTTTTTGCAGGGATTTGCAGCTGGGGTGGGCTCCAGCGTGCCACCTAACTGTTTGGGTGTCTGTAGCCGACAGGGTATTGGGAACCCTCGCCGCAAACAACACAAGGGGGAGGAATTTATGCCAACAGGGATTGGGCACCCCATCTGCACACAAAGAAGGGGGTAGAGCTGAGGGGCTTGGGCACCCCCTCGGCTTTAAACAGTTGGGGGAATGCTTTATGCTGAGGGGAGTGGGCTCCCCGTTGGCACATTCATAAGGGGCAGGGTCAGTCGACAGGGATTGGGCACCCCGAAATTCGACAGTTCAGCTGACCAGTGTGCAGCCATGTACATATAGATGAGCACATCAAGAAGGACGCTGCATCTGACGAGCTTTGCTCGGATTGCAGCGGACCTTTTCTTAGATGTGCTTGCCACATTATGTATGGATGGTGTGGTGCCGGCATGCAGGCTGATTGGGGAATGTGGGACGCATCTACTGGTGCGTGCCCTGCATTCACCCAACAGCGACCGGGCCTCCAAAGCTGCACTGTCCCAAGATGTTGGCTGCGCAAGCACGCCAACATAAAAAAGGGATACAGGAAATAAAATACAACCAGTTAGAACCTGACTACCAACTTAGAGACTAAGGGATGGGCCTATCAGGTGGCAGGTTGATGAGGAACAAGACTGCTGTTTTCTCGGACTTGATTTCCTCTGTTGATCTGGTTTGTATTATGGAGGTCTGGTTGGGTGATGATGCTGGCCCAGTTCTTGCGGCCGCTGTCCTCTCTGGGTATACCATGGTGCACTATCTGAGGAAGGACCAGAGGGGTGGGAGAGTGGCCATCATTCTTTGATCCAGCCTGGGCTTCTCGGTGCACCTGGTTGGTAGCACCCAATCCTTTGAGTGTGTTGCCGTTCATGGGGGTACAGGTGCAGGTTGCAGGATTCTCCTTATTTACCTTCCCCCTGGGGTGGGAGAGAATTCCCGCAGGAGGTAGCGGATTTCATCGTTGACCAGGTGTTGGAGGCCCCAGATGTTTAATTCTGGGGGACTTCAATGCTTGTATCAATGATGAATCCTCGCATTTTGGTTATGACCTCCTCCAGTTGAGGCAGTCTCTGGGCCTGCCACAAGTAGTTGCTTCTGCTACCCACCAGTGAGGCCACGCACTCAGTCTGGTGTTCCAGCTAGGTCTTGAGGTTGAGGACCTCAAGATTGATCAAGTCATTTGGTCTGATCATTAAACCGTGGAGTTCACATTTGGGGCCCCCTCCTGAAAGTCCCTCCCCTGTAGAGATGGTCAGCTATCGCCCTTTGAGGGGCTTGCACCTAGCGGGACTGCTGGCGGTAGCTGATCAAGCTAGGGTTGATACAGCATGTGCGACTGGCATCGGAGAGGCAGTTCCCACCTATAATAGGGTGGTTTCCGGGGCTCTGGATGCCATTGCACTAGTCCGTTTATGACCCAGGTCTTCTCACGTGAGATCCCCATGGTTTGATGGGGATCTCAGAGTGATGAAGATCAGGGGTTGGAAGTTGGAGCGCTGCTGGCGGAGGACCCCGCTGGAGTCTGATAAGCTGGTCCTGCGTGCTCCCTACAGTGAGTACCAAACAGCAATCTCCAATAAGGAGGCAGAATTCCTGTCCGGCAAGATTGCTGCAGGGAGGAACAGACCTTCTCAGCTGTTTCAGACTGTAGACAGGCTTTTATGTCCATCCTGTCTGCGGCCGAAAACAGCTTTTTCATCCACTCTATGTGAAGAGTTTGCTCTGTTCTTCTCCGACAGCGTGTTGACTATCCGGTTGGGAATTCCGCCAGTTGGGCTTGTGCCTAGCAGTGGTTGGGCTGGGGGGACTAGTGGCACGCTGCCTATCTGGGAAGAGTTTAGGCCGATGAGGTGTCCGATGTGACTAAGGTGATCAGAGAGCTGAAGCACACCTTGTGAACTGGACCCAGCCCCAGAATGGTTTTTAATGGGATGTGTCGAGGCTGTTGGCCCGGAGTTCACCAGGATTGTCAGTTGCTCGATGGTGCAGGGAGTCCTCCAAGCTGTCTTGAAACAGGTGCTGGTAAGGCCCCTCCTTAAGAAATCTTCCCTCGACCCTGCTGTCCTGGAAAATTACTGTCCTGTCTCCAACCTACCTTTTTTGAGCAGGGTTGTTGAGAAGTTGGCAGCACAGCAGCTCGAGGATCACCTGGTGTCCTTGAACATTTATGAGCCATTTCAGTTGGGGTTTTTGGGCTAGACACAGCACTGAAACAGCTCTAGTGAGGGTGCATAATGATCTGCTCAGAGCTAGAGATAGAGGAGACAGGTCAGTTCGTGCTCTCCTCAATCTCTCTTCAGCCTTTGACACTGTGGACCATGTCAAGTTGCTGGATCAGCTTTGTGAGTTTTGTGGACTCGCCGGTATTGTCATCAGGTGGTTTGAGTCCTATCTCTCAGACAGGGTGCAGCAGGTGGTGATGGGGGATTTCTCCTCCTCTCCAATGCCTCTGTCTTGTGGAGTTCCACAGGGCTCGATCTTGTCACCGATGTTGTTCACAGCGTATATGCTGCCCCTGGATGAGGTCATTCGACAATACAGTGTGGAGTTTCACTGCTATGCAGATGACACACAACTGTATTTGTATTTTGCTCCCGGAACATCAGGAGCAGTGGACGAGTTTAACATCTGTCTGGCTAAAATCAATGACTGGATGGCTTCCAGCTGGCTGACACTCAACGCAGCTAAGACAGAGGTGCTGGTGATCGAGCCTGGTCGTGGGTGTGATGGGTTGTTTTCCAAGGTGGTTTCTGGTCTTGTTCTGGGCTCTACCCCGTTGATGGCTTCCCAGAGGGTGCGAAATCTGGGCATGATCCTTGACAGCAGGCTGACTTTTGAAGATCAGGTGTCGTCTGCTGTCAGTAGTGGTTTTTACCATCTACGGAACATTGCCCGGACTAAGCCCCTCGTTCCACCCGAGGACCTGCCAACACTAGTGCATGCCTTTGTTTCCTCCAAACTGGACTACTGTAATGCTCTCTTCTTCAGGGTCATGGGAGGGACCCTCTGCAGGCTGCAGCTGGTGCAGAATGCCGCAGCTCAGCTCCTGACTGGCCTTTCTAGGTTTAGCCATGTGACCCCTGTTCTGTGTGCTCTGCACTGGCTGCCAGTCAGGTGGAGGGTCCTTTTCAAGGTGGGACTTCTCACCTGTAAGGCCCTAAATGGACTGGGTCCTGGCTATCTGTCAGAGCTTCTGACACCAGTGATCTCTGTCCACTCCCTCTGAGCCTCTTCGAGGGGCCTCCTGGCCATTCCCAGGGTATGCCTCAAAACCTCTGGAGATCATGTGTTTAGCATTTCTGGGCCGTCCCTGTGGAATGGATTACCTTCTACAGTCTGGGAGGCCCGTACGGTAGAGGCCTTTAAGAGGAAGTTAAAGGCACACCTCTTTGGCCTGGCTTTTAATGAATGCTAAATTAGAACATTTTGCTATGTCCCTATGTTTCAATTTCTCTTTTTTATCAGTATTTAAGAGTTTCATATTTTAGTTGTTACTATATGATGTGATTGTACTGTTTTGTAATTTTTTCTTTTTTGTATTACTTATTAATTGTAATCTCTGTGAGGTGCCCAGAGCCTCTGGGAATGGACGCCGTACAAATAAAATTTGCCTTGCCTTGCCACAAAGGTAGTGAGTCTATAAAGAGCCAGAGCCTCTTACCACTACCCAGAGTGCGGACAGCGATAAGCAAAAAGATAGGACAGCAGATCTGACCAGGTGTCTCTGGTAGAAGTAGCAAAAAGGAAGCCCAAATTAGAAGCCACTTGCAAATTAAATGGCGAAAATGGAACAATGACATCCAGACTTCCAAACCATATGAAGCTCCATGTTACCAGACAGAACATGAGTTAACTGAAGAGCATCCCATAACTCTTTCTTCTCTATGACAGATGGGAGAACAGTATGGGTGAAGGGCACAGGAGTTGCAGGACTAGCAGTTCTAGGGAGGCAAGGTTTAGTTTTCTCCTCTGGCATGAGGTGGAGTGGGCAAAGTCCAAAGCACAGAGAAAAGTCAGAAGGGATAACAACAAAAAAGCCCAATATGAGAAGAAGAACATGCCCCACTTCTCCTTGCAACCACAGGGACGTACCCTGTGTGACTGCATCTCCCCAGAGACAGGGCATCTGCTCAGTGGAGTTAGATTGGATGGTGCCCGGGGCACATGTTGCATATGGCAACTAACAGGGATATACTCTAGAGGGGATATACCCCAGGCAGGAGAAGGACCATAGGAAAAATGGTGGGAAGGGGACAACCTACCCACTTTGTAGAAAAAAATACAAGATTTTTGTTTATTTGTTTGTTGGTTGGTGTGGGGGGGGCACAAGTGACCTCCACTCCTTGTTTTTGTTTGTTTGTTTCTTTGTGAGAATGGCACCAAAGTTCTTAATCCTCTTTTTTTATTTTAAACAATAAGAATAACCCCTAAAAGGAACATAGCAGAGGAGACGATGCGGACTGCTCTGCTGCCAGCACCCACAGGGTGAGCTGCCAGAAGCCCTGGCTCTCAGGTGCGCAGGGGATGATGGGCGGGTGTATGACTCAGTGGTTAATATATTTTGGAAGATCAATAATTACGCTATGTACATAATTTTCATATATTTTCTTCACCATTGATTCATACTCACAGGTCTGAATACCAAGCTTCCTAAAAAAAGGGGAGGAGCTTGCTCATCCTGATGGTAGTGTACCCTCAGCCCTCTGTATGGGGGAGAACACCCGAGGGCAAGGGCTCCTTATAGGCCTGGTGAGACCTGAGGCTAGTCAGGGTCAGATGGGTGAGTGGGAGGTCACTCCAATGGCTCCTGCCTGATCCTAGGGGAGAAGAAGTGAGCCCCCTGGAACTTAGGCACCTTTTGCCAGGCCATAGGTGCCAATCACACAAGGTGAAGCCACAATGATCCAGACTGCAGTTACCACTAGCCTGGAAGCCACCTCATTGGCATCATACAATTCCCTTGACTGGTGCTTTACCAACCCTAGGCCCTTATCAGAAAGGCAGATGGCTTGTCTGACTAACTCTGTATGTGACATGGCTGCTAGAAGCTGACCCAACTACACCCACAGGTACTTGTTGGAAGCTGCCAGATGTGCTAGATGTACCTGATGTGCAGCGATGCAAATCATGGTGCAAACTAAGGTGAACGCCTCCTTCCCTACCTAAAGTTTCTGTCTGACCAGAGTCAGCTTTAGAAGGTCGATTAGGGGTCTGCATGACCTCAGTCCCAGAAATGGGGAGAGGCACAGCTCGTGCAGATGCCAAGGGTGTGCAGTACTATTGCTGGATGCCCCATGGGGCTGGAGAGCATGCGAAGGAACTTCTACAGACTGCTCTTGAACACTATTCAAGGCTTCTAGGCCGGGAAGGGATGACACAGTTCACATAGCTGCAATCTTATAGGAGTTCCAGCTGCAAAGACATGGTACTGTGGGTGGCAGTTGTGCCAGTGTCAAGCACCTGCAACATGTACACAAGGAATCTCTGGTACAGGGAGTACTCAGAGGTCAAAGACATGCAAAGGGAAGATTTCATGCCCTTAGAGGAGGATGTTGACAGAGAAGGGGTGCTGGTTATGGAAGTGGGAGTGCCAGGGGGCTGGGTGGGAATGGAAACTAGTCAACATGTCTGTGACACTGGTCAAGGCACCAGTTGTACTTCCATGTTGACTCCAGGTGATTGGCCCCAGAGGGCCCATGACCCCTGGAAGTTCTGGCAGAGGTGGTATAGGCCCCAGAGGGAAGCGGGATCCAGGGGCTTCAGGGCCTATACCTGGGCTGCAGGGATGCTCAGAAGACCTCACATTACAGGAGGGCATGGCAAGGCCACATGAGCAAGGTCGACCTATAGAAGAGGAGTGACCAGGTCAGTACCGCTAGGAAGAGACCCCTAGGTGATGATTTCAGAGCTGTACAGTCCCCTTGGGGCAGCTCCAGTCCTCACCAGTGGCAGGCTGAACCTGCAGATCCAGAGATCTTACAATGCCATGGCTGTACTCTGACCCCAAGCCAGTGTCACCTCCAGCACCAGGCCCAGGAACAGAGACTGGGCTAGACATGGTTCCCCCTCCTGCCCTGCAGCCAGCACCACTCTTGGTGCAGGGCCTGGGTCCAGTTCCAATGCCATCCCTGGGTTCATCCCCACCCCTGATGGCTGGTCCAGTGCTGGAAGCGGTGCTGGAATTGGGCACAGACATATCGTGACACTGTCACTGGCACCATGCCCACATTGGGTCCAGGGCTGGCACCAGGCCTATGCCATGCCCATCACTGGGGCTGGAATTGATCCCACCCTCAGAACTGCAAGGGCTACATGGGGCGAGACCAACACCAGTACCTCAGCAACTGGATGCTGCATGGCCTCAGGCCCTCTCTCAACAATGCGAACAGTGTCAGGAGGGGACCAATGCCATGGCCGGCATTGCCCCAGTCACTGACACCATGGACAGTGTCAGGAGCCAGGGCAGTACCAGACCATGACACCCCAGTGTTCACTGGATTACACTGAGCATATAGTTTCAAGCCTCACCACCGGGGATGTGTGCTGCCCAGGGCATACAGACTTGGGTGTGCACAGCCAGCTGCCTAGAAAGAGCTGGCTGTGCACCAGACCCACTCCCCCTGGCCTCTGACTCCTCAGTGAAACAAGGTTGAGGAGAACCAAGTCAGGGCAGTACTAGGCCATGACACCCCAATGTTCACCAGTGTACATTGAGCATATAGCTTCAGCCTCACCACTAGGGACATCTGCTGCCCGGGGCATGCAAACTTGGGAGGGGCACAGCCAGCTGCCTAGAAGGAGCCAGCTGTGCACCATGCTCACTCCCTAGGCCTCCAAGTGAGGGATTACTGAGGTTAGAAGAAAAAAAATTGCTCACTTCAGTAATGTTGTTTCTTCTCAGGGATCTCTCACTATGACTTACACTCCCTAACCCTGCCTCCCCTTCCAAAACCTGAAAATAGGTTCACACAAGATTCAGTTCTTTTCATTAAGGTTGCTTGAGCATTACTACTGCAGTTCCTTGTAAATTGTAAAACATGGTTACTTAAATATTTGTTTAACTATTTTAAATATTTTCCAGAAGATGTCTATCTTAGAATTGCTTGGTGTTTTACACAAATTCTGTTTAAAATTGTTGGTAGACATTTAGCTAGTTTTAGTAGTCACTGTCACAAGCGTGCTCTGCAGGTCAGGCCCTCTGCTCCCACAGTGCCAACTTTGAAGTGCGATAGTGTGAACAAGGGACAGACAGGGTAACCCTCCTGTCTGTTTTGGGTCTGAATCACCTACTAGCCTTGAGTCCTGGGGGTCAAAATGTGAACCTTATGCTAGCATACCCAGTTAACAGGCTCAGATATGAACCCTCTTTGGGAATGCAGTACAATCCTTTGCCCAGTGGCACCCAGCCAGGTTTCCAAAATGTACCCTTATGACTCAGTATGAGACCTAGGTATATTCTTACCTTTTTGCAAGATTAGTAACACATTCAAGCCCTTAACAGCTGTTAGACTTAAACACAGGCTCAGCATTCACATGCAAAAGAACTGAGAAAAAGCACAGGCATTATTTTAAAGAAAATATTGTTTACTAAAAATTGTAAAACAGGTAAAATCAAACACAGAACAATTATATCAATAACTTACAGTCACATAAAAAATGGAAAGTTACAGAACACAAATATGCCTACCACGAATACTTAAGTTCTTGCCTAGCTAGATGGTACCATAACATGCCTTTTTAAGTCCAGAGAACTAAGTCTCTTTCTGAGTCAGGAATAATAAGCTCATTTCTCTCTGATACCTGTTCATTTAAAATTCCAACTCCCCACCCCTTTTGGTGAGGTCACAGTTAGAGCCTCCTAGCTTTAATGTCATAACATAATTAATCCACAAGGATGTATGTTAATTCTGTGAAAATCAGCAACTAGCCACTTCCCAAATATGACAGTCTTTGATCAAAACATCCCCTTTTGTTTCACAATCCCACAACCATGTCACTAGTTCTCAGCTAGGTGAAAAAACCATAAAGGATCAGCTAGATGGCTTCCCTTCCTGCTAGGGTCTTAAAATGTATATTTAGTTTCAACTTCAAAAGCAGGGGCAGGTTATAAGGAGTAATAAACTGACTAGGGAAACCCCTAATTAAAAGCCTTCCTTCCAGAGGGACAGTTTAACACATCCTGCATCTTTCAGCCACACTGACACCTTGGCGGTCAATGGTCACTTCTTACTGCTAGGCTGTTTTCTTGCCAAAGCAGACATTCACATACCATGCATTCATTTTACAAATATCATACAATAATAATATAGAGGATTTATCACATTATAGTCACAGCTCCCTTTAGCTATGGAAGCAAATCTGATAATTGGGGCTAGAGTGGAGCATGACCACGGTGAAGAGTTTGAACTTTGATTTTCAGTTCCATAATTAGCATAAGGATCTATCTCGGGGGCATCGCTCTCTTTTGGGAAGATGATGCTTGTGTAAAGTATCAGTGAGGGATCCCCGAGAAGAAACAACATTACTAAGATGAGTAATTATTTTCTTCTGCTACATCACCAGTATCTGCTCCCTCCCACTTCCCATTACTGCTGTCTGCATCTGCCCTCCATCCTGTGCTGGCATTCCCAGGAAGGGAGATGGCTCTTGCATGGAACTCTAATACCCTTAAAACTCCAGATCAACACTTTCTCTGATTACCTTTTCTTCCATTGTCATATCTCTCCCTCCCCCAGATTATCTTCCATCATTCTGATCCTATCTGCTTGCTAACCCAATGATTTGTTGCTCAGATGGGTAGGCTATGTTCTCCTGGAGACCTCCCTCCCTCTGGAAATACTTTCCATCTGTGATGCATTCTTCCCCCCACAGCTGACTCTAAATGGACAGGTCCAAAGGCCGACTAGTCCCAACTGAATCAGCTTCCCAAATTAAGGTAGCAGCCGATCTGTATCAGGCCACTCTATGTCAGGTCACTTTAAATTCCTCTTAATCCATCACATCAGATACACCCTTTCAAGCTCAGTGTTACCCCTCCCCCATCCTATTTATTTTTTGTTAATTTTGTTGGTGGGGTGCTTTAGTTTGCTGCTCATTCCTGTCTTTGTTTAATGCATTCCAGTTTACTTTGCTTCTTACTTTAATTGGCAGTTTCACTGCAGGCGTTTTAGGATCACATCACTGTAGGAGAAAAGTGAAACTGATCACCATCTTCTCCTATAGTGATGCAGTCTGTTGTCCACAGCACTGAAGTCACTGTCTGTCTGTGGTGTATCCTCCTCCCATTACCTCTGTGGATGGAGCTCCCCTCCGTGGTGCCCCCCGCCCTTGCGCACTACTTTCCGCAACAGCAGAAGTGATGCTCTGACTGAAACTGCACATGCACGAGTATTGCACATGTGCAGTTCTGACATTACTGCCATCTTCCAAATGGCATACTCCGGTGCTGGTCTCAAAAGCTACTCTCCGCTGCTGCACTGATGCTATTCTAAAAAGCCACAGTCTGCTGCCGCTTAGAAAAGCTCTGTGCAGCTCCGGAGCTGCTCTGAAAATCTACAGTCCACCACCATTCCAGAAAGCTCTGTACAGCTATATTGGCTCTGGGCAGAGTTTGTTCTTCAAAGGCTATGCCTGCAATTCAGAGGGTGATAGTAACTAGCCATGCCCCCTGCCTGAGCTATTTAAGTTAGCTCCTTCCAATCTCACTCAGAAGCACTGTTTCTTTGTCCCACCATCCTCCCCTCCTCCTTCAGTGGTGTACCTCACTCCTCAGGGCTCTTTCCTAAGGTACCTTTAGCCTAAAGGAATTATGTTCCTGCGGTACCTCTAGGGTTGGAAACCTCCTCAAGAGGGTTCCTTTGCCTTCACGGTACCCTGACAGGGTGGTAGTTCCCTGTGGAACAGAGAGTGAGAATGGCCAAAGTATTAACCTATGACAATCAACAACACATTCTAGCAAATATCTTCAGACTATCAACAAAGTTGTACAAGCATAACTCTTCACTAAGTTGCAGAAGCCCATTGAATGTTTATTAAGCCTGTTTTCTCCTTTGTACCTTACACCCAGGATACACCAGTTGTTTGTAGCTCTGAGTGTTCTCGCTAGCTCAAATATCTGAAAAAAAAATTTGAATTTTACTTTATGGGATAAAGACTTCTTATCTGTCTTGTCATCAGTGGAAGCAGTTTTTTTTTTTTTTTTTTTTTAGCACTTTCCCTTTCAAAAAGGTTGCATGTAGAGCAAGCATAAACATGTTTGAACAGGGTTGGGGTTGCTTTCTTGGCTACTTTTCCCCAAGAATAAAATAAGTAATCTTAATTAGATTGTCCCAACATCAAGCAAACTACAGTGGCAGCCATCTTAATCTTCCGCGTTACCACAGAACAGTTTACTACATTAAAGTAATGCTTTATAGCTTCCCCCTTACTGCAGTAGAACTCGAGATACCATGTTAGCTGAAGTGTTACTAAGCACAAGAAGGTAACACTTCAGCTAAGGTGGTATCTTAAATGCTTCTGAAGGGGAGGAAGTCATGCAGTACCATAATTTGGTAAACTGTTCTATAGTAACATAGAAGATCATGATAGCTACCACTGTAGGTCAACTGAGGTTACTGCAGGGCATGCCATGATGGCTCTAGCTACAGAGGCGTTTGGATAGTAAGTGTAGCTTACTTTTTAGGGGAGCGTGGATCAGCTTTTCTGGTTCTGATGGGATGCGCAAACTGGAAGCGGAACAAACAATGTGATATAAAGGAAACAAGATGGCGCAATCAGTTTAGTAAAATAAAGTCAAACAACAGCTATGGATCTACTGCCTTCGAAGGGCCATTGTCAACCAGTGGCTTAATTTTCTACCCCATCCATGCTACCTGATCCCACCAACCTAAATGGAGCTCACATGGATGGGGAACTATGAGCCTGAAGACCCAGGTTTGAATCCCACCATGGATATTTGTTGGGGGGAGGTCCAGTGGCCTACCAGAGCCCAGGGTTGTCCTTCCATTGCCTGCCATGATAGATGAGCTTCCAGTCATATGTTGTTTCTGGGGTGTCTTCCAATGGCTCCCAATATTGCACTGATCTACCACTAACTGCCCTAGCATGTTTAATGCAAGTCCTGGTTCTGCATGATTAGTAGCAACCCATGCTAAGATGGTTGGCCAAACACTAGTATAAGGTGGCGGGGGGCACCTTAATTTCACTGGACATCTTTGAATGAGGGAAGAGTTCTGACTGCATGGGTGCCCTCTCTCTCTTTTTTGTGCATAACTTCTCTGTGCTTTCCTTAACCTCTCCCATTCTCAATCCTTTACTCTCTACAAATGCATCGTGTGTCTGACTCAGCAGCTATTCAAGGCTTTTAAAGTACTTTAGCATAAAGCGTGTATGAAAGACTGTATAGAAAACCAAATGGTGCCCTTTCTTAAGTTTCATTTTCTGATATTCTTAGATGTGGACCTGTGAGTTCTGTGGCAGTGTTACTAGTGTGGATTATCGTTGTACCACCTCTGACCTCGGTGATGATCAGCTCTACCTCCACAGTTCCCATACTGACAGCACCCAGGATCCGAATAATTCACTGGTGGTCTTCTGTATAGACATTTCTGGGAGCATGAGTGTAACTTCAGAGGTGAGTAAATCTATACAAACATGTATATGTATACACAGGAAGTTACACATATAAATACAGAATGAATCATGTTTACATATAAGCATTCACATGCTTATACAGACATCAGAATGCATGCAGACACATATACACACTAAGCAAGCATATAAACTTTTAAACTTAGAAAATGACAAAGAACATTCTTGTGACCTGATTGACTGTCAGGCTCCCAAAGCTGGGCAATTATTTTTTGATAGATGCCCTCCGAAAAACAAGTGCCAACTACTGCCAGTCTGAGTTTAAAAAACCTTTTGGCACCATATTGTTTTCCCTCGCTAAGCGAGAGACCGAGCGGGAGGGCTCAACCCTTGAGTCCTCAAACCAGCACTCCCCACACAAAGAAATCTAAAGTTGAAGCAGAAAACAACATACACAACAAGAAAACAATTCTACTTCTTCTCCCTGATCCAGAAAACTGTACCCAATGGAGATATTCAAAATGCTCCCGTGCAGACCTCCGATCCCCGTGCTCACAAACGCTCCGGCCCAGCTACCTGACTCCATCTAATGGGCACTGTTTATAAAACTCCCACTCCTGCTCTGCTCACTGCACTTCAAACTCCAACAGAAAAGAGTTACCTACCAGCTTAAATAGTTGCCACTTCACTTGCCACAGTCTTCCGATTCTTTTTTTTAAACGTTACCCGATTCTTGCAGTGTCACACACTACTGCCATCTCGGAGCATAAAACTACAACTCCCTTCAAACTGTGGGGCACAAATCAACATCAGCCAAACAAGCTCCACTAATCAGCAGCACCCTCTATTGGACTGTGCGGCACAGCACAGGAACTACTTCACAAAAAAAAACTAGTTTTATTCTATTTTTAAAATGTATTACACTTGTTCTTAATTATAATTCTATCTTACTAAAAATGCTATGTGTGAGCCATTTTCTAAGTACAATAATACCCTCCAGGGTGGGCATTATTGGGAAATACTGGACCTGCGGCGTCGGGCCTCATTACGCCCCTGGGCGGTCCGGTATTCCCTTATAATGCCCACCCTGGAGGGTATTATTGCTTACATATATCACACCTGAGTGTGTGCACGCACACATACACACACACACTCCTGGGGTGAGATACAGATGAGGAGCACTGATGAGTCCTGTGTAGGATGAAACACGTGTGTGTCTTTTACTTTCACCCTTTGCAGATTTGCACCATGCATTCCTGCTCCAAGCAGAACTAGCCTATAGTTTCATGTTGATTTGCATATATGTATCCCATGATGCTTTGCATTATGGGATATGTGTGATTTTGTATTTTGCTGGAAACCTGGCTTTGTTGCCAATTATCTTTTTGGGTAACCTTTGCCTCAGTGCTTTTGTATTAAGGGTCTTTGTCTTTTTCACCTTGCTTTCTTATTTTAAGCCCACCGTGATCCAAACCTGTAAGAGCACATTAGGGCTGTCCCATTTTCCCCTGGGATGAGATACAGATGAGTCACACTGATGAGTCCTGTGTAGGATGAAATATGTGTCTGTGTTTTCTATTCTTATACTTTGCAGATTGTAAGAGAGGCTCCTTGGCATTATGCATTCCTGCTTAAAGCAGAGCCTAAAGTGTCATGGTGATTTGCATATATATCCCATGATGCCTTGCATTATGGGGGCATGTGTAATGCTATATTTCTTGAAAATCTGGCATTGTTGCCGATGCCTTTTTTGGGGTAACCCTTGCCTCAGTGATTTTGTGCTGCGGTTCTTAGTCTTTTTTTTTTTATTTAGGCCCACCATGACCTAAACCCATTAGACCACATTAGAGCTAGCTTGTTGTCCCATGGAGTAAGATATAGATGAGCCACACCAATGAGTCTAATGTAGGATGAAATACCTGTCAGTGTCTTTTGTTTTTATCCTTTGCAAATTGTATGAGAGTGTGACAGGGTGGAATAGGACCCTGTTACAGTTGTTAGAGAAAGTGTTTAAAATGCAAGGATCTGTCCTTTTCTGTCTCTTGTCTGTCTGGTTGCGCAACTCAATTTTTCTGTGAGACTTTGGATTTGATCACCCTGACAATCTTGCAATTCTTGGCCCTTATCTGACTCAGTTTTCTCTTGCTGTCTGTTTTTCCTCCCTTGCATATCTGCTAATATAAATATATATGCAGTTCATTGTATGGAAATGTAATTGATATTGAGATCCTTTTGTTTAGAGGATATATGGTGTTACTGTTGCAGTATATCTAATTATATTTTGAGATGATTGTAGAAAGCTATTGTAAACTCTAGAGGTTACTTGAGTGCAACTTTTTAAGCTTTCTGCAAAAGCTGTAGGGGCCTCAGCAAGCACACTGTGTTCTAGCAGCTCCTGAAACTTACAAGAACAGATTCTTTACAAAAACAGGATGCTTGCTAAGAATAGGGGTTATAAATAATTATAAGAGCTAAACTGCAGTTGCTTAAGAAGAGAGAATGAAGACAGAAATTGAAGAAAAATTCTGATGAATCTTTATTTTATTATACCTTTGTAAACAGTCATAGTGAGCAAGTTTATTTTATAATACTGCTAGTGTAAATAAATAATTTTTGGTGAATTTTACAACTGCTCCTGGTTTTTCTATGCTTCCTGACCTGTGCCTCGATGACAGAGAGGCCATTTGGCACCATGCATTCCTAAATAAAGCAGTACCACCCTAAAATTGTCATGGTGATTTGTATATACATCCCATGATGCTTTGTATTATGGAGGTATTTATGATTTTGTATTTCTTGGAAATCTGGCTATGTTACCAATGCCCTTTTTGGGGTAACCCTTGCCTCAGTGCCTTTGTGCTGAGGTTCTTTGTATTTCTAGCTTACATACACCAATATACGCATGCTCAAGATAGATACACGAGGATGTGCACATTCATGTGAACACATACAGTACAAACAAACACAAATAAAGTTAGAGCTAGCTCTGGACACACAAACTATTAGAACATTGAACTAACTTGGTAGAAACATTTAATAACACTAAACATGTGGGATCCACTATTCTTAGACATATTATTCTTTAAAATAAGAAAGTGCTTCACATTCTGGCCATTTGTTCTGCTATATAAAGGCTGGTGCTATGCATTGGAATGCTGAGAGGTTGAATGGTATGCTGACAAGGGGTGGCTGCTTAAAGGAGAGGGAGATTACCACTAGTTTATCAGAGTGGAACCAGTTATGGATATTTGTATATTCATGCTGACGGTCCCATTCGATGAGAGGGACATGAGCCCATAAGAATACTTATGAACTGAGGATCGTAAAAATAGAGGAATCTAATTGGCTGAGAGCTCTTTGAAGCCGTGATGATATCAGACTACATCATCATGGCTTCAGAAAAGTTCCGGTGCCACCAGCCTCCTTGCTCTCTACTGTCTGAGAACTATTTTTTCAAAATGTACTCCTACACCACCCAAAAACTCATTCATAAAACATTTTAAAACCTGTTTCTTTTATTTTTTTTATTTAAAAAACTTGAAACTCCATTCATAAAAGCACTAAGTCACTCCAGGGTGTGGTATATCATGGGATATGATCACTCCTTGGGTGGTTGGACGCACTCGGCCTGCGGCCTCATGCCCAATCACCTAAGGCATGACGATATCTCATGATATACCACACCCTGTCGTGCCTTATTGCTTAATTATACAATGGCAAGAAAGAATCCTGGACTCTGATTGGTCAGTGTGTGCCTGAGACAGTGATGATTTCTCAGTATAACATAAATGTCATTGATTAGGTATAGCTTATTTAGCTTTTCTCTTAAGAAACAAAGATATATTACCACTCTAAAAATCTACTAAAAACATTTTTTAAACTTTTTTCATTTTGTATAACAACAAAACATTGTATAATTGCATTAAGGCACTCCAAGGTGTGTGTTATTGTGTAATAACATCACTCCTGGGGTGGTGGAAGCACTCGGCTTCACCTCGTGCTTCAACCCACCCCAGGAGTGACATTATTACACGATAACACACACCTTATCGTGCCTTATTGCTTAAATAATGGTGTCATCAGCATACATGTGAATGCTACAGGTATCAAGTGACCTTGGGAGGTCAGTGATAAATACTGGGTTATCTTCATCTGCCATTCTGACTCTCTGACTTGTATCTTTGCAGGTGCCTGGAAACGGTAATACTAAGAGTATGCATATGTCCAGACTACAGGTACAGGACCTAACCTCCAATTTGGTTTGAAAGAGACAGTTTTCTCGTCCCATGTAAAGACATCAGTTTAGAGAAAGGCAGAAAAATACTAACATCTTCAACAGAAAAACATTGAGGAGGGGCTTCATTGTTTAGCTAAAACAATTCTATCAGGCAAGGGTGGGAAAGGGAACAAGTGAGAGTGGCTTAGTCTCAGTTTAGTCCATTTCTTCAATATTTACTTTGAGGCAGACACTGCACTAACTAGCTAGTTTTTTGGGTGGTTATTATTGGGGTAACCATTTCCCCCAGGAATCTGTAAAATGTTCTCTTTTAAATTCAGAATATGCTAAACCACCTACAATTTGCTGGGCTAAGAGGGTGCTACTGTATTGTACCGTACCCAGTAGAGGAGGTTAAAATGGAGTCCTTTCAACAACTGACGCTAGTAAGTTATTGAAATTTGTTAAACTGGGTAAAAACCCAGAGGCGTGACTGCCCATTATCGATGGGGTCCAGTGTATATGCAAATGCAACAGAATAGATAAAGGAGGGAAAAAGCAGAGTGACACACATTTGTAATCAAATGAAACCAATAAACAACACATATCTTTATTTTTGAAACAAGCAAAGGAAGATACACTTCACTTTTGTGAGGGCAAAACTTCACAAATCTGTGTTCATTCTTAATAGTCTCTCTAGCCAGAACTGTTATGTCTGAGGGGTAGAGACAGGGTAAATAAGTCAGAATATCAAGTTTTGGTTATCTGAAACAGTACAAAACATACTGAAGAATTAAAGTGATCTACCAAGTTAAATAATGTAGGATTTGCACCTGCTGTATCTGTGCCTTACTCCTGTGAAATGATCCTGCCACGACATTAACAAAATTATTCCAAAAGGCTGAAAGTTGTATCCCTCGTAAAAATACCCCCACTGGGTCTCTCCTACTTCCTGGTTTCTGTAGCCGCCCACGCCGCCCCCACGCTTAGCAAAGTTATGACGTGATGCCAGGAGGCTGGGACGAGCTCATTGTAGTCTTGGGGTCAGCTTTCAAATCATTTTATCTGTTGTGGTCATTGGTGATTAGGCGAGGGCACTGGTCAACTACAAGGCTCTGCTAGTCGACTGGTGCCTTGCTTAATCACCAAATGACCATTGCAAGATAAAATGTACGAAGCTTCCACCCATAGACTATAATGGAGCTCATCCCCGCGCTTTCATTGGCGTCACGCCATACTTTTGCAGAGCGTGGGTGGCTTCCAAAACTGAGAAGTAGGAGAGACCTGGTGGAGGTAATTTTACAAGGGATCCAACTTTCAACCTTTTGGAATATTTTTGATAATATCTGCTGCAGGATCATTTCGCAGGGGGTAAGGCACTGATCCAACAGGTGCAAATGCAGAGGCTGGTAAGTCTCTTTAAGTTGGGCATTACTGCATTTGAGCAGTATAAGGACATCAGCTGTGAGAATGCACAGATACTGATTTAGTCAGGAAGATACTCCCACAATGTGAAGTTATTCTTTTGACTCCTGTGGAATGGTAGGATTTTAGCTAGTTATTGACTTACAAGATCTGTGACTCACTCCTTTCCTTCTGTGCTTGCAGGCCGTCAAAGCAGCAGTGTCACAGTCCTTACATTATCTCCGGCAGAAAGATCCAACTAAGAGAGTTGCCCTAGTCACTTTCAATGATGAGGTATAGTACCTACTGTGCATGTGAGGAGAAGAGGGAGTGTCTAATTTATCTTTCCTGTAGGGAACTGTGCAAGTCCTCAGTAAATCGTTAAAGTGCATGGTGTGGATAATTACATATGCTTGCTCTGAGGGTGGCGCCATCATCTGTCACTGATCTTAGGGAAATGTTCTGAAATATCCTTCTAGGCTTCTGAAGTCTTGCACATATAGACAATCCTTGATTGTTTCTTTGTTTCCCCAGTGGTTAAAAGTCTCTAGGTTAATCTCTAGGTTAATCCTCACTGTTCCTAAAGGATTTTGACCCTTGGTTATCCCTAGTTCTTCATCTACACTCCTCAGTGCCTCTTGCGTCTTGAACGTCACCAGATTTTCCCCAAGGTCCTAACGGCCTTGTGTTCCTATACTGTGCCCATTTCTCTATCCAAGCTCCTAAAAGTCTTGTGTTTCTAGACTGTTCCAAACTGTCCCTGAAAGTAATCATCTTTCTAGATTTCAAATTCTCAGGCCTTCTGCTCCTAGATACCTAATTTCTCCCTCTGTGCCCTTAAATATTTTGGTCACACTTTAAGTGTCAGTTTCAATGTAACTGTGAGGTAGGTAATCATTAATTACATACAGCAGGGGTACTTACACTGTAGTTACAGTAACTGCACTGCAATTGCAATGCAATTACAGTGTAGTTACATTGTAATTACAGTGTAGTAAAGGCAACTTAAAGTGTTACCAGTATTTTTTGTCCCTTGGCTGTTACTGTTTCTCCTTTCATACCTTTAAAGGCCATATGTTCCTTTCTTGTCACTAAACACACCCTTCCTCTGTGTCCTTAATGTCCTCATATTGTAGACTATGCATGAGAAGCAGGGTATACTATGAAGTGTGGAACTGACAGCTGATGATGTGTTTTCTAGGTGAAGATCTATGGGGATGGGTTGACCTATCCACTATCTTTCCGGGACTTTGAACTGATTGATGAGGACTACCTGAAATCACAGGGCCAACAGCTACCAGCCCCCCGATGCATTGTGGACAGCATGGCTGCACTGGAGGACCAGATCTTCAGGTACAGCCTCATCTGATCACTTAGCCAAACCATATACCGCTAGCTATTGTCTGAGGTCTTGCATGTATACTGTATTTCCTACCCACCCCCAACCCCTGTCCATCACCAACTTACCCTCTAAAAGTCCATCCTGGACTGTTGGCAGCCCTGTAGATGGTGACCAGCACAGACTCTCCTCTTGCTACCTTGGCCATCCACTGTCTGAAAGACAAAGAGTGAGCGCATGCATGCTGTAGAAGCAGCTGTTATTGCAGTGTGTGCACTCACGCCTTGTAATTCAGATGGCATTTGGCCGAGTTTGTGAGATGAGGGTCTGCGTCAGTTATATCTACAGTGCTGCCTGAAGTCCAGAATGAGCTTTTGGAGGATGAGTCAATGAGGTGGTGGGTGCTGGAGTGTGTGGGTTGGGGGGGTTCTGAATGGCATAATAGGGATTTGGCAGGTGGGGGGGGCACCTCTGGACTACCAGGGAAGGTTTACTTCATGTAATCAGGGAACAGGTGGAAAGAGGGGGCACCACTGGACTACGAGAGAAGGCTGTCATACTGTACTGGGAGATGGTGAGGGTGGAGGCAATGTTTGAGGCTCTGCACACTATCTCCATGCATTTTTGTGCTGAGGCAGTGTACCATGCTGATAATTGCCACATAATTGCATGCAAATGACCACTTTGGGCCTTGTATGCCACATATGGCCACCAGCATACCACCTGCTGACTATGGTACCCGATTGCAAAGGAGCTATCCCATTTGGTATGTGCTGCCCCACTTTTTTCCAGGATGTGTGCTCCCAGCAGGGGGCTGTGGTAATGCCACACATGCATTTTGCACAGTGCTAACACAGCCTGATATTCACACAGGCAGCACACACCTGACAGGGTCCATTGCCTATATGACGATGGCTCCCTAGTGGTCATACACTGTATTTTGCAAGGGGCTATTTTTGTGCTGCACAAACAGCTATGGCTCAGTGTGGGTCTCTCTGTTCCTACTGACCTCACAAAACTGCTGTTTGTGACATAAGCCTGTTGTCGTGGCTAGCACTATGCTATCATAAACAAAGGCAGTGTGAGGTAAATTGGGGAAAAATGCTTTTAAATACACACATCTTAGACAAGCTACCAACACGTGTGTTAAACCCTTGAGGGGAAAACTGAAAATAAAAAAAAAATATGTGTTCTTTTGTGAACTGTAAAATCTGAAACATTATGTTTACCAAAGAACATGCTAAAGGACAGAACTGGTGTTTAATTGCCACCTAAGAAAAATCTTTTCATGGTTTGGGTGGCACTGGCCAAAAGGTTGCCAACCAAAACAGCATGGCAATAAATGACGCAGGCAACATAGCGTGCCCCAAAATAAGGTTGGAAAAAACACCGACTGCAACAAAACAGAGCGCCCCATAGAAATTCATGGGACTTTTTTTGGGGGGGGGGGGGTTAGCCCCCATGTACCCCAATGTGGTGTGCTTCACCCCCCCAACACCACCTAGACTTTAAATAACAAACTCTGAGTGCATGTGGACTTTGGGGATGGGGTGAAACTCGTGGAAGGGGGAAAAATGTACTTTTTCCAAAAAAACAAACAAAAAAACAGCTGCAACACCAGGAGTGAACCAAACTGTGGTCCCAAGTCTCGAATCCAGCCATTTGCTGGAGCCTTAGTCACTCCTCCATAGGAGCAGCTCAACCAGACACCACCCACACGGTAACTTGATCCCTTAGTACTAAGAGCGCAGAGCAACAGGGATAGTGGTAGTTCCCTATCGTTGTTATACCCCTGTCACTCTCAATGCTTTATTTATTTATTCATTAGTTTGGTAACTGGGTTGGTGTACTGATCCAAAGGCCTTTCTCAGGCATGGCCTGGGGCCAGGCTTTAGCGCTTTACACAGCGCGGTTATCGCCGCACTGTTTTTGTAGCGCCATATTGACCTGGTACTGTTTGGACTGGTATGTTATCCATTTGTTTAAAATGCTTGTTGTAATGTGCCTGTTCTTGAAATCTTTGTAAGCTGCATCTTTAGGCAACATTATGATGTAATTGCATAGTGTCACTATTTGCGAACCTACACATAGGACCTAGGACCTTCTTGGAAACAAGTGGTTTCCCAGAGAATTGCTTTAAAGCACTTTTCCAGTATCCAGGAAGATCTTTTTTTCCCATTATTTGTTTATCCCCTTGTAGCCCAGGGCAACCCCCCTTTTGATGCCAGCTCCAGCCCCATCACCCACCGTCCTGGGTCTTACCCCAACTGCTTGCCTACCCCTGTGGGTAAGTGGGTGCCATGGGTGGTGGAGCAGAGGCTGCAGTGTCGCTGGCCAGCATTCTGGTCCTCAATATTTTTTTTTTCCTTCTTCTTGTTTCTCCCCGTCCCCGTGGTCAGGAATGAATGCCATGGCGCGGGTTAACGCATGAAGATGCCATACGTACTCAAACACCTGTCTTCCATGAAGTGTCTGCTGATATTATGCCACCTAGCCCCCGCTGGGTGGCAGGCAAGCTGCAGCTCCCTATTTTCCCCCCTCCCAGAAGGAAGAACACTTTCTATGGATGCTTACTTCTCCTTCTCCAGCCCGACCACCAGTGATCTAGGTCCATTCCCAAATGGATCACTGGTGTGATGCGGGGTACGGCACTTAGTGCCTCAGTCTACTGCACTACTGGGCTAGCTTCCAGGAAAACTGTTAAAAGTATAATATTGAGACACAGTTCAAAATATATTTAATTTCCTGTACCGATGTCCTTGAATGTTGGTTACTGAGGCTTGCCAATTTCAAAAGCAATAGAACAGATTTGCTAGTATGAATTTCAAATTTAAAGCAGCTCAGTAATATGCACACTGACACCCCAACTCTGACAGTTAGATATTGTAATAATCTCAAACTGCACCAAATCTGACATTTTCTACTGTCTTTGTACTTAGTCGTTGACAGCTATAGGAATACTGTTTTTAACTTTGTGGTATGCACGGTGTTTTATGTTTTTTATTATTCTGTAATTAATTTATTACCGGGACAGCTTTGAAAACAGGCCTTGGCGGGCCGATCAGTGTAGCGGTGGGGTTACTGCTCACAGTGCCTTCCCAAACCTGGGACATCAGGAACTTGCTTGGGGCAGGCAGATGAAGTGTCCCAGGGGACCCTCTCCTCCTCCAGAGAGGGAGGGTCACCATCCTTGCTAAAATACTGCCACCTGGCAAACCACAGGTGGCAGTGCAGCTGAGGGTGCCAGGGAAGGGAAGGGAAAAGAGAGACAAACACTAGGAGCCAGACACGCAATGCACACTCAGCATGCGCATCTCCCTTGGCTCTCCATGTGTGCTTCTGTCTCAGGGTCCAGGGTGAAAATAAGAAATGGCCCCAGCCAAGCGGGATGTCTCCACTGCTCCTCCCACAGGCCCTGCACTGCTGACTGTGGCTGCTTTCCATCCATTGCTGGCTTCAGTTGTCTTGAGGGGTCCACAGCCCTCCTGGACCCTGATGAAAGAGCTCCACCGTGGAGGTAAGCCATGAGGGTATTTGGATGGAGAGTGGTAAGTCCCAGAGAAGGTGGGTGATGGGGCAGGGGATGGAGCTGGGGAAGATGGTGGTCAGCTGGAGGAAGGGGGCTTAGATATGGAGAATATATATTAACAAAAAAAAAAAAGAGAGAATAGGCCTTGTGCCCCAACAGTCCCATCCTATCTAAAAAAAAATTCTTCCTTTCCACCTCATTCTTTAATACTCAAGACTTTGTATGAAAACATTATCTTTGCCTCCCAGGCTTCTCATCCTCCTGCTGTTCCCCACACTGATGTCCTTTTTTTCACTTTCAGTTATATGCCCCCATTTCATCTCACCAGCTGCCAGGTCCTTCTTCTACGTGCCCAAGCCCTTCTGCCTATCGTAGATGTCCTCCAGTCCACCACTAGTATCTGTTTGACATTCTCACTGGAATCCCATCAGTAACCCACAGCTTGACCCCTGCAGGTGAGACCCTCCAGTTCCCCAAGATAGGGGGGGATACAATCACTGGATGGTTGAGGTCTGGGAGGAGGAGTCATCCCCCTGTGGCTTGGATAGCACTTTTAAGAGGGATTTTACAGGCAGACTAAATGGGCCAAGAGGTCCTTATCTGTCAACAATGTGGGTAGTCATATCAGATGATCTAAAGGTTGGTAAGCAATGTGAGACGTCAGTAAGGAGAGCCAGGGGGATACTGGGATGCATTGGAAGGGGCATCACAAGTAGAAAAAGGGAAGTGGTTATCCCTCTGTACAGACAATTGGTGAGACCCCATCTGAAGTACTGTGTGCAGTTTTGGAGACCTCATCTATGCAAGGACATAGACAGGATGGAAGCAGTCCAGAGGAGGGCAACTAAAATGGTGCAGGGTCTGCATCAGAAACCATATGAAGAGAGACTGAGAGAGCTTAATATGTATACCCTTGATGAAAGGAGGGGCGGGGGGCATGATAAAACGTTCAAGTACCTGAAGGAATCAACAAAGTCCAGGAAGGTAGCATCTTTCAGAAAAATAGATGTGTAAGAACAAGGTGGCACAATTTAAAGATGGGGGGGGGGGAACGGCTCAGGGGTAATGTGAGGACATTTTTTTTCACGGAGAGACTGGTGGATGCATGGAACCGCCTTCCTGGGGAGGTTGTTGGGTCTAGAACAGTGGGGGAATTCAAACATGCGTGGGACAGACATAAGGCAGTTGTAGTGGGGGGTGGCAGGAAGTAGGCTGTTGGTTAACTAAAATCTGCAGCTTATCCAGTAGGTAGGGAAATGGGCAGACTAGGTGGGCCAAGTGGCCCTTATCTGGTCCTTATCTGCCCAGTCTATGTTTCTATGTAACAGAATCTATGAATCTATGAAAAAAGAATAGCCCTTCTGTGACATTGGAGTGGGCTGGCTTCATCAAATTTCCAGCTTGCATCAGCATGTCTGTTGCAGCATTTCTGTGATGCCTCCCCCCCAAGTCCGCTTATAAAAACTGGCCGTAAGGGACCGTCATAGTGCTGTATGAGTGTGCACAGGTGCTAGTAGACTGGCAATTAACAAACTGATGAAGCATTTCAGTCTGCCCACAAGTGGACCTATAGTATGGGTGGGAGGAGGAGGACGAGAACAGATTCCAAACCACATAAACATGTATATGTGTGGTACTGCACCATGCGCATATGTATGCATCTGCTGCGGTTCTTTGTGTACTGTGCGCAACCTATCTTTGTACGAAGTTACGGCTGGATGGTTTAATTTAAATAGTATTATAAAATGGGTAGTGAAAATACCGCATCCTGACTGGAAGTTACTCATGCATTAGGAGAGCACAGTGCACGGGTAAAAACAAGTTCCATCAACCAGGATGCCACGGAATTCTGAATTTTCAAAAAGAGGCCATTTTCATAACACAACCCAATTTACCAGCTGAAGCCATGTCTGAACTGCCTGCATCCCAGTTCTGCTTTCTCTCCGATAACTTGGAAGACTGCTTCAGAAATGAAGAACCCACATCTGAAGTTTCACCACCCCCCTGGAAAAAAACACAAAAACTGCAGTTAGTGTGCGTAGACTTAAAAATTAATCTCTCAAAATGTATACACAAGTGAAGAAAATGTCAGAGAACAAAACACCACAAAAAAAAAAAAACACAACATGGGCTGTTTCAGGCTCCAGTGACTGGATGTCTCTCTCAAACTTGAATATCAACCTAACAACAATAACTGAAACTCATCTACAGCGGTATGTCAGCTCCCGAGATGTTTTTATGCAAACGAGCACGGCCACCAGAGAACAATACATAGATACATAGATGCTGTCGGCA
The DNA here is from genome assembly GCA_016271365.2 of Neoceratodus forsteri. NCBI lineage: Eukaryota > Metazoa > Chordata > Ceratodontiformes > Ceratodontidae > Neoceratodus > Neoceratodus forsteri. The sequence continues at coordinate 36,353,873 of CM028133.1, read as the reverse complement.
GATAAGGACCGATAAGTCCATCCAACATGCCCATTTAAGCTGCCTAACGAAGCATCCAGTAACCCTATCTGGTCATTGGCTCTCGCTTTTTCTTCCTAGCTCTATTATTCCTTTGTTTCTGTCCCATGCATGTTTGAAGCCCACCATTGTACGGGCTGCCACCACATCCTGGGGCAGGCTATTCCATGCATCCACCACCCTTTCTGTAAAAAAGAACTTCCTCACATTTCCCGTTATCCGGCCAATCCCTCAGTCTCATGTCGTGTCCTCTTGTCCTGGCACTACTATTAATCTGGACTATGTTGTCCCCTTCCACCTTGTTAATGCCCTTGAGGTACTTGAATGTTTCTATCATGTCACCTCTCTTCTTCCTTTGTTCTAGCGTGTACAAACTGAGGTCCCTCACTCTCTCCTTGTAAGACTTGTGATGTAATCCCTTCACCATTTTTGATCGCCCTCCTCTGCACCGTCTCCGGTTTGTATATGTCCTTTCAAAGGTGTGGTCTCCAGAACTGTACACAGTATTTAAGGTGAGGTCTCACCAGGGTCTTGTGCAGTGGAACTATTACCTCCCTTCTTCGGCTTGTGATTTCCCTTCCAATATACCCCAACATCCCACTGGCCTTTCCACCACCTTTGCCTTCTGCCTGTCAAGTCATCTGTGATTATGACCCCCAAGTTCCTCTCCTCCTTAGTTACTGTCAGCAGCTCCCTCCCCAACCTGTAGCTCGCCCCAGGGTTCCTGTTCCCCATATGCATTATTTTGCACTTCTTTACATTAAACCTTAGCTGCCATGCCCCTGACCATCTCTCCAGCAGTTCCAGGTCTTTTCTCACCCTTTCCATTCCCTCCAGAGTATCCACCCTGTTGCAGATTTTGGTGTCATCTGCAAACAGGCAAATCTTTCTGTCCAGCCCATCTGCAATGTCACTGATGGAGACATTGAAGAGGACTGGCCCCAGAACTAACACCTGAGGTACCCCACTGGTCACCTCCCTTTCATCTGATTGGGTTCCATTCATCACTACCCTCTGTTTTCTGTCCCTTAACCAGTTTCCAGTCCAATTCACCACCTTGCCTCCCAACCCCAGGCTGCCTAACTTGTTGACCAGTCTCCTATGTGGGACTGTATCAAAGACTTTGCTGAAATCAAGGTAGTCAGTATCTACCACCCCACTTAGTCTACTGCCTTTGTCACCCAGTCAAAGAAATCTATCAGATTAGTTTGACAGGATCGTCCTGCAGAGAACTCATGTTGCCTGGGGTCCACCATTCCAGCAATATTCTGTGGCAAGTTATACCAGCCTCTGATCTTGCATGAACTGTCATCTGAACTCTCTCACAGTCAGCAATCAAATCAGTTTAGTAACTGACCGATTTAAATCTGCCAACAGTGACATCACTCCGCACTGTTCATTATCGACTTAGGTAAATGAAAAAATAACAAGTGATTTCCCCACTCACAGCTTCTGGTTTACAAGGTCTTGATAGATCTAGGGGTGTGCAGGTTGGATTTTCTGGTTCTAATGGGCCAGCTGGGTCAGGTCGGGCAAATCAGAATCAGAACCCAAACTCAAACCACAGCCAAAAATGTAATATATAGGGAAATGAAATGATACATTCTATGTGAAAAAACAGAATAAAGTTATCTAGCAGCTCTGGGGCTACTTTGTTGTTAATCTGTGCTACCGTGATCCCACCCTACTTATCTGAAATCACCTGGAAATGTGATCTATGACCTCGTCACTTTGTAGATCCCAGGTTTGAATAATCCCATAAACTCCTCCTCACCACACAAATCCGCAGAAGCAGGAAAACACTTGTCTGCGGGCCGGCCTTCCGGCACAGAGACAGTGTGTCCGTCTGCAACACTGATGACCCGGGTTCAGAAACGGACTTGGGACATCAGAGAGCCGGCTGGGGGGAGAAAGGACTGCATCCTTGGGACTGCTGTCCTTTTCTGGGGAGAGGGGGGGTAGTGTGTCCGGCATGTCATGGACCCCTGGCAGAGGCTGGTGGGGATCCATTATGTCGGCGCCATTATCTGCAGGGGCGGGGCAGATGTGGTCCGTCATTACACGTTCCCACCCCCAGGTACAACCGCACACAAAATCCCGGCCCCAAACATGAAGCCCCGCTCCGCCTCCACCCCCTCTGCCAACAATGTCCGCTGGGTAGGGTCTCACTTCCGTGGCCCCACCCTGAGGGGTAAGCCAGGGCACGTTACCATGGATCGTCGGAAGGGGGTGCCCACCCAGTGGCCCTGCCTGGGGGGGATAAGCCTGTGTACCTGGATGGGGGGGCGGTTAGTAGGAGGGGACTGAGCTCCCTTTGGGGAGTGAGGGAGCTGGAAAAAAAAAACACTTGACTGCCACTTCCAATTGCTTCTAGCCATCCTGCTACCTGAGGGCCAGCCACCTTGATACACAATCAATAAAGAGTGCAACAGGCAAAGAAGTAAAGACAACTGAAAAATGTATGTAACTAGTCTGTCTGTTCACTCATTTTGAGGCCAGTTACTAGAGGGCTCTTGAAGGGTTAAGTCTGATCCTTAGAGTTGTCCTCTAGAGGGGCCCCTTGCTTGGAGATAGGATGTCTGATTGTTTGTGCACAGGATATTTTGGCTACACTAGAAGCTGGAAATCTTATCATGAATATTCATGGTCCTACCCTTCCTCCTTTACAGCACAAGAAGGGAAGGCAAGTAGCAAGAGTCCAGTCTTGGAGTGGGTTTCTTGGAGAGTTAAGAAACAGTAGGGAAGGAGTCCAGCCTCTGGTTGTGACTGAGGCAGGGTGTCTGTGGGCCCAAGAATGGTGGCTGGGCCCCTGGGTCCAGGTGGCACTGGTCCCCTGTTGAGGTCTCCGTAGCTCCACCAGCAGGCTCCAGGAGGATGGGTCTCCTAGGAGGGCCTCAATGACCCTAGCAGGTCACGAACCAGATGGCACAACAGGGAGTAGTGGAGGGCTGCCCCATAAGGGTGATCGCAGAGGATCCTCACAGATCCACTCCCACCAGAAGTAATCGAGAGACAACTCAGCTTGGAAAAGAGCACAGTTTACAAAGGACACAGCTGTTAGTAAGCCAGGAGTATTGTAAAGGCCTAGACGGTGTTGTATGGTTACCCCTGGTAGGTAGCTGTATCATGGGACATGAAGGGGGGGGCTGGCAAAAGCAGGGGTCAGTAAGTCCCCATGAAAGGGGTCAGGCATCAGACCCTGTTTTCTTTGGGCCATTAGGGCTATCAGTATTCTGCTGAAAGGAGGCAAGTATGGCCAAGCCAACTATTAGTAGTACTGTCATAAGGCTGACATGCTGTGACTTACTGTTGTCCAAAGTGGGCACGGAAAGACAAGTGTAAGTATGGACTTGCCCCAGGGATAGTGCTCTCTCTGTCTGGAAGCACGACATGCATAAATAGTCTTGGGAGCGCCAAGGTCCCAGGGAACCCAAAGGGAGGTTTGGGACTGTAAATGAAGAATGAATTGTGCTTGGACTAGCTCCATGGAAACATTTCGTGATTAATGCCCTTAGTTCAGGGGTGAACCTAGCAGAAGTAACTGTGAGAATATTCAGGGAGTTATAGCCTGGAATGGTTGGGAAGAAAACAGGAGCTCCAAATGGAACTGAAGTGTACAATGTGATGCAGCTAGCACTGTACTGTGGAGTGATAAAGAAGAATAAACACAAGGGAATGCCCTTATGTAGTACACCATCTTAAAAGCAAGTAAATACACCCAGCCTCCTCTCAGCTTCATGTTTGGTCTCAGTTGTCTGTGGTCTCATGTTAATTTGTGCCCCTGTGTATTGGTTATGGTGCCCCTTCTCCAGCATCCCAGGCCCAGGATGGTAAAGTGTTTGGTGCATGTACAGGTTCTATGATGTAAGGCAGGTGCTCCTCTGATTAGAATAATATTGTATACCCCTAGATACAGGGGGTTCCCAGCCTTACACGTTTGATATTCAACTGATCCCCCAACATAATGAGGCATCGGGGGACTTAAGGGAGAGTTCGGAGGATGGTGGGCACACGCAGCTGTGCCCCATGAAGATGGACTCTGTTTTTTTTTTGTTGGGGGTAGGAGGGAGGCTGTTAAACAATGGAGAAGTTTGTTGCATTTAAAAAAAAAAAAAAAAAAAATTGGACCACAAAGTGGGCCGAATTGACTATGACCCAGTTCTGGCCCAAACAATCAGACTGACAAATACTCAACTGTTCTGAATCTGTGACCTGGCCCTCTGTGTACCCCTACTAGATTTACAGGTGTATGGCCCGACATAGCTGCAAGGGACTAAGAAATCTGAAGTCAACATCTTTTACATTAAAGCTTGACAAAAACAACAAAGAATATGTCTCCAGGGTTTTTAACAAATTTACAAAAAATCATAACCAGCACACTGACGTTAATCACAAGCAGTATCATAGATTCATATGCTCTGTTCCTGATGACTAGAGATGTTGTGAAGTTTTATTCCACTGGCAAAGATGGCACAAATTCATGGCGATTTGAAATCTGCAAATTTCGCGTCAGATGCACCATCTTTGCCATGCAATATTTTTTTTTTGTCAAAATACCTTGTAACCAAAAAAAACTCCCCCACCCACTGTGCTATAAAGCCACCCTCTCTTCCTTCTCAAAAACATTATATTCACTGATAATCCCCTTCCATCCCCTGCTGGTGTCCCCCCCCCGCGGTGAATTACAGGCTGCAGCAAAAAGTAATCCCTACCCGTTCCTCCACCCACATGCCAAACACACTCCAACCAACTTCCTCACCGAAGTCCCACCAAGTAAGTCACTCATCAAGAGTCGTCATCAAGCACCCCCAGTTTCCACACCCAACTCCTCTTATCCCTGCCACCCTCCTCCCCCCAGAAGCACCCAGAAAATCAACCTGTAATAAAGGAAACAGTCCCCAGAGCAGAGCATCTGCTCTGTTCAGTGTCCATTCTGTAATGCGAATGAACAGTGATGTCTTTGCCACTTGTCAAAACTGACTGGCTGAAGGAGAGGAAAGGGAGGAATTTCTTTTTTCTGCATCATGCAGTTTGCCAGGGCAGGTGGGGGGAGGGAGGAGGGTACCAGTGGGAGATGGAAGGGGGTATCAATGAATATAACCTTTTTTGGGTGGGAGGAGGGGGTGTAGTACACATTTCACGTTGTGATTTGCCTGCAAATTGACCATTCGCATCGATCCACCACATGAATTTGTTGAATTTGCCTGGCGAATAATAATAATGCAAATTGCAGTCATCGCCTTTGCAAATTGCTGAAATTTGCGACTTGTTTTGTGGAACAAATTTCAGCAACTTTACACACCACCAGTAACGACCTGATGCACCCAGCTGAATAATTCAAAAATACTTGTCAAAGCTATCTGATGATTTACCAGCTCTATACTGCCACCCAAGGAGATAGCCACAGCATCACTTAGCAACACAGCCTACCTGGTATACCTGGGAGCCTCTGGGCTGAATTATCTCTCCACACCGATGCTTTGACTTGGTAAAGAGGCTGATCTGTTGAAAAGGTACACAAATCATTCCCTGAAGGAGACAGTGGTGCTACTAACCTCAGCTGGTCTTGAGGTATACCAAATCGTGGCTGTAACCAGTCATCGGTGTGAACCTTTTATCATACTGGGAAGCTTCTACTTCTGACAGAAAATGCTAGAACCGGATCCTGTGATTTCTGTCTTTTGGAGAAAAGAAGCCACTCTGCCATACCCTATGGGACCATAAACTTACTGACTGTATCCCTTACTGTGGGTGCTATGGAGGGAGGTGGGGACCAGTGGATGTGTTGGGTGGGGGTCCTTAATTGAATCAGGGGGGCTTGTGTTTTGTGTGAGGGTAAGGGTGGGGATGGCTATGATTATGGGGGCTTGAAGATGAGTGCAGAGCATTTCTACCATGGGATCATCAACTTTTACTTATTTACTTTGGGTGCTATAGGGGCAGGAAGGAGAGGAGACTAGTGGGTGTTTTGAGTGGGGGTTCTTAATTAAATTGGAGGGGGCTTGTGTCTTGTGCGAAGGTAGGGGGAGGAATGCTTTAGATGGGGGAGTGCAGTACTATAATTAGTTGTATTATAAGGACAGAAGAGAAGGGTCCTTCAGTTTTACAGAAACAGTGGGCTTGGGGTAGAGGAGGTAGGCTGTGTGTTACTGAGGGATATGAGTCGGGGGTTGTACATGGTGGGAGAAGCTTTTTCAATATAGGGCTTAGGATTTTGGATTTTCTGGAGCTTTATTCAAAATCCTAATGGTTTCACTATTAGGGTATAAAGGGTAGTAAGGAATAACTAGATCCCAGCAGTGGTACTGTATCACCCATGTTTCTGTTATTGCCAGCAAATATGTTTGTCTCTGCTGCATGGAATTCCCCATTTTATTTTGCAGGTTCTTTGCATTCATACAGGCTGCCTTACAGTTTACTGTTTTCTTTTGCCATAGACTGCCACCATCCCATGACATTCAGACCTTTCTGGCAACCAGCATGGCTTCAGACAACATCACAGTACCACCACTGCCCTGTTGGACTACATGGACTATGCATATAAGGCCCTGGATGAAGGCAAACTGGTGGGTTCTGTCTTTATTGACCTCACCAAAGCCTTCGAAACAGTCAACTACCCCCCTGTTACTGACCCAACTGCAAAACATGGGTGTGGCATCCAATGCCCTTTGCTGCTTCCAAGAATACCTGATGCAGAGAAATCAATGTGTCAAAATTGGGCAAGCAGTATCCAGGGAAAGAGAGGTATAATTAGGGGTACCCCAGGGATCAATACTGGGGTCCCTACCCTTCAGCCTCTTCTTAAATGACCTTCCCACAGCCTGCAACACCAAAATTATACTATATGCAGACTCCAAACTCGAGGACTGGTTCTGTAGTCATAAGTTGCTACTGAACTACAAGAAGACCAAGGCCATGCTTATATCCAGCCCCCACAACAAAAATAAGCACCACCCCCTCATCATCTCCAGACTCCAACTCATGTAGTGAGCTGCTGGAACAAATCTACTTGTGCAAGTATCTGGGGGTCATAATAGATGATACCCTCACATTTGTGCACCATACTGACTCTCTGGCCAAGGCAGTCAATACCAAGATTGGTGTTCTGTACAGGCACAGGCAATACCTCTCTCTGGGAGCCCTCCACCTCTCAGTCCACAGCTCCATCATATCAACTATTGACTATGGACTAGTGGTCTATGGGGTAGCAATGGATACGGTGCTCAAGCGTGTTTGGACTGCACTCAACAAAGCCTGCAGGCTCACCCTGGATGCTGAGCATGGAACGCACACCTGTACTCTGTATGAAGGCACAAACTGGCTGTCATTAAAAACCAGGGTCAAATTCCAGACTTGCATCCTAGGGAACAAGGCTCTATTGGGTAAAACACCACCTTGTGTAGGCAATTTGATCTAGGCGGTCAGTTTGTTACAGGTCACTGGGGGAGGACTAGAGGGGCCTTGGCTATCCCCTTCCATCGCACCTCGCTTGGGCAATGTGCATTTGCCTACTAGACCTCCCTGTAGATGGATGAATGAACTCCCCGGGCACTTCTTGGCCACCAATTGTCTGGCCCAATTCAAAACTGACCTCAAACGTCACCTAATAACATTCTGTAAGTGTACCTGCCCCTAAGTCCAGCCACACCCACTCTTTCTGCCCCCCCAGCAAGCACTAGGCAGGCCTCAGGTACCCCCTCCTTCTGCCCCTTCTCATGACTTCCTCAGCATTCAATTCATGACATGCTCCTTTGGCACCCACCACCCCACCTTCCCCCTCTCCCCCAACTCCCAGTCCCGTGAGTTTCCCTAACAGTCACTACTAGTGCAAGCTGCCTGATCATGCCCCTTCACACCCCACTAGTTACCCTAGTATGTTTCTCAACTCAGCCTCCCCTCACCACCCCATTTCTTCATATACCTTATTGCCTTTCTTCCCCCATCCTTCACCTCCACTGAAGTACCTACCTCTCTCTCGTACCTCCTTTCTTTACATCATTGCCTGCTATCCCCATCCCTCTGAACTACTGACAAGGCACTTTGTGGCTGCTTATCTTCCCCCACCCTAAAAGTATTTTTCTTGTTATTTTAACTTATACCTTTGTTTTGAGTTATCCTGTAAGTACCAGGATCTTGGGAGCAGCTGCATGAGGGAAGGAGCTGGAGGTCATTGTCCACCTAGGGACAAATGACCTGGCTAGGAATGGGATCAGAGCAGTGCAAGAGGAGTTTGAAGAGTTGGGGAGGGGCCTTAGACAAGTAGCACGTACAGTAACCTTCTTAGAGGTGCTGCCTGTCTTTGGCAAGGGTGATGCTAGGGTACTCTGCACCATGAGATTCAATGAATGGTTGAAAAACTGGTGGAGAGCTCAGGGATTTGGCTTCACTGGGGGCTGGAGGTCTACCTGGAGGGATGCAGGCCTGTACTGGAGTCAATGTTGGGTAAGGTACTTTTTCTATTACTTTCTATTACTTTTGGAAACTTGTTCCAGAAAGCTCTGTGCAGTCACTAGCAAGGATGGAGAAGTACTGGAAAAAGTAATACACCTTACAGTTACAATTACTTATGTCTTTTTATGCAACAGAAATAGGTAACCGTAATTGATTACATTTATTTGAAAGTAACTAGTAACTAACCTATTACTTTCAAAAAATGTAATCTGGTATAGTTATTTATTATTTTTGTATTGTTTTTGTATAAAAAGAAATAAGTAACTATAATTGTGTGGTGTATTACTTTTTCTAGTACCTCTCCATCCTTGCTAGTGACAGCACAGAGCTGCCTTGAACAAGCTTCCAAATGTGATAGAAAGTAATAGAAAAAGTAACTTCCCCAACACTGACTGGCATAATGGTCTGCATCTCTCCAATGGGGGAACCAGGATGCTAGGTTTGAGGTTGAAATGCTTCATTGACAAGCATTTAAACCAGCCAAGGGGGAGGCACTAAAAAGGAGCAGGGGAAAACCCAGCCTTCCTCCACAAAACACAGTAGTTAGAGAGGTAAGCACCAAGGTAGAGAAGTCATTAGGGAGCAGGATGGGGTAAATGCAGAAAAAGGCAGTAAGAACAGGGATGGAGCTAAAAGGGGTAAGGCCATCACAAAATGGAGGGTGATGAGTACCAATGCCCGTAGTCTGGGTAACAAGCTCCCTGAACTAGTGGCCTTGATGGAAGAGGGATATCTGAATATCGTGGCAGTCACAGAAACATGGTACACTGAGAACCATGACTGGGATGTCAACATACCAGGGTACACAAGCTACAGAAGGGACAGGGAGGGTAAAAGAGGAGGAGTAGGAGAAGTAGCACTCTATGTAAGGGAAGACATCACAGCAATTGAACTGAAGAATAAACAGAGAGTAGAAGAGGCACTGTGGGTCACCCTGGAGACAGGATATGTCACCAAAATCCACATAGGGGTTGTATACAGACCCCCATCTCAGGGGAGGCAGTGGACAAGGAAATGACAGAAGGCATCCTTAGAATAGCAGAAAAAGGGGAGATGTTGTTGATGGGGGACCTGCACATGCCAGATGTTAACTGGAGCACCTTTGCTGCAGGGACATCCAAGAGCAGGGTCATTACTGATGCCCTACAAGGGGCATGCCTCAGACAGCTTGTTTTGGAACCCACTCAGGAGGAAGCAATCTTAGACCTGGTACTCTCAAATGGGGATGGAGAAAAAATCTCAGATTTGGAAGTGGGTAGCCATCTGGGAACAAGAAGCCACCAAACAGTGTGGTTCACGATAAACATAGCCATAGAGTCAAGCCATACAAAAGCAAGAGTTTTGGACATTAGGAGGGCTGACTTTGGGAAAATGGGAGAGTACCTCAGAAAAGCACTAGCAAATGGGCAAGAAGGAGGGGTGGAGGAACAATAGGGGAAAAATCAAAACAGCCATCACAGAGGCAACAAGCCTTTGTGTGAAGCAAATCAACAAAGCAAAACGAAGGAAAAAAACACTATGGTTCTCAAAAGAGGTAGCAGGGAAGGTTAAGGAGAAAAAGGTAGCATTCAGGAAGTATTAGGAAACACAGAAGGAGCAGGACAGAGAACTGTACCAGTTAAAGCAGAAGGAAACGGGGAAGGCAGTCAGAATAGCAAAGGACCAAACTGAGGAAAAGATAGCCAACTCAGTTAAGAAGGGAGATAAAACCTTTTATAGGTACATCAGGGAGCGAAGGAAGACCAAGGGAGGGCTAGTGAGGCTTAATAAAGGGAAGGAGGGTGGGCAGAGGGTGACAGTGAAAAGCAGGGCTACTGAACAAATAGAACAAATACTTTTGCTCAGTATTCACAAAAGAAGAGGAGGAGGTATCTAAATCAAATAATAGAAGCACTCTAGATAGAGAGGTCGATACCAGTCCATTCACAGAAGAAATGGTTCTGAAAGAACTCTTAAAACTGAAGGTGAATAAAGCAATGGGCCTGACCGAATTCACCCAAGAATTCTAAAAGAACTAAGGGTAGAACTAGTGACGCCACTGACCACCCTTTTTAGCAAATCATGGGAGGATAGTGTGGTACCTGGGGACTGGAGGAGGGCAGATGTGATTCCCCTTCACAAAAGTGGGAGCAAGGTAGAAGCAGGAAACTACAGACCTGTCAGTTTGACCTCAGTGGTAGGGAAAATGATGGAATCACTTCTCAAGGAAAGAATTGTTGAGTTCCTAGAGGCTAGTGGGGCACAGGACGGTCATGTCAAATGAATCTAATAGATTTCTTTGACTGGGTGACCAAAGTAGTAGACCAGGGAGGGGCTGTGAACATGGCCTACTTGGACTTTAGCAAGGCATTTGACACAGTCCCACACAAAAGATTAATATAGAAGTTAGCCAGCCTGGGAGTAGGTCCCAAAGTGATAGTCTGGGTAAAAGATTGGCTGGACAACAGAACACAGAGGGTAATAGTAAATGGAGCTCACTCTGAAGAAAGGTGAGTTACTATTGGGGTACTGCAGGGCTCAGTACTGGGACCAGTCCTCTATAATGTCTTTATAAGTGACATTGTAGAGGGACTGGAAGGAAAAGTATGTCTCCTTGCAGATGACAAAAAAATCTGCAACAGGGTCGATACAGAAGGTGGGGTGGAAAGGATGCAAAGGGACTTGGCAAGGTTGGGGGAATGGTCAAATGTATGGCAGCTTAGATTCAATGTAAAGAAGTGAAAATTAGTGCACCTGGAAAACAAAAACCCAGGGGAGTGAGATACTAACAATAACAAACATTGAAAGGGACCTGGGGGTAGTCATATCAGATTACCTTAAGGTGGGCAAGCAATGTGAGAAGGCAGTAAGGAGGGCTGGTGGGATACTGGGATGCATAAGAAGAGGCATCACCAGTAGAAAACAGGAAGTTGTTATCCCTCTGTACAAACAGTTGGTGAGACCCCATCTGCAGTACTGCATGCGGTTCTGGAGACCCCGTCTCTGCAAAGGACATAGGATGGAGTCTGTCCAGAGGAGGGCAACTAAAATGATGCAGGGTCTGCACCAGATGACATACGAAGAGAGATTAAAGGAGCTTAATATGCATACCCTCGAGGAGAGGAGGGAGAGGGGGGACATGATAGAAACTTTCAAGTACAGTACCTCAAGGGAATCAACAAAGTCCAAGAGGGTAGCATCTTTCAGAAAAAGAGGTGTACAAGAACAAGGGGGAATAATTTGAAGATAGAGGGGGGACAGCTCAGAGGTAATGTGAGGAAGTATTTTGTCATGGAAAGGGTTGTGGATACATGGAACAGCCTTCCTGAGGAGGCAGTAGAGTCAAAACCAGTGGGGGAATTCAAGAATGCATGGAACAGACATAAGACAATGGTGGCGGGTAGGAGGAAGTCAGCTGTTGGTTAACTAGGATCTTCAGCTTATCCATCAGGTAGGCAAATGGGCAGACTAGGTGGGCCAAGCAGTCCTTATCTGCCATCCAAGTCTATGTATCTATGTTTCTGAATCCAAGCTGTATCGTTCATTGTGATGTATCTTTGCTTTCTCCTATTGTACTTTGTTTTGCAACCTATGACATGGAACCTTTGTAAAAGAGCTTGCACTCAAAGGTCTTTTCCGAATCACTAACTAAATAAATAAATAAACCTCCCAGCCCCATCAGCCACACCCCACTGTGGGACCACCAGGGATCCACACAGAGTGAAGCATGAGAGTACCATCGGCCGTCATACAGGTGCTTAAGGACTTTTTCTTTGGTGTCTTTTCTCCATTCATCTCTCGCTTCCCACTGACATTGAGCAGTTCTCCGTCAGGCTGCACATGTACGCAGCAAACCCCTACAAAAGAGACACGCTCCCTGGCCACCACAGGGGTCAGTGCAGCGGCAGAACCCTGAGTCATCCCTCCCTGGTTGGAAGCACTGAAAAGAAGCAGGCCAGTACCTTTGGTCGCTGGAACCAGCTCTCGGGTCCACTCCTGAACCCGGGATACTGGAACAGGAGTGCAACACACTTCCAGCTGGGCCATCAGGTAGCCCTTATATACTTACTTTCTGCACTCCCCTTACCTTCCTCCTACCAAGCCCCTTGTCCCTCTTGGCTGACCCCTCCCTTCCCACTGCATATTCTCTTGTTCCTTCTGTTCTGAACCTTTTCTCTAGTCCCTTACTATTCCTGTCCTTTAGGACCCTCCTTATTCCTTACTTTCTTGGGTTGGATCCAGCTCCAGCCCTCTCCCCTGTGCTGTTTTCACCCTGCCCTCTTCCCCCATAATTTACTACATGACTGAAGAGGTCTCCTAAGGCTTCCTATGTGTGTGTCGGTGTTGTGTACCCTAGCATAGCTCTTCCCCATCTAATTCAAATTCTTTCTAATTCCCATATCAAATATCTGCCCTAATGTATTGGTGCCATCCCTGCGTAGGTGCCTGCCTTCAATGGCAACCAACTAGTACTTCTCTCAAAAATGCTCCCTGATCCATGAAAAGGAAAAAACTCTGTTCCTCGCACCAGCCCTTTAGTTATTTGTTGAACTGCCTTATTTTAAATTCCATATGTTCTTACCATCGCTGGCACCAGCTCTCAGGTCCACTCCTGAACCTGGGATACTGGAGCGGGAGTGCAACACACTTCCAGCTGGGCCATCAGGTAGTTCTCATATACTTACTTCCTGCACTCCCCCTGCCTTCCTCCTGTCAAGCCCCTTGTCCCTCTTGGCTGACCCCTCCCTTCCCACTGCATTTTCTCTTGTTCTTTCTGTTCTGAACCCTTTCTCTAGTCCCTTACTATTCCTGTCCTTTAGGACCTCTTCATTCCTTACTTCCTTGGGTTGGATCCAGCTCCAGCCCTCTCCCCTGTGCTGTTTTCACCCTGCCCTCTTCCTCTATAATTTATTACATGACTGAAGAGGTCTCCTAAGGCTTCCTATGTGTGTGTCGGTGTTGTGTACCCTAGCATAGCTCTTCCCCATCTAATTCAAATTCTTTCTAATTCCCATATCAAATATCTGCCCTAATGTATTGGTGCCATCCCTGCGTAGGTGACTGCCATTCTTGGCAACCAACTAGTACTCTCTCAAAAATGCTCCCCAATCCATGAAAAGGAAAAAACTCTGTTCCCTGCACCAGCCTTTTAGTTATTTGTTGAACTGCCTTATTTTAAATCCCATCTGTCCTTACCATTACATGGCACCAGCAGGACTTCAGAGAAGGTTACCATCTCTGCAGCTGTCTTTGGCTTCCTGTATAGTTCTCTAATGCTGTCCTTGAGTTGAGTCTCTGTGTACACTGTGCCCCACCAGACCATTGGTTCCTTGATGAATAATCACAATTAGCTTCCCCTGCTGTGCCTTGATGAGCTTCTCCAGCTGTGGTACAACCCTGTTCACTGTTCCTCCCAGCATACAGTCTATAAATCTCTCTTCTGGTCAGAGGTGCGCAACACCCTTCCTGTACCTCTTGCTATGGCATCCCCCAGCACTATTACCCTCCTCTTCCTCGTACCATGCCCCACATATTTTGGCATGCTGTTACCAGTGTTGCCACCTCACCCTCGGTTCCTAGCGCCTCTTCCCACAATGAAGGGGTTAGCAAGTTGAATCTATTCTCTCAAAGTCATTAACCAGTTCATGGTTTCCCCACACAGTGTACTTCCCCATCTTCACCACAGCCTATCCACTTGCACTGATCCTCTAGTGTCTCTGGGGTAGTGGATCTGTAGTCTCCATAGGGTTCTGCTCTGAGGTGCTTCTCAGGAACCTTATTTCAGTCCTGAGGGCAGAAACTTTTCTGGCAAGGATACCACTCCTCCTACATACAATGCACTAGCTTGTGTCAGTCTGGGGACTGTTTTTACAGAGCTTATTCAAGAGATTTGGTGCAAACTGCCGTAAATTGGTAAAAAATGCCACAACTACATCCAACCTTTGAAAACTGGGTGCAGTTGCGGCAAAAGGGGTTGGTGTAGCAGCGATTTGAGAGTGTTGTGATGCAGGACTTGATGCAAGCACTGAGCCATCCCTTGGAAATCAAGCCCATGGTGTAAAGTAATCCAGCCAATGTGTAAAGCAATCCGGCCCATGGTGTAAAGTAATCTGGCCAATGTGTAAAGCAATCTGGCCCATGGTGCAAAGTAATCCGGCCCATGGTGTAAAGCAATCTGGCCCATGGTGTAAAGTAATCTGGCCAATGTGTAAAGCAATCCGGCCCATGGTGTAAAGTAATCTGGCCCATGGTATAAAGTAATCTGGCCAATGTGTAAAGCAATCCGGCCCATGGTGTAAAGTAATCTGGCCAATGTGCAAAGTAATCTGGCCCATGGTGTAAAGTAATCCGGCCAATGTGTAAAGCAATCCGGCCCATGGTGTAAAATAATCTAGCCAATGTGTAAAGCAATCCGGCCAATGTGTAAAGCAATCCGGCCCATGGTATAAATTAATCTGGCCAATGTGAAAAGTAATCCTCCCATGGTGTAAAGTAATCCGGCTCATGGTGTAAAGCAATCTGGCCAATGTGTAAAGTAATTTGGCCCATGGTGTAAAGTAATCCGGCCAATGTGCAAAGCAATCCGGCCCGTGGTGTAAAGTAATCCGGCCCATGGTGTAAAGTAATCTGGCCGATGGTGTAAAGTAACCCGGCCAATGTGTAAAGCAATCCGGCCCATGGTGTAAATTAATCTGGCCAATGTGTAAAGTAATCCAGCCCATGGTGTAAAGTAATCTGGCCCATGGTGTAAAGTAATCTGGCCAATGTGTAAAGTAATCCAGCCCATGGTGTAAACTAATCTGGTCCATGGTGTAAAGTAATCCAGCGCATGATATAAACTAATCTGGCCCATGGTGTAAAGTAATCTGGCCAATGTGTAAAGCAATCCGGCCCGTGGTGTAAAGTAATCCGGCCCATGATATAAACTAATCTGGCCCATGGTGTAAAGTAAATATGGTGTAAAATAAATAGTGGTATCTAACTGACTCTATTGTTGAGAATGTTTTTCCTAGAGCTACAAATATATTCCCATCTAAACAGATTGTTAACTGGAGCTTCTTCTACCAACTTTAGAGTAACTTAATCAAATGAGGTGGATTATAGTTCAGAAGGGTGTAAACCATTTAGAAATCACTTTTTGTCTGGTTAATGCTTGGTTTAAGATGTTTACTATAACATGGCGCTGTTCAGATTGGATGTGAGTAGACATTGTTTTTTTTAGTATCTCTCTATGTTGTGAGTAAACAAAACATTGTTTTTTAGGTAAATCATATTGTACTTGCAACCGATTATAAGCTTTTAGAACATACCATTGTAAAGATATGCCACAATATAAATACTGCTTTCAGAAAAGTTTCTGATTTTCCCTATCTGAAACCAAGGGTGAAACCAGTTGTTAATTAAGCAATAAAGCATGACAGGGTGTGTGTTGTGCTGGGATAACGTCACGCCTGGGGTGATTAGGCACGAGGCCGGAGGCCGAGTGTGACTAATCACCCCAGAAGTGACGTTATCCCAGCACAACACACACCCTGAAGTGCATTATTGCTATTATACAATGGCTTCTTTGTAAAATTAAATAAAAAATAGATTGGAAATTAGTTTAAATGTGTTTTATTCCTGATTTTTTCATTGGGTAGGAATACATAATTAAAAAATAGTGCAGTTCTATTGTTTGCTCAGTAAGTGGTGGTGCTGCATTTGCTGTTTCCTTGTAACACTCCCCCCCCCCACACAGACTCGTTTCTTTTTCTTTTTTTTTTTTGCCATCAGGTTTAACTGAGCTGGTTCTGCAGTCCTACATGTACAGGCTGAGGATTTTTTTTTTAAAATATATTTCTGCATGAGCGTGATAGGGGCTCGGGAGAAGGACGTAGATGTGAATTTCCGGTTTTAAGATTGCATGTCTCTTGAAGGAAAGGAGAGGTTTACCTTGCTGTTTTTTTGAAGGTAAAACTTATTTTAGCACTTGGGGGCAGCTGCTGTACTGTGAGGAAGTGAGAGGCATCAGTGAATCATGCGACCAACAGTTACGGTCTCATTGGGAACTGAAGCCGACTGCTTGGGGAAGAAATGGTGAGAAGTATAATTTTTCTGTGAGTTCTGTGTTGGGGGACTAAAAGGTGATTTGTTTGGCGGCCAGTTTGAATGTTGAGGTGATACGTGCAGGGAACGGCTTCAGAGCGCGAGTCGGAAGCTCTGACACTAGGTTAAACGTGGGTTTAGAGCGTGAATTACAAATGGGCAGGTTGCGCTGCTGAGGAGGTCCATGGATTGATTTGTTTTTAATGCAGTCATCTAGGTGCTGGGACTAGACCCGTGATGCTGTACTGGGATAACATCAAGGGTCCAGTCCCAGTCTGACCAATCAGAGTCCAGGAAATTTTTTTGCCATTGTATAATTAAAGGAATCTGAGAGCGTGCAGACCTGCAGCTGCTTATTCATAAATCTGTTCTCGGTTAAATGAAAGTTATGATTTTTAAAATTACAGTACAGTATAGAACCTTCCTTTTTGGGGCTTAATGATTTACATTGCTAGCGAACCCATGGTGCTGGATCATTTTTATACCATTCTTTTACTGGTACAGTTATGGCTATATAATGACATAAAATGAAATCGGGCAGTCTGAGACCTTCCAAATTATATAGTGCTGGCAATTCAGTTTTCTTCAGTCACGGCTTACCTTTTGTTCAAGCAAAATCCGATTTTTTTTATCTAGTATTTGAAAATACTTCTTAGGGATTAACAAAGGTGCAGCTTGAAAAGTATATAAAAGTCTGGAAGAATGTTCATTTGTACTCTACCTGTTAGAAAGGGAGGCAGACCTTGCCAGCTCTTCAAATCCTGCTCAGTGTCCTTGAGCAGGGGATCCAGTTCAATCTCTATTAAGTTATCTAAAGTATTTAGGTGCATTCCAAGATAAGACAGAGAATGGTGCTTAATGGTAATTGGGATCTGATTTTGGATAACTGAGGTTTTATGTGGGAAAACTGGAAGAGCTTCAGATTTTGTCAAGTTACCTTTGTAACTGGAGATAGAACCAAAACTTTCATCTAACTCTAATACAATTTTAAATTTCAGATACTTGTTTTTTAACATATAATAACACATTATCTGCAAAAAGAAATAATTTACCCTCATCATAATCAAATCCCCAAATCTGGTTTTACCTGATGGCATTAGTAACAGATTTGATTACCAAAGTAAACAGAAGTGAAGGAAGTGGACAATCCTGTCTAGTCCCGTTGTACAGTGTGAAGTCCCTTAAAATTAAATCATTCTCTAGGACCCAAGCCTAGGGGATTTCATAGATCACTTGTATCAGAGTTCTAAAACCTTGCTGTATCTGAGAGGTTTCCAGAAAGTGAAATAAGATGGCCATTCCACGCTGCCGAAGGTCTTTTCTGCATCTAAGAATATCCCTATAGAGTCAAGATGCTGTGCTGTTTCTGTTACAGTTACCGCCAAAGAAATGGTCAGATATTTTCTGAAATTTCTGTGACATCTTTAGAGGAATTCACTGTCTGCCTGCCTGCAAGCAGTACCACTAAAGGGCCACCAGAGAAAATCTCTTTAGAAATATCAGGACATATCTGACCAAGTCTTTGGCTGCAACTGTACATTTAATGCATTTCTAATATTATTCTGTCTCCTCCTTCCCTTGACGAAGCCCGTCTGGTCAGAATGTATAAGGGTAGGCTGCACCGTCTCTAACCTTGCCAAAATTTTCTTATGGTGATAAGAGTTACACACCATTTGGAATCACCATTATCAAGGCTTTGTAAAATGAAGTAGGGAGGTGCTTCTTTTTCAAAATGAGCCAGACCGATTACATACATGAGGCACTAATAATCTGGGAAAAAGTCAAACCTAGACGAATCAGGTCTTGGAGGTTTTGCAAGTTTTAACTTCAAAATAGCTCTAGCGATTTCAAATTAAGTAATAGAATGGTCCATGAATATTTATTGGGTTGGCGTTATTTTAAGAATTTGGTTACAGTGCTCTAATTTAGGGTAAGAATGAACAAATTCAGATTTATATAAGTCATTGAAGTAATAAAAAACAACCTAGTTTCTTTCTACAAGATTACTACTATACTCACCTTTTCAGTTCTGTATTCTTTCAATAAATGGTTGGACTTTCTCTTTTTGTAGCATGTAAGCTGACTGTGAATTGTATTTTGATCTTGTAATCAGCAGAAGTCATTCATTTTTTAGTTTGCAGTCTGATCATGCGTATGTTTTAGCTGTTCAGAGTTTTCATAATGAAAGTGGTAACCGGCGGAGGCATCTTGGACCTGAGCTCTCTTGATATCCTGTTCCAATTTGCGTTGCATCTCTTGCTGGTTTTTTTTTTCATGTAACATTTTCTCACCTTCTGCCAGCTAGCCCCCATCAGACCAACCCACCCCCAGCCCCATCCCCCCGGAATTACCGGGGCTTACCTTACACCTGGCCCAGGAGCAGTGCCTGCGGAGAGTCGGTCGCCATCCTGCTGCCAAAGACGTTTTCCCCACAATTTTCTCCCAAGGGCCCCAGGAGTGTGGAGGCACGCATCAGTCCCACGGCCCCAGTAATAGCCCCTTTCCTCCCACTCCATCGGTCTAGCACCTGGCTCCTCTCTTGGCCCGTGCTGTCCCCAGCCTCCACCAGGTGGCAGTCATCAGCTGAAAGGAGCCATCCCACCTCTCCGGAGAAGAGATCGTGCCTGTTGGTAGTTCCATCCAGCTCCGCCCTCCCCCCGTTGCCGACCTCTGATGGCCCAGGCTCATTCCCGAACCCGGGTTGCCGGCGTGATGTGAGGTTAGGCGTCCAGCACCTTAGCCCTCAGTGCCACTGGGTCAGCTCTTGCTGTCTTTTTTTATTTGTTGAATAGGATAATATATGCTGTCTCAAAGATGCCTTACAGGCATTCCAGACAATACTAGGGACTAGTTCAGGATTATTATCCATTTTTCTTTTGCCGCTAAGTCCTTGATCTGCAGATCTTTCAATAAAAATGGATCAACATTTCATGATCTCTGACATTTGGTGGTATCTCTGTGTGCAAGCTCAAGATGTTCACAAGGTCCCTACATAAGGTCTTGGAACCTTAAAACAAGTCTGTTCTGTAGTAGGGCCTATGCCATGTTGAATAGCAAGAATATATTTTAGCATTAGTGTTTCTGTAATGCCCAAATCCACTAGCCCAACGTCTTCCATTTTATTATGAAGCATCTTGGATGCTGCATTAAGGTCTCTTTTGTGGCTAAAGCTGTATCGAGTTCTGGATTCAGTATAGTGCTGTAATCTCTACCCAATATATATGGTTGCAGAAATTCTATAAGTTGCAAAAAGAAATTGTAAAAAAATTCTATTTGGTTAATGTTTTGTGCATATAGGCCCCTATGCAGTTAGGGCCAGATTGACTACACACCATGGATCTGCAGTGTGTAGGCAACTCTAAATTACAGTGCCATGCACCAGGGGTCCCACAGACTCTCAGCAGCATTCGCAGAAGGGACACGCACCCCTTTCATACTCACTACCCAGCTGTTACTGCAGCTATGCATGTGGATGGTGTGGAGAAGTGTCTGGGGGTGTGCCCGCACTCCACGCCATGCATGAAGGTGAGGAGTGTCAGGCAAGGGGGGCATAAAATATGGCAGCAGGGACCCTGCTGTATCCATTGTGTGCCCCCCAGATTACACCAGCTGGCTGCAAAGGGGTGAAGCACCCCCACTACCATGCTGCCCAAGCCCTCTGGGCAGGCAGGGAGGGCTGGTGGGGCAGCCATTCGGGCCAGCAATTTTAAGATTTCAAGTAACGCTCCATCCCACAATCCCCTGCTCCACATAGAGCACAGGCTCCACTATGGGACCAGGATGGGTATCTGATTGGATGCCTGCCTGTGTCCTCCAATCTGTCCCCTCGCACAGCAGCATGCCAGGGGGCTGTGGTCAGGCACCTGGTGGTGGCCAGCATTTGTGCATGCCAACCACCACACGCCTGTCTGTGGGTGTGCAGCTGTGCAGGCCAGGTACGCACCTCTTGTACCCAGCATGCATTAGTTTACAGTTCCCCCATAGGGAGGAGATAAGTGTAATATTATTATATTGTAAATGGAAAATTACAAATCTACCATCCAGGTCACAGGAACTTTTATTTGTGCCTTGTTCTGCATTATAATGGCAGCACTAGCTGATTTAGTATTGGATACAGCATGATATACTGCCATGCCATGCTTTATCTGTTTTAGATTTCTCTTTTTCTGACAGTTGTGTTTCTTGCATTAAAGCTGTCGTGCAGGAGTTATGCAGATTGTTCAATTACTCTTTTACGCTTAATAGGGGTACTAAACCTGTTTATGTTCCATGTTAAATTAATAACTTTAACCCATACATTGTGATGTTTTACATAATTTACCACTAAGAATTTAACAAAAAGTTGGAAGCCTTCAAAAAATATAATTTGCAACACATCAGCCCCATACTTTACCAATCCGCGTGCTGTGACTTCACCTCCCTTTTCCATTCTCTGAGCCTCATACCCACTTCATCCTGTCACCCATAAACCCCCCCATACCCCCATGCTCCTCCTTTCCCAAAACCTGATGCTCCCCAAAATACCCTAGAATTCCATCCCAATCCCATTTTTCGCAACATGAACTCCAGGTACACTGTGGGGATTCATCCTCTGGAATCACTAATGACCCAAATATATAGATATAGATACAGATATATATTTTTGTAGCTTCCAGCCTCATTTAATGTGGCTACTGCTTGCACAGATGAAAAACAAACAGATACTAATCTCCCCCCACCCTTATAGTATGGTTTTCCAATATTACTATAATTTCCAGCCTCAGTAGATATGGCTATTATCCCCATAAATTAAAAATACGAAAGCACCTGTCCCCCCCCCCACCAATGTATGGTTTTTCTATATTGAAATGCAATAGATCATGTAACTGTAGATCGATATGTCTGTGGCTTTTAAAGCTTAACATAAAAAGCTGGTGCTTAATCTGTAACGAAAGCTTCATCTTTAAGCATCACACAGTCTCCGACCATTCTCTCGTCTGACTGAAAAGTTAACTGCTCTTGTTCTCGTCTCATCAGATCTTGTTCGCTCCGGTGAGATACTGGTTCCTTAATTTTTACAATCAACATCATTTTCACTATTGCTTAGTGTAATATTACTTGGTCCTGTGGATTTTTGGACATGAGGTTTGAATGAGCCTATATTCAGGCCAAGCAGATGTCAAGAGAAAGCGATGGTATCTTGAAATTTTTCAAAGATGTGAAATCTACCTTCATGGCTGATACAAAGATAGTTCAGCATCTGG
The DNA here is from genome assembly GCA_016271365.2 of Neoceratodus forsteri. NCBI lineage: Eukaryota > Metazoa > Chordata > Ceratodontiformes > Ceratodontidae > Neoceratodus > Neoceratodus forsteri. Next base: position 36,332,097 of record CM028133.1, on the reverse strand, counting down.
TGTTGGAACGACACCTTACTCTCCCAGAGTAATGATTTTAAGGTATTAAACTGCTTGCTTTTCTTTTAAATATCTGTACCAAGGTCTGGAAAAAACAATATCTGTTTATCTTAATGATATCGATCCATTTTTCTTGCTTTGAGGATGAGTGCTTCCAGGATTCGTAGGAAGTGGACATTTAATTTACCCTGGGAAACTTCACATTGTTGGCAGATTTTCTCACTGGAGTTCTATGGGCATGTTCAGTTTCCACTCATTATCTCCAGACTTTTCTAAAATCTCAGGAAGCCAATTCTCTACAAGGGCAGTAATACAATTACAGTAATGTAACCCCTAGATGGCGCTATCCCAGGGGCTACTACCCCTGCCTGATTTGCCACTAACAGGTTGAGGGGCCTGGATCCAATGGCGGGTGCCTCCACCCAGAGGTCAGGGTTTGCAATAGTTAAACTAACTTGGTCACAGCCCTCTGGGACACTGCAACCCCTTTCTTCCCACTAGTGGCCCACAATATATCAGAATTACCTTCACAGTATACACTTACCCCAGGTCTGGTTTCCGCACTGGGACCTCCTGTGAAATGAGATACAGTGCAACAATCACAGTACAGTACTTTAACATAGACAAATACCTCAGGCAGTATAACTTTGCTGAAACAAGCAGCTCTGATTTATTTAGGGGATATAACAAGGACAGGGAAATCAGGTTAATTAGCTTATCACTCTAATAATCTACCTATGGCTCTGTGCACAGGCCTATCCCTATCAGTTACTGTCCCTGGGTACCCAAGCCCTAGTGGCTAGTCCAAACCGTGGCAGCTGGTAGGGGCCCTTCACACAGAGAAAAGGAGAATTAAACAGTCAGCAGTACAGTAATTCCATTTGGATTTAATGTGGCAATTCAACAGGAGCAACCCTGAATTAGTACTCACGACCTCCAAATAAGATAGGGTCCTTCAATGTCAGCAGGGCTCACTTGAGGTACACAAACCTCTTCACACATCCATATAAAAGAAAGTACTATACCAGGCAGGCTGCATCTGTATCCCGATCGCAATTACTGCACAATACCCGGAGAACACACAGCAGATTCAGTTCCTGACAGACCGAGTGCAATTTTCAGCAATTCTTCCAGTCTTCTACAGGGTGAGCCTGGTTTCTACTCTTCAGAGATCCTTTGATTCTTTTCACAGGACGGATTCAGTCCTAACAAGCTGTTACACAAGCTGCAGACCGGAACTCTGGGCCCTTACACGTTTTTGACTAAAACTGCACACTGAAAAAGCACAGGGCTCCTTCCTTCTTCACTGCCAAAGCTCAACTGAAGCTCAACCGACAAAACTGGGCACTTCCTTTGAGTTCCTCCCAGTTCTTGACTGGATTGGCTGTCACTCACAATAGACTGCTGCTGTTGGTCCAAAAAGGCACTGAAGTCTAAACTACATCTCCCAGAGTCACTGCCCATACAATCCTCTTGTGGCTGGCTCAGATTATGAGTCCAAGTTCTGATTCGTCCAAGGCACCATTTTAGAGCTAGCTTCCCCCACACTGATTGGTCCAGTTCAGCAGTTCAAAACTAGAATGGGGAACTAGCAGACACAGTTCTGACTGCAAAGAAAGCAGGTTAGACAAACTGTAATTTCATTATTACTCTAAATAATTTCTGGCAAACAGTTACATCTTTCAGATAGGTTCCTTTGCACTCTAGTGACTGCAAAAATGAAGTGAATTGGCAGCAGCTCAAGTGGTACTCAGAGAAGCACACAGTCCCCCCATACAAACTAATTATGTCTGCAAGCAGACAGCTCTTAAAGAGACAGTACCAGAGGCTCTAAAAACACTCACTGATAAATGGCTTAAATGCCAAACACCATTCAGGCTTGGAGCATTCAAGCAAGCTCCTGGAAGTCTTTTGGGAACCCCCATTTGCAGGGGGGTTACAGTAATATGATTACTTTCAGTTTCTTTGGCTCAGTAGTTTTAGATTATTTTGCTGAGCACATCAATCCATTTCTTCAACTTTGGCTTGGAGAACTTTTAGCTGTTTGCTATCTGTTCTAGATTTCATTTCCAGTTGGCATAAGAAATCCTTGTCTGACAGTTGATTTTCTAACTCAATAACTCATTGGTTAGTGTTAAAGATTTCGCTTCTTATTGGTGCCAGGTCTCTACTGCTATGCTTGATTTCACCACCCTCAGTGCCTGGTTATTCCTGTGCTCTTTAATTGTGCAGAATGCCTTGCCCCCGCTCCTCTTCCTCTAAGTCCCTTTGACACTTAACCTGGTAGCACATCACAGTGTGTCAAGATCAGTTTGAATGACTTACTACACTCATGAAAGATGCCCTTATATACTTCCTAGTGCTTTACATCCGGGAAGTACTCCCCTTTGCTTCCTGCCTCTAAGCACTTATAGGACTCCTCCTCCCATTAGGCCTGCTTTGGTCCATGCTCCCCTCCACTACAATGTAAGCAACCACTGAAACAAAACACTGAAAAGCACTTACCTCTACCAGTACCTAGCCACCCACATTGCCACGTTAAGTATTAAATAAAATACCTTTATTTAGTGTAGGCTGGAGGTTCAGCTCTCGCCTCACCTCTCTTTAAGCTCTCTCAGCACAGAGCACCCAGCGAACTAGCTCCTGTGTCTTATAAGTCTGGTTCAGCTCCTCCTAGGATCACACACCTATTTCACAGGTCCTAATTAACCACTCTGCCCACAAGAGGCTGCAGTTTTCTTCCCCAGCTAGCTTCCTTGACACTGTCTACTAAAGTTAAGGAAATTTAATAACAAGCATTGGCAAATGGCAGTCCTGTTTGCATGCTCATATTTGCTGTGTAGGTGGGCATAGTTAGCATAGCATATAAAATTAAAAACAATTAAAAAATAGTTTTAAGGAAATTAAGAGGTTCACACATAACATTGTTGTTTTTTTAGTTTGTGACCCCAAATTTTCAAGATAGTATTTATATTAACAGAGTCCAGTGTACTACTCCACCACCCATGGTAAATCTTTGAAAAGTTAAAATTTATTTCTGCCTAATATGGCTACAAGTAGGCATTCCATAGTTAGGACCAAGCAGTGGGCTTCCACCTTTGTGTCTGGTGGTTCGGCTAATTCACATGACAGCTCTGACATGGGGACTGAAAGGAACCCTTTTCCATGCAGATGAAGTAAGAAAACAGCCAATTTAGGTAGAAAGAAATTCTAACTTTTCAAAGATTTATCGGGGGGGGGGTGCACTGGACTCTGTTTATTCTTACATGACACAACACCAATAGCACCCCTTATGAGAAATGTAATTTGAAATTTGTGAATGAAACAAGTGTAGAGTGTGCCAGATTTGGAATTTAATAATCTTACTTCGAGTAAGGCTCTTGCAGCAGGTCAACACCAGTAGGACTTAGCCCCCAAGCACCAGGACCACACAGAAAACTTTCTAGCTAGCAGTCTACCATGGGGACCACCAACCCTTGACGTCTCCCTCTGACGTTGGCCTATCCATAAAGTTGTGCAGTTCCCCACTCCCTCCTCAGTTCTTTCCTGCCATTGACCCATGCATGCTGGACCTTAGCGGACACCGCAACTTCAGTCGACTGCCATTACTTGCGCTTGCCATGCTTTTATATTTTCCTTTTCTTTCAGTCATTAACATCGATTTTTCGGTGTTTCAGCCATCGAGTTTATGTCATATCCACCAGCCTCGTTTTCCAACTGCTGTACAAAGTGTGCCTGTGGCAAACAAATTCCTGAAAAAGCTGGCCACTCTACGTGCATCCTTTGTCTAAGCCCCAGCCACGACACCGAAGTCTGCCAGATTTACCAGAAATTCAACCAGGCCACTTGGAGACATTGTCTTAAAATACTGGCGAGTCATCTTATTAAGCAGATGTTGGTCATGGTGGAAAAGGAGCTGCAGGCCAGGAGCACTTAAACCTTGCCAGCACAGTCTTCTGGGGCTTCCTCTTCTTCTCTATCCTGGGAAAAATCCAGGGGGGAGTATAAGCATTGGGACGAGCACCAGGACTGGGACCGGTCTGCTTACTGCTAGCGGTCACCACATAAACCCTTGACTACATTGGGATTGTCCTCCTGGGTCAGCTCCTTCAGCCCCACCAGGTGTTACCTCTGCTGTGCTACTGGTGACACAGCCACCCACCCTCATTTCTATCATGGTCAGTGGCTCTTCAGGGCAGAGGACTCCATCTCCTGTTCCTCAGTCCCTGATATTATGCCTATTTCTTCCATGGGCTCTCAGCCAGGTAGCTTAACTGGTGTTGGTGCCTCTGGCATTGGTTCTTTGACCGTCGCCCCCCCACCCCAGCCAAGGTACTGCCTACGTCAATCTTCACTATGGGATCCAACGTCAGTCTTTCCAGGCAGTGCCCGCAACAGGCTACTGCCACCTCCCCCAGTCCAGCATCACCTCTGCCTTCACGTGGGTGGTTCCCTTCCCCCCAGGTGACTGCTTCTCCAGCTAACCTGGTGTGGGAAGACTTGTCTCCCAGTCATCTTCTGCTAATGCCTGCTGGGCTGCCACTGGTCCTGCCGCTGCCTCAGCCTTTGGGCCCAGTGCCTGTGTCTTCTCTCCTGCAGCCCGCGTCTCTGCCGACCCCTGTGGGCCCAGCACTGGACTCACAGCTGGTACCATCTGGTCCCTTGCCAGGGTACCCTACACTAACCCTGCTGCCTTCGTACCCCTACCTGGCGCCATCTTACCCTTACCCACTGGTTTATAATTTCCCTCCTCCAGTGGACTACAGTGCCCTGTTCTCCACATGGTGGTCCTTCATTCAGAGGCAAGCACCAACCCCCCAGGGCTCGCCTCTGGCATCCCACTGGCAACTCATTAGGGGCCTTCCGCCCCAGGATCAGGGACGGTCTGGCACCGGTGACCCTTGGATGCTGGGGTTCTCGGGGTGTTGACCTGATGTCAGTTCTGGCTCTCACCAGGAGGAATTCCCACCACCCGAGAGTGATCAGGAGGAGATGAATGAAGATGACTCAGACTGCTCAGAGTCTTCCTGCCCACCAGGGGCATTTTCAGAGGGTGAGGAGTCCTCCAAAGTGGTTTCCAAATCCCCTCCTGATGATCCCTCTTTCATGGACATCATGCACCACATCCAATCCATCATGGACTGGGAAACGTAGGAGCAGGACCAAAGAGAGGCATCGCCTGGCCATTTATCTGAGGCAGTGGGATGCCCTCCCTCTGGTGGTGCCACCTCTGATTGACTCGTATGACAATGCCATCAGGGCAGTTTGGAATCACCCATCATCTATTCCTCCTTTACCTAAGAAGGCGGAAAGGCTCTACCAAGTCCCTGCTGGTAAGCCTTTTTTTGGGGGGAGGCACCCTAAGGTGGACTTGGTGTTCATCAATGTGGCGCATGACTGTACCAAAAACCCAAGCAACTTGGTGATCTCCCCCTGGATAGGGAGTCCAGACAGCTGGACCACTTGGGTAAATGCATCTTAGTGTCAGCTACTCTGGCTATTCAATCAATCAATCAAATCTTTATTTATCCAGGCGGACATCATTGAGCAGTACTCATTTGCAAGATGGACCTGGTTAGGTCAGGGTAAAATTACATAGGCATAGTGCAATACAGGGAACAAGATACAATGTACATGGAGGATAAGGATATACAAATCAATAAGAAGTACCCACATGCCCGTGTGAAAGGTCATGAGACATTAACATATATTATCATATTTACGTAATGTTATTTGTTCATATTGACATTTTTACATATGTCTAAGGTCATAGACAGAATAATGCAATACAGCAATGAGGCAGTGTTGTTAATGACTAACATACATAATTATGTAGGGGGATATGTCAGAGGGCAAAGGAAGTGGTCAATGTAAGATCTGGTAGGAGGTGGGTGGTGGGCATCAGCGAGGGGGAGCAAAGGGAGAGGGGAGGGAAGTGGGTGGCAGGAAGGGAGGGAGGGTAGGGAGAGTGAGAACAGATAGTGATGGGGTGAAAAGACATAGGGGAAGGAAGGACAACCACAGGCCAGCAAGGATGGACAAAAGAGGTATTATCGTGGGTGAAGTATGGTAGGATTTCAGAGCATATAGAAAGCTAGTGGGAGGGACTAGCGAAGGGAGAGGGGAGGGAAGTGGGTGGCGGGAAGGGAGGGGGGAAGGGGAGAGTGAGAACAGATAGTGATGTTGTGATGAGACATAGGGGAAGGAAAGAAGGACAACCACAAGCCAGCAAGGATGGACAAAAGAGGTATAATCGTGGGTGAAGTAGGGTAGGATTGCAGAGTGTAACCCCCCTGCAAATGGGGGTTCCCAAAAGACTTCCAGGAGCTTGCTTGAATGCTCCAAGCCTGAATGGTGTTTGGCGTTTAAGCCATTTATCAGTGAGTGTTTTAGAACCTCTGGTACTGTCTCTTTAAGAGCTGTCTGCTTGCAGACATAATTAGTTTGTATGGGGGACTGTGTGCTTCTCTGTTTGAGTACCACTCGAGCTGCTGCCAATTCACTCCATTTTGCAGTCACTAGGAGTGCAAAGGAACCTATCTGAAAGATGTAACTGTTTGCCAGAAATCATTTACAGTAATAATGAAATTACAGTTTGTCTAACCTGCTTTCTTTGCAGTCAGAACTGTGTCTGCCTAGTTCCCCATTCTGGTTTTGAACTGCTGAACTGGACCAATCAATGTGGGGTAAGCTAGCTCTAAAATGGTGCCTTGGACGAATCAGAACTTGGACTCATAATCTGAGCCAGCCACAAGAGGATTGTATGGGCAGTGACTCTGGGAGATGTAGTTTAGACTTTGGTGCCTTTTTGGACCAACAGCAGCAGTCTATTGTGAGTGACAGCCAATCCAGTCAAGAACTGGGAGGAACTCAAAGGAAGTGCCCGGTTTTGTCTGTTGGGAGTTTCAGTTGAGCTTTGGCAGTGAAGGGGAAAGGAACCCTGTGCTCCTTCAGTGCACAGTTTTAGTCAAAAACATGTGTAAGGTCCAGAGTTCCAGTCTGCAGCTTGTTAGGACTGAATCCGTCCTGTGAAGAGAATCAAAGGATATCTGAAGAGTAGAAACCAGGCTCACCCTGTAGAAGACTGGAGGAATTGCTGAAAATTTACTCGGTCTGTCAGGAACTGAATCTGCTGTGTGTTCTCCGGGTATTGTGCAGTAATTGCGATCGGGATACAGATGCAGCCTGCCTGGTATAGTGCTTTCTTTTTACCATATAAATGTGTGAAGAGGTTTGTGTACCTCAAGTGAATCCTGCTGCCATTAAGTGACTTTTGCCTGTGACTGTTTACCATATAAATGTGTGAGGAGTCTCTTGGAGCTCAAGAGTAGCCCTGCTGACATTGAAGGACCCTATCTTATTTGGAGGTCGTGAGTACTAATTCAGGGTCGCTCCCTGTTGAATTGCCACATTAAATCCAAATGGAATTACTGTACTGCTGACTGTTTAATTCTCCTTTTCTCTGTGTGAAAGGGCCCCTACCAGCTGCCACGGTTTGGACTAGCCACTAGGGCTTGGGTACCCAGGGACAGTAACTGATAGGGATAGGCCTGTGCACAGAGCCATAGGTAGATGAGTAGAGTGATAAGCTAATTAACCTGATTTCCCCTGTCCTTGTTATATCCCCCTAAATAAATCAGAGCTGCTTGTTTCAGCAAAGTTATACTGCCTGAGGTATTTGTCTATGTTAAAGTACTGTACTGTGATTGTTGCACTGTATCTTATTTCACAGGAGGTCCCAGTGCCGGAACCAGTCCTGGGGTAAGTGTATACTGTAAAGGTAATTCTGATATATTGTGTGGGCCACTAGTGGGAAGAAAGGGGTTACAGTGTCCCAGAGGGCTGTGACCAAGTTAGTTTAACTATTGTAAACCCTGACCTCTGGGTGGAGGCACCGCCATTGGATCCAGGCCCTCAACCTGTTAGTGGCAAATCAGGCAGGGGTAGTAGCCCCTGGGATAGCACCATCTAGGGGTTACATCTTGGAGGCACCGCTGGGATTGTGTGTCCTCTAGTGGCCATATTTACGAACCACTGTTAAGAAAAAAATGGGTACCCCGACAGAAGTGGCTGTGCACCGGCTGGTGGAGTGGTCCACTGGGGCGGAGATCGACCCCCAAAATGCTATGCTTATCCTGGACATCCCCCTGGGTATCAATACGGACACTGTGCAGGGAGTACTTTCCAAGGTGGAAGGTTTACAAAACCTGTGGTGGTGGGTCGGCATGCTAATCTGCTCACCCACACTTTCCTGGCCCTAGTAGAGTTTAAGGATCCCATAGATAGCTCCAAAGTGCCACAGACCATTACCCCAGAGGAGCCCTCACTGCTTGGAGAGTGATAACTAAGGACAGTAAAGACCGGGGGGAATGAGCCCCACCACTATCTGAAACTTTTGAGGAGAAATTTGCTAAATGGTTGCTGGAGGAAGGAAAACTGTGAGGACTTGAAGAAACTATTCTTGCCACCTGGGGTGTTCCTCCCCAACACCTTCTCCGCTCCAGTGCCCGTAATGGTGGCTGAACCAATGCAGACTCCAATTTCTGCACCTGCCATTAGTCACGACTCTACGAAGGTTGAGGATCTTCTCTGGCACCTCCCCACCCCCAAGGGAGGATGACTGGGAGACCTGGATAGACTATGTTGCCCCCAAGTGCTAGAATGGCAATGCCGGAAGCTCAAAGCCAAAGAGGGTTAGTGAGAGCCTCGAGGTCCTGCCCTGGCTACCATTCGTGCTAAATGGGCCAGTAACCCTGAAGTGACTGCACAGGCCTATCTTGAGGCCCTGGAGAATGTGTATGGGAGCCCAGATTCTGATGAGGACCTATGGTGGAGAGTAAGAGATGCACAACAGTACCAAGGGAGTTGTTGTCTGTGTATGTATCTCGGCTGGAAAAATTGTTGCAAGAATGCCTCAGAAAAGGTGGTTTGCCAGCGATTGAACTGGACCGAACCAGGCTGGACAGGATCCTTAAGTCTGCCCCTTCTCAGAACTGCTGTTGCTTCAGTTACGCCTGGCAGATCGACTAGAATCCCCACCCTCCTATGATGAGTTAATGAGAGAAATTGAGGAGTTGAGAAAAGACGACCTCGGGAGGGACCTGCACCAATAGCTGCGGCTATGACCCGGTGACTGAGGGTGACCCATCAAGTGAAGTTCAGGGGAGAGGTTGGCAGTAAATGAGTGCTCTGGCAAGAAAAGATATGCCACAATGGGCGAACTGTTGAGAGAGATCTGGGAATTCAAAAACAGTCCCTTTATGAAGGCCACGCCTGCAAGTACGGGCCCTGACCTATATCCGACTGCATCTGCTATGGGGGTGGGGGTACCCACCCATGTATCTCCTGCTGATAACAGCTCCAAACTCAATTCCTTGACCATGGAAGTGGAGAAACTGACGAGATGTCTCCAAATGCTTATCACGCCGCAGACAGAGATGGCACCCAGGTTTCCAGTTAGTAATACCCCGCCCTGGCTCCCAGTGTGGCGCCTCGGCCAGCTCAAACTCCAGAAAGTATGTTTTGCTATAATTGTGGGAAGATGGGCACATAAAAGGGAATGCCAGTACCAAAAGACACTGACAAAGTTGCATATAGGCTACAAGGAGCAGGAGATCAAATCAGTGGTTAAGAGGTGCCGACATGATCCCAGTGAGGGCACCAAAATGCTAATTCGTGTCCTTTGTGGCAAGGTCAGTTGCCCAGGCCCCACTACCGCCTCTCAGACTGGTCCAGAATAGTGGGTCCCTCCATGGAGACCACTGTAAAGGTGAATGGAGTGTCTACAAGAGCTGTGTTAGACAGTGGCTCCCAAGTGACAATTATGTTCCAAGATTGGTATCAGAAGCATTTGTCAGGCGTGCCCTTACAACCATTAGAAGGACTGCATGTATGGGGTTAAGTGAAGGCCTACCCTATTCTGGGTATATCCGAATTTGGCTGTCTTCCCACCTCCGTGGCTGGAGTGGCCGAACAAGTAGAGACCCTAGCCTTAGTGTGTCCCCCACTGGACTGTATGATGGTGTCCCTTTGTTGATTGGAACAAATGCTCATATGTTCGGAAGGCTGGCACAGTTGTGTTGTGAAAACAGGGTCAAAGACTAGTAGAGCTTTAAGAGTTCGGCTTTAATTAAGAAGGCCTATGAGGCACAGAGAGATGCTGAAAAAATAGAACCAGAGGAACCGGGTCGGAATTGTATGGAAGAAGGATCCTGAGTCTCTGATCCTGGCGCCAAATGCCCAGTGTACCTTACAGGGAGAGGTCCGTATCAGAAAGGATGTTAAGAATAAAATATTAATGTTGGTTGCACCAGGCGATGGAAAATTGCCAGAGGGACTGCTGGTCAAGCCTAGTATTTTGCCCGCTAGAGCCCATGCTTATGCCAGAAGGGTAATGGTCCAAGTTCATAATGTGTCTGAAAGAGACATTCGAGTAAATAGAGGTTGCATCCTGGCTAATGTGCATTGTGCAGACACTGCAGTGCTACCCAGCAGCAAGAGTTCAAGGAAGAATGACAGAGTAACGCCTGACTTGTTTGATTTCGCCGACTCCCTGCTGCCAGCTGAATGGAAAGTGAGGATCAGTGAGAAGCTTGCCCAGAGAGACCAGGTGTTTTCTTTAAAGGAATGGGACGTAGGATGCATGCAAGGAGCTGAGCACAATATCGGCTGCATGACGAAGACCATTTGTGAGAGGTCTCGCCTGGCACCTGCTGACATAGATGATGTGAGACGGCATCTGCAAGAGATGTTAGCTGCTGGTGTAATACAAGAATCCAGAAGCCTTATGCTTCCCCATTGTGGTAGTGAGGGAAAAGAATGGAACAGTAAGGATGTGTGTGGATTATCGCACCTTAAACCGGCGGACTATCCTAATCAGTACACAATGCCCGCATTCAGGATGCTTTGGACTGCCTAAACGGGAGCAAGTGGTTCTCTGTGCTGGATCTCCGCAGTGGGTACTACAGATCGATGGCCCCAGAGGACCATGAAAAGACAGCCTTTATCTGTCCACTTGGCTTCAATGAATTCATGGAGGATGCCTCAAGGGATTTCAGGTGCCCCAGCCACTTTCAACGATTGATGGAGCGTGCAGTGGGGGACATGAACTTACTAGAGTGCCTGGTATACCTAGATGATGTTATTGTGTTTGGCAGCTCACTGGAGGAACATGAGAGCAGATTATTTAAGGTATTGGACCGACTGGAGGACTTTGGCCTTAAACTGTCCATTGATAAGTGTCAATTCTTTCAAACATCAGTAAAGTATGTGGGACACACAGTATCCACCGAGGGAATAGAGACCGACCCAAGTAAAGTTGACGCCTTGACCACCTGGCCGCAGCCCAAAAATCTAAAAGAACTGCAAAGATTCCTGGGATTCTGTGGTTATTATTGGCGTTTCATCAAGGACTATTCAAGAGTGATCCGCCCGTTACTTAACCTTACTCAAGGGTATCCCCCAACCCACAAAAAATACCAAAAGTCAGCGTCCCTCAAGACTGAAAGAGTGTATTTTCATCCTAGTGAAGTATTTGGGGCCCGCTGGACTCCTGATTGTGAGACTGCTTTTCATGAGATCATTTATCAACACCCATGCTCCAGTGCTGGCCTATGCCGATCAAGAAAACCTTATGTCCTGCACACTGATGCTAGCTTGCAAGGGTTGGGGGCTGTGTTGTACCAAGAGCACGAGAATGGCTTGAGACCAGTGGCCTTTGCCAGTAGAAGTCTGACCCCATCCGAAAAGAACTATCCTGTACATAAGTTAGAGTTTCTAGCTTGAAGTGGGCTATTGTTGACCAATTCCATGAGTACTTGTATGGGGCTAAAATACTAGTAAAACTGACAATAATCCTTTAACCTATGTGCAGACCTCAGCTAAGTTGGATGCCACTGGCCATAGGTGGCTTCTGCATTATCTACATCACGACTATGTTCTCGAATACCGAGCAGGGTCTGAACCACATAAATGCTGATGCTCTCTCCAGGAGGCCTGTTCCCCAGAATGATTGGGTCCGATTGGCAGAACCTGACATTCGGGCACTCTGCCGGAAGTTTGACAGGGAGGAACAATGTCCACGGACGCAGTGGACTGCATGGTGGATTGCTTGGGACCCTCTGAGAATTGCATACCTGCTGCTTATTGCCACTTTTCTGCAATAGACATTGGTGCACTGCCTCAGCTGGGACAATGACAGTATTCGGCGGGCTCAATCCTCTGATCCCATGATCAAAGCAGCTTTAGAAGCCCTCTATGCAGGAAAAGATGTGTCCAAATTACGCTCCACTGATTTGAGAACTGCACTGTTATACAAAGAAGGTCCTAAATTGAAACTGATCAATAAACTGTTATACAGAGAAACAGTAGACAGAGGGGACAAGTAGACAAACAACAACTAGTGCTGCCCACTGCCTTTCGAGACTCAGTATTGAGGTCCTTGCACAACCACATGGGGCACCTTGGTATAGACAGAACACTTGACTTGGTGAGATCCAGATTCTATTGGCCTAAGATGGGGGCTGATGTGAGCAACACATTCGAACTTGTAGTCGCAGCCTACAGAGGAAAGCTTTGCCCCAGAGGGCTGCCCCTTGTTAACATCCCACCAGTGCACCCATGGAGCTGGTCTGTATTGATTTTCTAAGTTTGGAGTCAGATCAAAGAAATATCAGTAATGTGCTGGTGGTCACTGACCATTTCACGAGATATGCCCAAGCTTTCCCACCAAAGACCAGAAAGCATCCACTGTAGCCAAAGTACTTGTAGAAAACTTTTTGTTCACTATGGGGCTCCACAAAGAATCCATTCTGATCAAGGGAGAGACTTTGAGAGTCGTCTGATCAAGAGATGCTTTCTCTGTGGGAGTGCGAAAGTCCAGAACCTCCTTACCACTCCCAGGGGACCCACGGCCTGAACGCTTCAAACGCACTTTTGCTAGATATGCTAGGCACCCTGCACCCAGAGACAAGCCTAGATGGAGCCAACAAATTAGCACCCTGGTACATGCTTATAACTGCACCAAAAGTGATGCCACTGGGTTCTCCCCTACCGCCTGATGTTTGGAAGAGAAGCTCGACTACCAGTAGATGTGTGTTTGGGGTCTCTCCTGATGGGTTCAAGCTGACAACTATTTACAGTATGTGCAAAAGTTAAAGGCCCAGCTAACTCATGCGTACCAACTGGCTCAAACCATGGCTGCCAAAAGAAATCTGGCCAACAAAGAAAGGTAAGGATAAAAGGTGAAAGCACAGGAACCCAGGAGGGAGATCGGCATTGCTAAGAAATCTGGGACTGCATGGCAAGCACAAGATTGCTGACAGATGGCACCATCTCCCCACATTGTAGTGGGCAAACTAGATGATCTGCCAGTGTACAAAGTAAGGCCTGAGAATAATTCAAAGATGTAAAACAATGCATAGAAATCATTTACTGCCCATTGGACAAATCTTAATTGAGTCTGAGCCCTAGAAGATGCCCTCTGGACCAGTGACTAGAGCTGCTGCTAAGAATTGATCAAGAAGTCTGCACCTACAAGCAAAGTTAAAGTGTTCCCCTCCACAAGTCCCAGTTGAGCATGACTGTCAGTCCATATCGGAAGAAAGTGAGTGACTTTGAATACTATCCTTCTTACGAACTGAGTCAATGGTTTAGGGCAATCCCTAGTCAATACTGGAGATGAAGCTGGGCCTTCTGGACTGTCCAAGCCCCACAGCTTCGTCCCTGGAGCCAATGCTCCCAGAAAGTGAAGTGCAAAGCATCAGATCAGATGAAATGGAATCATTGTGCATGGTTGAACTGTTTGAGCTTTCAGGGGAGGAAAATGATAGATTGGGGCAGACTGGTGATACACCAGAACAAGAAGAGTATTTTGAGTGCCCTGACAGTCCACTGCCAGTGTCCGAAAGCTCTCCATGTGAGCCAAATGTTGTGGACTCAGAAACTGCAACTCCTGGAGCTGAAAGTGCCCCAAGTTCTAGCCTCTCTACCCCCATGGAGACTCCCCTGACAAGTGAGGACAATGCTGAAAATGAGGCTCAGAGTGCAGAGACTGTAACAGTTCCCCCTAGAAAGACTGGTCAAGCTGTAAAGCCTGTGGTGCACCTCAGTTATGATTCCCTTGGGAGGCCTGTGGATTTGCCTCTCAATGTTGTCCATAAAGGTGTATGTGTCCCGAGCTCATTGCCCAAACTGGCGTCAGTGCTAACTCAAGTTACTTGTGTTGCCCTCTAAGTATGGTGCCTTGCCCCGTCCAGCCCCAAGGTAACTGATAGGAAGGGCCCCTCTCTTCAGATTTCATGTACAAGAGGTAATAACTTGAGTTATGGTACAATATGTGTAATACTGTGTAAAGAGTGACATACTGCAATGTTTCAGAAATGTGTTCTTGGTAAAATGATATATTGACTGATGATTACATGTGTAGAGCCTAATGCAAATGTATATGGTTGCAGTTGAAACTTTGGGGGTACTTGCTTGACGCGGACGTCAGGCTTTCCCAGGCCAGGAAGGGTGTAACCCCCCTGCAAATGGGGGTTCCCAAAAGACTTCCAGGAGCTTGCTTCAATGCTCCAAGCCTGAATGGTGTTTGGCGTTTAAGCCATTTAGCAGTGAGTGTTTTTAGAACCTCTGGTACTGTCTCTTTAAGAGCTGTCTGCTTGCAGACATAGTTAGTTTGTATGGGGGACTGTGTGCTTCTCTGTTTGAGTACCACTCGAGCTGCTGCCAATTCACTCCATTTTTGCAGTCACTAGGAGTGCAAAGGGAACCTATCTGAAAGATGTAACTGTTTGCCAGAAATCATTTACAGTAATAATGAAATTACAGTTTGTCTAACCTGCTTTCTTTGCAGTCAGAACTGTGTCTGCCTAGTTCCCCATTCTGGTTTTGAACTGCTGAACTGGACCAATCAGTGTGGGGTAAGCTAGCTCTAAAATGGTGCCTTGGACGAATCAGAACTTGGACTCATAATCTGAGCCAGCCACAAGAGGATTGTATGGGCAGTGACTCTGGGAGATGTAGTTTAGACTTTGGTGCCTTTTGGACCAACAGCAGTAGTCTATTGGAGTGACAGCCAATCCAGTCAAGAACTGGGAGGAACTCAAAGGAAGTGCCAGGTTTTGTCTGTTGGGAGTTTCAGTTGAGCTTTGGCAGTGAAGGGGAAAGGAACCCTGTGCTCCTTCAGTGCACAGTTTTAGTCAAAAAACATGTGTAAGGTCCAGAGTTCCGGTCTGCAGCTTGTTAGACTGAACCGTCCCTGTGAAGAGAATCAAAGGATATCTGAAGAGTAGAAACCAGGCTCACCCTGTAGAAGACTGGAGGAATTGCTGAAAATTGCACTCGGTCTGTCAGGAACTGAATCTGCTGTGTGTTCTCCGGGTATTGTGCAGTAATTGCGATCGGGATACAGATGCAGTCTGCCTGGTATAGTGCTTTCTTTTTACCATATAAATGTGTGAAGAGGTTTGTGTACCTCAAGTGAATCCTGCTGCCATTAAGTGACTTTTGCCTGTGACTGTTTACCATATAAATGTGCGAGGAGTCTCTTGGAGCTCAAGAGTAGCCCTGCTGACATTGAAGGACCCTATCTTATTTGGAGGTCGTGAGTACTAATTCAGGGTCGCTGCCTGTTGAATTGCCACATTAAATCCAAATGGAATTACTGTACTGCTGACTGTTTAATTCTCCTTTTCTCTGTGTGAAAGGGCCCCTACCAGCTGCCACGGTTTGGACTAGCCACTAGGGCTTGGGTACCCAGGGACAGTAACTGATAGGGATAGGCCTGTGCACAGAGCCATAAGGTAGATGAGTAGAGTGATAAGCTAATTAACCTGATTTCCCTGTCCTTGTTATATCCCTAAATAAATCAGAGCTGCTTGTTTCAGCAAAGTTATACTGCCTGAGGTATTTGTCTATGTTAAAGTACTGTACTGTGATTGTTGCACTGTCATCTATTTTACAGTAGGTCCTAATGCGGAACCAGTCCTGGGGTAAGTGTATACTGTAAAGGTAATTCTGATGTATTGTGTGGGCCACTAGTGGGAAGAAAGGGGGGTTGCAGTGTCCCAGAGGGCTGTGACCAAGTTAGTTTAACTATTGTAAACCCTGACGTCTGGGTGGAGGCACCCGCCATTGGATCCAGGCCCCTCAACCTGTTAGTGGCAAATCAGGCAGGGGTAGTAGCCCTTGGGATAGCGCCATCTAGGGGTTACAAGAGCATGTGGAAAGTTAGTGGGAGGGACTAGGATACAATTGGATAGAGGGTCTTAAGTCACCCTAGCGCTGTCGAAAGCAATTGCATTGCTCTTTAATAAGCTTTGAGTACAGGGTTCTGAAGGACGTAATGGATATAGGTATACTCAATTTTAGGATTTTCTGCAGTTTGTTCCATAGGGAGGGCATCATGAAGCTAATGGCTGTTCTTCCAAAGCGGGTATTGACTTTGGGCACTTTGAGCAGGATGGAGGAGTAGCTTCTTAGGGCATATTTGCTTACAGGGGTTAGTGTGAGGCAGTCCGAGATATATCGTGGTAATTGCTTGGATATGGCTCTGAATGTCCAAAATGCTGCATTTCTGTCCCTTCTGAAGTGGAGTGAAGTCCATCCAACTGCTGCATATAGACAGCAATGATGGGTGTCATATGGTAGTCCTGTGATAAACTTCAGTTCCCTGTGATAGAGTGTATCCAGTTTACCCAAATGGGAGGCAGAGCAGCGACTATATAAGAAGTCAGCATAGTCAATTATAGAAAGAAAGGTGGCCTGTACCAGTCGTAGCTTAGCGTTGCTTGTGAGGAGGTGTTTGATTCTAAAATAGAGGCCAAGTCTCTGACGGAGTTTTTTTAATAGCTCTTCCATGTGTTCAGTGAAGGAGAGCCTATTGTCAAGCCAGACTCCCAGGTACTTAAATTTGGATACAAATTCAAGATTTTCACCAAGGATAGTGGATATGTGTGGGAGTGTGCTTGATCCTGGATGTTTTGCATGCATGTAAGGAGAGAAAAACATTGCTTTTGTTTTCTTTGCATTGAGCAAAAGTTTTTTGCTTAGAAGTTGGTGTTGGAGTAGGTTGAAATCAGTTTGTAGATCTTTGCAAGCTGCCTCTGGTGAAGGGTGGCTGACATAAAGCACCGTATCGTCGACCGAGAATAGCAGTGAAGATTCAACGGCAGGGGAGGATGGCTGTATTTCAGGTCATAAAGAGTCCGAATGTGTCTCGCCATAGAAAAAATAGCCTAGGGCGCCTCTGATATTGTGGGAAGTTATGATTGTGTGCAAGTTGATCCGCATCAGAAGGAATATCATCATTGTGTAACAGCAACCTCCAGTCTCCCATCCGGGCATGATGAGATTGGTGACATTGTTCGTAAATATCTGGGTAAAGGAGGAGTAGAAGGAGAATCCACAATCTCCCCTCCATGATAAATCTAATAGAGAGAGTAATGTCCAGCTTCATGGAATTGGATCTAGTTAGGCTGGCACGCAGCGATACAGGTATTAATATTTGTTTTGCGTAAGTCTTATCTGACGTGTATCAATGGATATTGGATAGTTGTCAAGTTTTACGGCTAGAGGCTAAGAGGTAGTAAGCCGAGAAGCTACCATAAGAAGGGTTAAAAATCTGATAGATGAGGCGGAGGAACTGCTGTAGGGCGGTGACTTTGCAATAAGTGTGACTATAGAAGGAGGCGGGGAGAGGGTCTATATAATAAGGGCAGGAGGAGGTGGAGGGGTCGGTGGGCATAAAATTTGCGGCTTTGCCGTACCTTTCTGCACCGAGTATCCGGGCTGGTGGTATCGAGCAGCGGCAGAGGAGGCTGACTGCCCGCTGGCGGAAGCTTGCCCCGGTGCTTGGCTTGGGGGCTCTTCCTTGCTCGATCCTCGGCTAGGGAAGAGAGAGAGGTGCTCAGATTAAATATTGCACCGAAGCAGAGGTGTCTGTTGAAGCAACATGGGGTCACAGTTAACAAGACAAAGGCTTGTGGAGTGGGTTTGGCGCCAGAGCATCTGGGCAAACTACAATTTGAATACAGGGGCTGTGATCACTTGTAATAGCTACCCTTGAACCAACATTCAATCCCCACACCCACAAGATGCAGTAATAACAGTTTTTTTAGTACATTTTCACACACAATTCCCAATAGAAGACATCAAAATATAGAGTTATAAGATGCAAGAGAGCGGGGACCAATCGGATTCGAAGCCGTGGAAGGTGCTCGCCTTCTGATTGGTTGCGGCTTTGCCATACCTTTCTGCGCTGAGTATCTGGGCTGGTGGTATCGAGCGGAGGCAGAGGAGGCTGACTGCCTGCTGGCCGAAGCTGGCCCCAGCTCTTGGCTGGGGGGCTCTTCCTTGCTCGATCCTTGGCTAGGGAAATGAGAGAGATGTTCAGATTAACTACTGCACCGAAGCAGAGGTGTCTGCTGAAGCAGCAGGGGGTCACAATTAGCAAGACAAAGGTTTGTGGAGTGGGTTTGGTGCCAGAGCGTCTTGGCAAACTACAATATGAATACAGGGGCTGTGATCACTTGTAATAGCTACCCTTTAACCAACATTCAATTCCCAAACCCACAAGATGCAGTAATAATTCAGCCATAAATATTCGGCCATTAATTACCTGGCCCATATGGTCCAATATCAGAATGTCCTCTGAGACCAGGCCTGGGACTTTGTACAGGCCATGCCTGAGGATCCCACTAAAATGCAGCTCACCCAGCACCTTGTGTCAGGCTCCAACATTGGCAACCATGTTCTCTGGGCAGCCTTAGATGCCGTGAACACCTTGGGCAGGGGAGCTGCCACTGGTGTCTGCCTCTGGCACTATTCGTGCCTCTGGGTATCCAGTTTTGCTCAGATGTGCAGTCCAACATTTTGGACGCCCCCTTGCAGAGCTCCTTCCTCTTTGGTGGAGACGTTCAGCACATAATTTTCACCCTCCAGGAATCAGGCCATGCCCTTCAGTCTGTTCACTCACTGTACCACACCAAACCAATGGGGGTCAGCAGCCTTCCTTTCGCCACTCCTCCTGCAAACACTCCCACCAGCCTGCCAAAGGTCAGGGCAAGTGCAAGACAGCATCGGTCCCCTGTGCCGCTGCTGCCAGGGCTCCTCCAGCACCTGCGGCCACCCTTCCGGCACCCGCCGCCACCTCCTGACTCCATAGCTGACCCCCCCGGGAAAGGTTCTGGGGAGGCTTTCGTTGGTCAGCTCTCCCTCCACCTTAATGGATGGAGCGGTATAACCACAGATAACTGAGTGCTTCAGATCATAGAGCATGGTCACACTCAAGAATTTCTAGAGTGGCCCCCTGAAAATCCTGTTAACTCATGTTATCCCCCTAGCCCATCTGCCCCCATCTTGCAGAAATTCAGGCTCTTCTGCAAAAAAAGAGCCATAGAGTCCATCCCTCTGGCTCAATGGGAATGGGGTTTTGCTCCCACTTCTTCCTTGTCCCCCAAAAGACTAAGGAGTTTCAGCACATCCTGGATCTGAGTTATCTGAACTTGTACATAGAATACAAATATTTCAGGTTGGTCACCCTTCAGGGACTGCTGCCCCTCTTGCACTGGGGGAATTTTCTCTGCTATCTAGACATACAGAATGCCTACTTGCATATTCAGATTTTTCCAGCCCATCATCGTTTCCTTCGCGTCCACTTTCAGGGAGCCCATTTTCAATTCTGGGCCCTCCCTTTTGACCTTTCCTCTGCCCCCAAGGTCTTTACTAAGTGCCTGGCGGTGGTGGTAGTGGCCCTGAGGAGGCAGGGTTTCTACATCTTCCCCTACCTAGACAATTGGCTTTTACCAGCCCCCTCCAGGGACCATCTGGTCCAGACCCTGGAATACACCTTCTGTCTATTATCACCATCAATCTGCCAAAATCCTGCCTCTCTTCTTGACAGTGCCTCCAGTACTGTGAGCAGTTCTGGAAACTGACCAGGGCATGTCCTTTTTGCCCATGGACAGAGTGGAACACCTAATGGAACAGGCCCATCCAGTTTCCTCAAGTCACCAGGTCCCTGCCAGAGTGTTCCTGTGCCATATGGAAGCAGCCATTGCCACAGTTCCACTCACCTGTCTGCACATGCGGGTTCCTCAGTGGACATTATTGTCACAAACCCACTCAGCAGGTCAGGCCCTCTGCTCCCACAGTGCCAACCTCCAAGCACAGTATTGTGAACAGGTAACAGAACAGGGTAACCCTCCTATCTGTTTGTGGGTCCGAATCACCTTTAGTCTCAAGTTCTGGGGGGATTCAAACTGTGAACCTTATGCTAGCATACCCAAATGTACAGGCTCAGATAAACTGCTCTTCGGGGGATGCCAGATATCTTTCTTCTAAGGGCACCTAAACAGGTATCCAAAATGAACCCTTAAAACTTTATAAAAGACCTTAGGTATATTCTTATCATTTTCCAGTTTAGTACACCAACAAGCTTTGAACAGTTTAGTCATTCTTAACTGTCTATACTTCCAATGCAAAAGAAAGAACTTCGAAGACCCAGGCAGTCTCTTTAAAATAAGAGGTTTACTTAAAAATGGATAAAAATATGTAAAATGTAAACACAGAACACTATATCACAAAGCATACAATCACTTCAAAGAAAAGCAAAGGAAACTCCAGACAAACTCCTACCAACATACAGTTAGACTTTTTCTATCTAATGTATACCTCTACAAGTGCCTTTAGTTAGATCTGAGATCTTGCCTCTACAGAGTCCAAAAGTTAATGTGTGTCATTGGAACTACAGAATACAGTTTAAACCCTGTGTCTCCACCCCTTCTATGATGCCATCTAGCTCCTCCTTTTAGAATATAAAAATTATACCAAACAGCATGTCTTATCAGGAGGTATAGTAATTAAGGTGACATCAGCAAAAACTCATTTCCCAGTATGACTCTGATCTTGTGTGGTTTCCTGTTTCCAAGGACATCACAGGACTTTTATGACTAACTCTGCCTTATCTCACTTAGGTACAATATAGCTTTTTAACACAAGTTGATATTAACTGTTCTTCCTCTTAAGATGTCATAAAATGTAAATTTTAGTTTCCCAGCTTCAAAGAAGCAACAGGTCATAAAATGCAAAGTCTTGGAAGTTAATCACATTACAGAGCTCTTCTGTTTAACATATATCCTGTCATTTTAACTGAAACCTGGGTTGGGGGGGGGGTCATCTCACAAGCTGTCTCATGAGAGACACTCAATAACACATTCTATATACAGATATCATAGAGCAATCATAACCAGCTGGCCAAGCGTCACAGTTATGAGTCCAGTGGGATCAATGCATGGACAACCTGGACCAGTTGGTCATGATCTCCGACCTGGTCAGGAGAGTCCTGTCGTGGTGACTGGAACTGGCCAACCTCCTTGCGGGGGTCTTCTTTTGACTTTCTGCCCCTCGTCAGATTCTCATGACGGGTGGCTCTGGTCCGGGATGGGGTGCTCATATGGCTGCTCACCAGACTCAGGGAACTTGGATGGAAGTGGAACAGCTAGGTCTCCATGTTAACGTCCTGGAGATGTGAGTGGTCCTTTATGCTCTGCAAGCCTTTCAGACTCATCTCCTCTGTTGGTGCAGATGGACAACATGTGCATGGTGTATTACATCAACAAGCGGGGGGGACTCACTCTTGCCCCCTGTGTCGGGAGGCGAGTACTGGGTCACTGAGCATAGGCTGGAGCTCTTGGCCGTACATGTTCCAGGCATCCAAAATGTCCTGACAGACAGTCTCAGCTGCTCCCAGTCACAGGCTCAAGAGTGAGAACTCCTGACCACAATGGTCAAAGATCTCTTCGACAGGTGAAGCCATCCAGAGTTGGACCTTTTTGCATCCCCATTCAGCGCAAAACCGCCACTTTTCTGCTTGCTCAATCCTGGGCCTGGAGTTTTCTGGCGAGATGTATTGTCCCTCTCCTGGAAGGGGAGGTTTCTGTATGCCTTTCCTCCCTTCCCACTTCTACAGAGGGTCCTGCTCAAGCTCCAGTTGGAAGGGGTGGAGATGATCCTCATAGCTCTCTTTTGGCCATGTCAGATTTGGTTCCCCTTGCTGCAACAACTGGCAATGTAACCTCCAGTGCCCTTGCCCCTGTGCACCAGCTTGCTCTCCCTGGACCGGGGCACCCAGGTCCATCCGGATCTGAAGTCCCTGCATCTCCATGCGTGGCTTCTATGGATCTAGCTATCACCCACTTCAGGGTGTCTTCTAGGGTCACTGATTTCCTGGTGGCTGCTAGGAAACCCTCCACCAGGGTCACTTACGACATGAAATAGAAGCGTTTAACCCTTTGGGCTGCTTTTCGCCATCTGGATCCCTTCACTTGCCCACTGAATCAGGTGTTGGGAGTACCGTCTTTCCCTTTCAGACTCGGCTTGGGCTATTCCTCACTCAAGGTGCATCTTTCTGCCAACTCTGCATACCATGTGCCTATCAAGGGTAGGGCTGTGGCTCAGCTTGAGGTGTCATGCACTTTTTTGTGGGAAATTTTGCATCTGAAACCTCCCATTCAAGACCTGGTCCCTCCATGGGACCTTAATTTTATATTTGAAAAACTCACACTGCCTCCCTTTGACCTGGCCACGAGTTGCATGCTGCACTTTTTGTCATGGAAAGTGCTCTTTTTAGTTGCTGTTACTTCTGTTCAAAGGATTTCTGAGCTTCAGGCTTTCATGTTTAAGGAGCCTTATTTGTTTTTTCACAAAGACACGGTGTCTTTGCGTCCTAATCCTAAATTTGTTCCTAAGGTGGAGTCAGAGTTTACTTTGAACCAGTCCATCCGCCTTCTTGTTTATTATCCTGAGTACTACAATCAGGAGGAGGCTTTGCTCCATACTTTGGATGTACTGTACATAGAATCTTGCGTTACTATTGTGCACCAAGGCTTCAAGGAAGTCTGACCAGTTGTTTGTTTCATTTGCCCCTAAGAGAGAGGGTGCTCCTGTTTCCAAACAGTGTTTGTCTAAGTGGTTAGCCAATTGCATTGTTTATTGTTACCATAAGTACAACAAGGACCTTCTGGGAGGGGTTAAGGACCATTCCCCAAGGGGTATGGCTGCCTCCTCGGCTTGTTTCAGAAATACGTTTGCTGCAGACATTTGTGCAGCTGCCACCTGGAGTTCTGTCCACACTTTCACCAAGCATTACAGCCTGGACTTCGCCTCTCAGTGCAGGGACAGTTTTGGCCTAGCAGTTCATCAAGGCTCTCTCTCCTGAGCTCTTGGCTGCTAAAATCCATCCTCTTCCTCATGCTGTACTCCTGGTCATGCCCAAAACTGCTTGGGATGCAGTCCTACTGGTGTTGGCCTGCTGCAAGAGCCTTCTTCAAAGTAAGATAGTATGGTATCCAGTGAAAAGAGTGAAATAATATGGGCAAGTCAATAAAAGCGAGTCAAATATAGTGAATATGTTTTGGGCGACATGTTTTATTTAGCGAGAGGTTTTTATAGCAAGGTAGCACAGGAGCAAAGGGTTTCTCAGTGAGGTAGTACAGGGGTAGTTCTGTGCCTGTTGGTTGTTGAGTACTGACGTGGGCTGCCGTGGAGTGAGCTGTCGAGCTGCCACTGCAGCTTAGCGATTAGAGCCATCGACTGTGGGCATGTCGGGTTTGCTGGACTGGGGTTCTAGAATCTCGCATTTCTCTTTTTCTTTTCTTTTTTTTTTTGTACTTATGTAGTGGTGTTCTGTGCTTCGCTTCTCCCCCACTCCCAGTATGTCAACCCCTCGTGGAGCTTCAATGTAATGTTGTCCCCTCTCCTGGCTTGCTCCCTCTTCCTGAGATGCTTCCCCCATCGATATACCCCCCATCCCGAGTTACTCTATTTGCTTGAGTTGGTTCAGATTCTGAGTTGATTATTTAATTAAAGAGAGGTGTGGGGGGCAAAGCCCCCCAGAATAAGTCAGTGTACTGTTGTTTCAGCGATTCTGTACAATTGATGTTGTGTACACTGGCTCTGTTTGTATGTGCTCATTTGCAGTCACTGTTATTTTATTCGCTTTTGTTTTTTTCACTATCATCACATGGAATTGATAGTACGGTTATGTAAGAACTTACCGTAACTGTAGATCTTCAAGAGAAGCTCTTGCAGTAGGCCCTGCTGTCCCTCCCTCCCTCCCTCCTTTCCCCTGTTGTCTCTGCTGTTCCTTTCTTCCACTCACACTACTTCTGTCTTTCCTTCTTTGGCTCTTTGGAACCTCCTCAGTTCTCCATTTACTACCCGCTCTGGGTCTCTGGGAGAACTGAGGAGGGTGTGGGGGACCGCCTGCCTTTATAGGATTGGCTGACATCAGAGGGTGACGTCGACGGTGGGCAGTCCACTGTAGAACACTGCTAGCTAGAAAGTTTTCTGTGTGGTCCTGTTGCCTGAGTCCTGCTAGTGCTGGCCTGCTGCAAGAACTTTACTCAAAGATCTGCTGTTACGGTAAGTTCTTATGTAACTATACATTTTTATTACCCTGTCATATGAACGTGACAGGTGTCATTTATCAAATCCCAGTCAAAATGTCATTTTTGTGGAATAACTATAAAAACAGTTTTAGGGGAGGGACTTGAAAAATAACACCTGGCGTGTTCGTGGAGGGGGGAGGGAGGGGTCAAAAAAAGACTATGTTGAAAATGTATATTCAAACTGGAAAGAAATTGCAATGTTAGGAGTAAATGTTGACAAATTTCAACGTTTCACCATAACTTTGTTATTTTCTGAGATTTTGACCCTAAGGTTTCAACACAGTCATTTTATTACCCCACTTTATAAACATGACAAGTACCATTTATGAAATCCTGCTCAAAACAGTTTGCGGCACAACCATGAAAACGCTATTTTGGTCGGGATTTGAAAATGGCACCTGTCATGTTCATGAGATGGGGTAAGAAAATACTATGTTGAGGTTGAAATCTGAAAAAAATGCCAAAGTTATAAGCAAACATTGAAAAATGTCAACATTTCTTCATAACTTTTTTGCTTTTAGAGATTTTGACCCTCAGATTTTCAGCATAATCTTTTTATTACCACACCTAATGATCAAGACAGGTATCATTTTTATGTTGGCGCGCTTGAGCAGCCAACATCTTGCAGTAGTGCAGATTTGGAAGCGGAGTCACTGTTGGGCGAATGCAGGGCATGCACCAGTAGGTGCGTCCCACATTCCCCAATCAGCCAGCAGCAGGGGCCAACACCCTGCCTAGCTAATGAGGCGAAGACATCACAGAAATGGTCTGCTGCAATGAGAACGAAGCTCTCATGCAGCGTGACCATAACACGCCTCCCCCTACGTGTAGGCAACATGGCGGCAGTGACTGCCAAGTGCCTTGCCTAACCCCTTTGTTAGGTACCGAATGGGTGCCCAACTCTGGCCGGCATCATGTAACTCCCCTTTTTGATTACCGAGGGGGTACCTAATCCCCTGGCATCATGCATCCCCCCAACAGTTTTTTGCCGACGGGGCCCAATCCTCACGTGCATGTATCCCTCCCTCCTTGAATTTTGCCGATGGGGAGCCCACCCCCGCTGGCATAATGTGTCCCCCATTTTTTGCTTGCCGAGGAGTGCCCAATCCCCTCGGCTCCTGCAGTCCCCCTTCCTTGTTTGCTGATGGGGTGCCCAATCCCCATCTGCTAAAGCACCCACACACACACACTCAGGTGGCACGCTGGGAGCCCACCCCAAAGGCTAAAGCACTATTAAAATGAAAACGGTCCTCGATGTCTTTTATTTTTTTAACCTATAAAGCAAAAACGGTCCCTCGTGCTCTTCCAACCCCCCTCCACAACCGCGCACCCACCCACTCGCACCCTGCATCCCCCACCCCACCCACCCCATACTTACCTCCAGAGTCTGGCACGATGATCTTGTGGACCGGGAACACACTGCACTCTTCAAGCCGACCACGTAACTGAGGAAATGCCGTAAGCTGTACAATGGAATAAATAGGGGTTTTTCAACTTTAATGCATATCTTGGGCATTTTGGGGAATTTTGACACCAAATTTTCAACATGGGGTTTTTGGGACCCCTCCTCATGAATTCTGGCACTGTCATATCATTAATCGGTCCCGAAAGGTGAATTCACAGTCACTGCGTGGAATCACCTTTCGGGACCAATTAACAAGATGACAGTGCTACTGTTCATGAGGTGGGCTCTCAAAAAGCCTAGGTTGCAAATTTGCTGGAAAAAATCCAAAAAATGGCTGTTTTATGAGTGTACATTGCACAGCTGCTACGCAGGCTCATAACTTTGCGAATTCGCAATATTTTCACGCCAGATTTTCAACATTGTCATTTTTGTACACCTCCTTGTAAAAACAGTACAGCTGTCATTTTTCACGTCCTGGCCAAAATGTGTTTCCGCACTTCCGGCGCACAATTTATTTATTTTTATTTATTTCGTTTTTGTTGACCGGGTAAGTGCACTAGGTAGATTTGGCCTATTTTCAGACATGACCCAGGGAAGGGGGATACAGATGAATGCCAACTGACCTTGAACCAGATTAAGCTGTTGGTGGTATTTTTAGTGAATGAGGGAAACTTGCCCAGGACACCGGGGAAACTTCCCCTACTCTTTTTGAGAAGTGCCATGGGATCTTTAACATCCACCTGATCTACCACCAGAACAGGCAGATGGGACCTCGGTTTAACATCTCATCCGAAAGACAGCACCTCAGGAGGGCAGCACCCCCGTCATGCTGCACTACAGTGTCAGTATTGGGATATTAACCCAAGTGCCTGGTGTGGGGATAGACAATAGCTCGGTTGCTGTGGGAAATCAGTGTTTGGGCCAGATTACGAAAATGACAGTGACACTGTTCATGAGCAGAGGTCCTAAAATGCCTATGTTGAAAATTTGGTGATGATACTTCATAAAATGACTGTGTTACAAGCGTGCATTAGCATAACGTCGTGCATTTGTAGTATTTTCACTCTGGATTTTCACCACTGGCATTTTTCCACACCGCTTGATGAACAGTACAGCTGTCATTTCACATATCCTGCCCAAAATGTGTTTTCGCATGTCCGGCGCAGAATAGCGCGGTCGCTGTCCGAAATCACTTTTGGGGACAGTTTGAGGAAATAACAGTGACACTGTATATGAGCAGAAGTGCTAAAATTCCTATGTTGAAAATTTGGTGCCAAACTTCTTTAAAATGTCTGTGTTACAAGCGTGCATTGCGCATTTCACACGCACCCTTGTAACTTTGCAAATTTGCAATATTTACATGCCACATTTTCAACACTGGAATTTTTTTACACCTCCTTATGAACTGTACAGCTGTCATTTTCCACATCCTGCCCAAAATGTTTTTCCGCACTGCACTACCTAAGCCAATGCCAGCATGACAACATTCAGCATTGACAAATGCTTGTTTTAAATTCAGTCTGAAAGGTGATTTCGCAGAGCAACTGTGACAACAAGTTAAGGAGGGGAATTAAAAAATTATACCTGTCTTGTTCATGAGGTAGGGAAAAAAGGTTATATTGAAAATCTGAAGTCAAAATGTTGAAAAACAATGAACTTATGAGTAAAAGTTCAAAACACCTTATAAAGCCATTAACTAGACTTACCTTATTTTTAGTCAGTTCGTGGTCGGGCCTAGTAGGGAGAGTATCATTGCTGGTTGCTGAGAGGATTACTTTGTTGAACCCTAGTGAGGTAAGTGAGGGATTGTGGGTGTGTGGGCGGTGGGTGCAGAAAGAGGGTCATGGTGGAGGGGATGGGGGTCTAGAAGACACTGCTGGATGGTTTTCTGTTTCAGATTGTTTACAAAAAAAAAAAAGAAATGATGATGGATGATTTTCTTTATTTCAGAGAGCCAATGCTGAAGACTGGGCACCCCAGTGTCAGTGTGTGTTTGGTGGCACTGGGGTTGGGTACCCTGGTGGCAGTGGGGGGATGTTGTTTGGGTACACCAGGGGTTGGGCATCCAAGTGCTGGACATGGCAGGTGAGGTGTTTGGTGATGCAAGGGTTTGGCACGCTGCTGTCAGACATGGAGATGAGGGGGACATTGTTTGGCAATACCAGGGGTTGGGCACTACAGTGCCACATGTGGTGGTGAGGTATTATTTGTTTGATGGACATAGTGGGGTGATTGTTATTTAGTGGCACCCCAGTATTGGATGTGGTGGTGCAGAGAGTGTTGTTTAGCAACACTGGGGGTTGGGCACTCTGATATCAAATGTGGTGGGGAGTGTTGCTTGTTTGCCAGACATGGTGTAAGAGGTTGTTATGTAGTGGCATTGGGGTATGGTATGCCCAGTGTCAGATGTGATGGCAGGGGGGAGGGTGCTGTTTGGCAACACCAGTGTTTGGGCCACCTATTGTCGGACATGGTGGTGAGGGTGTGTTGTTTGGCTACAGCGGGGGTTGGCCACTCTGGTGACAGATGTGGCAGTGGGGAGGTGTTGTTTAGTGAAACCAGGGGTTGGAGATTGCGTTGTTGGATATAGGGAAGGGGCTTTTTGGGCACTATAAAATCTTGTGTCTTTTGATTTGTTAGCAGGACTTCCCTTGTGTACAATTTATCCTTAGTATCAAAATAAAAGCTCCAGCTGGTCCAGTCTAAGCACACAATACACTGGTGAAATTGATCAAAAAGCACAAGTTCGAATCCCACCACTAAGGAACGGACAACACTGTTGATTATTTTTCGAGCTGTAACACACCATGTGTCTATTAGAAATCTTTTGCCAAGGGCATTTTAATCTAGTCATGATCCTATTGATATTGTTTTTGTAATAATTCATTAATTATTTGGTTGTGGTATCGTACTTGTTTTGAACTATGTTGGGGTCACTTTAACTAATTGATGGGGAGGTTTTGATGATGTCATCCTCCCGGAACCTATTTAAGCAACACCCGATATCTTAATGTTCACCCTTGAAAATGTGCCATTAAGGGCACCAAATGCCATTGGGTTTGGTTCTTTGGCAACTATGAGAATGTCAGCACCTTTTGGCAATATGTGCCCAGCACAACAGCACTTTTTTGGATGTTGTGAGTAATAACAAGCTTTTTTACCTTAAGAGTATGTTTGTCTTAAGTCATGTCTGACTTTACACGCATTTCATGAGTGTGAGGTTTTCTTGTGTGCCTTCCAGGAAATATCCTTGGAAGTGCTACACAGATTCACAGCAGCTTCCACTTTGCATTTTCCAGCTCTGCGATTGGTGAAGGAGATCAAAAGGAAAAGCAGAGAGTAGGGAGAGAGTGGGCAGTATTGTGGAGGAGATTACTAAGGCTAAGGTTGTGATTGGTGGGGAGGATCCACCCCCCCCAAACCTTCTTCCCAGAGTGATAGCAATAGGTTTGCTTTGCTGTTGGCAAGCAAACATAAAATTGTCCTAATACACTGATTGAAAAGCACTACCTCTACCCAACCACACAGCCATATTAAAAAATAATAAGCGGATACGTGATGGCTGGGTGTGTAATACAGAATATATCTGAATGGGTGGCAAGGAGCTCAGTGAATATCACGAATGGCGGAGCATAGCAGAGCCACAAGTGATGGTTCCCTAAGCACACTTGCCGCGAGTTCAGATATATTCTGTATCACACACTTAGCCATCATATAAGCCTGTTATACAATAGGAATGTGTTTCGTGCCTTTTTTTTGGTTTGATGATGTCACCACAGTGTGATATTTGTAATTATACTGCAGTGAGAATACATGTTTTTATCTAACGAGTTATCTGCTCACTCCTGTTATATAAAAGATCATATGCAGTATAAGCTAGCTGCTGTGCTTTCTTCTCTCTTGTATGTCTGCCCTGGTGGAAGGAGTCACAGAGTGCTAGCCAGTTTTCGAGTTGGTATAGTTTTTGGAGGTTAAGTGTGGGGCTCAGGGTCAACTGAAAAGAGTAATGGGGGGTCATAAAACACAAAAATAACTTTCTAGCAGAGTAATTAGGTTTTATGTGAAAAGGGATAATATTGCAGTTTTTTTTCTGTATAGAAAGATATGCCACCTTATTAAACTCACAATTAGACTGGAAAGGTGTGGCTTAAGAGCCTTACAGCAGTCTCCATGGGAAGGGGAATTAGAGAAGAGCTTTTAGAGTGAGGCAGAAAGGGATCTAAAATAAAACGTAACATCAGCTTTGCTCTGTTTCATTCTTTTACAGGTTACAAGAGAAAGGCGCCACAGCTCTTGGACCTGCTGCACTCATATCCGTAGCAATGGCCTCAAAAAAGGCAGGTTCGAAGGTGAGTCAGGAACACCTGAGGGTATTAAATATATTCTGTAAGATCACCTTGTCAGATTCACCCTACAGGATGAGTGAAGCAAGGCTGTCAAATGCATACACTTCACTCCCCCTCCCCTAACCCCAGAGATTTCTCCTGTCCCCTCCCCCCTCCTGCACAAACTTTTCAAAAGTAATCGATTGCAGATTTACTTACTTTACAGTACTAAGTACTGTAATCCACTACATACTGATTATTACAATATGCCTTAGAGCTTACAGTTACCGTTACAGGCTTCAAGAGGGCATGGGACAGACACATAGGGAGCTTGAGAACGCAACAAGAGAGGATACTAAACTAATTGGAGACTCACAGGTGCACAAAAAGCACTAAAATGGGCAGACACAGGTGGCCTTTGTGCCCTTATCTGCCATCAGCTTCTGTGTTTCTATGTTTATGTTTCTAAGTAACCAATTATTGATTGATGATTATGTTTGGATCTGTTGCTCTGGTAGACATAAGCAATCCATGAGAACAGCACTCAGCAATGTGTTTATGACTGCTTCTGAGAACAGTTCACAAAACATCAGAATTCTGTGAAGCACAGTGTACGTTTTGTTGTTTGCCGTGTCTTTATATTTCTTATAAAATATAAAATCTAGGTATGGGAGAACTAGATCGGATACGTTCAGAACCTTCTAGAACCTATGCCATTTTGTGTAAAAGAACCCAATCAGAACTTGTTTTTTAGGTTTTGATAAGCGTCTGATAATTTTAAAACATTAATGTTGAGGCTTAATATACCTCTCAGCAGATCTTTAGCTAGAAAAAAGCTGGTAGTGATGGGAAGACACCGAAAAAAGGTTGGAGGTTAACATTTGTTCCCATAGACGCCATGTGGCGTCAGAACCATCCATTGTTAGAACTGACCCAAAATGGCCACAGGGAACAAATGAGTTAAGTAAGGACCCAGTGAGCCAAATCTGTATTAAATGGTCATACTCACAGTGGTATTACACATGGGGTACTATCGGGCTATATGTCACTCTTATCTTTACTGTAGTACAACTCCAGTTGTTTTTATATTCTTTTCACTGATGCATATGGATGGAAAATGATGGTTAAAACTAAAAAGAGTCTATATCAAGTGTAGCAATCATGAAGTCTCGCATGTTGTTTTTTGGTATGTTGTATTGAAAGGGAACGAGTATTAATTTCAAGTGTTTATAACATCAGTGTGAGGGTTCATGTTTAAAAGTTTACTGACAGCTAGTTTTAGACCTAACCTAGCTCTAAGTATTCTGTTAAACTGAACCCCCACACTGACGCTAAGAAAACTTCAAACTAATACCCGCTCCCTGCTGTGTTCAGTACAGCAATAGGGGGATCAATGTCACTAAAATGGGAAGTTTTCTGATAATTTTTAGTGCCGCTCGGTCAGGCTTCTCAGGGAGCCACCTCCACTTCCACGTTTACCAAAACTCAACAAAGCAAAATTACAAATTAAGAACTTAATGACAAATTGCAATAATTAGCAGTTGAAGACCTCAGCCGGCAGAGTATGTGATAATAGAGACAGCCCTCTGCTACTTACCTTTGCCTATCACCTTTAAAGAGCTGGTGATGTGTTCAGAAGAACTTAAACAAAACCGAATATTTAGATACAGCCCAGCTTGTATTTCCCACTAGTGATATATTCCTCCTCCCCATTATTTATCACTGAGGTCATCTGTATGAAAACAGGATCTTTGCTCCTGAGGAGTTTATCTATTCCTGCTGCTTTCTCCCTGCCTAAAGTCACAGAGAATTGCTTGTGACATCACAGTTACTCCCACGACAATAGATTGTGACGTCACAACAGAGGATTACGACTTGAAGTAGGGAGTAAGCTATAGAGGCAGATGTACTCTAACAAAACTCTTAGGGATAAAGGTCACATTTTCATGCAAATTTTCTTAGTAATAAATGATGGGGATGAAAAATGTATTAAATATAAATGGAATGTAAGCAGAATTGTACCTAATTATTGTGCTTTTTAAAGTTTTCTTTGAGGCGTCAGTAGCTCTTTAATGAACTATAAGTGAAAAAAAAAACAGATTTTGTACTTTAAATGAAAAGGTTCTGAAAGTCCTGCTGATACGTAGATACATAGACAGTGTTGGCAGATAAGGGCCTATGGCCCACCCAGTCTGCCCATTTGAGCTTGTAAGTTCAGTTTATGTTTTCCTAGAAGTCTGTTGCCCCCTTACCCCTGACCTCCAGAATTCCTTTATGTCTATCCCATGCATTCTTAAATCCCGTGATTGTTTCAGCCCCCACCACTTTCTCTGGCAGGGTGTTCCACTTGTCCACCACCCGTTCTGTGAAGAAATTCTTCCTCACGTTTCCTCTGAATCGTCCTCCCTCCAACTTCATCCCATGCCCTCTAGTCCTGGAACATCTTTTTCACTTAAAAATAGTGTATTCCTGCACCCTGTTCCTCCCTGTAAGATACTTGTATGTCTCTATCATGTCCCCTCTCTCCCTCCTCTCCTTCAGGGAGTACATATTCAGTTCCTTCAACCTGTACTCATAGGACTTGTGATGCAATCCATGTACCATCTTTGCTGCCCTCCTCGGAACCTTCTCTACCCTGTCTATGTCCTTACGTAGGTAAGGTCTCCAGAACTGTACACTGTATTCCAGGTGGGGCCTCACTAGTGTCTTGTATAGTGGAATTATGACCTCCCTTTTCCTGCTGGTGATGCCCCTGCCTATGCATCCCAGCATCCTATTTGCTTTACCTGCTGCCTTGTCACACTGTTTCCCTACCTTGAGGTCATCAGAGATGATAACCCCAAGATCCATTTCCTGCTTGGTGCATGCTATATCCTCACCCCCCAACTGATATATTGTGCCAGGGTTTTTTGTGCCCCATATGCATTATCTTGCACTTCTTTGCATTGAATTTCAACTGCCAAACCCCTGACCATTCTTCAAGTTTCTGCAGGTCCCTTCTCATTCTGTCTACACCTCTGGTGTGTCTACTCTGTTACAGAGCTTTGTGTCACCAGCGAACAGTGAAATTCTGCCTTCTAGGCCCTGCAAGAGTGTCACTGATGAAGATGTTGAATAGGACCGTCCCAGCACTGATCCCTGTGGTACCCCATTGGTCACTCTTCTCTCTGTGGAGTGACAGCCATTTACCACCACCCTCTGTGTCCTGCCGCCCAGCCAGTTACCTACCCACCATACTACTGTCCTGCCCACACCCATATTCCCCAGTTTGTGTAATAGTCTTCTATGTGGCACAGTGTCAAAGGCCTTGCTGAAGTCCAGATAGCCATGTCCACTGCCCTCCCCTGATCCAACTCCCTAGTCACCCAGTCAAAAATTCAAATGAGGTTGGTCTGACATGACCTCCCCTGGTGAAATCATGCTGCCTTGGGTCCTGTAGTCCACTGACAACCAGATGTTCCACCAGTCTCTCCTTCAGTAGTGCTTCCATGATCTTCCCCACTACCGAGGTGAGGCTGACTGGTCTGTAGTCCCCGCTGCCTTTGTTCCCACTTTTGTATAAGGGGACTACATCTGCTGTCTTCCAGTCTTTGGGTACCTCCCCTGTTTCCAGTGATCGGCTAAACAGGATAGCCAGAGGTTCAGCCACCACCTCTCTTAGTTCTTTAAGGACCCTGGGGTGCACCCCATCTGGTCCCATTGCTTTATCAACTCTTATTACTTCTAGTTCCTTCAGGACCCTTTCTCGTGTAAAGCGACTTGTGTCCATTTCTGCACCATTCTCACCCCCTGTACTCCCTTCAGACCCATTACCCTCCTCTTCCTCAGTAAAGACTGAGCAGAAATACCTGTTCAATATGTCAGCTTTACTGTTGTCATCCTCCACGCAGCCCCCATCCTCCCCTTCAGTCTCACTATCCCTCCCTTTGCCTTTCTTTTTTCACTTATGTACCTGTAAAAGGTTTTGCCCCCTCTACCCACTGATTTTGCAATGTGTTCTTCTGTCTGAGCTTTGGCTTCCCTTACTGACCTCCCTGCCTCTCTTTGCTTTTCCTGGTACATCTCCCTATCCCCTTCTGCCTGTGTCTTTTTATATTGCCTGAATGCAATCTTTTTGGCTTTCACTTTCTTTGCTACCTCTTTGGAAAACCATAATGGTCCCTCTTCCTTTTCCTCTTGCTAACCTGCTTAATGCATAATTCTGTTGCTCTTGTAATCCCCATTTTAAATACTGCCCACTGTTCCTCAACCCCTGATTCCTGCTCCATTCCCCTTAATGCCTCTCAAGTATCTCCCCATTTTCCCAAAGTCTGCCCCCCTAAAATCCAGGATACGTGTTTTTGTGTGGTTTGGTTCTGCTCTTTCTGTGATTTCAAACCACAATGACTGGTGGTCACTGTTCCCCAGGTGCTCCTCCACTGTTACCCCCATCACACTGTCCCTGTTTGTGAGCACAAGGTCCAGTATTGCCTTCTGCCAAGTTGGTTCCATGACCAGTTGCTTGAGGAAGGCACCCTGAAGGGAGTCCAGGATAAATCTGCTCCTAGTTGATGCTGCTGCTGGGATGCTCCAGTCCACGTCTGGAATATTGAAGTCTCCAACCAGTACTACCTCACCCTTGTCTGCCATCCTTTGGATGGCTAGCATCAGCTCCCTATCTGTTTCTTCCTCCTGGACTGGTGGTCTATAGACCACACCTGTGCGGATGGCTGGCACCATTTTCCTTTCCAGCTTAACCCACAGTATCTCTCCCCCATTTTGTTCCTCATGGATCTCTGTGGCCTTTATGTCATTTTTCACATACAGTGCCACTCCTCCTCCCTTCCTACCTGCCCTGTCTCTTCTGAATATGTTGTAGCCAGGTATGGCCATCTCCTAGTCGTGGTTATCATTACACCAGGTTTCAGTGATGGCCACAATGTCCAAGTCTGACTGCACCATGACAGCCTCCAGATCTTCCATCTTGTTGCTAAGGCTCCTGGCATTTGCACACATGGCTTTCCATGATTTGATCTCCCTAGACTGTTTCACTGTTCTACTCCAGCCCCTTCCTTGGTTGCCCTTTATCCCTGGTTCTCCTTGCTGTCTGCCCTTCTGCTGAATTTTGCCCCTTTTCTGCCTATCCACCTCTTGGGTGATAAGGCTTGAATAACGAATAGAACTTTTCATGGCTTATCAGCACCTTTCAGAACATCAGAACCTTTTGTGGTTTTCCCTTCCCTAATAACATCTTTATATCAGACACACAAGCTCCTGACCCTACCAACCAAGGAGAGTGCCATATTCAGCCAGGGGCTGTACATGTTCCTCTTTCCCAACTGAGGTCAGCCAGTGATGTGGCATTCTCTGTGGCTGCTCCAGTCCTATGGAACTCACTCCCAGTGGAAAGCCACCAGTTGCAGATGCTTCTGAATTTTAAAAACAAAACTGTTTCACCGTTTACATGCTTAAGTCTCCCCTAGCTTTACAGTACCCTATTTATTTATTTCATGTATGTAATTTGTAATGGTTGTATTAATTATTTATTGCTACATTTTACTTTGTTGTTGTTTTTTGTTTTATAAAGATTTTTATCCTCCACGCCTGAGTAGGCAGGTTATCAGCCCTGTTCCTGCCACCCCTGATCGGCAGTCACCTCTCCCAAAGATTCCCCTACAGACTTCCATTTGTGGCAGGGCCAGGAGGGTAAGGCCCCCCCCCCATCCCTGAGACACATACCCAGATCATGGGCCTTGTCCTTGGATGGTGGTGCAGGCTGGGGGCTGGCAGGCAGGGCTTCACAAAGTCCGCTCAGCCTATTTTTCACTTTTGCTGTCTCCTACCCCTGCCATGATGTGGGTACTAGTGCGTGCCATGTTTAAGCATACATATCCACTGCGTCAAACCGCAGCCCCTCCCTTAGAGCCTTCCTGCTTGCACAGGCACTAGTGCTCCTCCTAGTGGCAGTCTACAGCAGAACAGCAAGTCCTTCCCTGCCCAGAAGAGGAGAGCAGTTCCTGGTATGCTTGTTCCTCTCCTCTCCTGCCAACCCCAGTGACCCAAGTCCATTCCCGAACCCAGGTCGCAGGCATGGCGGCAAGTGAAGCACACAACACCTCAGCCCTTCTCACCACTGGGCCTGTACCATTTGTTTTTGTTATTTGTTAATTTACTGGAAAGAACACAGAGTTCAGGAAAGGGTCTACACAAAATAAGAAAAATTAAAAAACTATCTTCCCACCTACAGGGCAATCACTATATATATCTTTATTAAGTAAAGCAAAAGAGGTACAGAAAATAACTAAAGGTCATTTGTATAATTTTAGGGCTAAAAAAGTTATGTGATTACTTGAAAGAATTACTTTTTTTAACTTTTAATTTTATTTGAAAAATTATGTAGATTATGAGTAACAGATTATTTGAACATCTCCTATCCAAATGCATTCATTGCTCTCTCCTTCCCCACCCTGTAGTGTTCTCCTAACACCCCCATTGCATATTTATCTGATTTCAGTCGTGACTCACCGTGACTGGAAGAATCACTTAAATATGATTTAGTTGTGCTTGGATAGTATGCAGCCAAGTTGGATGCTGTCTTATACTGGGCAAAATGTTGGATTTCGGATGTCATTGAATAGCAATGACATCCAAGAATGGATCCAATAACCTTGGCTCCCACCCATGGTTCTGATGGATCCAATCAGAATACTCAGAGCTGCTGGATCTGATGGTTGGTTCCAAGAATCTGACCTTTGGATCCAACCTTGAACCCAAGGATCTAAGATTGGAGCCGAATAATCCAACCTCAGATTCAAAGAATATAGCCTTAGATCCTAAATCTGACCTTGGATCTGAGATTCGAATTTGGTTGGATTTGGAGGTGGATACCAGGGTTCCGGCCGATAACATCACCCGCATAATAAAGCGGGACACAACATCACAGGGAAAACATTGCAGTCAGAAAGTCCGCCTGTCCACAACATCGCAGTGCAGAATACCGCGGGCCACCACTCTGCCTTGAATTTCCAGAGTCCCACGGTGCCAGCAGGACATGTAGGGAAAACTGGGCACCCTGGCAATGAAGCACGGGGCAGGCACGATGAAAGGCACACAATGACTGACGGCCGAATCCCGGTGCCTGCCCTGCCAGCGGGGGATGGAGACTTCTGTGTCAGAGGACACTGGGGATCCAGCATACGATAGGAATCATTAGCTATATGACATTGTGCATTAGAGGATTCACATACTGACTGAGGCTTCCCGGAACAGCTATTGCTGCACTTGCAGTGGCGGGGCAGGCACTGGGATTCGGCCATCGGTCATTGTGCGCCTTTCATCGTGCCTGCCCCGTGCTTCATTGCCAGGGTGCCCTGTTGTTCCTACATGTTCTGCTGGCACTGTGGGACTCTGGCAACGCAAGGTGGAGTAGTGGTCCATGGTATTCTGCACCGCAATGTTGTGACCAGGCGGACTTTCCGACTGCGATGTTTTCCCTGCGATGTTGTGTCCCTCTTTAATATGCGGGCGATATTATCGTCCGGAACCGGTCTCTCTCAGTGGGTATCACTTTGTGGTAGTCGTGTCCAGGAGCCTGCTGCTGACCCAGGAGGAGAGGGACACATACAGACAGTGGCTGTGGGGAAGTCTGCAGTTTCAACCTCTTCCAGCTTGGAGTTACTGTATGGCAGTGGTGCTTAGGGGCACAATGTTGACCTGAAGCAAGCAGTGGTAGGCAGCAGGTGTGGGAAAATCTGTGGTTTCTGATATCCTCATTTCTGCCAGCAGGTGTCGCTGTGTGGCAGTGCAGCTTATTATGTCTGTGATTTTCAATTATTCATCTTATGAAAACTACTGTATCTGTACACCCACTGATATGTTGCTTTACTAGTCTTTGTGAGTCTGCAGGTGGCCAGCCAAAGAGGTGAAGAGTGGGTTTGTGCCAGCCACCATCACGGGACTGGGATTGGGGGATTATGGTGCTCTGGGTAGAATAGAATGCTACTATACACCAGAAACAACTTGCATAGGGGTGGGGAGAGAGAGAGAGGCTGCCACTGGACACTAGGGAATACCTGCAAAGGGATGGGGAGAGAAAAGAGTGCTACTAGACACCGGGGAATACTTGGAAAGGGACACAGGCAGGAAAGGAGTGCCACTGAGGGCCAAAGAGTACATGGAGATGGAGAGGGAAGGGATACCGCTGGATGACAGGGAGTGCTGTTAAAGGGAATGGGAGAGGAAAGGGGTGCTCAATATGTAAAAAAAAAAATTTAACGGAGCTCAACATGTATACCCTTGAGCAAAGAAGGGAGAGAGGTGATATGATCGAAACATTCAAACACCTTAAGGGCATTAACAAGGTGAAAGAGTCTAACATGTTTAAATATAAGAAAAATAGCAGGACAAGAGGACACAGCACGAGATTAGAGGCAGGCCAATTAAGGGGGAATGTGAGGAAATTCTTTTTCACAGAAAGAGTGGTGGATGCATGGAATGACCTACCTCAGGAAGTCGTGGCAATGAATACAGTGCAGGGCTTCAAACAGGCATGGGATAGGCATAAGGGAGCAATACAGATGAGTATGAATAGATAGGCCACTGACAGAGCAAAGGCCGATGGCACATTTATAAGGCAGAAAAAGAAATGGGCAGACTGGATGGGCCTTGCGGTCCTTCTCTGCCGTCAACCTCTATGTTTCTATGCCATGGAGTGCTTGAAAGGGATGGAAAGAAGAAGAGTGCCACTGGACACCAAAGAACACTTGGAGAGGAAAATGGAAATGCAAGAGGTGCACTGTATGCCAGGGAGTTCTTGGAAATGGATAGGAAGAGGGTGACAGTGGACACCAGGAAGTGCTTGAAAGTGATGGTGAGAGGGAGGGGGCATGGACAACACTAACATACGCCAAAAGGGCAAAAGTTGCATCCTGCCCAGAAATGACCCCTGTTCCCTATGCCAGTGGGCCCAAAGTGATGCACTTACTCTACAGTGATATCCAGAGGAAGGGAATGTGACATGATCAAGATCTTCCACTGATTACGTTTTGATCCAGTATGTTCTCTTTAGACCCACGTTTTTTTACACCAATGGGTCTGGTTCAACCCATGTTTTAAAAACCCCAGTGCTGTCACTAGGAAGGGGTGCCACTGATTGCCATCGAGTACTTGGAAAGGAACAGGGAGAGGGAAGGGGTGACACCGAACACCACCGAGTGCTTTAAAAGAGATGGGCTGAGGAAGGGGTGAAGTAGTCATAGTAGAGTATATCTGTAACAATTGGTGCTGTAACCCCCCTGCAAATGGGGGTTCCCAAAAGACTTCCAGGAGCTTGCTTGAATGCTCCAAGCCTGAATGGTGTTTGGCGTTTAAGCCATTTATCAATGAGTGTTTTTAGAACCTCTGGTACTGTCTCTTTAAGAGCTGTCTGCTTGCAGACATAATTAGTTTGTATGGGGGACTGTGTGTTTCTTTGATTGAGTACCACTCAAGCTGCTGCTAATTCACTCCATTTTTGCAGTCACTAGAGTGCAAAGGAACCTATCTGAAAGATGTAACTGTTTGCAGAAACCATTTAGAGTGATAATGAAATTACAGTTTGTCTAACCTGCTTTCTTTTGTCAGAACAGTGTCTGCCTAGTTCCCCATTCTGGTTTTGAACTGCTGAACTGGACCAATCAGTGTGGGGTAAGCTAGCTCTAAAATGGTGCCTTGGACGAATCAGAACTTGACTCATAATCTGAGCCAGCTACAAGAGGATTATAAGGGCAGTGACTCGTTGGAGATGTAGTTTAGATTCAGTGCTCTTTTGGACCAACAGCAGCAGTCTATTGTGAGTGACAGCCAATCCAGTCAAGAACTGGGAGGAACTC
This sequence comes from Neoceratodus forsteri, assembly GCA_016271365.2. Lineage (NCBI taxonomy): Eukaryota > Metazoa > Chordata > Ceratodontiformes > Ceratodontidae > Neoceratodus > Neoceratodus forsteri. Next base: position 36,292,073 of record CM028133.1, on the reverse strand, counting down.
AAAGGAAGTGCCCGTTTTGTCGGGTTGGAGTTTCAGTTGAGCTTTGGCAGTGAAGAAGGAAGGAGCCCTGTGCTTTTTCAGTGTGCAGTTTTAGTCAAAAACGTGTAAGGCCCAGAGTTCGGTCTGCAGCTTGTGTAACTGCTTGTTAGGACTGAATCCGTCCTGTGAAAAGAATCAAAGGATCTCTGAAGAGTAGAAACCAGGCTCACCCTGTAGAAGACTGGAGAAATTATTGAATTGCACCTGGTCTGTCAGGAACTGAATCTGCTGTGTGTCTCCTGGTATTGTGCAGTAATTGCGACGTGGATAGAGAAGCAGCCTGCCTGGTATAGTACTCTCTTTTTTTTTACCATATAAATGTGTGAAGAGTCCTTTGAGCTCAAGAGTAGCCCTGCTGATATTGAAGGACCCTATCTTATTTGGAGGTCGTGAGTACTAATTCAGGGTCGCCCTGGTTGAATTGCCACATTAAATCCAAATGGAATTACTGTACTGCTGACTGTTTAATTGTCCTTTCTCTGTGTGAAAGGGCCCCTACCAGCTGCCACGGGTTTGACTAGCCTACTAGGGCTTGGGTACCCAGGACAGTAACTGATAGGGATAGGCCTGTGCACAGAGCCATAGGTAGATTATTAGAGTGATAAGCTAATTAACCTGATTTCCCTGTCCTTGTTATATCCCCCTAAATAAATCAGAGCTGCTTGTTTCAGCAAAGTTATACTGCCTGAGGTATTTGTCTATGTTAAAGTACTGTACTGTGATTGTTGCACTGTATCTCATTTCACAGGAGGTCCCAGTGCTGGAACCAATCCTGGGGGTAAGTGTATACTGTGAAGGTAATTCTGATATATTGTGTGGGCCACTAGTGGGAAGAAAGGGGGGTTGCAGTGTCCCAGAGGGCTGTGACCAAGTTAGTTTAACTATTGCAAACCCTGACCTCTGGGTGGAGGCACCGCCATTGGATCCAGGCCCCTCAACCTGTTAGTGGCAAATCAGGCAGGGTAGTAGCCCCTGGGATAGCGCATATCTAGGGGTTACATCTTGAGGCTCACCGCTGGGATTGTGTGTCCTCTAGTGGCCATATTTACGAACCACTGTTAAGAAAAAATGGGTACCCGACAGAAGTGGCTGTGCACCAGCTGGTGGAGTGGTGTACTGGGGAGGAGATCGAACTTCAAAATGCTATGCTTATCCTGGACATCCCCTGGGCTCACACACGGACACTGTGCAGGGAGTATTTTCCAAGGTGGAAGGTTTACAAAACCCTGTGGTGGTGGGTCGGCATGCTAATCTGCTCACCCACACTTTCCTGGCCCTAGTAGAGTTTAAGGATCCCATGGATAGCTCCCAAAAGAAGTGCCTCAGACCATTACGAGGGAGCCCTCACTGCTTGGAGAGTGATAACTAAGGACAGTAAGACCGGGAGTCAGCCCCCACCACTATCTGAAACTTTTGAGGAGAAATTTTAAATGGTTGCTGGGAGAAGGAAAACTGTGGAGGACTTGAAGAACTATTCTTGCCACCTGGGGTGTTCCTCCCCAACACCTCTCCTGCTCCAGTGCCCGTACGGTGGCTGAACCAATGCAGACTCCTATTTCTGCACCTGCCATTAGTCAACGACTCTTACCGAAGGTTGAGGATCTTCTCTGGCACCCTCCCACCCCAAGGGGAGGATGACTGGGAGACCTGGATAGACTATGTTGCCCCAAGTGCTAGAATGGCAATGCTCGGAAGGCTAAAAGCGAAGAGGGTTGAGTGAGAGTCTCCCAGGTCCTGCCCTGGCTACCATCCCAAGCAAACGGGCCAGTAACCCTGAGCGACTGCACAGGCCTATCTTGAGGCCTTGGAGAATGTGAGGCAGATTCTGATATGAGGACCCATGGTGGAGAGTAAGAAATGCACAACAGTACCAAGGGGAGTTGTTGTCTGTGTATGTCTCGCTGGAAAAATTGTTGCAAGAATGCCTCAGAAAGGGTAGTTTGCCAGCGATTGAACTGGACCGAACCAGACTGGACAGAATCCTTAAGTCTGCCCCCTTCTCAGAACTGCTGTTGCTTCAGTTACGCCTGGCAAATCGACTGGAATCCCCACCCTCCTATGATGAGTTAATGAGAGAAATTCGAGGAGTTGAGAAAAGGTGACCTCGGGAGGGACCTGCACCAACAGCTGTGGCTACGACCCGAGTGACTGAGGGTGACCCATCAAGTGAAGTTCAGGGGCAGAGGTTGACAGTCAATGAGTGCTCTGACAAGGAAAAAGATATGCCACAATGGGGCGAACTGTTGAGAGAGATCCTGGAATTCAAAAACAGTCCCTTTATGAAGGCCACGCCTGCAAGTACGGGCCCTGACCTATATCCGACTGCATCTGCTATGGGGGTGGGGGTACCCACCCATGTATCTCCTGCTGATAACAGCTCCAAACTCAATTCCTTGACCATGGAAGTGGAGAAACTGACGAGATGTCCAAATGCTTATCACGCGCAGACAGAGATGGCACCCAGGTTTCCAGTTAGTAATACCCCATCCTGGCTCCCAGTGTGGCGCCTCGGCCAGCTCAAACTCCAGAAAGTATGTTTTGCTATAATTGTGGGAAAGATGAGGCACATGAAAGGAATGCCAGTCCCAAAAGACACTGACAGAGTTGCATATAGGCTACAAGGAGAGCTTAGGAGAACAAATCAGTGGTTAAGAGGCACGACATGATCCCAGTGAGGGCAAATTCAAAATGCTAATTCACGTCCTTTGTGGCAAGGTCAGTTGCCCAGGCCCCCACTTACTGCCTCTCTCCAGACTGGTCTTAGAATAGTGGGTCCCTCCATGGAGACCACTGTAAAGGTGAATGGAGTGTCTACAAGAGCTGTATTAGACAGTGGCTCCCAAGTGACAATTATGTTCCAGGATTGGTATGAAGCATTTGTCAGACGTGTACCCTCACAACCATTAGAAGGACTGCATGTATGGGGGTTAAGTGGAGAAGGCCTACCCCTATTCCGGTATATCCGACTTGTCTGTCTTTCCCCACCTCCGTGGCTGGAGTGGCCGAACAAGTAGAGACCCTAGCCTTAGTGTACCCCCACTGGACTGTATGATGGTGTCCTTTGTTGATTGGAACAAATGCTCATATGTTCGAAGGCTGGCATAATAGGTTATGAAAAACAGGGTCAAAGACTAGTAGAGCTTTTAAGAGTTCCGGGTTTAATTAAGAAGGTCATGAGGCACAGAGAGAGCTGAAAAATACAGAACCAGAGGAACCGGTCGGAATTGTATGGAAGAAGGATCCTGAGTCTCTGATCCTGCCAAATGCCCAGTGTACCTTACAGGGAGAGGTCCGTGATCAGAAAGAATGTTAAGAATAAAATATTAATGCTGATGCACCAGGTGATGGAAAATTGCCAGAGGGACTGCTGGTCAAGCCTAGTATTTGTCTGCTAGAGTCATGCTTATGCCAGAAGGGTAATGGTCCAAGTTCATAATGTGTCTGAAAGAGACATTCGAGTAAACAGAGGTTGCATCCTGGCTAATGTGCATTGTGCAGACACTGCAGTGCTACCCAGCAGCAAGAGTTCAAGGAAGAATGACAGAGTAACGCCTGACTTGTTTGATTTCGCGACTCCCCGCTGCCAGCTGAAATGGAAAGTGAGGATCAGTGAGAAAGCTTGCCCAGAGAGACCAGGTGTTTTCTTTAAAGGAATGGGATGTAGGATGCATGCAAGGAGCTGAGCACAATATCTGGCTGCATGGACTAAAGACCATTTCGAGTGAGAGGTCTCGACGCCTGGCACCTGCTGGACATAGATGATGGAGACGGCATCTGCAAGAGATGTTAGCTGCTGGTGTAATACAAGAATCCAGAAGCCCTTATGCTTCCCATTGTGGTAGTGAGGAAAAGAATGGAACAGTAAGGATGTGTGTGGATTATCGCACCTAAACCGGTGGACTATCCCTGAATCAGTACACAATGCCCGCATTCAGGATGCTTTGGACTGCTGCCTAAGCGGGGCAAAGTGGTTCTCTGTGCTGGATCTCCATGATTAGGTACTACCAGATCCCTGGCGCCCCAGAGGACCGTGAGAAGACGGCTTTTATCTGTCCGCTGGCTTTATGAATTCATGGAGGATGCCTCAAGGGATTTCAGGTGCCCCAGCCACTTTTCAACGATTGATGGAGCGTGCAGTGGGGACATGAACTTACTAGAGTGCCTGGTATACCTAGATGATGTTATTGTGTTTGGCAGCTCACTGGAGGAACATGAGAGCAGATTATTTAAGGTATTGGACCGACTGGAGGACTTTGGCCTTAAACTGTCCATTGATAAGTGTCAATTCTTTTCAAACATCAGTAAAGTATGTGGGACACATAGTATCCACCGAGGACTAGGGCCGGTCCAAGTAAAGTTGAGGCCTTGACCACCTGGCCACAGCCCAAAATCTAAAAGAACTGCAAAGATTCCTGGGATTCTGTGGTTATTACTCAGTACGCTCATCAAGGACTATTCAAGAGTGATCCGCCCTTTACTTCAACCTACTCAAGGGTATCCCTAACCCCACAAAAAATACCAAAAGTCAGTTCCCCTCAAGACTGAAAGAGTGTATTTTCATCCGAGGAAGTATATTTGGCCCGCTGACCTCCTGATTGTGAGACTGCTTTATGAGATCATATATCAACTTACCCATGCTCCAGTGCTGGCCTATGCCGATCCAAGAAAACCTTACGTCCTGCACACTGATGCTAGCTTGCAAGGGTTGGGGGCTGTGTTGTACCAAGAGCACGAGAATGGCCTGAGACCAGTGGCCTTTGCCAGTAGAAGCCTGACCCCATCCGAAAGAACTATCCTGTACACTAAGTTAGAGTTCTAGCTTTGAGTGGGCTATTGATGACCAATTCCATGAGTACTTGTATGGGGCTAAAATCTAGTATGCAAACTGACAATAATCCTTTGATCTATGTGCAGACCTCAGCTAAGTTGGATGCCACTGGCCATAGGTGGCTTTCTGCATTATCTACATATGACTATGCTCTGAATAACCGAGCAGGTCTGAACCACATAGATGCTGATGCTCTCTCCCGGAGGTCTGTTCCCAGAATGATTAGGTCCGATTGGCAGAACCTGACATTCGGTCACTCTGCGGAAGTTTGACAGGAGGAACAAATGTCCACGGACTGAGTGGACTGCATGGTGGATTGCTTGGGACCCTCTGAGAATTGCATACCTGCTGCTTATTGCCACTTTTCTGCATAGGCATAGGTGCACTGCCTCAGCTGGGACAATGAGTATTCGCGGGCTCAATCCCGCGATCCCATGATCAAAGCAGCTTTGAAGCCCTCTATGCAGGAAAAGATGTGTCCAAATTACGCTCCACTGATTTCGGAGAACTGCACTGTTATACAAAGAAGGTCCTAAGTTGAAACTGATCAATAAACTATTATACAGAGAAACAGTAGACAGAGGGGGACAAGTAGACAAACAACAACTAGTGCTGCCCACTGCCTTTGAGACTCAGTACTGATGTCCTTGCACAACCACATGGGGCACCTTAGTAGACAGAACACTTGACTTGGTGAGATCAGATTCTATTGGCCTAAGATGGGGCTGATGTGGAGCACCACATTCGAACTTGTAGTCGCTGCTTACAGAGGAAAGCTTGCCCCAGAGGGCTGCCCCCTTGTTAACATCACCACCAGTGCACCCATGGAGCTGGTCTGTATTGATTTTTCTGAGTTTGGAGTCAGATCAAAGAAATATCAGTAATGTGCTGGTGGTCACTGCCATTTCACGAGATATGCCCAAGCTTTCCCACCAAAGACCGAAAGCATCCACTGTGGCCAAAGTACTTGTAGATAACTTTTTGTTCACTATGGGGCTCTACAAAGAATCCATTCTGATCAAGGAGAGACTTTGAGTCGCCTGATCAAAGAGATGCTTTCTCTGTGGGGAGTGCGAAAGTCCAGAACCACTCCTTACCACCCCCAGGGGGACCCACAGCCTGAAACGTTTCAACTGTGACTTTGCTAGATATACTGGGCACCCTGCACCCAAAGGACAAGCCTAGATGGAGCCAACAAATTAGCACCCTGGTACATGCTTATAACTGCACCAAAGTGATGCCACTGGATTCTCCCCTACACGCTGATGTTTGGAAGAGAAGCTCGACTACCAGTAGATGTGTGTTTTGGAGTCTCTCTGATGGGGTTCAAGCTGACAACTATTTACAGTATGTGCAAAAGTTAAGGCCCAGCTAACTCATGCGTACTAACTGGCTCAAACCATGGCTGCCAAAAGAAATCTGGTCAACAAAGAAAGGTATGATAAAAAGGTGAAAGCACAGGAACTCCAGGAGGAGATCGGTATTGCTAAGAAATCTGGGACTGCATGGCAAGTACAAGATTGCTGACAGATGGCACCATCTCCCTCACATTGTAGTGGGCAAACTAGATGATCTGCCAGTGTACAAAGTAAGGCCTGAGAATAATTCAAAAGATGTAAAAACAATGCATAGAAATCATTTACTGCCCATTGGACAAATCTTAATTGAGTCTGAGCCCTAGAAGATGCCCCTCTGGACCAGTGACTAGAGCTGCTGCTAAGAAAAGATCAAGAAAGTCTGCACCTACAGAAGCAAAGTTAAAGTGTTCCCTCCACAAGTCCCAGTTGAGCATGACTGTCAGTCCATATCGGAAGAAGTGAGAGTGACTTTGAATACTATCCTTCTTACGAACTGAGTCAATTGTTTTGGGGCAATCCCCTAGTTAATACTGGAGATGAAGCTGGGCCTTCTGGACTGTCCAAGCCCCCAGCTTCGTCCCTGGAGCCAATGCTCCCAGAAAGTGAAGTGCAAAGCATCAGATCAGATGAAATGGAATCATTGTGCATGGTTGAACTGTTTGAGCTTTCAGGGAGAAAATGATGGATTGGGTCAGACTGGTGATACACTAGAACAAGAAGAGTATTTTGAGTGCCCTGACAGTCCACTACCAGTGTCCAACCTCCCTGCGAGCCAAATGTTGTGGACTCAGAAACTGTAACTCCTGGAGCTGAAAGTGCCCCAAGTTCTAGCCTCTCTACCCCATGGAGACTCCTGACAAGTGAGGACAATGCTGAAAATGAGGCTCAGAGTGCAGAGACTATAACAGTTCCCCTAGAAAGACTGGTCGAGCTGTAAAGCCTGTGGTGCACCTCAGTTATGATTCCTTGGGAGGCCTGTGGATTTGCCTCTCAATGTTGTCCATAAAGGAGTGTATGTGTCCCCGAGCTCATTGCCCAAACTGAGCGTCAGTGCTAACTCCAGGTTACTTGTGTTGCCCTCTAAGTATGCTGCCCTTGCCCCGTCCAGCCCCAAGGTAACTGATAGGGAAGGGCCCCCTCTCTTCAGGTTTCATGTACAAGAGGTAATAACTTGAGTTATGGTACAATGTGTATGTAATACTGTGTAAAGAGTGACGTACTGCAATATTTCAGAAATGTGTTCTTGGTAAAATGATATATTGACTGATGATTACACTGTGCGAGCCTAATGCAAATGTATATGGTTGCAGTTGAAACTTATAGGTACTTGCTTGACGCTGACGCCAAGCTTTCCCAGGCTAGGAAGGTGTAACCCCTGCAAATGGGGTTCCCAAAAGACTTCCAGGAGCTTGCTTGAATGCTCCAAGCCTGAATGGTGTTTGCGTTTAAGCCATTTATCAATGAGTGTTTTAGAACCTCTGGTACTGTCTCTTTAAGAGCTGTCTGCTTGCAGCATAATTAGTTTGTATGGGGGACTGTGTGTTTCTTTGATTGAGTACCACTCAAGCTGCTGCCAATTCACTCCATTTTGCAGTCACTAGGAGTGCAAAGGAACCTATCTGAAAGATGTAACTGTTTGCCAGAAACCATTTAGAGTGATAATGAAATTACAGTTTGTCTAACCTGCTTTCTTTTGCAGTCAGAACAGTGTCTGCCTAGTTCCCCATTCTGGTTTTGAACTGCTGAACTGGACCAATCAGTGTGGGGTAAGCTAGCTCTAAAATGGTGCCTTGGACGAATCAGAACTTGGACTCATAATCTGAGCCAGCCACAAGAGGATTGTATGGGCAGTGACTCTGGGAGATGTAGTTTAGACTTCAGTGCCTTTTGGACCAACAGCAGCAGTCTATTGTGAGTGACAGCCAATCCAGTCAAGAACTGGGAGGAACTCAAAGGAAGTGCCGGTTTTGTCGGTTGGAGTTTCAGTTGAGCTTTGGCAGTGAAGAAGGAAGGAGCCCTGTGCTTTTCAGTGTGCAGTTTTAGTCAAAAACGTGTGTAAGGCCCAGAGTTCCGGTCTGCAGCTTGTGTAACTGCTTGTTAGACTGAATCCGTCCTGTGAAAAGAATCAAAGGATCTCTGAAGAGTAGAAACCAGGCTCACCCTGTAGAAGACTGGAGAAATTATTGAATTGCACTCGGTCTGTCAGGAACTGAATCTGCTGTGTGTTCTCCCGGGTATTGTGCAGTAATTGCGATCGGGATAGAGAAGCAGCCTGCCTGGTATAGTACTCTCTTTTTTTACCATATAAATGTGTGAAGAGTCTCTTTGAGCTCAGAGTAGCCCTGCTGATATTGAAGGACCCTATCTTATTTGAGGTCGTGAGTACTAATTCAGGGTCGCTCCTGTTGAATTGCCACATTAAATCCAAATGGAATTACTGTACTGCTGACTGTTTAATTTTCCTTTTCTCTGTGTGAAAGGGCCCTACCAGCTGCCACAGTTTGGACTAGCCACTAGGGCTTGGGTACCCAGGGACAGTAACTGATAGGGATAGGCCTGTGCACAGAGCCATAGGTAGATTATTAGAGTGATAAGCTAATTAACCTGATTTCCCCGTCCTTGTTATATCCCCTAAATAAATCAGAGCTGCTTGTTTCAGCAAAGTTATACTGCCTGAGGTATTTGTCTATGTTAAAGTACTGTACTGTGATTGTTGCACTGTATCTCATTTCACAGGAGGTCCCAGTGCGGAACCAATCCTGGGGTAAGTGTATACTGTGAAGGTAATTCTGATATATTGTGTGGGCCACTAGTGGGAAGAAAGGGGGGTTGCAGTGTCCCAGAGGGCTGTGACCAAGTTAGTTTAACTATTGCAAACCCTGACCTCTGGGTGGAGGCACCCGCCATTGGATCCAGGCCCCTCAACCTGTTAGTGGCAAATCAGGCAGGGGTAGTAGCCCCTGGGATAGCGCCATCTAGGGGTTACAGTGCTCTTCCCTGGAGACCCAGGGGACCATTACAATACAGCAATCAGGGTAGAAAATACGAAAAGTAGCACATAACTTCAAAATAGATATGATAAATAAATTAGCTAATGGGAGGGCTTTAAGGTCGAGGTTCGATGGGCGGAGCAACAACATCACTCCCCCATCGACCTCAAAAAGGTCACAACATCGTGGGCCTCGCCAGGATTCTTTTCGTTGCAGCCGGAGGTGCTGCTCTCCTGTACCTCTTGGATTGCTTCTTCAATTTCTTATTTCTACAGCAGCCTCAGGCTGCTCATTCGTTCCTCCATGCTGTTTTTCTTTCTTGCTCGCCTGCTTCCTGCCTCGTCCTGTATTGTGTGCTCTCGTTGTGTAGTTTTTATTTGGGGTGCAGTTTTCCCTGTTTTGCAGCCGAATTCTCGCCTCGATCCGTAGTCCCACTGCTTTCATTTCTCTGCGCTGTGACTTCGGCTGATCTATGCCTGTCTCCGGTTTGCTTTTCCCTCTCCTGCCCCGCTCCCCAGTGGTTCACCTCTCCCTCCTGCCGGCTTGCTCCTTTCTCATTTCTAGTTGGGATGGGCATACTAGCTGCTGCTGCTGCTTCGGCAGCGTCTTCCTGCTCCTCAAATAGAACCAAGACTCAGCCGCGGTCTCGGCTTCCCAGGTCACTGCACGGCTCTGCATCCCACCCTGCTTGCCGGCCAACCAGCTCACGGACCTCGCAGCTGCGAATCCCTGGGGACTTCCACCTGTCTCATCAGCTGTGCTTCTTCCCCATCGCAATCAGATCTCCTTGCTTGGGGTCCCTGTCTACCTCCTGTGTCCGTCCTGTTCGCCTACTGTTGCTGCTTCATAAGTACGATTAAACCTTTCCTTCCTGCTTCCTTGGAATATCGCAGCTTTGCAGCTCTTTGCTTGCCAGAGATTTGCTGGGGCTGCATATCTGTGTTTCTGTTTTCGGGGTATTCCTTTGTTTTAGTGTCATTATTTTAGTGTGACTGCTGTTGTATGGATTGCATGATACTTTAGTTGGTGTCTCCAGGAGCATCTGGGGCTGTCGTTCTTGACCCTATTGGTTGGGTTGCTATTGTCTCGTTGGACGTGACCTACTGAGCTGCCATACCCCTTGCTAGACCATTGCCTTGCCTTGGCTTCTAACCTCTCGACTGCTCTGCAATCACGTTTCGTCTGCCTTAGCCCTAGTATTTTCTCTTTTACAGGATCTTTACAGTTGCTGCCAAATAAATTAAAAAAAAAAAATAATAATTTTTTTGGGGGAGGGGGCCTTTCACTGCCTTCCCATGGCATACTGTTCCTTGAAGGTTGTTTTCTCTCACCCAACCTGCTACACTGCAGTCCAGCCTACTTCTGGGGATTCTTGCTCTATAGTGCGCAGCTTCTCCTACTGACCAGCAGGTGGCACTGTCTGCCCCTGGCAGATCGGCTTCAGGCGATTCTTGCCTATTTTCCCGTCTGGTTTCGTAACCCTTACCCGTTCCGGCCTTCTGGGCTTCCCTCCCTCATTGTACCTTGTTCATTCCTATTTACCTTCCTCGTGCCAGCCTTCTCAGCTTCATTCCAATCATGGCTTCGATCCATGCCATTCCTCCTCATCGTACCTCCTCCGTTTCCTACACTTTTACCCTCCTCACCATTGCACCATCTCCAGCCTCCTCAATCTGGCCTGCGATCAAGTCTTCTCTTTGGCGTCCTTCCTTGCTCTCAATATTTCTTTTTGGGCATACCTATCATGACTCTTATGCCACCTACTCCGACTCACCCTACTGCAGTTCTCATTCTGTACCAGCTGGGTCCTGTGCTACCCTATTGACCTCCCTACCGTCCTTTGTCCTTTCATATCTCGATTTCTAGTACCTGCCTCCATGGCGTCAATGCATCATCCTCCTCTTCCCGTTCTGTGCTCTATCCGTACTGCCCTGGCTGACTTCATCTGGCCAGCACTCGACAATTTTTTGGCCTACCTATCCTGAATGATCTGCCACCTGTCCATGCTACATCGGCTGATCTTGCTCTCCTTGGGTCCTATGCTACCCCCTCAACCTTCCCCTCTTGTTAGCATACCCTCTGGTTCTGGATATGCCTTATTGTCTTCAGAGTATGCCTCCTTTCGAGGAGCCTCATTGCTTGCATCACTCTGTTGAATTCCACTTAGCTTTCCTCCCTGGCTTCAATCCATCATTGTACCTCATTTATTTCTTAATCATACCTTCCTTGTCCTAGTGCCTTTTCTAGTACCAGCCATCATGGCTTCACTATGCTCTTAGCTTCACTCCTCATCATACATCGTTCAATTTTACTCACTCCTCATCATACCACGTCCAGTTTTGTTCCTCGATCGCTCAACCCGAGTTGTCTCTGGTTCCAGATCTTCCTTCTTGGTCTTGGAGTCTACCTCCTTTCGCAGAGCCTACTTCCTTTACTTCCTTCGTACAAGTTCATTTTCAAGTTCATTCCTGTCTCCTCTTCCAATTCCGTACCGGCCATCCAGGATTCACTCCACTCGTGGCCTGCTATCGATATTCTTTTTGGGCGTACCTACCATAACTCCTGTGCCACTTATCAACTGCAGCTATCCTGCCGCATGTATCAAATTCATAACTCCAGTTATATCGAGTTCATAAATCCAGTCATCATTCACTCAGCATTACCTCAAGGTTTATCGTCTAATCGTTCTCATCGCCTATTTCACTCGCATCGCTCAACTTAGCATTACCTCAAGGTTTATCTATTTACATCATTTACTCAAACATTCCTATCATTCAATTCCATGCTACCTCATCGACTACAACCTCAGGATCCAATCGTTCAGAGTCTAATCGTTTACATCGCATAATCAAGCATGCCTCTTCAACCTCAGTGTCTGCTTCTTCGCATCTCTCAATCAAGCGTATTGTTAAATCAAGCCAGTCTGCATTATCATCTGTCTCCTCATCAGCACATCTGGAATCTCTTCGTAAGCACATCTGGATACCCCTTGCTCCTCTGACACACACATGGATTTACTCCCTCCCATCCTGCTCCTCTGATCTACTATCTCTCATCGACTACTCGAACATACCCTCCTTGGGTCCCTGCTACCTCATGTTCCTTATTTAATTCGTGCTTCTTTGAAGTTTTTTCCTATTCCCCTCTCGTTAATGAACCTTTCGATTTAATGACATAAGTCCTCAAATCAAACGTCGTCAGCCTGGAAGGAAGGCGGCCTAGGCCTTCGATCCCCAGAGGTTTCCTCCTCAAAGGGGTTTTTTCCTCTTCTCCGTGCCAATGGTCATAAGATTAGAGTTAGTGCTTTCTTAGGTTAGTTAGTTGGTTAGGTTCCGCTGTTGGATGGAGGTGGATGGTGACTCCGGCTTTCCCCTCTGTCATTAGGAAGTCAGCCCCTATCATCTTCTCAGAATTCATTCATCCATCATCCTCTCCTCTTTGATGCTTGACACCTTTAGGTATTCTTTTTGGGCTTCTTCCTAACCTACCTTTAGCCGACACAATAATTCCTGGAACCTGTAGGGGGGGAACCCTCCTCTAGGGTTCCTTGCATCGTACCCCTACAGGGTGGTATATCTCTCGGATAGTGAGGCGGAAAGCCACAAAGCAAATCAAGTTACACAAGTATCATCTCATTATCTTATCCAGTTGCGTAAGCACATCGAAGGAGAGGGCTTTAAGCCCGAGGTTCGATGGGCAGAGCAACAACGTCACTCCCCCATCGACCTTAAAAGGTCATAACATCCTGAGCCTCGCCAGGATTCTTTTTCGTTGCCCACCATCCACCACCCCTCCTCCTCCAGCGGCTCGTCTCTCTTATCCGTGGGCTTCTTCCTAACCTACCTTTAGCCGATGCAATCATTTCTGGCACCTGTAGGGAGGGAACCCTCCTCTAGGGTTCCTTGTGTCATACCCCTACAGGGTGGTATATCCCATGAATAGAGAGGCAGAAAGCCAATAAGCAAATCAAGTTGCACAAGCATCATCTCATTATCTTATCCAGTTGCATAAGCACATCGAACATAATTAAAACAGCTCTGAATAGATAAACATTTATAAATGATAGACTGGGATAACAGATAGTACGTTTTATTTTTTATTTATTTGTCTTTGTTTATCGGGTAAGTGCACTGATCCAGAGGACCGTTTTCAGTCACGACCCGGGCCACAGTGTGGCAGTCAATACAGAGAACACAGCAGCACATACAGGTCAATACAATCCATGCAGTAAATTCACACCTCAGGCACGAGGTGGTGTGGAAAAAAGAAAATAAAGCAATAGTGCAGTGGACATAGGGTAGGCAATGGCCAGACACACTCAATGTGAGATAGGGCCATATGTAGCAATAGAAAAATATGTAATACATGAGATTACAAGGTGCAGAAGAACATATGTGGCTATAAAAATATGATAAGAGACCAATTAGCAAGGGCAAACAGTAGAGCTGTGAGGGTTTATATAGTCAGATACTCACATCAGGATCAGGAGGGGTTTAGAGAGATACAGAGATGAGAGGGGACATAGGTGGAGGGCTGGAGACAGTGGGATGGCGACAAAGGCATTAGAGTGCCAAAGTATTGATTATTGGCAGTAGCAGCAGACTGCACAATCCAGGAGCCAGTGTTTCATTGCTTGTTTGAAAGCCAGGTGTGAAGGGGATGATCAGATGGACTGTGGGAGCTTGTTCCTTAGGGAAGGTGCGGAGATGGAGAAAGCTCTACTTCCCATTGCCGTGGAGACACGGGGAGCCTACAGAGGGGGGTGAAGGATGCCCTGAGTGTTCTAGGAGCCACTCTGTCTGTCAGAACGAGTTAGCAGGGGGATAGGTGTCGATACCTTAGCGCATTGTCCATTAGGCATCCCATAGCATTGTCAAAGCAACCTTGTAAATGGAGCCAGCCCAGGGGTTAGTAAAGAGTGCAGTTGTGGGTCCAGTGGAGAGCTTGAAGGACGAAACAAAAAATGGAGTTATAGGTAGTGTTTAGTCTTGACTTCAAGGTGGGGGATATGAGGGAGTAGACGGGCAGCAATAGTCAAGTAGAGGCAGAAGGTTGCCCTGGGTGATGGCAAGGCATGCTTCAGTCGATAGGAAGTATTTAAGTCTATAGGCAGCACCAAGTTTCTGGCGGATCATCCGCACAGTGTTGTTAATATGCTCATTGAAAGAGAGGAAGGGGTCAAGAGTGACACCAAAGTATTAAAAAGATGGGGTGCTTACTAGGAGGGAGGAGTTGGATTTGGCGGCTTTGGCGAGGAACGGTTTTGAACCAAAAAGCATGAACGTGGATTTAATCCCCAAAAGCCCACATAAACAGATACGTTTTCAGTCCACTTTTTTATTTATTTTTTTAATAGGTGTTTATCTCCTTATCTGCTCCCAGCTGCTCCCTTTTAACCACCCCCCCCCAGCCCCGTCAGCCCAATCTCACCAGGACTTACTCAGAGCCCTCCTGGTCACCAGGTACGGAGCCTGTGAGGGGTCAGTTATCATTGGCAGCTGGGGGTGTTTTTCCTCCACTTTTTCACTTTCCCCGTTGCTGGGGTGCACACGCAGGATGTGCATACATGGAGGCATGTGCACGTCCGCGGAAGTCCTGCAGCACCCTCCCTTCCATGGTGCCCACAGTCCCACACTGGCACCAGGCCTCCAGCTGGGGCAGTCGTTCAGCTGGAGTGCCAGTCCTCCCTCCTCAGGAGAGGAGAGCTGTCCTACGGATGTTCAATCCTCTCCTTCCCCTGCCAATCCCCAGTGGCCTGTGCTCATTCCCGAACACGGGTTGCCGGTGTGGTGTGAGGTGTGGTGTCCAGCGCCTCAACCCTCAGCACCACCAGGACAGCTTTCAGTCCACTTTTAAAGGCCCCCACTGAGGAGGCCTCCCTGAAGGCTCTTGGGAAAGTACTGCACAAAGCTGGGCCCATCACCTTGAATGCCTGGTCTCCCAAGGTTTTTAACCTCACTCTGGGTATCACAAGAAGGCCCTCCTTAATGGAATGGAGGGGGCGTGAAGACACATAAGGATGCAGGAGGTTTGCTAGATATCCTGGGCCCAGTCTGTGTAGGGCTTTTTAAGTGAGGAAGCCCACTTTAAAGGAGACACGCCATTTCACTGGCAGCCAGTGCAGATGCCGCAGCACCAAAGAGACATGACACAACCTCAAAAGGCCAGTCAGCAACCTAGCAGCTGCATTCTGCACCAAATGCAGGTGTTGCAACATACCTTCACTGCCCCTGAGGTAAAGGGTGTTGCAGTAATCAAGCCTCGAATTAACGAACATGTGTACCAGTGTCACCAAGTCTCCACAGGGATAAGGGATTTAATCCAGCTGATGTTCCTCAGGTGGTAAAAGCCACTCTGGCCTACTGTTGACACTTGAGTCTCAAATGTCAGCCACTTGTCCAGAATGGCCCCCAGATTTTTCACCTTAGCGGTGGCCAAAAGCCCAGAGGAGATGAGTCAATGCCCCATCTCCCTCTCGGTAGCCATTACTCCACTCCTTCGACCTGGATTAGTCACCAGCACTTCAGTTTTGTCTAGGTTGAGATGTAATAAATTCAATGACATCTAGTCTTGAATCTTGGCCAGGTACCTGTTAAGCCCATCAACTCAACCTGGTGTCCAGAGTGAAAAAGACAAATAGAGCTGCTTATCATCTGCATAACAACGAAACCCAACTCCATATTCTCTCATGATTCTCCTCAGGGGCTGCATGTACACTGCAAACAACATGGGCAAAAGGATCGAGCCCTGGGGCAAGCCACAAGGAATGACCATTGGGGATGAGGAATACTTCCCCATAATGACCCTCTGAGTCCATCAACTGAGATAGGTCTCAAACCAGCAGATGACTTTGCTGGCGGCCCTACATACTCCGTAAGCCAGTCCAATAACAGCACATAGTCCACAGTGTCAAAAGCTGAAGAGAGACTGAGGAGGAGGATGAGAACTGACCACTCCCTTCTATCTCTTGCCCTGAATAGGTCATTATATACCCTGACCAGTGAAGTCTCTATGATGTGCCTTGACCTAAAATCAGACTGGCGAGGTCTCATAGATGTTAAAGGCAGGGAAGTGTGCCTCAAGCTGCTGCACAATCTCCTTCTCAATAACCTTCCCTAAAAAGGGTGGGTTAGAGATTGGTCCGTAATTCGCTAAGTCATCAAGTTGAGGGAGAAGGGGACTACGAGAGGCCATAGGCTAAAGTTAGCAGGGGTGCGGTACAGAGGGGAGGCAAGAGGGCATTATTTCATGGAGAGAGTGGTGGTGCCCTGGAATACACTGCCGGATGATCTGGTAAAATTGGGAACTGTAGCAGGTTTCAAGAACAGTTGGGACAGGCACAGGGGCATGGTACAGGGTGAGGGTATGGTGATCACCAGAGGTGTACAGGGCGGGGATTTGGGAGGGGTGAAATAATGGGGGGGCGGTAAAGCAGCTACTGAGCACTACCAGTGAGCTGCATCGAACAGACAAGATAGACCATTAAGCCTACTCTGCTGGCAACTATGTATGTATGTATTTGGGCCCAAAGAAGGCTTCTTCAGAAGGGGCTTCACCAGTGCATCTTTTAATGTCACTGGGAAAACCCTGTCTGAAAGGGAACACCGGACAATCTCAGCAAACACTGGGCCCAGTTGCTCGACGCAACTCATCACTAGTAATCATGTCACACCTGGATCCAGTTCATAAAATATTGGCCTCAGCTCTGAGATCACCTTACTAACTGCTTCAGTCATCACCAGTCCAAACTAAACCCATGACCATTGAATGCATCTGAAACACATACGCTTTATCCTGTTGTGACGGTCCACTTGGTGAGATCCTGGCCCGAACAGAGGACACGCTGGATCCTAGTGAAACTGGACCCCCGGAAGTGCTCAGAAAGGGACAGGGAGGGGGTCATCATAGACAGCATGGAATACTTGGGATGAGAAAACACAAGCTATATAGGGAAAAATGTCAGTCCTACTTGCTGCTCAATAATTTCATGTACAACTCTGAGGATCCTTTTTTTGTGTGTGTTGTAGCCTAATAGACAAAAGGTGTTGATTGCCAGCCATTCTACCAGTCTCAGGTTCTCCCAGCATGTTGCTTCTGTGTGTGTCAGCATTATCTAAAAGCAGCTGCTGACCAAGTGAAGGTCGCAGACAACTTTGGCAGAAGCCTCGGTCATTCCTATCACTACCTTTCCTAGCAAGTGTGTCAGTGTCACAGTGCTTTCTAAATGGGAGGAGATGCAAAAGCAGCACTGAGCAATGATGTAAAGTAGCTAAAAATGTTTTTTTGTATTCCTGTATCTTGTAGGTGATAATCTGCACAGACGGAAAAGCAAACACAGATCTTGGAAATTTGGAAGACTTTGAGGAAGATGAGATCTACCAATCCTCAATGAGATTCTACAGCTCAGTTGCGGAGTATGCAGTGCAGCATGGGTAAGCAACTATTGTCCTGCTCCTTGACCTGTCAGAGGGCTGGCTGTACACCTGTTATCCTGACTACACAACTATTATCCAGGGACAGAGCAGCTAGGAGGAATGTAGAAACTGGTTGTGGAACCGGCATTAACTATCACGAGGCAGGATCCTACATCTTGTAATATGAAATGTAGAACTCTTACACTAGCAAACTTAGATCTCTGAAGCCTCCGTTCTATCTCTCAGCAGTGCCAGGTGTATCAGGGGTAGGCTGTCTCAGGCAGCCAAACACTTCAGCTTGAGTAATGCTATGAAATGCCAGATCAGTGATGAGCAAAACTAATAATTATGAAGGTTATCTCAGACTCACATGCCGATCTGGTGTGCTCCACTGAGACTTTGTTGGACAATTCTGCTGGCCCAGTGCTGGTGGTGCGCCATGCACCTGGAGCAAGCAGGTATCACAGAACAACCCACACCCTGTAGGGTCTTATCGCTTTTTTCATTCTGCCAATTGCAGTACTGTTGGCATTGTAGTATATCTTATTCTGACTTCCCTTAGTTCAATTAAGAGCATCTTTCCAGGGGTTAAAGGCTTAATTTAATAGGCTTGGAATTCTTAGTTGTACTTCTGGGACTTTTGTAAGTAGCTGTCAGAAACCACTATTGTCTGTGAAGGGCTTAGAAGCCAATATAAAAGCATTCAATGTTCATAGGAAAATATCTGTGGACTTTATTTATTTGAGGACAAGTTAAATTTAGCATTAATACTACTAATAATGGTGCCTATTCACAAATGGGTGGAAAGTATGCGCCAGAGGTGCATGCCCCACCTGCGTAGCTCCGCACCCACGGACAGGTGCAACCATGCTGGTATGTACTATCACCGGCCACCTGTCCGCAGCCCAGCTCCCCCATGCAGGTGCATTGAGGGTGGACGGGGTAGAGTTGCAGATCCAGGTGGGTGGCCAATGGGATGCCCATCCTGGGTCCCAGAGTGGATCCCCTGCATGGGAGGGTGTGGGTCCGAGTGCATGAATAGCAGACACAAGCACCCGGGCAGCATGCGATCGGTGACCTCCTTGCCTAGTGGATCCCTCTGCCTGATACCCACCCCCGTGGCACCAGGCCTTACCTGGTGCAAAGCAGTCCCTCCCCCCACATCAGTGTCACTGCTCCAGTCCCATATGGCAGCTCACTCCCCAACACACAGTACAGACCTGGCCCCAGTTGCGCATGTGAGAACCACCCACCACCCACACATAGTGGTGCCCTGGCCCCGGTCCGGTAATAGATAACACCAACCCCCCAACACATCATTGCCCCGGCCCTGGTCCACATGTCAGTGCCCACCCACCACCACAGCCCTGACCAGGTGGATCTTGCCCATTAATTCCCATGCTAACGACCCCCTGACCCATGTTTTGGCTCCCCTGCCCCCTCATTGGTGGTCAGTGGCCTCCCCCTCCCCACGGCACTGACATCACCATCCCTGCGCCTGCAAGTCGGTGCCACGGAGCTGGATGGTGACTGGCAAATCCTGCCGCACACCACCCTGCACCAGCCATCAAACTGATGCTGGGAGTGTGCTGCTTATTTATAGAGATGCTCTATAATTAAGCAGCGCACCCCGGCATCAGTTGACTGATGAGTAGCTGAGGTGGTGTTGACAGGATGTGCTGCTCCTGTCCAGTGCCGCGGCACTGACTTGCAGGTGCTGGGAAGGGGGGGGTGATGTCAGTGCTACTGAGGGGGCAGGGGAGCCAGAACGGGGGTCGGAGGTGATTGGCATAGGAGGTACTGGGCAGGGTCCACCTGGTTGGGACTTTGGGAGGCACTGACATGTGGACCAGGGCCGGGGCAGTGATGTGTGGGAGGGTGAGTGTTATCTATTACTGGGCTGGGGCACCACTGTGTGTGGGGGGGGGTGGTTCTCACATAACTGACTGGGGCCAGGCCTCGGCTATGTGTTGGGGGTGGGCTGCCAAATGGGACTGGGGCAGGGGATTAGATGTGGGTGGGTTTCCACCCTGCTGCCAGGATCGGGCGGGGGTTGTGTGTGCGTAGGACTCGGCATGTACAGCAGTTATGGCAGGGTCCCCCCTGCCATAACTTGCTCCCTCTTATATCCCCCTCTGCACCGCACTATGCACCTTTGTAAATGGTGCACAGTGTGTGCACACCCCGTCCCTACCCCCAGACTACCCTGGGAATCGGGTGTGCACATGGCCTGCACACATTTTTTGAATGCCACCGGGGATCCGCAGGACCCCTGTTGTGCGTTATTCCCGTGTATGTATGCCTACATGCCCAGTTTCTGCGGCACGTTGGCATCATGCATAGGATCCAATAATATAATGTGCTGTTGAGCTGTCTCCCAAGGTGGTGGCACCTCTTGAGAGTTCCTGATCAGCTTTAAAACTTTGACTTCATTGCATAATTTGGACTCAACAAATTTTAACAAAACTTGCCAATTTTGACCCAGAGCGTTTTACTCCTCTGGCAACTAATATTATCGTTTCATAGTAAAATTGAAGTCATTAGGCAGTTAGCCCTTAGTGACTCGCCACATATCAGTGGTATTATGTTACCCCATCCTTATCCATGCGGTTACCTAATTCTATTTTAAACTGGGTCATTGATTCACTATATACCACTCTGTCCAGCAACGAGTTCCATGGTCCCACAATCCTTTGGCTGAACCATTGTGCTCGTTTGTTAGTTTTGTAGATCTCTCCTCTCAACTGCATTCAAGTGATCTTGTAATCATGCAGCTGTCATTTCTGTATAGCCCTGATGTTACCCATAGGCTTTCATTATTAAAGGCTTTATACACATAACACAGATTACCCCTCAGTTTGCTATAGGGTACAGTTTCAAAAATATGGAGCCTGTCACTTTATGTCATATCATGTAGTCCCTTAATGTTTTTAGTCATCTTCCTTTGGACACCTTCCATAAGTTTCGTACTACCTATATTATATACTGAGATAACCAGAGCACAGTATTCAAACTGTGGCCTAACTAATACCTGTATAATGGCATCAGTACTTCCCTTCTTCTTCTTCTTCTCCTAACTCCCCTCAGTACGCAGTCTATCATCTTGTTCCCTTTCTTAACCATTTCCCTGGCATGATGGTCAAAAGTCAGGTTGTCAGTGATATAGACAACTAAGTCTTTTTCCAACTCTGAAGTTGACAAATATATACTATTCAATTTATACCGTGCCTTAATATTATTGTGGCCTAAGTGCATTACCTTGCACTTATCTGCATTAAAGTCCAAGCCATGATTCACTGCCCAGCTGTTCAACTGATCCCGTTCTTTCTGTGGATCTTGAGCTGCTTCTGCATTATTAATTATAGCCCCAATCTAAGAATCATCAGCATATTTACATATCCAGGCCTTGTCGGAAGTCTGCATGGTTGAAATCAAAATATTGAATAATATAGGGCCCAATAGAGACCCCTGCGGCTTACCCACTTGTCACACTAATCCATTCGGAATTATGACCTCTGACAGTCACCCTTTGATATCTATCCTTCAACCAAGACTGGACCCATGAGATAATGGAAGGATAAAAATCGTAAAGAATTAGCTGATTAATTATCTCATGGTGAGGCACCGAGTCAAATGCCTTCTAATAATATAAGAAAATAACATCCACTGAGAGTCCCCAATCCAACACTCCACTTATTGACTCCAAAAAGTGCAGCAAGTTCATTAAACAGGATCTTCCCTGATTAAAGCCATGTTGTGTGACATCTATATGGTTCATCTCCTCTATGTGTTGCAGGAAAATGTCTTTGATGAATCCTTCCATCATCTTTCCCACAATAGAAGTTAGCCTAATAGGTCAGAAAGTTCTTTACATTACTCTTAACCCCTTTTTTAGGGCTGTGGACGAAACTGACAGCCATTTTGGGATCACTCAGTAGCTGTAAAAACAGCCGATCATGGAACGTTCCATTGGACATTTGGACGTATCCTTCCAAACGTCCAACAGAGATTGAAACCCTCCGCCACGATCGGCCGCTACAAAATAAAAGCCGTACTAGTGTGGCTGTTACTTCTGCATTCCAGGGCATGAACTGTGCATGCGCAACTTGAGCGCATGTGCAGTTCTGTTGGTGCCATCATGTTGTGAATGGCAAAATGCCATTCATTGCAACTGCGCATGCACGAGTACTGCGCATGTGCAGTTGCATTGCCACCACCAGCACCGGCAACAAAGAAAAAATGACAACCTCAGGGTCCCCAATCCCTGTGTCGGCATTATGTAGCTCCCCCCCCACTCATGTGGCACACTGGGAGCCCACCCCAGTGTGCCCAAATGTATTTTTTCCCCTGCTGACATCGGGATTCCCAATCCCTGTGTCGGCATTATGTAGCCCCCTCAACTCATGTGGCACACTGGGAGCCCATCCCAGTGAGCCCAAATGTATTTTTCCCCCCTGCCAACATTGGGGTGCCCAATCCCCATGTCTGCATCATGTATCCAACCATCACCCACTCATGTGGCACACTGGGAGCCCACCCCAGTGTGCCAAAATATCTGTTTTTTTTTATTTTCCTGTAAATAAAGAAAACAGTCCCCTGATGTTTTTTTTTTTATCTGTAAAAAGGAAAACGGCCCCTCATCATCACCCCAGTCCCCAGTCCCCACCCCATCCTCCCACTGAGCACCCACCTCCTCGCACTCACCCTTACCCCATACTTACCTCTGGAGGTCAGCACTGTCATCTTCTCTGGACCGGGACATGTCTGCACTTTTCAAAGCCGAACCGCAAACTGAAGAATCAACGGTAAGCATGCTATAATGCCATTCAATGGGGTTTTCAACTTATGTTGATAAATAAGCCATGTTTTGGAATTTTGGCCCCAAATTTTCAACATGGGGTTCTTGGGACCCCACCTCATGAAAACTTTCACTGTCATTTCATTACTCTGTCCTGAAAGGTGATTTTGTGGTTGCTGCATGGAATCACCTTTCAGGACCGAGTCATGAAATGACAGTGGCACTGTTCATGAGGTGGGGTCCCAAAAAGCCCATGTTGCAAATTTGGTGAAAAAATTCTAAAAAATTACTGCATTACGAGTGTGCGTTGCGCAGTTTTATGCATGCTCCTAACTTTGCCATTTTTAATATTTTCCCTCCACATTTTCAACATTGCCATATTTTCACACTTCCTTTATAACAGCACAGCTGTCATTTATTACATCCTGCCTGAAACATGTTTTCGCACCTGTGGCACAGAATGGCACAGTCGCTCTGCAAAATCACTTTTTGGGACAAATGAACAAAATGACACTGGCACTCTTCATGAGGAGGGGTCCCAAAAAGGCCATGTTGAAAATGTGGTTCAACACCTCCAAAAAATGGCCAAGTTATACCCAGAAGTTTAATAATTTCTACACACGTGTAACTTTGCTCACTTGGCAGCTCGTCGCAACCCTATCGCCTCTTGACAGAACTTGTTGTGAATTGGCATCACATTCACCTTTCACCACTTTGCAGTTGTATTACATTCCGATAGAGACTTATTAAACAACATACATAAAGATCCAGCTAGTTCTTTGGCAAGTTCTCTTAGGAGCCTCGGATGTAACCCATCCGAACCTGGTGATTTAGTAATATTTAAATGTTTTAATTTCTGATAAACTTCATTAGCTGTAATTTTCCTGATGTGCCCTGCCTGCTCATGCTTATTATTTAATATATTATCGATGTTATCTTTTGGCTTAAGGTTGCTTATGAAAAACGTATTAAAAACATCCACCATCTGTGATTCATTAGTTATAATTGTGTCTCCTTCTTTGATTCGTCCATTTGTATTCTGTTGTCCATTAAGGCTCCCTATTATGGGAAGAAATTCCCGAGTGCAAGGGGGTGGTGGCCAGAAAATGACAATGCTGGACTTGGAGGGAGCAGGCAGTGCAGGGCTGAGCAAAATGGCAGGCCAAGATAGCGGACCACCCTGGAGACTGTATTAGCTACAGTCCTGGTGATGGATTCCAAAATTAAGGCCATCTAGTACCGTCTTGAGTCTTAAGATACAAAAATCCAGGTAGCAGTGGATGAAGTGACAAAAGCAGATGAAAGATTCACACAACCGCTGACTTCCACAACTAAACTTATAAAGGAAAGCACACTCCTGTGTTACTTGAAGCATTAGCGAACACTCCTCAGGCAGCTAATATTCAGACAGTGCATCTGACAGAGGGTGCAGAACGTAAAGATCCAGTGTTTTTCTATTAGAATTCGCCGCCTGACTTATTGTAACTACTGGAAGACATCAAGGGGGGAGTAATAAGGAACACTAAGAAAAATATATAGAATAATGGCTGGGTGGAGGGTTATAACAAAAATTTTACACGCCCCAAGGTGTGGGATGCCACATAAACTCTGAGAGCAAAGCTCAAGGGGTTTATAAACACATCCCACACTGAGGGTGTGTGTAAAATTTGAGTTTTACCCACCTACCCAGCCTTCATTTTATATAATTGCTGGGAACTGTTTTTTCGTCACTGCAATTATATATAAAAAATAAAGATATTCCTATGGAGCCATAAACTGGTTGGGTTTCAGTAAGATCTATGGCTCGCGATAAAAATCTTTACTTTTTTTTTTAAGGCAGCCGAGTTTAAACAGAGTAGCATTTTTTTAGCCCCCATTACATTTTTTTTTAATTAACTTACCGCTGACTCTGAGTGCGGCGAACTGTGTAGCAGTGAGGAATGGCACCCGGCACTGAGGAATGGAAGAGCGGTGACTGTCATGCTCAGAACAAGGGAAACCTGGTGCATGTTCACCGTTATAACCAGCTGGTTATGATGGCAAAATACAACCCTGTTTCCCTTAGGGAAAAACAATCACCAGTAATTATGTATAGAATAAAGTGCAGGAGAATAACAACATGAGCACTGTGCAGAGGCAAAGCTAAGTTCAGGGTGGGAGCAAAGGCTGCGGATTGGGGAGGGTGAAAAGGGGACCAGACAAGTGTAGGCATGGAGTAAAGGGGATGAGAGGTAGGAGGGTGGTCGCAGTAGTAGTAAAATCTTTATTTTTATTCAGGAATATCCAAAAAGGGGCGTTCTGCGATCAGTCAGCAGTAGGTTCAGCTAGCACTGTAAGTTGTGGAAATAAATCAGCAATTCAGTTGAAAAGTGTTTTTGGTTTGGTTTCTTAAGGAGCGCTGCATTTTTCTGAATTTTGTTTTATACAGGAAGTTGGAAACTTGCACCATTAGGACCAAAGTTCCAGTTTTCAAGGTGATCCTGTTTAAACTTTGAATATAGGGTGGCGGGCAGCAGCCCAGGGACTTGTATTAGGAGCAACTGCAGGAGTGAGTAGTGAAACCATGGAGGAGAGAGATGAGTAAGTGGTGGGAACAGGCAGAATGGATGGTAAGGGGGCTGAAACCCCATAGTTTGAGGAAACAGAAGGGGAAGACAGCTTGACCAGCAATGGATTTCTTTGAGAGGAGTGTGAGAGAGCAGTAGCCAGAGTTGCAAAGGGGGTAAGAAGTAGATGGGGGGTAGAGGAGGGAAGCAACTTAGGAGGGGAGGTAGCCAAGATGGTATTTAGAGATGAAGGCAGCACAATGGGCAAGGCATTTGGCCACAAGGGAGAGGGAGGAAAGGGAGGAGTAGGAGAGGAGCAGGGAAATCCTAGCCCCCTCCAAAAAAACAGGGTACTAAGTGAGGTAAACACCAAGATAGAGATGTCAATAGGGAGAAGGGCAGGGGTAAATGGAGAAAATGGCAAACGCAATAAGGACAGGGATGGGGCAAAAAGGGGTAAGGCCATCAAGAAATCGAGGGTAATGAGTACCAAAGCCCGTAGTCTGGGCAACAAGCTCCCTGAACTGGTGGCCTTGATGGAAGAGGGATGCCTGGCTATCGTAGCAGTCACAGAAACATGGTACACAGAGAACCATGACTGTGATCTTAATATACCAAGGTACCTGACCTACAGGAGAGACAGGGAGGGGAGAAGAGGGGGTGGAGTAGCTCTCTATGTAAGGGCAGGGATAAAAGCAACTGAACAAAAGAGTGAGCAGGGAGGAGAGAAGGCACTGTGGGTCTCCTTAGAGACTGGAAATGGCACCACAATCCGCACAGGGGTTGTATACAGACCCCCATGTCAGGGGGAGGGAATATACAAGGATGTGGTAAAAGGCATCCTTAGGATGGCAGAGAAAGGGAAGATACTATTGATGGGGGACATTAATATGCCAGATGTCAACTGGAGCACCTTTGCTGCAGTCACATCCAAGAGCAGGGCCATTCTCGATGCCATTCAGGTGGCATGCCTCAGACAGCTAGTTTTGGAACCCACTTGTGAGGCAGCAATCATAGACCTCTTACTTTCAAATGGGGACAGTGAGAGGATCTCAGATCTAGAAGTGGGTAGCCATCTGGGAACAAGTGACCACCAAATAGTGTGGTTCATGATAAACTTAGCTACAGAGTCAAGCCACACAAAAGTGAGGGTTCTTGACTTCAGGAGGGCTGACTTTGGCAAGATGGGAGAGTGGCTTAGAAAAGCACTAGTAAACAGGCTAGAAGGAAGGGTGGAGCAACAATGGGGAAACATCAAAACTGCCATTACAGAGGCAACAAGCCTTTGTGTGAAGCAAATAAACAAATCAAAATGAAAGAAAAAGCCACTATGGTTCTCGAAAGAGGTGGCGGTAAAGGTTAGGGAGAAAAAAGATAGCATTTAGGAAGTATAAGGAAACACAGAAGGAGCAGGACAGAGAACTGTACCAGTTAAGGCAGAAGGAATCAGGGAGGGTAGTGAGAATAGCAAAAGCTCAAACTGAGGAAAAGATAGCCAACTCAGTTAAGAAGGGGGATAAAACCTTTTATAGGTATATCAGAGAGCGTAGAAAGACAAAGGGGGGGATAGTGAGGCTGAATAGACTGGACAGTGGGTGGGCAGAGAGGGACAGTGAAAAAGCTGGGATACTGGATGAATACTTCTGCTCAGTATTCACAAAAGAGGAGGAGGGGAGGTGCCTAATCCAATTAACAGAAGCACTCTGGATAGGGGTATCGATCCCAGTCCTTTCACAGAAGAAAGGGTTCTGAAAGAACTCCTAAAACTGAAGATGGACAAAGCAATAGCGCCTGATGGAATTCTCCCCAGAATTCTAAAAGAATTAAGAAGAGAACTAGTGACACCACTGACTACTCTTTTTAACAAATCATGAGAGGATGGTGTGTACCTGAGGACTGGAGGAAGGTGAATGTGATTCCCCTTCTCAAAAGTGGGAGCAAGCCAGAGGCAGGAAACTACAGACCTGTCAGTTTGACCTCTGTGGTAGGGAAAGGGATGGAATCACTTCTGAAGGAAAAAATTGTTGAGTACCTAGAGGCCAGTGGGGCACAGGACCCAAGACAACATGGGTTCACAGTGGGAAGGTCATGTCAGATGTATCTAATTGATTTCTTTGACTGGATGACCAAAGTAGTAGACCAGGGAGGGGCTGTGGACATGGCCTACCTAGACTTTAGCAAGGCATTTGACACAGTCCCACACAAAACATTAATGATCAAATTAACGAGCCTGGGAATGGGCCCCAGGGTGGTAGCCTGGTTAAAACATTGGCTGGACAACAGGACACAGAAGGTAATTGTAAATGGAGTCCACGCTGAAGAAAGAGAGGTTACTAGTCCTTTTTAATGTCATTATAAGTGACATTGCAGAGGAACTGGAAGGAAAAGTATGCCGCTTTGCAGATGACACAAAGATCTGCAATAGGGCTGATACACAGGGAGGCATGGAAGGGATAAGAAGGGACTTGGTGAGGTTGGAGGAATGGTCAAAAGTATGGCAGCTTGGATTCAATACAAAGAAGTGCAAAATAATGCACCTGGGAAACAAAAACCCAGGGGAAGATTACACAATGGGTGGGGGAGGTAGTAACAACAACAAAAATGGAAAGGGACCTGGGGTAATCATATCAGATAACCTTAAGGGTAGCAAGCAATGTGAGATTGCCATAGGGAGGGGCTGGGTGGGGTACTGGGATGTATAGGAGAGATATCACCAGCAGAAAAGAGGAAGTTGTTATCCCTCTGTACAGACAGTTGGTGAGACCTCATCTGGAGTACTGCGTCCAGTTCTGGAGACACCATCTCCACAAGGACATAGACAGGTTGGAGGCAGTTCAGAGGAGGGCAACTAAAATGGTGCAGGGTCTGCAAGAGAAGCCATATGAGGAGAGACTAAAGGAGCTTAATATGTATACCCTTGAGGAAAGGAGGAAGAGGGGGACATGATAGAAACTTTTAAGTACCTCACTGGAATCAGCAAAGTCCAAGAGAGTAGCATCTTTCAGAAAAAGAGATGTGCAAGAACAAGGGGACACAATTTGAAGATAGAGGGGGGAACGGCTCAGGGGCAATGTGTGGAAGTATTATTTTCACAGAGAGGGTGGTGGACGCATGGAACAGCCTTCCTGTGAAGGTTGTGGGGTCTAAAACTGTGTGGGAATTCAAAAATGCATAGGACAAACATAAGGCAATTTTTGTGGTGGGGGTAAGAAGAAATAGGCCGTTGGTTAAATAGGATCTGCTGCTTATCCTGTAGGTAGGGAAATGGGCAGACTAGGTGGGCCAAGTGGTCCTTATCTACCATCAAAGTCTATGTTTCTATGAGTACAGGGAGCAGTGATGGGTGCGAGGATGGGGGGATAGTCCACAACAGAGTGGCAAAAGGAGTGAAAGAGAGTATCTAGTCTGGTCAAGGTGAACTTGAGAGAAGAAATGTATACTAGGTATTGCTGTAAAGTGCATCAAGTTTGGGGCAAAGCTTCTTGTGGATGGCATCCAGATGTGGTGAGAAATCAAGGCACTGATCCAAGCAGACCCTGAGGTACTTGGACGAGGGGATATCTTCAATTGCTGCACCTTCAAGGATATGGAAGGGGGGGTACATCACCCCTGGCCTCTTCTTCACCACCAGAAAATAGCAAAAACACTTTCAGAGTGCAAGCCCAACTAAGCAGCCTTGGTGTCATTCACTTGCTCCTGTTGCCAGTGTGACATTTGATTTCCACCAGAGGGAAACAGTATACACTTCATTTACGGATCTTTAGGATACTGGTGAGTGACTGAAGATCACAACACTGGGCACTTCCCCCTGGAACCCTTCCCTGCAAACCTGTATAAATGGATTTCAAACCCACTGGTGGCATACCCACTGTAGATTATTATGAACCTTTGAAAGATGACACAGACACCGGGCGAAGTGGGACCCTTAATACTGATCTGCCATCACATTCATTTCACGACGCCTAGACTAGATGTGGGATTCAAAAAATGGGCAGGGAGGGCCCTGATGAACTTTTCACAGTGGGTCTTGGCAGGCAAGATACTAGATTTTGAGATGTTGAGCCAGAAATATAACCTAGGTCCACAAGAAACGTTCTGATACAGACAACTAAGCCACTTTTTTATCAGTAGTGGCAAAACTGCCAGTGTCTAGGAAAACGTCCATATTGGAAGACTTCTTTTTACTGGGTGGTGGTCCTGAAGGATAAATTCAGGTATAACTAATAAATATACTTAACAATAGGACATACCTCTCAACTGTTCCAGAGGTTTCTGGGACTTGCCAAATTTAGACTCCCTGTGCCAAAGTCCTGACTTGCTTGCTTCTATAACGGATTTTTAAAATGCCAGCGTAAGTCTAGTAGACCTGTTTAACCCTTAAGCTACCAACAGAATTAGCAACTATAGGAATTCTGGACTGATATATCAGTTAACAACACAGCAAGAGTTAAACTGGCCCAAGCAGATAAAAGCAGTGTGGAGGAGACAGCGCCCCCCAACATTCCACAAGTTTATCCATTTCTCTAATAAGACTGAGAGAGAAAGAGAGAGACACACACACACACACACACACACACACACACATTGCATTCCAATACAGTATATTTCTGTTCCGTTAAGTCTGGAAATTAATAACACTGGATCCTTAAAAGCCTGGAAATTAACTTAACACTGGATCCTAAAGAAAATGATTTCTCTAGCAGTGCCCATATTCTACTTTAGTTTCAAGTAGGTAAATGAACAGAAATGACAACAGAAAGAAGATGCAAAACATTTGCCTGTGTTTTTTTTATTGTGCCATTTGGTAGCATGCAACTGAATTTGACATTTTAAAAAGCATACACTAAAGGGATTTTACATATGTTGTAGTGTACTACATCATGGGATGTACATGTCATGTGATGGCGCAACACCACGCTGAATAAAGTATGGTGTCCCTGATTTTGGTAATGTGTCCCTGATTTTGGTCTGAGCAGGTTGAGAGGTATGCAATAGGGAAATGGGATGACCACCCATTGGAACAGATCAGGCAGCGTTGTGAACAAGAAAGTAGGATATTAATTCCAAAGACAAAGGGGCACTGGAGGATTCAGGGAGGGTGGAAGGTTATTTTAGCCCCAGCGACTACAGAATTTGCATGGAAGGTATTGGTGAGGTTTTTCCATACTCCAGTAGTCACCAGGCACTTCAGTAATTCAAACACTGATGATTGCTGGAGAAACTGTGGGGGTGGGGCTCCCACACCCATATATTTTGGGACTGACCATCAATCTGCAGATATTTGGAGCAGATTCACAGAGTAATTAAACAGGTAGTAGGGGTAGAATACCTATTTATGTTCCTCAATATGGTTTTGGGCACTCTGACAGCAGGGAGATTACCACCAAAATGTAAGAAACCTTTATTTCACTGACCTACGCAGCCAGTATAATGTTATGCTTGTGCAACTGTGTTAGTTTGGTTTTGGCTGTTCACACTCTCTATTCCAGAGGAATTACCACCCTGTAGGGGTACGAAGGCAAGGAACTCTCGGAGAGGGTTGCACCCCTAGAGGTGCAATGGGACAGTTCCCATGGCTAAAGGTACCTTAGGAATCCCCCTAAGGAAAGAGTGCTGCCGCTGGAGGAGGAGGGGAGGATGGTGAGGCAAAGAAAAAATGCTTCATAGTGAGGCTGAGAGGAACTGCTTATATAGCTCAGGAAGTGGGAATGGCTGGCTGCTTGGCCACTGAACTCCAGGCAAAGCCTTTCCAATTCACTGACCTACGTAGCCAGTATAGTGTTATGCTTGTGCAACAATGTTAGTTTGGTTTTGGCTGTTCGCACTCTGTATTCCAGAGAAATTACCACCCTGTAGGGGTACGAAGCCAAAGAACTCTCTAAGAGGGTTCCAGCCCTAGAGGAGCAACGGGACGTTCCCGTGGCTAAAGGTACCTTAGGAATCCCCAAAGGAAATGTAGTATCATCCTCAAAAACGAGGCAACATGAAGCATATGAGCAGGCAGAAACTGTGGCATAAGAACAGTAACTAACGTAGTAGTAGAGAAGCATAGGCAGTTTGATAATGCAATGAGATGTTCGGTGGGATAATGTAATGACTGCCCAGGTTTACGTAGCATGATAGTAATGGTTAGCGTTGAGAGGAGGGGATCCCCTAAGGAGAGAGGGAACAGCAGGACATCCTCCACCTCCATCCAACAACGGAACCTACCTAAAGAAACTAGGGGGAAACACTAAGCTAACTAAGTGTTATGACCTGAGGCAACAGAGGACAGAAAAAAAACCCTATGAGTAGGAAATCTCTGGGGATCTAAGGCCTAGGTCGCCTTCCCTCCAGGCTTGGGATAGTTAATTTAGTGACGGGTCTGCAGCTGCAATTTGGAAAATCCAATTAAAGGGAAGTGGAAAAAATTCCAATTTGGAGTAAGGCTCTCACTCAAACCCTGTAGGGGGAACGCAGTGGAAGGTTGTGAGAAAACTCTGCAACAATACATGCATCCAAGGCGCAGGAGGAGAGCAACAACTGCTGAGGCATTCACCTGGCCTACCCACCCTAAATGAAACCAGGTGAATCAGAGGCAGCCGTAGGGAGAATGCGGTCAAGGTACCTCGCTAGGGAAACCACTAAAGTCATTGGCCAACCGTTATAGTAGAACACTAGAGCCAAAGGAGGTAACTTTTTCCGCTCTTTACCACTAGTCTTAAATTGTACACCAGGAGCTGCTGTCATGTAGCAGGCAGCTAAAGCCAAGCCCAGGGTGAGAACATTCCCAGCTATGGGCCAGGTGAAAAGGATCCCGCCCCAAGCCGGACATGCTCAATATGCAGACTAAATGCAGAGTGAGACCATCGGCTGCAGGAACCCGGCACCAAAATAGAATGGCAGCATACCCCAGAAATTGATTGAGAGCTGTAAAGCTGGTGAGCTGAAAGAGCACTGCATGCCAAAATCGTAATGAGCATTGAGTGCTGAGACCTTGCAAGGTCGAATGCAGATTGAGTGCAGCAGAATCCCAGGCTGAAGCCGAGCGGATGGCAGTAGGCATGAAGCAATGGTTTGCGTAAGCAAGGAGCAACAGTTGCGTATGCAAGTGTGGACCTGATAGGTCAGTAAGCAGTAGTAGTAATAGGTGGACCTGCATAACAACTGTATAGCAAGTAAACAGCACTGAATTAGGGGCAAGCTACCTGACGTGAATAGCCAAATCAAGGTGACAAACTCTGAGGATTTTCGGCGGCGAAGAAAGGATTTAGAACAGAATTAATTAACCATATAGGCCACAACCCCCCCAAACACCTCCCAGTCCCCGCCGTAGGACAAACAAGGAAGCGATGAAAGGCCAAGAACCACATGCAGATATAAAAGCTAATTTAATAGCCTCAGCAAGAGCTTCAGCTAACCTCAGAGTACAAGGTACAATAGGAATGGGAGTAAACAAAGCAGCAGCAGGAAGCAAGTAGGCCTGTACAGCAGTAGTAAACAAATGAGTACACTGAGTTGTAACTGCAAATAAAGGAGGCATAATGCTGTTAAGCATTGTCAAAGGGCAGTGCAATGAGATTGCAGCAATGAGGTAAGTAGAACGAGCATGAGTAATCTATATAGCTAGGTTCAAGTAAATCTCAGTCAGGTGAAAGTAATAGAATATGCCACATGGACCAGCCATAGTTGAGCTGAAACACACAGGTCAGGTTTGCAGTTGCAATGCAAGTAATCTGAGAGTTATGAGTAACTGAAAGCTAGCAGTATGAGCTCTGAATAGCAGTATGCTAGGAGCCTAGAAAAGCCTCCCTAAAAAGACACAATCAAAACACAGCAAAATAGAAAACAGGGAAGGGCCAAAAACAAGAAACACAAAACAAAGGGAAGCACACAGCTGGAGGAAAGATACAAACCAAAGGCAGGAAAACAAACACTGAAGTCCAGCAGAAACGCACAGAAACAGCAGGCGGGGGGGGGGGTAGACCCAGCCAGCTCAGAGGACAAACCAACATAACCTCCTGCTGCAAAGAAAAAATGCTTCACAGTGAGGCTGAGAGGAACTGCTTTGTATGGCTCAGGAAGTGGGAGTGGCTGGCTGCTTGGCCACTGAACTCCAGGCAAAGCCTTTCCAAATATAATGTTAACAGCTGCTCATTACTGTAACATGGTTACCTGAAGTATCTCCACAGCATAATGTATGGAAAAATAAAATGTAATATATTAGGAGGATGGAGCAGATCACCGCCACTAGTTCTTCCTGGACCTGTGGCACACTTACGGGACACGGGAACTGTTGGCTTCAATTTAGATTGTCAGCAGGTTTCCCTTATTTCTTCATGTTGTTTTTCCCTGGATGA
Organism: Neoceratodus forsteri; assembly: GCA_016271365.2. NCBI lineage: Eukaryota > Metazoa > Chordata > Ceratodontiformes > Ceratodontidae > Neoceratodus > Neoceratodus forsteri. The sequence continues at coordinate 36,258,761 of CM028133.1, read as the reverse complement.
GACTTTTCTACCTTAAGCTGACCTCATCTTAGGTTAGCAGTGGACCTGTTACTCAAGATTCATCAAGACAGCTGCGAAGGGACATTCCCTCTTATCTCTGTTTCATGGCAATGAACAGCTTTACCAATGAAATAACTGTAGCATTTGCATTTTCACAGAAGCACTGTTAGATTCCAGTTTTATGGTTTGTTTCCTTTTATGAAATGGTGTTGATTGGACTCTGACATGCTTCAATAAAGCTGAAAAAAAAAAGATGACACAAATTTCAGACCCAAGCTACAAAGGAATTGGTGGGATTGGATGCCTGATTTGACAGCTGGACTCCAAGAAGTACAACTGCACTTACAGAATGCATCTCATTTCTCAGTGCCTGAACAGCCTCATATCCCTGGTTTAATGTTTTTAATAACAGGTTATGTTTCAAGTTTTAAAATGGGATCTGTCATGTGATGGGGCAAGGCTAGGTATTTTTAATTTCGGGACATTCTTTCTGTGCTCTGGGGTAGTCATTTACCAGTATCGTGAAATACGATGGTGAGACCCTCACTAACTATGGCACTATTGCTTTTGTGCTTTTTTCCCAGCTCACAAATACTCTACCTCTTATGAGAGTAAGAGTCACTGCTGTGTAATGCCCCCCCAAAGATTGTGGCTTACCTGTCGAGGGCTTGGAGGCAAAGGGTGGATTTACTTGCAATGACTGCATCCTCCAGCTGGAACTGGTTCTGGAGGCCAGGAGAAGATGAGTGTTGTTTGTCCTTTTGTCCTTTTGCTGTACGCTGCCGACAAAAGGGGTGCCCCTACACCCAAAAATGAACCAGATGGATCCTTGACATTATCTTGGTAAACCAGACTAATCTCGGATGAATTAAGAGTTGTCAAAAGTTACAGTGCCAGCCAGCAGTAATAAAATCTGTGTGAAACAACAGCCAGACATAGAATTGAGCATAAATAGATGGACGTCGCCATCTTGTGGCCCTTGACCCCTGTGATCGACCAATCGAAATGCAAGGGGACCTGGTAAAGACACAGGCACTTGTGAAGAACCTCAAAAGAGTGCTTGCCTCTGTTTTGTAGCCACTGAGGAATCAGAGTGTGAGTGGCAAGCTGGACAGCCAGTGAGCAACAGCAAGAGGGGATGACTAAGCCGAACCCTTACAGTCTAGGAGGAGTTAAGGGCAGTCCTTCCTGAGCAGTTGGGGAGAGGAGAAGTGCAGAGGAGGAGGGATGAGGGTATAGCCAGGCCTCAGAGCCTGAGTTCCTGGTGTGAGCTAAATCCAGTTGCTGGAGGCTCCATCCGACATGAGAAGAAGTGAAGTGAGTCCTGCGTAGCTATGAGAGACCAAATCTTCTAAGGCCACCTGCACATTGCTATAATCAGAGGTGAGAACCAACCATTCCACTCTCTTTGGTGTGGCAAGGGAGGAGGTGCTCAGGGGCTTGTTTCAAGGGTACTTGTGCCCTTGATCGGGGGAGTACCCGCTGGGATGAGGTAGGGTAGCTCTTCGGGCTCAACTTTTCGGAACTTGCCATACTGCCATTTGCTGACCAAGAGAAAAGGTAGCTGCGACGCAGAGATTAGGCCTAGCCTGGGCCAACAACCACCATCTTCCTGCTGCTGTGACATCATCCATCCAGAAGAGGCTGGGACTGCTTTCCTTTGGTACAGGATTCTTGTATGTGAGGATGTTGGGAGACCTATTTTGCACCATCTCTTTGGAGAGGCCAGGACATCAGAGAGTGCATAGCTTGGGGTAATGCCCTAGAAACTAGTGAAAGTGGTAATTATGCTGCTATCACAAAAATCATTGCTAAAACCATTTTGTATAACCCCTATTCTCTTTACAGGACCAGTGTCATTGACTAATAAAGTCATGTTAAGTTTCTTTTTTTTCCCCAAAATATTTTTATTAAGTTTTACTTCAGCAAGAGCAAGTGCAGTATAAACTGGATTGCACTACATGCGTGGGAGTTAAAAACCTAACAATATTTCTAAAAGCACTGCGTGCATGAATGACAAAATTAAATAAAAATACAAACAACTATAGAGTTAATTCCGATAGGGAATTAGTGAAAACCTCTAGGAACTGTATTATAGATCAAGGGAGCACCCCTAATCAACTGAGCATGCCTTTCCACTGCACATGATAAATTCTTATTCTAGGAAGAGTGTCTCACACAAAACTGCCCTGGAAATGAGCATGTTTTGGTAAGGTTTTTTTAAAACTTAGATTCTTAGGGACCGATTCCAGAAGAGATACGCCCGATGCAAAGTGCTTGCCTCACTCAGCAATGACGCGAGTTGCACCGTGCATCATTAATTGCGTCATTCCCCATTCCAGTACATGGTCTGCACCGGTGAGGGAATCAACTGCGCCAAAGTGGTACTGCACCCCATCTTATGACCTGCGTATGGGTACGCCAGGTCACAAGGGGACTTGTACCATGGTGGGGCTGCAACAGCTGACAATGTCCTATTCCAAAAGCCCCGCTGTTGCGGCAGGAGGGAGGTCACATTAGACCACCCAGGAGGTGGTCTAAACCACTTGTGGCAATGCCCTTCAAGGTGGGGAGCCAGTGGTGGGGCCCCATATGTATGTCTGGGGTCAGTAAGGGCAGGGGTATATCCCAGAGGTGTTGGGGTGCTAGGTTTTATGCCGGGGGGTGATCAAGCACCCGGCAGAGGTGGCAGTCTTTTGCCATGGAAGACACCAATAGGTGGCTAGTGCTGCCAAGGACACCCCTGATGAGTGCCTGATCATCCCCCGGCATACACACAGGGCTCACCAACACCCCATGGTCAACCCCTGTGCATGTATGCCCCAGGGGCACTCCAGGCATTGCAGTCCCTCTTGCGCCCAGTGGGCAGGTGTGGGCAGATCTGTCCATCAGGACCCACAGGTGCGCCTAGCATTTGGCACTTGCCTGCAGTTCCGCCATGTCCCGGGTGCAGAGGCACAGGGACCCGCGATGTACCAGAATCAGGTGCAAAGTCCCTGGCACACAGAGTGTGTAATGGAGCTCTAGATTGGTGCAACTTTGCGGCGATCTAAGGGCTCTTTCTGAATTGGGTCCCTAGGGTACCAGAACAGCTCACCTTTGGTTTGCGGTTCTCATACCCTAAGAATGTGTGTGAGACCACTCTTACAACTGTGCGTTCTCAGCAGCAGTATTAGTGTACATTATACTTCACAGGCTGTCATTAAATTACTTCATGACTTCAGCAGTGCTTAGCACAGAGAATTTTTTAATTTAGTAGATATTTACCCCACTCCCCATGTTGTTGGTCACTCTGGGGATGAGACTTCTCAGGGAGCATTATTCTGAGGTCTGGAATTTGAGAACTCTTTAAAGGCTAGCCATGGTTTATCATAAGTGGCAAGGTTACCTCTCGCTTTGTAAACTAGTTTCTCTAAAATGGCACATTGACCCAGCTGTTTCAGCCAGAACTGGCCGTTTGGGGGATCTTCACTTTTCCATGCTGTGAGTATGCCCAGCTTGACACAGACAAGATCTGTATGAATATCTTGGCATCTTCTGAAATATTTTGAATTTTTTCCAGGTCTCCTACCAACACCATTTGGGGTTCGAAGATGACAGGTGCAGACACCACCAGAGTTAATATTACCTCAGTATTTTCCCAGCTGAGGACAGGTGAACATCATGTGGGCTAAATTTCCTATCAAATGTTTACATCTAGGACACTGCCAACATATTGGGGTGAAAATTTAGATAACCCCTCTGGAATATAGTATGCTTGCTGCATGGAGAGGAACTGGATCAGTTTAAATTTTCACTGGATTGGGATTCTCTATCCATCATTTAATCTCTTGTCCCAGTCCTGTGAAATTTCTGATGCCAGAGTAGACTGCCACCTTCCTCTAGTGTTAGCCCCTTTACCTGCAGTTCCTGTCAGCAGGTGCTTATAAAGCCTAGATACCAGCCCTGTTGTGTCCTGAGCATTATGTAATATCTCAGCTATACCTGTGGGTTCTAGAAGTCGGTATCTTGTGCCTAATATCGATGTAATGTAGTGTACGACCTGTGCATATTTTAAAGCATGACGTGCTGGCAGTCCGCATATTATCTGCCAGGTCTCAAAATGACTAGCTGTCCATGGTCATAAAGGTATCCCACAAGAGAGACCCTGTTTCGTTCCCAGTTTTTGAAGTCTGGGTCACCCAAAAATTCTGGCTAAAGTATGTTGCCCCATAAGGGGATAAGAGTTCTGTATTGGGACCTTATTCCCATCAGCCTATGGACTTTGTGTGCCATATTCTGAGTAGATGTGCAAGAACGAGGTTCCCCTCGACTGCCTTATAGTTTGTCTCTGAGATGGAGTACAATAGATCAGTGAGTTTTGTTTCCCAGTAACTGCCTTTTCTAAGACAGTGCCTTTGTTTCTACACTCTATAGCACATCAGTCCCTCAAACCTTCTAGTTGTTCCGCCCAGTAATGTTTCTCAAAGTGGGAAACTCCCAGGCCCCCTTCCCTGGTGGCAAAGTAAGTTGGTCATAACTTACCCTAGGGTTTTATAAGCCCGCAGCCATTCAGTACAGCACAACTTGAGTTGCTTAAATAACCTATCAGGGACATGAACTGCCAGCACCTAAAGAGAGCTAGAAAACTAGCCAGTACAATCATTTTTAAAACAGTTGCTTTGCCCACCAGTGATAGGGATATATTTTTCTGTTTGTTAAATAACTCTTTGCTATTACCCAACGGGGTGGATAGTTTACCTCATACAGACCCTGTATTCGCCTGGCACCGCTAAACCCAGACGTTTAAATCCAATTTCCACCCATGAAAATGGAAGGGGGGGGGGGTAGTTTCTAGGGCAGACTAGATGGATCACATGGTCCCCATCTGCCGAAGTGTTCCTTGTGTTCTTATGTTCTAAGAGTGGTTTGCAATTCTGCTAGCTAGTAGGTTGCCCCATAGCTGCACAATTGAGCAGACTTGACAGACCATGAGGCCTATTTCTGCTGGCATTTTCGTATGGCCGTATGCTACTGAATACTGAAAGTCATACACTATGTGGCGAAATGTATACATCATGTAGCAAAACACATACACTGCATAGTACAAAGTTACACATACACTGTATACTAAGATTAGTTCTGCCCTCTGGAATAGCCAGTTCCTGCACGCATTGAAACCACTTGGTCTACCCAGTCTGCTCTGATGGTCCTTATTTAGTCTCCACAGATCCTCACTGGTCTCTGCAACCCTCCCTCCTTCCTGTCTATTTACTTATATTCCCCTGTATCTATCCCACACATGCTTGAAGCCCTCTACTGTTTTTGCCTCCACTACTTCTGCTGGCAGTCTGTTGTAGGTGTTTACAATCCCTTCAGAGAAGTAGTACTTCCTCACATCCCTCTTAAAATCCCAACCCTCCAACTTCATTGCATGACCTGTGATTCTCATGCATTTTCTCATTTGAAGAGACTCCCCTTCTGCACTTGTGAGGTACTAATAGGTCTCTATCATTTCTCGTCTTGTTCTCCTCTCTTTCAGGGTTTACATGCTGCAATCTCTCAGTCTCTTCTTGTAGGGCTCTTGTAGCAACCCCTGTACCATTTTAGTTGCTGTCCTTTGGATTGCCTCTACTCTGTCTATGTCCTTTCTTAGTTGCAACTTCCAGAACTGGACACAGTACTCCAGGTGGGGTTTCAGCAGTGAGCCGTATAGTGGCCACACCACCTTCCTCCCTCCTCCTGCTGGAGATACCGCTCCCTCTGCATCTCAGCATCCCACTGGCCTGCTGCACTCAGGAAAATGCTGACCTGGTGAGAGGATTTCTCTCAAATTCTGGAGCAGAAGATAAATGAAACAGGATTATCTCTTCTGTTTGTTCATATTTTTTCCATCTTGTTTTGCTTGCATAACTTCATTTAAATTTCAGAACATTGTGATGTGATAAAACACTTTTAGAACAACTTTAATTATAGTTTCTTCTTTAAGCTGAGTGATACCTCCATTTAAGCAATAATACATGACGGGTGTGTGTCGTGCTGGGATAATGTCACGCCTCCAGTGATTGAAGCATGAGGCTGCAGGCTGAGTGCGTTCAACACCCAAGAAGGGATGTTATCCCAGCACAACACACACCCCTAAAGTGCATTATTGCTATCATACAATGGATCATTTAATAAAAGATAAAAAAAAATGTTTAATTGAGTTTTACTTCATCTTTGAATGTGGTGGTATATGTAGTAAAAAAAGTTCTTCAAGCCAGTAGGCGTTGCTCTTTGTGAATTAATTGCTGTCTTTCTGCAGCCCCCCCACCAAGTCTGTTTCTGCTGTCTTCCCTCCCTGTTTATAAGATACCATCCTCTGTGAGCGATATTCTCAGTCACGTTTTTCTTTTAGTGGCAGTTGCAAGCAAGAGAGGGAGCAGGAGAAATGTGTTTAATTATGACAGCGATCCATTGGAGGCATGTGCTAGTCATGCAATGTCCCCTGACATCTCGAGTGAATGTACCAGAATGGTTTACAGAAGAACCCGAAGTTTGTACATATTTCTTTTTACTGTAGGTTCTTTCCATGACTGTAGAAAATGGCTGCTAAGTCGATTGATAAGTGATGCGTGCTCTGCTGCATTTAAAATGCAAACGTGCTGTTCGCAGGGCACGGAAGCTGAGCTCAGTGATAGCATTTATACAATGTTAGGAAGGACTGCTTTTGTTTTTTTTTGGCAGGTTTTTGGTTTCAGTTAACTGGTCTGTGTAAAGCTGATGATGATGGTTAGGTTTTTGGTTTCAGTGAGCTGTGGAGATGACGGCTTCTGAATTTGGAGGAAGGAGAGATATTTTTTTTATTTTAATGTTTGGCTTAAGATGGGTTCTTGACTAAAAAACAAAACTGTAGATTTTTTTTGGAACAAGCACTTAGACACAATTTTCATAGGGAGTTGCTTACAGTGTGCCTTATTTGTGTGTTCCTGTTCTGCGTAGCTCTGCACCGTGATGCCACACTTGTGGCATTTACAGTGCCAGCCATCCCTAAACATCTGTGGAGCACAGCAAGGTGGACAGACCTTTGTAGTGCTCTGCATGTAATCCTATTCCGCAGGCCTCACCAGATCTGCCCCTATTACCAAATCCACCAAACAGGTCTATGCCACCACAGGATCTGCCCTTCCAGGTTCCAGCTCCATCTGCCCCATCAGATTGGGCTATCTCTTCAACCAGCTCTATCTTATCACTGGACCAGCCACCCCAGGCATAATCATTTCTGGGCCAAACTGGGTCTGCTCGGTTAGCAATGCCTTCTGCCCTGGAACCAGCACCACAAATTCATCCATTGCTGGGTTTGGCTCCCCCTGCCCCATTACCAGGATGGCCATTGCCTGATTCATCTCATTTACCTGTTCCACCAAATTCACCCATGGCTTTCAACTTATATACCCTTCGGCACGAACTGTCTTCTCCCTCATGGGCTCCCCCTACTCCATGGTTTGGATTACATCCTCCACAGGCTCTACCTGTCCCGTTGCCCCCAGTAGTGGAGGAAGTGGACCCAGAGGTCAAGGAACTAATAACCGGATGGATTCATGAGGATCTTCCACTCAGCAGACCCTAACTATACAGTTAAGCCATTCAGGCTTAAGCATCTGCTCCCCATTCTCTGCTTAGCAATAAAAAATGCATTTCTGTATGTACAAATTTGTACTGATTGACAATAATTACCCATGAATTTTAGTGTGTTCGATTAACTGCCTAACAGTTTGGGATTTGGTAGATTGTATTCTGCAAAGTTTAAAACTTATGTACTTAGTTTTTGCTTGTTATATGCAGTATTTCTAAGTAAGATACTGAAGGCAGACTTGTAGACTTCCAGACAAGTTGTGTTTTCATGAGCCCTGGAGCGTGACCCTGTCAAAACACCAATCAGGGACTTTCCACTGATCAACATTGACAGTATATTTTTACCCAATCAGTTTAACTGTAAGAGGTCAGTGACTGGTCAACCCTGTTGCATTTGTGGTTTGCCTAGACTGCATGAGTGATCAAGGCACTCAACCCTGTCCCATCAGTACTAATGCCTGACCACAACCTTGCCCTGTCTGGTAAACAACTAGCCGCAAAAAGTGGCCAGCTGTTCAAATCTCTATCTAATGTGTGATTTATCAAATAGTGTATTTTATATCAATAAGAGTTTTCCCCCCTGCCATTTCGAACAATAAGATACTGTGACATCAAGTCAAATTTACAAATCCAAACAACCTCCTTTAATTAAGTGGATACCTTCAGGTCACGTACACCCTTCAGCACCTAATCATTTAAAACATCAAAAGCAGTTTGGAGACTAAATTAATGTCATTTGGTTTTTTTATACTGCTACCTTATTAAGACTTAATCTTAACATTATTAAGACTTATTAAGACTCAGTCTTCTCATTAGGATTCAATCTTCTATTTATTGATTTACCAAAAAGTATTTAAACTGTTACCAACTTCAGGCAAGGTGGTAGTCTCAGAGGGAAGACCACGGGTCACTGCAGCTCCAAAGGTCTCATGAGGATATCCGTTTGTATTGGTCTGGTGAGTTTGTGTTACCTTAAGCTTAGGCATAGGCCCTAAGACTGGCAAATCTAGCATTTGTTTTTATTTCTTTCCACGACTACTTTAGTCTGCACCAGGAATATTATTTTCTGCTTTGCAATGGCTGTTTAGAATAATCGTGAATGCATTTTAAGACTTTTGAGATTTAAAAACTGTATTTGTCTATATGTTTAATGCCAAAAAACTACCTTATTGACATTGTCCTTATAGATAATTTTAAACAGTTACTGCAAGTTTCAAAATTGACTGGTTATCTATTTTACTGCAAAAAACTGCCTTTAAAACTTTAAAAACATTTTTATCAAAAGTAAACTTTTTTTATAGTGTTTCATCAAACATAACAATTACTATATTCATTGAATACACACAGGTATATGAGAAAAAACAGCTCAGATAGACAATGTACAAGTTAAATATCGCAGTCCAATTACTACAAAAATAAATTGTCCATTCTTCAAGCTGAGCTGCCAGATAAATTCCAGGAGTAAAAGTTCAACAAGATAATAGTGTAGAAAGGTCCACTCTCATCTGTTCTACTGCATGAATGATATGTGCCAAAATGTCTTGTCCCCTGTAGGACAGAAGTAAAACAAGAAGTAGTGGGAGGCTGATATCCTCAAATTGAAGCCGATGTAGAAAACTAAATAGATAATCTGAGCTCAATTAAGTTAACATTTCACCCCTACCCCTAAAGCTCATACCAGATGGCTGGTAGGGAAACAGGCCATTATAAAAAATATTTTAATAGTTCACAAATGGAGTGGAGCTACCTGCTCCATGAATGAAATGGTCTCAAAAATGGGTAAGAACTGGGTACAACAGTAAACAAGATATTATTAGAGCTTATTTAACATAAGAACCAGCTATGAGCTTAAACAATGCTAAAGTAAAAGCAACTTCCAGAGGGGCTTATTTATCAATCAGTACCCTAGAAAGGTTGGGTAAACAGATAGAGCAACAGATTCCCCTTTTTCAATATTCAGTCATTAGGGTCGAGTTCCAACTCAACTTCCTTCTCCATCTTTGTAAAAGCCTGTTTTGTCTCAAGCAATTTAGCCGCAAACAGTGCTGCAGCTTCAGGGTCTATAAGGATGGGGGTCTTGCCCCCATATCATACTTGTAAACTAGCTGGAAACAGGAGCTATGCCGAAATACTATTCTCAAGGAGAGACTTCTTAGTCTCTTGCAGAGCTTTTTTCCTGGTCTGGGTTTGGGAAGAGATGTCCGGAAATAAAGTGATTTTGTTACCTTCCCAAATCAGCTCTCCCCTCTGTCGAGCTGCTTGTAATAATGGAATCTGAGCCTCCGGACTAGAAAGTGTCACTATTGCAGTGAGGGGCCGCTCACCAGCGGCAGTCCGTGGTTGAGCTGTCATAGGAATGGCAAAGGCCTTTACCAATGAGATACCAGAACTCTCAGGTAGCAAGTTCAAGTCCAAGAAAATTAATTAGGTTGCTGCAGCAACAATTTCCGATTTCCTGGCCAGCCTGGGAGGAAAGCCAACTATATGGATATTCGGCTGTCGATGTGCATTTTCCAGAGCCTCAACTTTAGTGCGGAAAAAATGAAAATCCTGCACGAATGCTGTGTTCTTCTCCCACTGCCGTTCAACCTCCAAGGTAAGCTCTGATACTTGTGTGGTGTTATTCTGAACTTTGGAGTCTAGCTCAGTAAATTTAGCCTCCATCGCTGCAAGCCGACTGTTTGAATCCTCCCCCTGTTGCTTGGATCTTCTCAAGTGCTGCCATGATCTGTGAATTTGGAATATCCTGAGATCTATGGTCGGGAGGAATGGGTAGGCCGGAACCTGCATTTCTTGAGCCTGCCGCTGCAGAAATATATGCATCACGACTGTGCGCTGCTTGCTTGTCCTTCTTTGGACTCATATCTGAGTCGTTCTAGTATTGAACCATCACCCGTCACTTTTTAAAATCAAATTGCTCCACTTCAAACTGCAAAATTCCAACTTTGTAGCTAGTTCTAACAGAAGCTCAGGAAAAAGATAACCGCCATAATGGAAGCTCCACAGTGCCCCCCAAAAGTAAACATTTTTTTATCAGGAATCCTGACTTTGGTTTTCATTTTCAACATAATATTATGAGACTTAGAGGATTAAGTTTAGAACCAGATAACCTCAGAAGTAGAACAGGGCTAGATTTCTGTTACCTTGGCCATGCTGGTACTCTTAAAGTAACAGTCCCAGGTTATATTCACATGTTTAATTGTACAGATCCTGTACATCCAGAACCATTACATAAATACTTGGGATGGTGCCTCCTGGATCCCAAATACAAAAGCAGATGTAGGATATATGACTGTCCCAGGCATCGGTCAACAGATGGGTTTAAAGTACACATCAACATATTTGAAGAATTAGGAAAGTTTCATTGTTCCCTAACAGTTAATTATGGTCACAAGGCAAACTTAGACTACAGTGAATATACAGCCTTTATAGATCGAGACCAGATAGTCCTTGTCAGTCAGGTGTCTGACGGAATAATTGTGGCAGGTGCCATAGGTCAAAACTTAGAAGACACTTTGCCCACTCTGTGTTTCCACTCCAAACAAACTTTATCTTGACCTGGCCCAGCTGGTAGATAATTTATTAAAACTCCAAAATCAGTCAGTGGAAAATGCAGAGGACCTGTCAGACTCTGCCGGTCATGGTGAGAACCATGTTCATGAGTCCGACCAGGGGAGTTATACCGGAGAGCCGGAAGGTGCCCGGAATGACCCCGACTTATCAGTAAGCACTGGATCTTTCATTAGAAAACCTGCCCTGGTCTAACCACATAGTGCATTCCATGTCCTGCTGCAGCAGTATATGGCAGACAGCATTCTGAAGACAATTAATTACTTTATTCTCGTAGGTTCTCAGCAATAAAAAAATAGTCTTCAGTCATTAGACTCCTTGCACAAAGTCCACCTTGGGAAGGAGCTGGCAGTCATTAAATTTAAATTTGCAGCAAGCAGCCTACACTGGTTAGTGATTGAAAAAAGAATTACCTGGCACTACAGTCTTTTCCATTTGTCCAACTGGTGCACGTAATGAAATGCTATCTTCTCCAACACAGGCCAGCATGGCTAGTAAAAAGAAAATATTACTAGTTTGCTGCGTAAAAAGAGATTTCCGCTTATTGCAATATTTGGCTAGTGGGTTGGTGCCATGTTCTGTCCCTAAGCTGGGCTGTGAATTGGCCAACAGCTTCCAGTTTGGGCACAGCTCACCATTAGTAATGTCATACTGGGCATGCAAAGGATTTTATGGCAGGGTCTCCACAGATATGTTAAAGAATGGCCAGGGACTGAGAATGCAGACCTGAAACATACAAATCATGCTTATGGTGACCCACAGTGAAAAATGGACCCTAAGTGCTTGTTGCAAAAAATACATATTTAATTTCTCATCCAAGAATTTTCCTAAAAAGAAAATTTAAATGAAAACCAAAACTAAGTAAAATAAATTCTGCAGACTACAAATGACGAAAGCTGCAGTATTCGCTCACATATCACAGTTCCTGCCATGTTTCACATTTCAGACCAAGTTAAGTTGCTGGAGTAACAAAGTAAATGACTGCATGTAATTGCACTTCTAGGTGATAGCCAATCTCAACAAAACTTCACCTTATAACAGAAAGCTAGCCGAAGTCCCCATGTTGATATGGTAAGGATGTGTTACTTTATGAATGTCCTTGGACTGTCCCAACTCTTATCTGTCTTGTGCACCTGATGTGAAGAACACAACCCCAGTGCTGTGGCAGTGCCTACGGGACAGCAGCGATTGGATGGCTCCAACTGGTTGTGTCTCAGCCTTGGTAAGATGGAGGTTTTGATTGTCAGACCAGGTTGGCAGAGGTCAACAATGACAAGTAGAAACTTTCTGTTACCATCTTTGAATGGCCAACCACTTTGAGCTGTGGATGTGAAGAAGGATCTGGGAGTTTTTGGACTGCTTGATGACATTATTTTTATTTATTTATTTATTGAAATCTAGAATTAATACCTTTGAGCAGAAGCTGTTTACATAGGTCCCATGTCAAAAGATAACATAGTCAGGAAACAGTACATATAATTGGTTACATTGCAAGTGTCACCAGGCAGACAGCATATAAATATTACAAAGCAGGTAAGAGGTACAATAGCAGTAAGCACATTTTACCTAGGGGAAAAAATGAAACAATAGGACAGGAACTTTCATTGGTACCAAGGAAGTTTGGACAATATTAGGTAGGCATTGTACAAAGTATGCCAGCATCAGAAGGTTACAAAACTACTACATACAATTAGGTATAGCAAGAAGCCTGGGGGAGGAGGTGATAGTCAACCCAGGGCATAGACAAGAGGGGATGGTGGGAGGCAAAAGAGGGGGGAATAGGAGAGAAAAGGATCAAGAGCAAGGAAGTGAGGAGCCCATGTGGCCTTGTTAGAGAGAAGGAGTGAGCAGTCAGAAAAAGGAGGGTTAGGGGAGTTGAGTGCACCAAGGAAGGGGGTGCAGAATGGACTAGGAAAGAGAGAAGGAGGGGGGAGGGGGAAATGCTAGGCATTGGCGAAGTGTGCGAGTAAATGCTATTAATATTCAGGTAGAGCCAACCGGGACCAGAAGTGGCTGGTTTAAGATTCGAATGGGGGACAGAGCTGAGGACCTAATGGTAGCAGTCGCAGGTGGCCAAGGACATAAGATACTGCCAAAGCATCTGCTTAAAAGAGCCCACCCAGTGTAGCTGCACTGGATATATCAGCTTGCAGAGAGTTGAACCAGAGAGGGGCTCAATAGGCAAATGCTGGTTGACCAAGGGAAGTGTGGCACTGAGGAGTATGGAAGATCTGGGTACCAGAACTTCTGGCACTGTGTGGTTTTAAAGATGGTGTAAATAGGTTTAAGACTCCAGGGGGCATCATTCCAAGGCTGACTTTTTTAGCAAGCAGGCATGTTTGATATCGAAGTCTGCTATTGAACTGCAGCCAGTTAGCCTGAGCGTAGAGACTGCATGTGTGAGTCAGACGCCCAGCACCGGTGAGAAAGCGGCATGCCTTGTTTAAGGACATTTTAATATGGAGGAGGGCAGTATCAGTGGCTGATCCATAGAAAATGAGGCCATAGCCAGCAAGTGAGATGATAATGTATAGCCAGGTTCAATGCTTCTAAGAGTCAGACTGTGTTTATGCATGTAAAGCATCCCAATGCGCATAGTAATTGCCTTTGCAATGTTGTCGGTATGCTGGGAGTAGGTCAGTGAGGAGTCAGTAGTTACACCCAGGTATTTAAAATGCTGTACTCGTTCCAATGGGGAGACCACATTATTAGCGATAGTGAGGGAGACAGTCTTATATTTGCTTTGGAAGTTGGAAAATAATATGGTCTTCATCTTTTTGTAATTCATTATGAGCTTATGGTCACGGAAATATTAGAATAGAAGGGGTCAGCTGTAGTCTGAAATGGCTTTTACCATATTCATAATATTGCCTGGATCAAGTCACATCTGGTGCCGCACTGAATTGGTGATGATAGTCCACTCCTTTGTCACCTCCAGAAGATAAACAAACAGGGCTATCTCTTCTCTTCTCTTTCTTTATATTTTTTCCATCTTTGTTTTGCTCATAAAACTTCATTTAAATTTCTGAACATTGTGATGTTACAAAACATTTTTAGAACTACTTTAAATACAATCTCTTCTTTTAGTTGAGTGATACCTCCATTTAAGCAATAATATATGACACGGGTGTGCATTGTGTCGGGATAATGTCACGACTTTGGTGATTGAAGCAGAAGGCTGCAGGCTGAGTGTGTTCAACACCTGAGAAAGGATGTTATTCCAGCATGACAAAACACCCCTCCAGTGCGTTATTGCTATTATACAATGGCTCATTTAAAAAGCTTTTATTTTTTTTTAATGGGGTTTAACTTCATCTTTGAATGCGGAGGTGTATGTAATAAAAAAGTTCTTCTGTTTTAACCAGTAGATGGTGCTTTTTGTGAATGAACTGCTGTCTTTCTGCAGCCCCCCAGTCTGTTTCTGCTGTTTTCTCTCCCTGTTTGCAAGATACCATCCTCAATGATTGATATTTTTAGTCCATTTTTTTTTCGTGACAGTTGCAAGTAGGATGAGGAGCAGGATAACTGTGTTTAATTATGATAGCAATCCATTGGAAGTATGTGCTAGTCATGCTGTGTCCCCCACATCTTGAATGAATGTACCAGAATGGTTTACAGAAGAACCCAAAGTCTATATATTTTCTTTTCACTGTAGATTCCTACCATGATGGTGGGAAAGCATCTACACAATCTAAGGAGGAAAAGATTGCTTCACAGATGCAATGGGCACATAGTGAGAGTTTAATTTCCTGTTAGGGCCTTCCAAGGGGACTAAGGTCAGTTGCACGTACAGTAGACATTTATAGACGTCAACTTGGTGCAACAGCAGTTACACCACTAACACCTTTGGGATGCCCTAACTGATATGCTGCTCCTTGACAGCCTACTTTTCTACTGAGCAGGATACCCTAATTTGACCAGCAGGGGTCATGCTTTGCACATGAGCACCTGATTGTGACTTTCTTTGTGCTGCTCTCTAGGGGCGATATTAAATTATGCTTTGAGTACTCAAAATGTGCTGTAAGTGTTTTTTTTGAACTAGTAAATGTTGTGCCTTGCCCAAATTAATTCTTACTGAAAGGAATTGGCAGGTACAAACCTCAACTTTTAAAAAATGTGCCCATTATCTACCAGGCAACATTTTCCTGAGTACAACAGGAAATGAGTGCAGTGGCAGGCCATTCCATGGGGGAGCTAATCTCAGTATATAATGTATATGATACTCTATTTTATATTATGTATGTGTTTGTACGCATTTCAGTATACAATGTATATGTGAACCTTGCCATATGTGTTTCCATACATAATATATGCATTTCATCATATAATGTATGTATTTCAGTATATGTCGTAAACAGACATTTCACCATACAGTGCGTGCATTCCAGGATACAACTGTATATATAAGCATCACTATAAAATGTGTGCACTTCAATTTATGCCATACCTGTGAGTATATTTCAGGCCACATATCAGTGATATTTTGCTTCCTGGGGACCTAGAGTGAAGATATAAGGGATACGTAACAGGGACCTGTGGAATACATGATTTATTTTCAGAAGAGCTGTTTGCCCTTGGGTAATGTCATGAGTGTTATGCCCAATGTCAAACAGCTCGAGTGAAAATAAATCATGTATTCCACAAAGTCCCTGTCATGTATTCCATTTATGCAGCAGTAATCCTTTAGGATAGTGCAGGAAGTTTTGTTTTAAATTGTTTATTTCATTTTTAATGTAAACTTACATGGACTTTTTGTGGTTTTCCCAGTGTAGCTCTGCTTAGCATAGTGGTTACTAAGCAGTTTTTAATTGACACTCCAACTTTACATTATGGTCATTACATAATAAAAATGTGTGATGCGTAATTCTTCTGCTTTTTACTTTTCTTGGGGGGGGGCATTTGTTTGTCAAAAAAAGTGAATAAAATTGGAGTTTTCTGCCATTTTTTTGATGGTTATATAAAAGAAAATCTAAAAGGTATCTATAAATGAAGCACCGCTCATTTTGTAGATGTTTTTGTGCTGAAGAACATTTGTGCTCAAAGTACCATGCTGTAATTTTTCGTTTTAAAGTTATTTGCATTTGTTTGTTGAAAAAGTGCAAAATGAATTGAATTTTCTGCTGGTTTTTTTGCCAATTATAAAAAACTAGAAGGTATCTGTAAATGAAACACCATTCATTTTGTAGATAGTTTTGTGCTGGACAACCTTCGTGCTTACAGTACCATGCTATCATTTTTTGTTTAAAAGTTATTTGCATTTGTTTGTCAAAAAAAAAAGAATTGAATTTTCTGCAGGTTTTTTGCTTTTTATAAAAAATCTAAAATATATCTATAAATGAAACACCACTCATTTTGTAGATATTTGTGTGCTGAACAACTTTCATGCTCACAGTACCATGCTATCTTTTTTCATTTTAAAGCAGCAATGCAACGAACACTGTTGTTCCCCCAAAATCTAGCTTCAGCTACAATCAGGAAAAATATTAGCATACCTGTGAAATTTGCTCATCTAGGCACCACCTATGCTGTCTACCGTGAGCCTTTTTTTATTTTTTTTATCCTAACCCTTGTCAGGTCTACAATGCTATGTCTATACAAAATGCGGTGGCCATCTTTTTTTCTTGAGAAAAAATCTGTATTAAAACATTCATAAAATCCTCAAATTTTAGCAGAATTAGAAACTTGTACCACCAACTAAAATGAAAAAAGGTAGGGTAAAATGTTTTGCCTAATTTCGTTGCACCGCTGCTTTAAAGTTAGTACATACTTCTCAGATACTAACAATTCTCAAAATCCATAAAATCTAATGAAATAAACAAAGACATTTTAATTCAGTTCTGTCAATATATTAATCATTTCTTCTTCAGATGGTGCGGGCAAGTCACTTTCACCTTTTTTCTCTTGTTTGTACTGTGCTCTGATAAAATTAGATAGGTGGTCAACATCAGAAAACAAATGCTGCATTCCTTTATATGTTATTCTGACTTTTGTGGATGCTAGGAGCTGAAACTCGGCCCCCACCTCTAGTATCTGTTGACAAAACCCCAGAAAGTGGCATCTATGCTGCTGGTATCAAAAGCATAGTCCAGGAAGATGGAGCACTTGAAAATCTTGTAGGATAAAGGAGCTTTTAACCTCAAAAGATGCATAATCATTAACATTATTGTAGATTTTTTTTGTTTCAGTAACTGGGTACGTGACAAGCAAGTTGGGGGCGGTGTCGTAAATTATTTGTTTTGGAGGAATCTGATATGCTTTCATTATAAATGGGAGATTATACTGGGGAAAATCAAAGATAGTCACAAACAAACCTTTGATCATGTCATGTACTGTTTGAAAGTCCAAATCCAAAGACACTGGTAACCCCACTACGTGAAAATTACTGTATCGTTATTGATTCTCCATTAGTTCAGTTTTACAGGAGATAGCAAAATTGTCCCAAATTAAATCTGTGGTGGTAGCTGCCACTCCATCTGTAATCTCGTTAATTGATTTCTCAATATCCTTTTTGTTGGTTTCCACGTCTTTGGTTATAACTTCAGTTTTATTGCACTTTTTGCTTGGCTTCACGTGGTATGAAATCAACCCTTTTGGTTAGTGCATGGAACTTACGGTCAGATGTTTGCATCCATCATACTAATTTCATTAGTGTCTCCCCGACAAGTTAATTTTATGTTTTGCAGCAGTACCAACAGCCCCACCTGCACCTATAATGCCAGTGGCCATTTTTATTAAATCAGGAGAGTCAGGTGTTGTAGAAATTGATAAGACAGTCTCAGAAAGAGTAGGATGTATTTTCTGTGTAATTCTGTAAGCTGTGATCCTCAGGCATGGCAGGATAAATGGCTTTTGAGACCCTGTCCACCCCTGGTCAAACAATAAATAGATTAAAGGAAAACTACACCCAAAACTTGAAAAAATATATGTTGTGCAGAGTGTTTTAATTTGTATGTGAAGTTCTAGTGTTTCCCTCCCTCTGACTGGTATTAGGAGTCTTTCCTAAATTAGCCTGCTAGCTTTAGGGTAGTTTTATGACCCCTGGAGATCTCCATATCAAATAGCTTTACTGTATTTCTTTGTCCTACAATGCACCTTGTTTCATGTGATGGTGATGTAGCACAGTCCATAAATCCAGCAGAAAGCATTGCATTACAATCAGTTCACAACAATAGAGATGGCTATACTTTAAAATCTGTAAAATTCAGCTTGGTGACCACCCTCATCCTAAAGGTTTTACTGTCCTGAAAAACTTTGCTGCTGGTAATTTTTGTGCAGCTTGTAAAGCTTCCAAGATATTTAGTTTGTTTGGCATGTGTGTGCTGAATGTTTGGTCTCTCTTACATCACAGTCCCATGAGACAAGATGCTCTATGGGAACCAGAAATACAATTAAGCTATCAGGTATGAAGATCCCCAGGGGTCGTAAAACTAGCATAAAGCTAGCAGGCTAATTTTGGAAAAACTCCTAATACCAGTCAGAGGGAAGGAAACACTAGAGCTTCACATACAAATTAAAACACTCTGCACAACACATATTTTTTCAAGTTTTGGGTGTAGTTTTCCTTTAAAAAACAAACAAAATGCAAGCCCTTCATCTTAGCCATGGCTGTCTAACTGAATAATCTCACATTAAACTGAATAACTGTCTAATGAACTCCCTGAATCCCTAGCGGGCCTCCCCAAAATCATACCTTTTAAGAATTCCCTAAGAAAAGAACTAGCTATGAAATCTTCCTGACGTTGTTTTAAGTGACCTACAGTAATACCCCTCTGAATTATGTTGTGGCTTGACTGCCATCTGCCCGATTGCTGTGCTGCTATACCACTGTTTGCAACCCTAATGTCTGTACTAGACAAGGCTCCAGTTGAGCTGGTGAAATTATGATGTGTATGCATGTTTGCTGATCTGTTACTGACGTGTTCCCTATGAATCTATATTGCATATACCTGTTTGTTACTGAAGTGAAAGAGCACTTGTGTGCAAAGGTGTTATCCGAATTCTAAATAAATAAATAAAAAAACCTAAACATGTAGTAAATGGCACTCACTCTAACAAGTGGAGAGTGACCAGTGGGGTACCTCAGGGCCCAGTGCTGGGACCAGTCCTCTTCAGTGTTTTCATAAATGACATTGCAGAAGAGCTGGAAAGGAAGGTATGCCTCTTTGCAGATGATACTAAAATCTGCAATAGGGTAGATACCCTGCAGGGGTGGACAGAATGAGTAGAAACGTGAGAAAACTTGAGAAGTGGTTGAGGATATGGCAGCTGGGTTTCAATACAAAAAAGTACGACATCATTCACCAAGGCACAAAAATCCAGGGGTGGTATATAAAATGGGGGAGAGGTATTGACAGTCACAAAGCAGGAAAATGACCTTATGGTTATTATATTTGATGACAAGGTGGTGGGGCAGTGTAGCAAGGCAGTAGGCAGGGTCAGCGGTATGCTGGAGTACATAGGGAAGGGAATCACTAGCAGAAGGAGAGTGGTGGTGTTACCACTGTATCAATTGTTGGAGAGATCCCACCTGGAGTACTGTGTCCAGATCTGGAGATCAAATCTCGGGAAGTACATAGAGCAGAGGCTGTCCAGAGGAGGGCAACTAAAATTGTGCAGGGGTTGCAACATAAGCCCTATGAGGAAAGACGGGGGTATCTCAATATGTACAGCCTGGAACAGAGGAGGGAGAGGGGAGACATGATAGAGACCTATAAGTACCTCAAGTGGATGAACAAGATAAAGGAGGGAGGTACTTTACAGAAGAGAAGGTCATGAGGACAAGGAAGCAGGGGGCATGCACTGAAGCTGGAAGGGTGGAATTTAGAAGAGATGTGAGGAAGCACTTCTTCACCACTGAAAGAATGGTGGATGCCTGGAACAGTCTACTAGCAGAGGTGGTGGGGGAAAAACAGAGGTGATCATCAAGCATACATAGATTAGGCACAAAGGAATCTTGCTAGGAAAGCAGTAGCTGGAGATCAGGTAGGATCTGCAGCGACAGTATAGGCAGGGACAAGCCGAACAGATTGGGTGGGTCATGTGGTTCTTATCTGCTGACAGATATCATGTATCTATGTCTTTAAAGTCATACCACAGAATACTAACCACAGAGGCATAAAAAGACATTTCCCCCTTTTCTCTTTTCTCTATAGGGTAATTGTGTCTGTCCTTACCATTGAGGGTACAGATTGCAGACTAGCTGAACTTGGCCAGATGGCAGACCGGACTGGGGGCAAGGTAAGAGGAGACTCCAGAAAACCAAGCCATTAGTCAGAGGGTCACTGATCATGATATGTAATTTATCCCATGAGCAAGGGGGTTACAGACAATTACAAGTCTCCCCCCCCCCGCTTTAAGTGGTGATATAGGGCTAGATTCACAAACCTCATGAAAAACTCGGCACAAGTGGGTTGCTACTTGTGGATCCACAGTTGTCCCACAGCTGCAGGTATTCAAAAGGAGGAGCTGGATTACAACTGGCTCCATGATTTACAGCAGCCTGCAGGTGGTGTTGCCATGGAAATCCCCCCAGCTGCAGAGAAATGTTATGACTGGTGGAACCAGCCATATCATGTTCCACAGCTGCTGCGGATCTGAATAGCAATCTCCACAGCTGCAGGGATTTCAGTTCACAACTGGAGTTGCGGTGTGGGGCTTAGTCCCCAAAACATTCATGAATCCAGCTCATAGAAGATAATGTATGGGCAGTTATATATAACAGGCCTGTTTCTGCATCAAGAGAACTAGGAACTTCAAGAGTGAAGCTCGAGAAGTTCACTGGTTGCCATAGAAATATTGAGATGAACACTCAGGCTTGCCTGTTTATGGATGCCCATACATTATATTTGTGTACAGGCATCCATGCCCATTTCCTATACTCCACTTCCTTTCAGTGAATTGGTGGTTTGAGGGACAGGCACTTGAGAGTTGGTCACAACAAACAAAAAGGCGACAGCACTCCTCACTCTGAAAGGTGCTACTGTGCAAATAGTAACACAGACAGACAGGAAAAACAGTGCACATGCCAGATATTTCAGACTGTAAATTCATTGGTGCATAACAGACAGAAAATGCCAACCAGCTACCCCTATGTATCACCTTGATATGAGGTTTCTTCAGGGAGTGGGCCTGGATTGTGAGCAATATCTTGTTATAGTGCCATCAATCAACAGTCGGGAGATAATGATAATCAGTTACAAAGGGACAAATCACAACCAGTGAAAAAGTGCTCCCCATGAAACAGAAAAATAGTGATAGTGGGTAAAAACTCAGTTAGCTGCTGTGGCTCCCGTAATTTATTAATAAAAACTGCAGTATACAAGTATTACTCTGAACAGCCAATGAAGGGTTACCTCACTAATAACAAGGGTCTTCTAAGTTTCAAAAGGGAAATATACTAGATTTGGGAGAGGGGGTGGCTGTAGTCATAAGACAAAAAGCTAAGGGGTCCTGAAGAGCCATGTCACCAACCATATTAAATCATAGAATATACTGGTGTAGATATTTTAATAGGATGTAATTTAGGTGATTTATTGCTGTGCTGTTTCCTATGGTTTTTAATTTTTTTTTTCCAATTGTTTAACCAGGAGAGACACTAAGCTGAACGTTTGTTTACAGGCGTGACCTGGGAGCACAGGGAAGTTAAGTGACTTGCTCAGGGTCACACAGTATGCAAGTGGTGGGGCTGTGGGATTCAAACCCAGGTCTCCAGATTTGCAGCTCAGAGCCTTAAAGCACTGCACTATACTGCCTCCAATGATTGTTATATGTGGCTGGTCTGTTATGTAAAAGTGCTTTGTACTTTTGGAAAGGCGCTTTTTATAAATAAAATATGATATAATATGACAGTGTTTTATAATTGTTCTACAAGGGTGGCATTCCAGGACACAAGTTATTTGGTAAGTCAGATCCTACAGAACTAGTCCATCAGTGCCACAGGAAGTGTGTTGTAAAGTACTACGAGTTCAAACGTGACATAGAAAATGTATTGGCTACAAAACTTATTCTGTCTAAAAAGGAAAAATGCAACACATCTAGAAAACCTTAATAACCCTGACAGGACAAGAAATAGTTCCCAATTAAAACTCCTGGTTAAATTATATGAGTGAGGCAATCCAAGCAGCCTAACACGGAGGCAGGAATTGAAAAGTCAGCAGATAAACTTTCTATACTTTGTACTTTGTATGATAGGATGGAATTAGTCCTTGGCCCATCTAGTCCATTCACCCACTCCATGAGGGGCAGGTTTCAATACCCCAGATAATTGTCAAGAGCTTTTTTGAATTTATTGAATTCTGTAATTCTGTGTTTGTCAGTTCTTTTGCTTTCAAAATAAAACTGACTCGTGCAGTCTCTAGAGGTTCAGAATACTGTTCTACCACAGTAGGGTAGAATCACATTCCATGAACTTTGAACTGTGGTACAACAGCATTTTGAAAAGGATGGAATTCTATACAGAACAACACTCCACTATACACTATAACATTTTGGGGGAGTTTATTCCATACTGCCAGAGATCTCAACGTGAAGAAGTTGTCACATCTTTTTATATTTGTCACAGGGTGTTCACATTTGTTATTATGGGATCTCAGGTTTTGGCCCCTAATATCTGGTGTAATGCCACATGCATTCATTAGTGTTTTATCTTTTAGAATCTTGTAAAAAAGGAGGCAGTCCCCTCTAAGTCTTCTGATTTCTAGAGGCATTAAATCGAGGTGTTGTAGCCTAGAATGGTAGGATACATTTGACAAACTGGGAATCAGCTTCTTGGCCTGTCTCTGCACTCTCTCAGTAAAGTCAATTTCTTGTCTATATTTGGGAGACCAATAAGAGGAAGCATTATCAAGATGGGGCGTACGTACTTTCAACAGAGATTAGGAATGGTGTGCTCATCGTGGGATATAAGTGATCTTTTTATAATATTTATCATTTTATTTGCTTTTTGGACAATGGACCTAATACGTAATCTGTCTATTAAAGTATTGTCTATTATTATGCCTAGAGCTTTTTCAGATTCCGTTGTACTTATTGACACAGAGTCTATATAACATGAATGTAGTGGATTTGTTTTACCTAAATGCAAAACAGCACATTTGTCTATGTTTAGCTCCATATTGTTTTCTTTACACCATTAGAAATATTGTCTAGATTTTTTTGAAGGGATAGAGGTTTAGATGGAAGGTCAACCTCATCAGCAAGTTTAGTGTCATCTGCAAATTTTATGATGTTTGATGTTATACCATGATGTAGGTCAAAGATGAAACAATTGAACAGGAAAGGGCCCAGAACTGAGCCCTGTGGAACATCACTCGTGACTTTGACTGTAGGTGATACTTTGGCATGAAGTCTCACCTGCTGTATTCTATCATTTAACCATGAGTTGACCCATGCTGTAAGATGGGGTTTATGACATGTCAGTTAATTTATTTATAAGTAGTGTATGAGAAACTTTGCCAAAAGCTTTTTTTGAAATCTAGCATTACGATGTCACATGGTTTGCCAGCATCCAAGCTTTTGGTAATAATTTAATAGAAAAGTAAGAGATTTGTTAAACATGATCTCCCCTTTTTGAACCCATGCTGTGTATTGTCAATAAGCCCCAATTTTACAGTTTCTTCCTCGAACTTATGTTTGATCAAAGTCTCTAAGACTTTAAAGGGAACACATGTTAGACTTTTTTTTTCCAATTGTTTAACCAGGTGAGACACACTAAGCTGAAAACTTTTTTACAGGTGCAATCTGGGAGCACAAGGAAGTTAAGTGACTTACTCAGGGTCACACAGTATGCAAGTGGTGGCTGTGGGATTCAAACCCAGGTCTCTAGATTTGCAGCTCAGAGCCTTAAACCACTGTGCTATACTGCCTCCCTTATTAGACTTGTTGGATGATAGTTTTCAGGCAGTAATTTATTACCTTCTTTAAACATCAGGCATATGGTCGCTGTTTTCCATTCAGATGGCATTTTACTGTGTTATATAGATTTGTTAAAAAGAATAGCTAATGGTGTGCTAATACTGGATGCTAGGTTTTTTTTAAGTATTTTGGATTAATACCATCTGTACTAGGTGAAGCATGTGGTTCAAGTTTGTTAATAACCTCATGTATTTCATTGTTTGTAAAGGTTTTAATATCATTTTGGTTAATATTCTTTTTCTTGTTTTTAGTATCCTTACTATTGAATACTGTTGGAAAATAATTTTGTTCAGAACCATGTCCATTTCAATTAGGTCATTAATAATATATAGGATAAAGTATGGGGAGAAGTGTGTTACGAGAATTTAACACACACCCGAGTTGTTGGATGGCACATAAACCCCGAGGGCGAAGCCGGTTCTATGAGTGCCATCAACAACAGTGTGTAAATTCAGTTTGTCACCCTATCCCATATTTTATTATATAATTGAAGAGCTCCGCTTTTAAATAAACAGAGCAAGAGCTTCCAACTGTCCTTGTTTCCAAAAAGTACAGGCAGAAAAACACTAACTTCTCTGCATTACCTCAGTTTACCAGTGAGCCTAGAAGCACAAGAGTGTGTTTGGGATGGAGGTAATGCAGATAATAAAGTGTTTTTCTCGTCAGTACTGTTTGCGGAAACAGGGACAGTTGGAAGCTCCCACTCTGTTTATTTGCTTGTCTCGAGCGCGTTGGTATAGAAAGGGAGCACGTGAATGCTGTAACACCTACTCAGGTGTTACGGTATTTAACACACGGTTTTGTCTATGGCAAAAAACGGAGACCGTTAATTATAATACCATTAATGGTTTAAGAGGAAATTGAGGTTTTGCCTTTTATTAAATGATTCACATATGAGAAAAAGGCTTTATTATTGCCTTTTTCCATGGCAATTCTGAACTCTAGATTCCGCTTTTCAATCTTAATTCATTTTTTGGTGATTTAAACCTCATTTTTGTAAAGTGAGTACATTTGCTGAGTCCTATCTTTTTGTATTTAATTAATGCTCTTTCTTCTTTGCTAATTTGTCTTTTAAGTTTTTTGGTCATCCAAGGAGGGATTTTATCCTTCTTAGAATTTATTAACTTAGTAGGAATAAACCAGTACTCAGTTTTAATGATAATGTTTTAAATGGTAAACCAACATTCTTCTACAGAAAGGTTTCACAGAATGCATTCCCAATCAATTGAGTCTAATATTTTTTGAATCAATGGGTAACTAGCTTTATTATAATTTTTGTAGCTATAGGGGTTTTGTTTATTATTCTAATGTTGGTTAGGGTACAAAGAAGAGCATTGTTGTCACTGTTATCTAAGGGGGCCTTTAAAGATATATCAGAGATGGTGCTTTGCCGGTTAGTTAGGACTAGATCCAAGATGTTCTTTACTCTGGTGGGTTTGTTGACAAGTTGTTCTAGACTGACAGATAATGGAATCTAGAAAATCGTGTTCCTGCTTATTTGAAGCTGTATGTTTATTCCAGTTTATATCGGGATAGTTGAAATTGAACAGGATTATAACATTATTTGTCTTGGCAGTTTCTATTATTTCTTTTACAAGTAGATTGTTATAAGTTATCGAACTAGACGGTGGCCTATAGCAAGTGCCTATTAAAACCATCAAGGTAGGGGGTACTTTGACCTTCACCCAAACTGACTCTGTTTGTTCATCAGAGTTAATAGTTAGAAAAATTTCAAAACTTTGGAATTTTTTGTTAACATATAAACATATGCCACCCTCTTTTTATTACTTCTGTTGTGATAATATAAATTAAAGTTGCCAGTTCCTCTAGGACACAAGGTGGACTCATCCCACCAGATTTCAGACACTTAGATAATGTCACTGTTATCTTGATTAATCTATACATCTAACTCGGCGTGTTTTAGAATATTGAGACTGCAGGCATTTGTTACTAAAATCTTGGGCTTATACACAGAGTCCTTAGTCTCAAGAGTGTGTACTAACTTCCCTTGCCCTCTGTTTGTTAGTTTAAAGTCGTATTGATCTATTTTTTTGCCCAAATGTCTGCTTCCTTTTTTGTTCAGATGTAAACCATCCCAGCAAAACAATGTGTAACCATGAGCCATTGATTCCCAATGTGTCAATCATCCTAGATTGATTTCCAATAACCATTTTCATAGCCATTCATTTATTTTCTTGTTTTTCTGTATTGATTAAACCTTGGGATGGGTAGAATTTCAGAATAGCATACTTCAGTCCCTTATTTATTTAGTTTAGCATTTAAAAGTTCAAATTCCCTCTTGATTTGGTGGGTACACAATTGTTTATACTATTTGTATCAGTGTGAATGATGACTAGGGGTTTTGGTCCTGCTGATTTTAAAACTACATCAATTTGTTTGTGATATCAGATATCTTTGCACTTCTGTAACTACTACATGTGCGATTAACTTTGTCTCCTTTACATATTAAGGTGTCACAGTATTTAATGATCAAATCACCAAGGACAAATACTTGTCTGTTATCAATTCCATTGTCATTATCCGGATTCTCAATCTGCATTACAGCAAGATCATTTGCTTGCTGGTTTGCATTCATACCAGGGGATGACTCTTTGGCTGCTAAGGACTTTCCAGCTGAACTTATTGAGTTAACTGCTCATTGTCCCATGGTGATTGGACATATATTAACATGGCAATAGGTGGTGAATTAGTACTGGTGCCAGGTTGCTTATTATGGTCAGGAGAATCTGAATGTGTGGTTCCTGTAATAGTTGGATCAGAGGTAGTAATATTTTTTGTGGAATTGGTTGAACACAATTTTGAGTACTAGGGCTACACAGCCTGATATCTGGACCTTCTGAACTAGAAGTTTCATTAGTTTCACCCTGGTGATCTAGGAATGAAAATATGTTAGTTCAATGTACCTCTGTGTCATTTGTTTGAGTCAGTAATACATTAGCACATCTCATCCTAGGTTGTGTATTGACCAGATAAACTCTTGAATTATTTATCAAATACACACAATAAGATAGCTGCATGAGAGAGGGTGATGCCCCCAGTAATAAAAGGTCATTGTAAAAACAGTAACTAATGGACACTAAATGGAAGGGGCGGGGGGAACTAATGCAAATTCTGGACATACTAGATTAGTTAGAAGGAATGGTTTACAGTCCAGTTTGTCATTTAGACCCACTGGTTGCAGAGTGTTAAGGGTCACAATCCAATGCATTCCTCTCTGTAAGAGGGTTCTTAGTTCATCCCACACCATGCACTGGGGGATATGTCTCAACACTCAAAATCTGAAAGTCACATGTCCTAAAGCCGTGCACCTCCCCAAAGTGCACACCCAAGACATTGTTTTGATTATGGTTAATAATGGCCCTTATGTGCTCTTCAATATGGCACTTTAGGGGGTGCACAGTACATCCCACATACATTGTAAGCAGCAAGAAAAAGTAAGAGATGCTTCAGGGGTAATACAGGATAGGTTTGGGGAGTTGGGAAGGAGCCTGAAGCAGGTAGCTTGCACTGTGGCCTTCACTGAGGTGCTACAAACTTACAGCAGGGGAGAGGATAGGGAACATCATACCGTGGTCTTCAAGGACTAGTAGAAGGCATGGTACAGGAAGGAGGGGTTTGGATATATCAGGAACTGGGGTCCTACCTTGGAGTATGGAGGTCTGTACAAGGGAGATGCCTCCATCCATCCAGGAAGGGAATGGTGGTCCTGGGTGGAAGATTTATAATGCTACTTCAGTGGGCATTTATACTAGCCAAGAGGGAAGACACTATTACTTGCAGTGGGTTTCTGAAGAGGACACTGTCTACAAACCCCATTGTTTACTAGTAACACAATATCTAAGGCCCCGTCCACACTGCACTGGAAAACACTGTAACATTTGGAAAATGATACAGACCGACACTGGTAAGGTGTGTTCACACTATGTGTGCAAACGGTTGCAAACTGTTACTGCCCGTCCACACCGCAAATGGGTCGGAAACCATGCCCAACCCCTGTACAGCTGGGCATGTCCCATGATGCAGTCCTGTGCAGTGCACCCGTCCCATACCCAGGATATCCACCCCAATACGATGTCCCTACCAAGTCCCAATCATGGGAGTGCCACAGTGCGGTGCCGAGGCTGCAGGTGCAGCTACTGTTGTTCCGATCCCTGGCAGCAGAACGGCCAGCACGGCTGTCCTGTGGGCTGCTATGGTCAGTTCTTCTCTCCATCAGGCACCACAACATGCTGCCACACAACGCCATGCACATACAGCGATAACCATATGTGCATGCACAGTTTATTTGTATGTATTTGTGTATTTTTTTTCTTATATACTGCTTTTCTATGTATGTATCCTTATAGTATGTTTTCCCCTCCACCCCTGTAACTGACATGGAGCCTTTGCTAATGAGTCTGTGACTCAAAGGGTTGTAATTCTGATAGTATGCAATAAAATAAATAAATAAATTTGGGTGCCCTTCCGCGGTGTGGGGCACGTCTACACTGTTCTGCAGATGTCCCTCTGCCACACACCCTGCACTGGGCATGTACTGTACTGCTCCATACATCCCTGATCCACTGTATATTCCTCCCATGCTGGAGGCCGGGCACTGGCAGCACAGAGCCACTGCACAGCAGTATGGGATACTGGCAGACTGGCGGCTACACGAATGTCCATTTACATGGCATTTTGTAATGTTACAGCACTGCTAACGTTATGGAAACCGTTGTTGAAACCACCTCCTAACAGGTTTCAACAACGGTTTCAAAAATGCCATCTGTAACATTACCAGTGTAAATGCTCACCGTTAAAGTAACATTATCGGCACTCAGTAACGTTACAGAGGGTGATTCCAGGCATAGTGTGGATGGGGCATAAGAAGTTAACAGACTTTCGGTCAGTGTGGTGTGTACATTGTAAGTTCCACTCATTGTTTAATCAATCAGCAACAAATGCTGCTAATTTCAAGCCCCAGCCCCTACAGAAGCCCAGCGCAGGCAACAGTGTCCTCAGAGCTGATAGCTCACACCCAAAATCCTTACTTGAAAGTATCCTGTATGGGAAACTGCTGTGCCTGAGACTAAACTGCATATCAGCTGCAATTATTCAAGCAGAAACTGAAAAAAATTATACTTCGCCTCACACGAGAGGGAATATAGTTTTGAGACCATAAATAATGCCCTGGACAAGGTCAGAAACATCAGTAGAGCATCCTTATTCAGGACAGCAGCCACCAATCGAAATGTTGAATTCGAGCAACAACCTGTAACCTTTGTGACAGACTATCACTCGAGAACCACAGCAGTAAGGGACAGGTGGTCTTACTATACTGACTGTGGGTGAGACCATCAAAATCTTGGTAGGTCTAATACCCAGAGTCTTATTTAGGAAAGGCAAAAGTATTTCTGACCACATCATGAATAGTCACTTCTCAGGAGTTCAGAGAGAATGAAAAAGTCAAAGAACTGACTTTAATAAATGCAGTCATTGTAACATCTCATCTGTATTTTTGCTCAAACTGGAGAAAAATGACATAACCCTCTGACAAGGCTGTCTAATTGGCTAAAATTCTATGTGGAGTTTCAAACCAGCTCTTGTGTTTACATTTGTTGGTTCACCTGTAAGCTGATGTATATGAGATGTACTGTTCACCCCCTGAGGGGCCATGTTCAAGAGCAAACTAACGCCATTATTAACCATAATTAAAACAATGCCTTGGGTGTGCACTTTTGAGAGGCACACGGCTCTAGGGCACATGACTTCAGATTTTGAACATTGGAACATGTCTCTGCACCACTTCGTTTCTACTTCGTGGGGGGCAGACTAAGAACTCTTTTACAGAGGAAAACATGTTGGCCTGCAACTCTTAATACTCAGCATCTAGTGGGCCACAATGACCAACTGGACTATAAACCAGTCCTCTAACAAATATAATATGTCCAGAATTTGCATTATTCCCTCTGTCCCCCCCATTTAGTGTCTGTTACTGTTTTCATAATGGCCTTTTATTACTGGGGGGGCATCACCCTCTCTCATGCAGTTATCATAGTGTGTATATCTGATAAATAATTCAAGAGTTTATCGGTTGAATTTTTCAATTGCTGTAATTATTCCTACCTCCAATTTAGGCTGCTTAGCTTGCCTCACTCATGCAATTTAACCATACGTCTTAATGGAGATTTATTTCTAGTCCTGCTAAGGTCACTCAGGTTTTCTAGATGTGTTGCAGTTTTTCTTTCTAGGCAGAATCATTTTGGAATTCAATACATTTTCTATTTCGTGTTTGCGGTTGCAGTACTTTGCCACCAGGACTGGTTTTAGGGTTTTAGGAGGCCCCCAGCAGGATTTATTTGTATACACCTCCCATGAACTGGCCTCCGTTAATCAGCACCCCCCAGACCTATCACCCCAGTGTCCACTGGTACTTACCTCGTGGCTGTGATGTGTCCACCTGGCTGGATGCAGAGCCCGTGAGGAACCAGCTTCATCTTGCCAGTCAGCAGGCTTGTTCCCCTCTGGTTTTCTTCCCCAAGTGCAGCTGTGGCAGCATGCAGTGACGCCAATGGCCACACTGTGCACGCTTCTGTATGTAGCGTGCCAGGCGTCTGCACTGCCTCTGCCGCCTATCTGTGGGACCAGTGTGCCAACCCCCAGTTACCACTAGGGTCAGGCCTGCACCGGTCTCCAAACCCACCCCTCTCTGGATGCTCGATCCTCTTCCTCCCCGGCCGATCCCTGGTGACCGCTTGCACCGCGAACAGAGGCTGCCGGCATGGCATGAGGTAAGACAGTGATGCCTGCGCTCTCCACATCACTGGGCCAGCCGAGCCCGCAGCAGGACTAGTGAAGTCATAGATCCCCCTATTTGTCCCACCTTTACCCCTTGTGTCTGACTGTAGCCCATACATGCACCATTTTATTTTATTTTCAGTACAACCAGAGGCATATTTAAACTTTGTAGGGGAGACAGCAGCATTAATTCTTGGTGCTGCAGCTTAGATAGAGAGCAGCCACCAGCTTCCTTAAAGTAAGGAGGTGATTTAATAGAGTACATTGAATTGAATTCTTAATTTTGGGGCCTGGGTAAGGTAAGTAGAAGTCAGTATTTTGGTTCTCTGTTTTTGGGGGTTGACTTTACTTACTGTAACTTTTATTTGCCAGGGAGGAAATCTAGCTGGAAGAATATTTGCAGTCATTTGTGACTAGACCTGTTACTTAAACTCTGTAAAATATTTGTCTGAAAAGAACGAAGGCACTCCCTGGCGTGGTGGGTCAAAGTTGTAGTTGATTGTTTCTGGAGGGCACAGGCTTAGTCCCACCCACCATTTCCTTTATATCAGGGGTTCTGACATCACTTCCCCCAAAAGAGCAAAGGACATACACCTGTGCATATCCTTAACTCATTATTACCTGGGAAGCCAATTTGTGTCAGGTTAACAATGGATAGTTCATACTTCATATGATGTTTATTGGGAGTAATAAGTTAACAGCACAGCACACTGAATAGGGGGTAAACAAACTTACATGCACTAAAAACAAAAGCAACAACAACAACAAAATCTTAAACAGAAAGGGAGACACGTGGGGAGGTGTACAATGCACTGGCTGTGGAGCAGCAGTCTTCCGGGAGTTGTTTTGGAGTCTGTGTTACTGCTCTATTTGCATGCACCTCTCTGGTCTGAGGGAGGAGGTTGCCCCATTTCCATGCTGACCTAGAAAAGATGTGGTAAACCTCTTCCCCCACCCCAGGACCATCCAGGCCACCACCGCTGCCTCAGGGGTTGTCAAATAAAGGAGCAGTTGGATCACAGTGGGCTCAGGAAGGAAGAGGGTGGTGGAACAGAGGCACATCCCTCCAGCTGTGCCTCTCCACAGTTCATTCACCATTCTAGTGGAGTGTAGTTCCTCTATGGAGGCATCCGCAGTGGAGACCAAGCAGGATGCCGGGACCCTCCACAAATGAGACCCACAGGAGGGTGGCACAGGACCCCACAGGGGAAGAAAACAACTCCTGGTGGGGGACTCAAGTAATTGCGGGGGTAGAACTGGGAGGAGGGAGGGAGAGAGGAGAGAAGGAGGTAAGGTGCCTGTCTGGCACCATGGCTTGGAGGGACAGTAGGTGAATCCTTAGGATCATGGGAGCATCTGCACTGGGAAGGGAGCTGGATTTTATCGTCCACCTAGGGACAAATGACCTGGCTGGGAATGGGATCATAGCAGTGCAACAGGAGTTTGTGGAGTTGGGGCAGGGCCTTAGACAAGTAGCACACATGATAACTTTCTCGGAAGTGCTGCCTGTGTATGGCATGGGTGAGGCTAGGGTACTCCTCACCATGGGATTCAATTACTGGTTGAAAAACTAGTGCAGAGCACAGAGATTTGGCTTCATTGGGGACTGGGGGTCCACCTAGAGGGATACAGGCCTATACTGGCATCTGCATCTGTCTGGGAGGGGAAACAGGATCCTAAGTGATATTTTTAAATGCTTCATTGGCAAGAATGTAAACTAGCCAAGGGGGGAGGTACTGAAGAGAAACAGGGAAATCCAAGCCCCCAACCCCCACAAAACAGGGTAGTTAGTGAAGTAGACACAAGGGTAGAGAAGTTGATAGGGAGCAGGACAGGGGTAAATCCAGAGAAAGGCAAAGGCAGTAAGGACAGGGATGGGCCTAAAAGGGGTAAGACCATAAAAAAATGGAGGGCAATAAGTACCAGTACCCATAGTCTGTGTAACAAGGTCCTTGAACTAGTGGCCTTGATGGAAGAGGGATGCCTAGATATTGTGGCAGTCACAGAAATATGGTATAAAGAGAACCATGACTGGGATGTCAACATACCAGGGTACACAATCTACAGGAGGGACAGGGAGGGCAAAAGAGGTGGAGCAGTAGCTTTCTACATAAGGAAAGGAATTAAAGCAACAGAACTGAAGGGTAAACAAGGAGGGGAGGAGGCACTGTGGGTCACCCTGGAGACAGGAAATGGCACCACAATCCACACAGGGGTTGTTTACAGACCCCCATCTTAGGGGGAGGCAATGGACAAGGAAATGATAGAAGGAATCCTTAGAATGGCAGAAAAAGGACAGATATTGTTGATGGGGCACCTGAATATGCCAGATGTTAATGGGAGCACCATTACTGTAGCCAAATACAAGAACAGGGTCATTCTCGATGCCCTACAGGAGGCATGCCTCAGACAGCTAGTGTTGGAACCCACTCACAAGGGAGAAATCTTAGACCTGGTACTCTCAAATGGGCATGGAGAGAGGATCTCAGATTTAGAAGTGGGTAGCCATCTGGGAACAAGCAACCACCAAGCAGTGTGGTTCACAATAAACACAGCTGTAGAGTCAAGCCATACAAAAGCAAGGGTGTTGGACTTTAGGAGGGCTGACTTTGGCAAAATGGGAGCGTGCCTCAGAAAAGCACTAGAAAACAAGCAAGAAGGAGGGATGGAAGAACAGTGGGGAAAAATCAAAACTGCCATCACAGAGGCAACAAGCCTTTGTGTAAAGCAAATCAACAAAACAAAATGAAGGAAAAGGCCAGTACGGTTCTCAAAAGAGGTGGCAAGGAAGGTTAAGGAGAAAAGGACAGCATTCAGAAAATAAAAGGAAACACAGAAGGTGCAGGACAGAGAACTATATCAGCTAAAGCAGAAGGAGGCAGGGAAGGCAGTCAGAATAGCAAAGGCCCAAACTGTGGAAAAGATAGCCAACTCTGTTAAGAAGGGGGATAAAACCTTTTATAGGTACATTAGGGAGCGAATAAAGACCAAGGGAGGGATACTGAAGCTTAATAAAGGGGAGGAATTGTGGGCAAGAGTGACAGTGAAAAAGCAGGGATACTGAACAAATACTTCTGCTCAGTATTCACAAAAGAAGAGGACGGGGAGGTATCTAAACCAAACAACAGAAACACTCTGGATAGGGGGGTTGATACCAGTTCATTCACAGAAGAAAGGGTTTTGAAAGAACTCTTAAAACTGAAGGTGGACAAAGCAATGGGGCCTGATGGGATTCACCACATAATTCTAAAATAACTAAGGGGAGAACTAGTGACACCACTGACTACACTCTTTAACAAATCATGGGAGGATGGGGTGGTACCCAGGACTGGAGGAGGGCAGATGTGATTCCCCTTCACAAAAGTGGGAGCAAGGCAGAGGCAGGAAACTACAGACCTGTTAGTTTGATCTCAGTGGTAGGTAAAATGATGGAATCACTTCTTTTTTCTTTTTTCTTTTTATACTTCTTTTATTACTTATTTTCACAATACATTTTAAAAACATCACTTCATCATGCAGGTGCCTTAGCTCCTTAATTCAGAAGCATCGGGTAACAATTGATTTTTATACAGCATCTAGAAAGTGCTGTTTTCAACCAAAATATGTAAACAACATACATACAAAATTAAAATTTTATAAAAATTAAACTTGTCAGCTATTTGTCTCTTTTTTATTCCACAGAATGAATAATTATCCTGTTTATGGGGTAAAAATTCTCCTTTACTACTTGTCTCTTCTAGTAAAACTTCAAGAGCATTTTGCAATTCCTCTCACTCTTTTTATTTCTTAAGAGGATTTTAAGAGAATGTTTAAATAAGAGATGAATTATTTCTTAGATGGAATCACTTCTGAAGGAAAAAATAGTTGAGTACCTAGAGGCCAGTGGGGCATATGACCCAAAGCAGCATGGATTCACAGTGGGAAGGTCATGTCAAATGAATCTAATGGTTTTCTTTGACTGGGTGATCAAAGTAGTAGACTGGGAGGGGCTGTGGACATGGCCTACCTAGACTTTACCAAGGCTTTTGACACAGTCACACACAAAAGAATAATAAACAAGTTAGCCAGCCTTGGAGTGGGTCCCAAGGTGTTAGCCTGGTAAAAAATTGGCTGGACAACAGGACACAGAGGATAATAGTAACAGAGTTCACTCTGAAGAAAGGTGGGGTTACTAGTGGAGTACCGCAGGGTTTAGTACTGGGAC
Source organism: Neoceratodus forsteri (assembly GCA_016271365.2). Classification (NCBI taxonomy): domain Eukaryota; kingdom Metazoa; phylum Chordata; order Ceratodontiformes; family Ceratodontidae; genus Neoceratodus; species Neoceratodus forsteri. The sequence goes on along the minus strand of CM028133.1, from coordinate 36,223,687 downwards.
CAGTCCTCTTTGATGTCTTTATAAGTGACTTTTCGGATGGACTGGAAGGAACAGTATGTCTCTTTGTAGACAACACAAAGATCTGCAACAGGGGTGATACACAAGGTTGAGTGGAAAGGATGAGAAGGGACTTGGCAAGGTTGGAGGAACGGTCAAATGTATGGCAGCTTAGATTCGGTGCAAAGAAGTGCAAATTAATGCACCGGGGAAACAAAAACCCAGAGGAAGAGTACACAATGGGGGGGGTGAGATACTAACAACAACAAAAATGGAAAGGGACCTGGGGAGGAGTCATATCAGACAACCTAAAGGTGGGCAAGCAATGTGAGAAGGCAATAAGGAGGGCTGAGGGTTACTGGGATGCATAGGGAGAGGCATCACCAGTAGAAAACAGGAAGCTGTTATCCCTCTGTACAGACAGTTGGTGAGACCCCATCTGGAGTACTGCATGCAGTTCTGGAGATCCCATCTCTGCAAGGACATAGACAGGATGGATGCTGTCCAGAGAAAGGCAACTAAAATGGTGCAGGGTATGCACCAGAAGCCATACGGAGAGAGACTAAAGGAGCTTAATATGTATACCCTCGAGGAAAGGGGGGGGGGACCTGATAGAAACTTTCAAGTACTTCAAGGGATGGCATCTTTCAGAGAAAGAGATGTGCAAGAACAAGGGGGCATAATTTGAAGAGAGGTATTGTGAGGAAGTATTTTTTCATGGAGAGGGTTGTAGATGCATGGAACAGCCTTCCTGAGGAGGTCATGGAGTCAAAAATAGTGGGGGAATTCAAGAATACATGGGACAGACATAAGGCAATTCTAGTGGGGGTAGGAGGAAGTAGGCTGATGGTTAACTAGGATCTGCAGCTTATCCATTAGATAGGAAAATGGGCAAACTAGGTGGGCCAAGTGGTCCTTATCTGCCATCAAATCCTATGTTTCTATGTCGTACTTCTCACTCCATCCACATCTTATTGACTGGGTCATAGCTTGGTAAAGTATTTCATGGCATCATGATGCCGCATCAGGAGCTATACAACCCTTTATTCCTGCTTTAAGAAGATAATATAGATATATATAAAAAAAAAATTTTAATGAATTGGTAAACTGCTCTGGTTGGAGGCTACCATAAAGCAGAGCCGGCCCCCGGTGACCATAGAGTCTACTGGTGCCTAAAACCAACTGTATTTGCAATACACTTACAGTGGCACTGAAGGACTAGTTCCTGTAGGGTTTGACTTGCCAAACAACTTGTGTTCTATAATGCCACCCTTGTAAATTAATTACAAAACCTGGGTTATATGGCTGTTCAGGGCCCCTTTGGTTTTCAAGTCTTATGGCTGCAGCCACCACCTAGAATCTAGTGCATTTCCCTTTTAGAACTTTAATAACCCTGCTTATGAGTGAGCCAACTCTTTGTTGGCTGCTCTGTTGTGGGTAATAATTATATACTGCAGTTTCTTTTAATGAATTACAGGCACCATAACAGCTAACTGAGATTTACCTACTATTCACTATGTATCTGTTTCATACGGAGCACTTTCTCGCTGGTTGTGATTTGTCCATTTGTAACTGATTATCACTATCACCCGACTGTTGATTGATGGCACTATAACAGGATATTGTTCACAATCCAGCCCGGCCCCTTGAAGAAGCCTCAAACTGAGGTGATACATAGAGGATAGCTGGTCAGTGTTTTCTATCTCTTATGCACCAATGAATTTACAGTCAGAGGTATCTGGTGTGTGCACTGTTTTTCCTGTCTCTACTGGAGGATTAGTGGCAGGCTCAAATTACTGATTCAGTGTAGCTGTTTCAGTAAGCTCAAGATTTTTTTGTCGAAAAAACAACTTCCCGCTCGATTGGCTAGAGGAAAGCAGCAGTGCAGCAGCATTCTAAGTTGTTATGCTGCAGCAGTGACATCACTACTGCAGCTCAACTACTGTACAGATTTATGTCACTACTACAGCAGGACAACCTTATTCTAGGCATGGATTTCCATGCAGAACAACATTCCAGTATACACTGACTATAGATGGTATTACCCTTTCTAGTGCAATAAATATCTCATTTATACCAACAGCATAAAAAATCTACATATCTATTTATATATCTATACCTATACCTATATATCTAGATATATATTTACTGACCAGTGTTTTTTCCCTAAGAGAAACACGGTTATAATGACAAACACACAGCAGGGTTCCCTCCTTCTGCGTATGCTCAAGCAGACACTCTTTCCTTCCTGATCGTCAGACCTCCACCGCCACTACCGCTCGGTGGTAAGTAAATCTGAAAAAACGAAAAATGAAAAATAATAAAATCTTGTCTCTCAGGCTATACAACAGATGTTTTTAATTTAACAAACAAAGAAATGGAGAAGTCTGTGCAGCTGCTGGACTGTGGATCACTCCATTCCCACAGGACACTGCTCAACACCACTGTATCTATATTTTATATATATATTTTATACAATTGCTGTGGCAAACAAACACTGTTCAGCAATTATATAAAATAAAGGCTGAGTAGGGGATTTTAACTCAAATTTTACACCCACCCCTTGGTATGGGATGCCTTTATAAACCCCTCGAGCTTTGCTCTCTGAGTTTGTGCGGCATCCCACACCTCAGGGTGGGTGCAAAATCTCATTTTAACCCCCTACCCAGCCATTATTCTCTATATTATTATTGTTTTTGTGTGTTGTCTTAACATGCATGCTTACCTAGTACACTGAGGCTGTTTCAGTCACTTTTTTATGAAATTTGAATATTTTTTTTACACAGCATTATTTCTACTCAGATTCAGATTCTGTTTTGTACATTAGCAAAATCGGTATTTTTCCCCATTAAGATATGCCACTTCTAAATACTGTGCCTATTATAGAAGCAGCTCAGCTGATTCAAATGGGTAATGGCTGGTCGTTTTCAACATATGGATGTGTAAGGAATGGATTATATGGTGTTTAAATTCTAAGTTTTTAAATTTTATTTTTTTATGTGAATTTAATACTGGTGAGTAACTTGAACATGGTTGCAAATTCATTTGTACTCCAGATATGTCATCTGGAGTTTCATTGGCTATGTGCCGAATATGTCTGCTTTCACTACTCCTGTTCTAGTCCCCTGGGGCCTTCATGTAGACTGTGTGCTGTACAAGAATAAGGCACTGCACTGATATTTTGTTTTCAGTTCTTTGTTTATGCTCCCTTCACACCAGTTCCCTGGCTTCCCCAGATCCCTTCCACCACTGGCCAGCCCCCACCTTAGCTGAGACTTCGTTCTGCCCCCATCAAGCCTTGGTTTGCCTGCCAGGAAGGTTACAGGGTAAGCAGGATATACAAAATCTCAAAAGCTGAAGCACTCACTAACCCCGTAATAAAGTCGAACTCAAAGCTACAATTTTAAATATTTATTGCACGAACCAGCCCACCTGACGCATTTCAGACACAAGTCCTTTATCAAAGGTTACAAACATCTCAAAAATCACATCAGTTAAATACAATTTCAAGTTTGACATCATCATGACGTTTTACAAATTCATTGGTTAATAACACACTATAATAAATTCAAACACCATCACCCATAAAAACAATGAAGAAACAAAAAGAATACCAGAATATCCTATTGCTCTAATAATACATTACTAAATTTAAATTGCAAAGATCTATATTTATATTATTTAGCATATCAAAAAAGCAATTAATTGCAGATATTAATCCATATTCAAAAGCTGACAAAGTGCAACATCAGATCTTTCTGTAACATAGTTACCACAAGAGTTAAAGTTAGATACATTATTAATATCTGAGTACTTTTATCTGTATTCCAAATAAGGTTTTAATTCCAGATTAGCATTGACTCCAGGATTTTTATAAGCTTTTAACAATAAGATCCATTCATTTTCTTTTTAAAAAATTTTGTTACGATAATTACCACCTCTTTATCCATGAAAAACTTTTTCTATGCCCAGAAATTTAAATTTGTGTGTTTCAGTCTGTCCTTTATTCTCTGCTATGTGTGCACACATAGCATAGGTTAAATCTTGCTTGTCTGTTGCATGTACATGCTTGAAAACTCTTATTTTAAAGGCCCTCTCTGTTTTACCAATATAGATTGCTTCACACTTACATTTAGCCAGATAAATGATGGCTTGCGTGTTGCATGTAATCATTTATCTAACACCGAAAACTCTATCTTTTTGGTCGATAATTCTAAATTCTTTTTCCTGTATAATGTACTTACTGGCAGAACAATTTTTACATTGTTTACAACCTTTACTATTACTAAGCCAATTATTGGTATGTCCCATCTGTGTTGTAAAATGACTCTTCACTAGATTATCTTTCAACGTTGGTGCATGCCTATATGTCATAATAGGAAAAAGCATTTGTCAATGCCGAACGTTCGCTTGAAGGTATTTGCAGTGGTGTTTGGCATGTATGGTGCTTTACAGAACTGCCCTGTGCGATTGCTGGTATTTGCACAATAAATTTTCAGCATGACCTTTTTGTTACCCCCATTGTGCGCTACAGAGGCGGAAACACGTTTTGGGCAGGATGTGAAAAATGACAGCTGTACTGCTCATAAGGAAGTGTGGTAAAATGGCAATGTTGAAAATCTGGAGTGGAAATATTGAAAATTCGCAAACCTACGAACATGCGTGGGAACTGTGCAGTGGACGCTTGTAAAACAGTCATTGTTAGGAATTTTTTCACCAAATTGTCAACATTGGCATTTTAAAACCTCTGCTAATGAACAGTGTCACTGTGATTGTCTTACTGTGTGCCATACATTGCTTTTGCACACCGACTGCGCCATTGTGCACTACATGGGGAAAGACATTTTGGGCAGGATGTGAAAAATGACAGCTGTACTGCTCATGAGGAGGTGTGGTAAAATGGCAATGTTGAAAATCTGGAGTGAAAATATTGAAAATTCTCAAACTTACGAGCGGGCGTAGGAACTCCACAATGCACGCTCATAAAACAGTTATTTTTAGGAATTTGTTCACCAAATTTTCAACATAGCCATTTTAAGATCTCTGCTCATGAACAGTGACACTGTGATTTTCTTAATATGTCCCATACACTGAGTTCACACAGCGACTGTGCCATTGTGCGCTACATGGGCGGAAACACGTTTTGGGCAAGATGTGAAAAATGACAGCTGCACTGCTCATAAGGAGGTGTGGTAAAATGGCAATGTTGAAAATATGGAGTGAAAATATTAAAAATTCGCAAACTTACGAGCGTGCGTAGGAACTGCGCAACACACACTCATAAAACAGTCATTTTTACGACTTTTTTCACCAAATTTTCAACACAGCCATTTTAAGACCTCTGCTCACAATCAGTGTTACTGTGATTTTCTTAATGTGTCCCATACATTGATTTTGCACACCAACTGCGCCATTGTACACTACATGGGCGGAAACACATTTTGGGCAGGATGTGAAAAATGACAGCTGTACTGCTCATAAGGAGGTGTGGTAAAATGGCAATGTTGAAAATCTGGAGTGAAAATATTGGAAATTCGCAAACTTACGAGCGTGCATAGGAACTGCTCAACGCATGCTCGTAAAACAGTTATTTGTAGGAATTTTTTCACCAAATTTCCAACATAGCCATTTTAAGATCTCTGCTCATGTACAGCGACACTGTGATTTTCTTAATGTGTCCCATACATTGCTTTTGCACACCGACTGTGCCATTGTGCACTACATGGGGGGAAAGACGTTTTGGGCAGGATGTGAAAAATGACAGCTGTACTGCTCATGAGGAGGTGTGGTAAAATGGCAATGTTGAAAATCTGGAGTGAAAATATTGAAAATTCTCAAACTTACGAGCGTGCATAGGAACTCCACAATGCACGCTCGTAAAACAGTTATTTTTAGGAATTTGTTCACCAAATTTTCAACATAGCCATTTTAAGATCTCTGCTCATGAAAAGTGACACTGTGATTTTCTTAATATGTCCCATACACTGAGTTCACACAGCGACTGTGCCATTGTGCGCTACATGGGCGGAAACACGTTTTGGGCAAGATGTGAAAAATTACAGCTGCACTGCTCATAAGGAGGTGTGGTAAAATGGCAATGTTGAAAATATGGAGTGAAAATATTAAAAATTCGCAAACTTACGAGCGTGCATAGGAACTGCACAATGAACACTCGTAAAACAGTCATTTTAAGGAATTTTGTCACCAAATTTTCAACACAGCCATTTTAAGACCTCTGTTCATGGACAATGTCACTGTGATTTTCTTAATGTGTCCCATACATTGAGTTCGCACACCGACTGCGCCATTATGCGCTACATGGGCGGAAACACATTTTGGGCAGGATGTGAAAAATGACAGCTGTACTGCTCATGAGGAGGTGTGGTAAAATAGCAATGTTGAAAATCTGGAGTGAAAATATTGAAAATTCGCAAACTTATGAGTGTGCATAGGAACTGCGCAACACACACTCGTAAAACAGTAATTTTTACGAATTTTTTCACCAAATTTTCAACACAGCCATTTTAAGACCTCTGCTCACGATCAGTGTTACTGTGATTTTCTTAATGTGTCCCATACATTGATTTTGCACACCAACTGTGCCATTGTACACTACATGGGCAGAAACACATTTTGGGCAGGATGTGAAAAATGACAGCTGTACTGCTCATAAGGAGGTGTGGTAAAATGGCAGTGTTGAAAATCTGGAGTGAAAATATTGGAAATTCGCAAACTTACGTGTGTGCATAGGAATTGCACAACGCATGCTCGTAAAACAGTTATTTGTAGGAATTTTTTCACCAAATTTCCAACATAGCCATTTTAAGATCTCTGCTCATGTACAGCGACACTGTGATTTTCTTAATGTGTCCCATACACTGAGTTCACACACCGACTGTGCCATTGTGGGCTACATGGGTGGAAACGCGTTTTGGGCAAGATGTGAAAAATGACAGTTGCACTGCTCATAAGGAGGTATGGTAAAATGGCAATGTTGAAAATGTGGAGTTGAAATATTGAAGATTTGCAAACTTATGAGCATGCATAGGAGCTGTGCAATGAACACTTGTAAAACAGTCATTTTTAGGAATTTTTTCACCAAATTTTTAACATAGCCATTGTAAGACCTCTGCTCATGAACAGTGTCACTGTGATTTTCTTAATGTGTCCCATACATTGAGTTCGCACACTGACTGCGCCATTGTGCGCTACATGGGCGGAAACACATTTTGGGCAGGATGTGAAAAATGACAGCTGTACTGCTCATGAGGAGGTGTGATAAAATGGCAATGTTGAAAATCTGGAGTGAAAATATTGAAAATTCGCAAACTTACAGTGTCTAGGAACTGCATAGCGCACACTCGTAAAACAGTCATTTTACAATTTTTCACCAAATTTTCAACACAGCCATTTTAAGACCTCTGCTCATGATTAGTGTCACTGTGATTTTCTTAATGTGTCCCATACATTGATTTCGCACACTGACTGCACTATTGTGCACTTCATGGGCGGAAACATGTTTTGGGCAGGATGTGAAAAATGACAGCTGTGCTGCTCATGAGGAGGTGTGGTAAAATGCCAATGTTGAAAATCTGGAGTGGAAATATTACAAATTCGCAAACCTATGAGCGTGCGTGGGAACTGTGCAATGCACTCTCGTAAAACAGTCATTTTTAGGTATTTTATAACCAAATTTTCAACATAGCCATTTTAAAACCTCTGCTCATGAACAGTGTCACTGTGATTTTCTTAATGTATCCCACACATTGAGTTCGCACACCGACTGTGCCATTGTGCGCTACATGGTGGAAACATGTTTTGGGCAGGATGTGAAAAATGACAGCTGTACTGCTCATAAGGAGGTGTGGTAAAATGGCAATGTTGAAAATCTGGAGTGAAAATATTAAAAATTCGCAAACTTATGAGCGTGCGTAGGAACTGTACATGCAGGCTCGTAAAACAGTCATTTTTAGGAATTTTTTCACCAAATTTTCAACACAGCCATTTTAAGACCTCTGCTCATGAACAGTGTCACTGTGATTTTCTTAATGTGTCCCACACATTGAGTTTGCACACCGACTGCACCATTATGCGCTACATGGGTGGAAACATGTTTTGGGCAGCATGTGAAAAATGACAGCTGCACTGCTCATGAGGAGGTGTGGCAAAATGGCAGTGTTGAAAATCTGGAGTAGAAATATTGAAAATTCACAAACCTATGAGCGTGTGTAGGAACTGCACAATGCACGCTCGTAAAACAGTCATTTTTTGGAATTTTTGCACCAAATTTTCAACATGGGGTTTTTGGGACCCCTTCTCATGAATGATGTCACTGTCATGGCGCTATTCAGGCCTGAAGGGTGATTTCATGCAGTGACTGCACAGTGACTGTGAAATCACCCTTCGGGCCCGAATAATGCCATGACAGTGACATCATTCATGAGAAGGGGTCCCAAAAACCCCATGTTGAAAATGTGGTGCAAAAATTCCAAAAAATGCCTGAGATATGCAATAAAGTTGACCCCCCCCATCTAGCCCATTATACAGCTTACCAGCATTTCCTCAGTTCGCGGTCGGCTTTGAAGAGTGCAGACGTGTTCCCTGTCCACCGAAGATCATCGCGGAGCTCGGAGGTAAGTATGGGGTGGGGGGTGTGGGGAGGCTGGAGTGCGCAGTGGGTGGGTGCGGGTTGTGGGGGGACTGGGAGATATACCGTGAGACCGTTTCCATTTACAGGTAAAAAAACAAAACAATGATGTGGGACATTTGCCACACTAGAGGTGGGCTCCAGCATGGCAGAAGATAGCTGGGGGAGCTGAGGACCCGGCGGAGTTGGGCAGCCCGTTGGCAAACTACGGCGGGGGGCCGAAGAGCCGACGGGAGATTGGGCACCCCCTTTGGCAAACTACCTTCACGTTTGCCACGCTGGGGTGGGCTCCCAGCGTGGCAGCAGGATGGCTTGGGGGGACCGTGGAGCCGATGGGGGATGGTGCACCCCCGTTGGCAAACAACGTTTGTCATGCTGGGGTGTGCTCCCAGCGTGACACCAAAGCTTTGGGGGGGCAGCATGACGCGGGGGTGTGCGTGATGCGAGGGGGGGCGGTGTGACACGGTGCTCAGTATGACAGCAGTGGTTTTCTTTGAAGCGAAGACCACCGCTGTCATACACAGCTCCCGCACCCATTGGTGCATGACCGCCACACCTGCTCAACGGAGCACTGGATTGCAAGGGAGAGGCACACCTCCAAAGTGTGCTACTCTCCCAAAACATTCCTTGTGCATGCGCGCAAGTGAACGCAAAAAGGAAAGTAACCTCTCGCAGTCCTTGCTCACAGGACAGTACTTGCTAATGTTTCCTTATCACTTTTCCACCTCCTTACTTTGTGCACTGAAAGTTATGACAAAATGGAATATTTTACTACTGCTCAGTTCAAATTTTCTATCCAAAAGCAAATCATTTCTATTCGATAGAGCTGTTGCCTTTCTCTATCGACTCTTTTGTATAGTCTCTTTTCTTAAGTCGGCTTTTAAGGGCTAAGGATTCTGTTTCAGAGTCTTCCATTTTGCTACAATTCCATTTGAGTCTAAGAAATTGACCCTTAGGAATATTTTCTGGTGTATGTTTAGGATGGCAGTTCATTGCATGCAATAAAGTCTTACCATCTGTTGCTTTCCTAAAAAGATTGTACTAACATGTCCCTCTTTTTCTTTATTAATTCTCAAATCCAAATAATTCACACTTTCGTCACTAGCACAATATGTAAATTTTTAATTTTCATTCGTGCCTTGTAAATAGCCCACACATTCTTCAAGCATTTTTTTATTTCCTTTTCACACTAATATGATGTCATCAATAAAACATTTCCACAGCAACATATTATAAAAATATGGGTTGCTTTGGTTGTTGAAGACACCATATTCCCACTGTCCCACATATAAACTGGCTACTCAAGGGGCACAAGTGGCCCCCATTGCCAAACCATGTCAAACCATGCACCAGGGGCAGGTAGGGAAGGTAGACCTGGTCTGGGTGTAACGGGTCTCACAGGGGGAGTCGAGACTGAGGCCATTTTCCTGGTTTTCCATCCCCAGATCCCCTGATGACATTGACAAGCTTGGGAGACCAATGCACATGTCCATGTTGAGCATGCACAGCGCAGGTGTCCAGCCGAGATTCTCCTCCCCCCAGTCAGTCTCCAGTGTCCATGGCTCATTCCTAGGGTCACAAGGGGGTAGTGCTGCTGCTGCTGCACCAATGGGTTGCCTTCACTTCACTGATATTAAAAGCAGCAGTGCAGCGAAAAATCTTTTTTTCCAGAACACTAATTTCAGCTACAGTTAATAAAAATATAGCATACCTGTCAAATTTACTTTTCATGGTACCTCCTGGTCTGTACTTTACAAGCTTTCTTTTTTATTTTCTCAATCCTACCCCTTAGCAGATCTACAGTGGTATTTCTATGTCAAATGTAGTGACCATCTTTTTGCTTAGGAAAAAAAATTAAAACATTTACAAAAAAAATGTTGGTGGAATGAAAAATGTTACCACCATATTAAAATGTAGGACATCTGAAATCGTCCATAGTGAAAAAAGGGTAGGTTCAAATTTTTTGCCCAATTTTGTTGCACTGCTGTTTTAAAATCAATAAAGAAGTAAATAAATAACATAGCAGAGGTAATAATGCAATGTCAGTCACAAAGACTCCTCCGCACTAAATAAAGAGGACTTAGAATGGTAAATTCCTTTCCTACTCAGAAATAAGTTAGTTGCTGTATTGGTCCTTGTAGGAACAAATCCAGAAGCAAATGGTTTGATACATTTCATTGGACCAACATAGATGTTACAAAAAGAAAACAATGTCTAAACGTTTGGATCAACCAAGTTCTTTCTTGGAGACTTATGACAGTTGTTAAGAGAGTCACATTCTATTAGCACCCAGTTCATACAGGAAAAAAAAAACAGAAACAATTTTCATTGGTTTAAAGTACCTGTTTAAAACAAATTCATTGCATTTAAATTTGTGATTTTTTTGAAATAGGTACTTTAAACCAATGAAAATGTTTTCTGTTTTTTTTCTGTATGATCTGGGTGCTAATAGAATGTGACTCTCTGAACAACTGTCATAAGTCTCCAAGAAAGCACTTGGTTGGTCCAAAAGCATAGACAATATTATTTTTTTTTTTTGTAACAACTATGTTGGTCCAATAAAAGGTATCAAACCATTTGCTTCTGGATCTTTTCCTACTAAGCAAATTAGAGCTCTCATAGAAGGCAAGCAGCAGAATCAGCCATCTGAATCTCTCTCAATCTCTCTCGCTCTCTCACTCTCTCACCAGCCTCCATAAGACAATTAACCTTTTCCCTGTCTTTCTATTACAGGTTAACATTGTGGATCCCAAAGTTCTCTCCAGTGAGTTCCAGTCCATTTTAGAAGATGATGTTATAGCCACCAAAGTCATGTTGAAATTTTTAGTCGACAAAGATATGTAAGTGGAAACTTTACCTATTAGGCTGACATTAACTTTGGTTGAAGTTAAATAACAAGATTTATTGACTGGAGAGGTGAATGGTTGTCATTCTTCATCCTCATCATATCCCCTGTATCTCCAATTATTTTATCGAGCAGCAATGTAACCAGGTGGTTAGAGTGCAGTGCTGTGAACTCAGAGACCTCTTGTCACAAGGCACTCATTGGGTCATGTCATACTGGACTGGCTTATTTACGTTATCATACTGCCACCAATCTGGTTACCACTCTCTCAGGGTTGCTCCTTTTGAGTCCTACCACAGGTTCCTGCTTCCAAAGAACAAGGCCAGGCTCTTGCTCACACAATACAAGGTCTCTTGGACAGATGGCATCCCAAGTGAACAAACTGTAGTGCTCCTACACCATTGCACTCTCCTGTCCCCCCTAAATCACCCTTGCCCTGCTCACTTCCACTCACATCACACAAGTTATAAGAATACTGTAAAAACAGTTACATCTTTTTTTATATTGGCACATTACATATTTAAAAATGTCAAACATAAAGCAAGTGAATACAAGTAAAACATTTTAACAAACAACAAATGTGAAGCAAAACATAATGCTAAAACTACCCCCCACCACTCCTCCCTCCCAGGTCCGTTCCCACACCTGCAGCTGGCAGGGCCCCCATCCATCCTCCGTGTACTCAGCAACCAGGGCCCCCCCTACCTGCACCCAGCAATCAGGGTTCCCTTTCTTGCACCCAGCAGCAGTCAGCAATCAGGGTCCCCCCAGCCCCCAGCAGCTGGCAGGGACTAGTTGTGACCTTCTGTTGCCTTACTGCCACCACCCTACTCTAAACAGCTGGCAAAGTCAGTCTTCCATTCAGGCTTTTGTCCTCCAGACCCCACTCACTCAGCAGCAACACCAACATTGATGCCAGCAGAACCAAAATGAACCCAGGGCCACCAGCCTCTTCACACAGAACCAAGCAGGGGAACCACCGGACCAGCACAGGCAGACTGTGTACAGCTGCTCAAAGCTTTGCCTTGCTGGCTCACTCTGAGTCTCCCGCCTATCTGACTCTATTCTCCATAGACATGCTTTAACTTGGCATTTTGCTCTTCTGTCTCCAACCACTCATCTTGCTTGCTACCTCCCACCAAAACAACTGTTTCTTACCACTTGTCACATGCACTCCAGCTGCTCAGTGACAAAAGGACAGAACCAAATAGGGATGAGCACAGCAGATGCACCGCTGTGTAGCAGTGTGGTGGGGGGGAGCACAGACTTCAGAGCAGAGGCTGTTGGAATTAGAGCCCTACAAATGGAAGGATATGGTATTGGTTGGTCATGGGTGGTGGGTGGTGGGTCAGACAGGCAGAATCTGAGGCACCCTCCCAAAAAACAAAGACACCAGATTTGACCGTGGTTATTTTTTACTCAGGGATGATGAAAGAAAAAGATACACCCATATACATTTGGGGACTGGGGACCACAGTCTCATGTGCCCTGGCTGTGCTGGTGCCCCAAGTGTTTTGGGTGTGCCAAATGCCAGTACTGCCCTTAATCACTCCAGGGGACCTCAGCCCCACTCTGTATCAGACACAGGTTTTACTTTTTAAGTTTGGTAGTGGTCTTTCCAGATGTGGAACACATAATTGCCCAATGAAATAGATTACCCATGCTTTTTAATTATAGCAGTCACAGATCTATTTTAAATATTAAATATTTAATATTTATATCAGATTTACAAGGTATACATAACACTAAAGGGAACACAACAACATTAAGAAATTCTCAAAATAAACAGTTTGAAAAATCAATAAATACATGTAGAAGAAACTTCACAAACACTCCCTTAAGTCTGGTTTTCTTATCCCATGGGTCTTCTTAGGAAAAAACAGACTTGTGGCATCCTAGGCCTAAAATTTAAAAGCGGGAGTCACTCCCTTTTTGGCTTGGTGGGCAGCCAATATTATGTCGGGCTCCAAATCTGCCTGCTGCAGCTAAGAGCCATGTGTATGCACCCCATATGGCCCATCCCGTGTAGTCACATCATGGGTCTTAGCCCATTCCTTTACCCTGTCACTCAAAAAGTTTATCTCACTTTTGTCTAGAGGTGTTACATACAAGCACACATTTGATTTATAAGATTCTGATCAGTTTGAACCTGTTTGACTCTCATGTTAATTATGGGCATTGCTTCTAATAAACAACTTATTATCTTTACCCTGCATTGTAGCGCTCAGCCCAGTCAAAGTTGAAGGGGGTGGCATTGTCAACTGACCTTCTTGCAGACAGCTCAGTTCTGTTAATTCACATTTTAAGTGAGCACTATCATAGCCATTAATCAGCACTGAACTATGTCTGTCCTGTTCTCCCATCTACAAAGAAGGCTACTTGCTGCAGGTGCCTTTCACATGAAGCCTATACAAAAGACACACAAAACAATAGAAAAGAAAATCTACTGTTTTCTTGTACTGTCTGTATAATAACCATTACATCCATTTGTTATCTCCAGGTCTGAATCACACTGCCATTCCTTACTGACTGCATGAACTTGTACAAGTCCATTAACTATCCTCTGGTCAGCTTTCTCTGTCTCTTTTTCGTTGCTTAAAGGTGCTAGCAAGCAGTTTTTACACCTCTAGATGGCCTCCAGTTGTCCCTTTAGTGTCTACCCAATATTCTGATATATTTTTGCTAAATTAATAATCTAATTTTGTTGGCTTTGTAACTACTCTGAATTCCTCACTCCTCAACAGCTGCTGCTGTCTCTTTTCATACTGCCTGAATATTCTGTCACATCAATAACACCATTCCAGGCCATTCAGATGAATAGCATGGAATGGTGTTACCGATGCCATTAAATGTCTTAAAAAAATTGTTTGTTGCCTTATTGGTTCTTGTACAACAATATGCACAAAATAGGTGAGTTAATACCTTTTATTGGACTAGCAGAGATTTGCAGAAAAATCCAAGCTTTCAAACCTCCATGGTTCTTCTTCAAAAGGAAAATGGCAGTTTTCTTAAAATGAGCTCTCTTTAAAGCACCCAGAACTTACACATTTTACACATGAATGTTACAGATCAGTGAAGTAATTAGATGAGAACCACAACCAGAGATAAGAAAGCAATCTTCAAAATTCTGGTTCTTTGTAGAAGTAGGGCTATAAATTATCTGATGTTAAATGTCTAACTTAACAGAAACTGGAGACTGTGTGTGTGTGTGTGTGTTTGTGTGTGTGCTAAAATGCATAAATTAGTAGTTTTGCATGTGTGACTATAAAGGACATGTAATCGCCACCCACCAGTTAAAACCAAAATTATAAATCCACAGTTATGTAGATTAAATAGAACCATTTCATATATATACTGTAAGCATTTTAGCAACATGTAAAACATATATCTGTCCATGTACCTGAAACAAGAAAGAGGTGGAGCACTTTAAATAGTGTAATGCGATATGAAACCAGTGTCTACAGTCATGTCTTCCTCCACCATATTCAGAAAAAAAAATAAGTTTGATCTCAGATGCTCATCTCTGTTGTGTATTTTTGAAATGTCCTTTGAGAACCAGGGCAGATAGGTCAGAGATGGAGTAATCAGACTGAGAGAAATGTTGTCCCACAGGTTTTTCAGTCTTCTTCTTTTTAATATCATATCTGTGTGAGTTCATTCAGGTTCAAAGAGGTTGTTCAGTTTCCCCCACATAACCTGTTTGTTGACATTTCTTGCACTGAATGTAATAAACAACTTTCCAAGATGCACATGTATAATTCCCCTATATGCTGAATTGTTCGTTTTGGGGTTCTTAATAAAATTTGAAGTGGAAATGTGCCCACATGTTTTACATCTAGAACGATTGCAGGATTTCATGCCACCTAGTGTTCTGTTGTTTAGGTCAGGTATACGTTTTCTCCTGACAATCAGGTTAGATAAATTATGTAGTTGTTTGAAAGACAGTAGAGGTAGTCCTTGGAAGATACATTTGAAGGTGTCATCCTCACTGAACATTTGGAGGTCCTTAGTAATTATATGTAGGGGCTCCAGATCAGGGCTGTATGTAACAAACAAGGGTGTCCTTGTGATGGTAGTCTTTTCCTTATATTGTAGTAGTTGCTCTCTTGGTATCTGTGAATCACATTCCACTGCTCTGTCAGTTTCTCTAGAGGACTGTCCCACCCCAATATTTTTTTTTTTCAGTGTGAAACAGAGTGGTATTGAAGTACCGGACTATACATTACAGATTTGTTAGTGTTCCTAGGGTGATTGTTGTTTCTGTGAAAGTCCCTTTTCTGTCTATCCATTTCCTGTAAATACAGGTTTCTAAGGTTCCATCTCTGATGGTAACCATGGAGTCCAGAAAATTAACACTGCCATCAGAGTACGCCAGGGAAAGTTTAATGGATGGGTTGAGGTTGTTAGTTCCGTGATGGAATTCTTTGAGTGTGCAGAATGTCTTAGAAATGTGAAATGAAAGAGCAGTAGCTATTGAGGATAGTGGAACTTTTTGTAGATCCAAGGGCACCCCAAGCTAGATTATTTATTTATCAAAAATTGGTCAGAACGTATCAGACTACATAACTGGCATGGAAAGGATGATGGAATGGCAGTTAACTATGTAAAAATAATTTCCTATCTCCTTTAAAGAGCTAGTTTACTGCCCAAAATTAGTATTAACTTTTAAAGGTAGTGAACTGTGATTTCTTTAATCTGAAGTATTGTTTTTTATTTTCCCTTTTCTTAATTAAAGGATCATCTTCCAGGTTTCTGCAAATAAATTACAGTTGGCATTGGCAGGACTCAAAACTCATAAAACTTCCAAAACATTAAGAGTTCTCACATGAGTTCAGTAGTGCTGCCATACAATAACTGCTTGAGAATGTACAGGGAGCACTTATTAACGATGGAAATCAAGAAGTTTCTAGCATTGTTATGCTATCATTGTGATGTCAAGAGGCTGTTAACACCTCTTGATTACATCATAACAATACCATAACAAACTTGCATCCTCTGTGCATGCACATTTCTTGGTCGTCCCGCATTTCAACTACTGAACAATGCTGGCCTGGAAACTGGGAAAGCCACACAATGAGCTTCTGACCAACAGCTGTGGCGGTAAAAGCGGTGCCAGAGAGAGTGCAGCAGGATGTCAGGGGTCAAGTACAGTAACAGTATGTTTCTTTTTTTTTAATTTTAACCCAGGATGATTGCATTAGCCCCTATCATGGGGCTTCTGGTCAACGGCTGCGGTGGTGTGAGCTGAGTCAGAGCATCACGATGGAGTAAAAATACAATTACCAAAGTTCCTACAATATATTTATTTATTTATTGATGTATCAGAATTGCAACCCTTTGAGTCAAAGACTCATTTACAAAGGCTCCTCGTCGTACACAGTACTGGACAGGGCAGGAGAGACATACAGTGAGTGGAAAACAGACAACAGTGCAAGAATAACAAAGAACAAAGCAATAACTATATACATTAAATACAGATGGTGTAGGCCATAGCAGTGAGAGGGGGTCCCTTCTTGCTGGAGTCTGGCCTATACATGATGGACTAAGCAAGAAGGAGCGACCATTGTTTACACATACAGAATTACATTACATCAAGAAGAAGCAGTCAATAGGAGCATGGAGATAAGCTCAAATTTGCAGGTGCTGGCCTATACCTGATTGTAGCTAAGTGACAGGGAGAAGAGCCCACTGATATATATAAACAAGGTGGATGGAGATGGTCAACTGGTTGGGGCAGGACCAGATGGGTTGCAATTATTTGCAGTTTCAATTACAGGAGTTGAGAAAGTGGTTACAGAGGGCAGATTTAAACAGCCCGATTCTGTGTTTTGGATGTGATACCAGGCAGGAGGGTGTTAAACAAGGAAGGGGCCCTGTAATGGAAAGACCTCTGAGCAAGGGCCATCCTGACCCCAGGAACTAATAGTGAGGTTTTTGTGGAGCTTCATGTGGGGACAGTGGGCTTGGAGGTGCTGACTAAGTTGGACAAACCGGGGTTGTGATGTGAATTTTTTGGGTGAGCAAACAGGTCTGGTAGAGTAGCTACTCATCAAGGGAGAGAAGGTTTGACAAGGAATATAGCATGCAGGTGTGGGTGAGCCTATCAGCCCCTGTGAGTAGCCGACAGGCCTTGTTGAGTGTGAGCTTGATTTTGCCCAGGGCAGTGTTATCTGCTGCACTCTATATCAGAAGTCCATAGTCCACTAGAGAGAGGACTGATGAGTCAATGGCAAGTCTTAGCACTTCTGGGGGGAGACAGGCTCTGTGCCGGTATAGCAAGCCTATTTGTGAATTTATGGCAGAGCAGAGGGTGTGGATGTGGTCATGAAAGGTTAGGGTAGAGTCGAAGATGATACCTAGGTATTTGTATGAGGTAACCTGCCAAAGAGGGTGTTGGTAGAGGGACTGAATAGACAATGCTGAACCCTTGAGTTTGTTCTGATTGTGGGTGAACAGCAGGGTTTTTGTCTTTTTAAGGTTAATTACAAGCCTGTGGTCAATGAACCACTACTCAGTCTGAGCAAAGGAGGATTGCAAAGCAAGCTGGAGTTGGGCAGGGTCGGGGTGGGATGCAAAGAGGACCACATCATCTGTGTAAAGGAGTATTTTTTCCATGGGGGGCATTGGGCAGTGTGTTTAGGTACAAACTAAAGAGTAGTGGCCCCAGAATAGAGCCTTGGGGAACACTGGAGCGGACCTGATGGGGGCTAGAGAGGATAGTGTTGATTTTAACGCACTGGGTTCAGGCTGAGAGGTAGTTGGTGACCCAGCTTATCGGGCCTGGGGAGAAACCAAGTTGTGTAAGGGTGTTAATGAGAAGATGGTGGCAGACCATGTTAAAGGTCTTTGAAAAATCAATGAAGACTGCCCCTGCAAGGTGCCCTTTGTCTAGGGCAGAGTGAGTGAAGGTGGAGAACTCTATGAGGGTAGTTGTGGTGCTGAAACCTTGGTGAAAGCCATGCTGCTCCATGCAGAGGAGGTTGTGCATGGTGAGGTAGTCTGGTATTTGGTCATCAACAATCTTTTCCAAGGCTTTGGAGTGAGGGAGAAGGATGGAGATTGGTCTGTAATTTCCTGGGGAGGTTCAGTTACCGCTCTTGTGTATGAAGGTGATGACTGCCATTTTCCATGCTTGGAGGAACTGGCCAAGGTGGAGGGAGAGGTTTAGAAGGTCAGTGAGGGGGGTGAGAACAATGTCCAGGGTAGAGCAAAGAAGACTGAGATCAAGAGAATCATTGCTGTGTCTGGCACTATTTAGGGATTTGAGTAGGTAGGGTTTGGTAGCAGACAGGGAGAGAGTGTGAAAGTAGAAGGGTGGGTGATGGGGAGTGGAGGCGGGAGGGTCAGGGGTGGGGTCAAAAAAGTTGGTGGGTAGAGGAGAGGTCAGAGAAAGCATCATTCAGCCCATTGACAATACTTTGTGGGTCGATGGTGATTGCACCATCAGTATTGAGCTGGGCGGGGAGTGGGGACTGGGTATTACCATTAAGTTCCTTTAGATTGTCCCAGAACTTGCGTGCAGAGCCCCACATAGAGGCAAGGGTATTCCTGTAGTATGAAGCCTTTGCACTACGGATAGTCCAGGTGCACCTGTTGTGTGCAGCTTAGTAGGCTCGTCTATTGGCAGACTTCCCGGACTCCAGGACTCTGTGCCAGAGATTGTCCCTGTGATGCATTTGCTTGATGAGAGCAGAAGTGATCCAGGGAGAATTGTGTTTCCTAAGTAGGGATTTGGAGAGGGGCACATAGGTATCATAGGCCCTGTTAAAGGAGTGTATAAAGTAGTTGAGAGCAGTGTTAATATTGGGGGCCAGCTTTACTGGAGACCAATCCCATTTGGCAAGGTGTACCCAGAGTAGTGCTAGGTTACCAGGGAACAGGCACCTCTTGGAGATAAGGACAGACTTTGGTTTCTTTACGTTACATGACCAGGAGACAATGACTGGGCAGTGATCACTTAGTGCATTAGGCAGTACTGCCAAGTCAGTGATCTTATGGGGTCTGTTTGAGAGTACCAGTTCCAGTAGGGTGGCACTACCAGTAGTCAGGTGAGGGCAGGTGAGGGAGGAGACAAGCTGGGTGAGGTTGAGTGCAGCAAAAAGGCATCCTTTGCACTGGTCACAGAGCTGGCGAGCCAGTCAATATTTAAGTCGCCCATTGTCATTTGTTCCAGCTTGCTGGGTTGATGGGAGATGTAGTCTAGGAGAGATTGCAAGGCGTGGTTCTGGCGACGTGGGGGAATATAGGTAGCAGTGACAATGAGAGGGGCTGTTGAGGAACCCAGGGTGACCTTTCAAGAGAGCAACAGGTTGTTGAGATCCAGGATGGGCCAGAGATCCCCCATTTTCTTGGGGACCAGGAAGAAGTGGGAGTAGAACCCCCTGCCCCACTGAGCCAGAGGGATGGGCTCTACAGTTCTATTTTGTAGAAGGGCCTGAATTTCACCATGATGAGATGCACATGAGCTGGCAGGGGGTAAAAGGAGTTGGCCAGAGGATTTTCAGGGGGCCACTCTAGAAGTTCCAGAGTGTAGCCTTGTTCTGTGAGCTGTAGTACCCAATTGTCTGAGGTAATTCCTCACCACCTGTTGAGGTGGAGCGAGAATCAACCTCCGGCTTCCTTCCCTAGAGTCTCTTTTGGGGGGGGGATCCTGCAAGGAGTCAGGAGGTAGTGAGTGCCGGGTGGGCAGTGGTGGCCACTCGAAGGGTTCTAGTGGTGGCTGTGGCAGGGGCTGATGATGCCTTTCATTTTGCCCTGACCCTTGGAGGGAGGGCAGGCCTGTCTGCAAGAGGAGAAGTGAAAGGGTGGCTGCTGACTAGACTTAGGCTGAGTATGGTACAAAGAGTGGATGGATCGGAGAGCTTGGCCTGACTTCTGAAGGGAGGAGATCTAATACTGGATATCGCCCCTGAAAAGGACACCACCCTGAAAGGGGACATCCAAGATGCTGGACTGCATATCAGAAGCAAATCCAGATCCCCGGAACCAAAAGTGGTGCCGGAGACAGATGACAGTGGCAACTCCTCTGCCTAGGGCATCAATCGCATCATAGGCAGTACAAAGGACATGGGTCCCTACGTCTGAACCCGCCTTGAGAACCTGGGCCAGCTGCATCTTGGATGGGTTATCTGGCAAGGTCTGAACCAGCTCCCTGGCCTGGTCCTAAAAGATGTTCTGGTACTGTACCATTTGGGACAAATAGTTAATGGCCCTGATGGCCAGAAATGAAGAGGAGAGGCAAATACCTACTTGTCCAGGTGATCTAGCTGCCTGGACTCCCTGTCATAGGAGAAGGAGCTGAGGTGCTAAGGTTTCTTGGTGTGGTCATGCACCGCTTTAATGACCACAGAGTCAGCTTTAGGTTGTCCTACTAAAAGTGGCTTACCAGCAGGAACATGGTAAAGCCATTCAGCCTTCTTGGGCACAGCTGGGGTAGAAGAAGGGCAATTCCAGGCCACCACGATGACATCCTTGTAAGAGTCAATAAAAGGTGAAACCACCAACAGGAGAGCATCGGGCTGCTGCAATTAAACAGCCAACCGACGTCGCTCACCTGGAGTACGGTATACAGTTCTGGAGACTACACCCTAAAAAGGTTATAAACAAGTTAGAGTCGATGCAGAGAAGAGCTACAAAAATGGTTCAAGACCTCCATGATGAGCCCCATGAGACGAGACTTAGACAATTAAAGTTGTATTCCCTGGAACAGAGGAGAAATGGGGGGGGGGGGCATGATAGAAACCTTTAAATACCTCAAAGGAGTCAACTCAGTGCAGGATCAGAACCTCTTCCAAGAAAATAAAGTAGCACGAACTAGAGGTCACAACAGACGATGTGGGGGGAATGTTCCGGAACAATGTCAGGAAGTTGTTCTTCACCAAAAGAGTCTTAGAATCTTGGAGCAGACTGCCATGGGAGATGGTGGAGGCTAAGACAGGGAGTTCACGTTATCTTGGGATAGGCACTGTGGGATCCAGAAACAAGCAGTTTAAAAAGGGGCGGGGTAGACAAAAATATGGGCAGAATAGATGGATCATGCAATCCTGATCTGCCACCACATTCTTATGTTCTTATGCAATGGGTCCTGTTCCTATGTCTCCCAGCCCATGGCGGCCTGAATGTGCCTCATTGTGTCCATAAAGGAGGGATCATGAAGCGGGAACTTGGGGACCACTTTAGCGAGCTTCTCACCCTCAGACAAAACCGCACCAAGGGAAGAAGACTGTGTAATCCGAGTCATTTTCATCCTCTCATCCAATTCACTTTCGGCTAGCGGACATTGGTCCTGGCGACAACTGGTACCAGCATTGGGGTTATTCTCCAGAGTGCGTGAATCACTAGGACCTTGCCAGATCAGGTCTGAGGGAGGGTGATCTCCAGGGGGAAGCTGAGGGGATGCCGGGGTCAGGCTCTTAGGGGTGGGATTCTGTTTCTATATGAAAGACCACCAAGAGGTAAAGAGAGCATTATAATCCACCAGCGGAGGATAATTATAGACCGGAGGATAGGGGTAGGCTGACGCCAGGTATGGGAAGGGTGGCATAGGACCAGGCAGGGCTGGCATTGGGTACCCCTGCAGTAGTTCAGCAGTCATATGCTGTGGGACCTGTGTGGGCCTGCAGGTGATGGCTGAAGCCTAACAGGTGCTGGCCCAGAGGATGCCAGCTGTGGAAGCCTGGCATGAGTGTCCATTGGTGCCGGGAGAGAAGATACAGATGCTGGAGGGGACAGGGACCTCACTGGTGAAGGCTGAGGTGAGATTGGGCTCAGGGAGACACTGTAGCCTGCAGTGGATTGGCCCATGTAAAAGGGACTAACTCAGATAGCGCCAGGGCCAAGGGGGTGACAGCAGAAGAGCCAGCACCCATCGCACCCACACTGGCCGAGCCTCCTGGTTGAAAGCCCATTGAAAACAGGGGCCTGAGCTTCAGGAGCTGGGGAGTAGGAGATGGAGTCCCCTGCCCTGAAGAGCCATTGCCCACTACAGAGATAAGGGTGGGTGGCAGGGCTAAGTAAGGGCTGATGAAGCTGAGGAGGCAGACCTCCAGTGGGAAGAAGATCTAGACGTAGTCAAAGATTTGTGAAGAGACTGCGAGTAGGAAGCAGACCCAGCATAGTCTCAGTCTTAGTCCCAGTGCTTGTGCTTCCTGCTAGACTTTTCCTGGGACTGAGAGGAGGAAGAAGCCCTGAAGGACTGGGCTGGTGAAGTCGAAGAGCTCCTGGTCTGTAGCTCCTGTTGCATGGCGACGAGCTTCTGCTTGATGAGATGGCCCTCCAGAATTTTCATGTGTTGTCTCCATGTGGCCTGGTTAAATTTCTGGCAGATCTGTCAAGCTTCAGTGTCATGGCTGAGGCCTAGTCACAGGATGCAAGCAAAATGTCCATGATTTTCTGGAATTTGTTTGCTGCGGGCACACTTTGTGGAGCAGTCAGAAGATGAGGCAGGCTGAGAAGACGTGAATCTAAATTAGGTAACAATGAATGTCGATGTTGAAATGAAAGAAAAGGTAAAATTAAAAAAACATAGGAAATGGCAGTCAACTGTAGCTGCAGCAGTTTTAGTGATCCTATGTGCAGGGGTCGATGGCAGGAAAGAACTTGGAAGGGTGTGGGGGAACCGTCTGCCTTTATAAGATAGGCCGATGTCTGAGGGTGACGTCGGTGGTGGGTGGTCCCCCATGGTACACTGCTAGCTAGAAAGTTTCCGTGTGGTCCTGGTGCCTGGCGACTTAGTCTACTGGTGTTGGCCTGCTGCAAGAGCCTCCCCCAAGGTAAGATCCATGGTGTAAATTATGCTTTCAGAATTTTTGAATTCCACTTTTATGGAATTGATAGAATTTTCAAAATTCCAAAGATTTTCATCAGAAGCGGAATTTGACAATTCCACAAAGTTCTGCCTGTCTCACTTCTGTTTTTGACTGGGTTGAGATGTATCCTTTTTCTTTTTTTCTGGTGGCTCCCTTATTCAGGGCAGGCATTCCCTACATTCCAACCTCTATTTCTAACAGGGACGTATTCCATGACTCCTGGAGGTAGCCACGACAGTGAATTGGGACATTAGGTTTTGGAGGGACTTGGTAAGGTCTGAATAAGACTGCCATACCTGGTATTCTTTCCTAGAAGGTAACCATTTTGTGTTCCTTTTCTCCCCCCCCCCCCCAAGGTACTTTAAATATGAAGATCACACGGATCATGTCCTGGAAAAGCACATTGGAAATGTTACCAAGGACACGGAGCTGACCTTTGAATTTGGAATCCAGGAATCCAGCCTTCAGGGTAAGTCAGAGATTATGCCAACAGAACTGCTTCTCGGAAGATGATGTATGCCTAGTATTGGTATGTGCGGCCCAACCCATTTCCCACCTAGGGGGTTCACTGCTGGCATGGCATCTAGTTCATGGGGAGGGGCCTACACAAAAATGTATATTCATTACAGATCTGGGTAAAGACCATGTACTCATGACTAAACACAGCCCAGTGTGCACTTCCTGGTCAAGAATTACAAATAAATGAAATCTAATGGGATCCTCCAAACTAATTCAGGCTCTCCCACATCTTTCTAAGAAAGGGCTACAAATAATGGGGGTAAAACACCTTCCAAACAGTAGTGGATGGAGTTTATTTATTTGCAGTTTTTTTTTTGTAAGGGAGAGACGTTGTTTTACCAAGTAAGAGATACAGAGAACAGTCTCCTTTACAGATACGGCCAAGTGGAAGTGTAAGAGTAGATGGGAGGGGAGGTATACAGGTTCTGTCAGTGGTGAGAGTTACCATTAGAAAGTATGTAAGAAGTTGTATAATGAGATCTGGAGAAATCTAAGTCCTAATATAGTTACATGTCATTATTTCACAGAGGCTGCCGGGAAGTCCCAACTGCCTTTTCAAATCCAGCTGAACTTCACATTGCCAGACGGAAGGTCTGGATGTAGACTCCTTAGCCAGCAGAGGCCCGTAACTGGCAACAGGTAAGAGAAATATTAATGAACCCCTGACCTAAATCTGACCACCATGGTCTTGCTTCACTGAGTTGTATTTTTATTCTTTGATGTAAAAAATTAAATAGTGGCTAATGGCCTTGCAAATTCACTAGTCACATGAAAAACTGAACTAGGGAAGCTAGCAGTGCAACCTGCTACAATTATATACAGATCCTGGGGTGCTGATGTGGAGATTCTAAGGTGTAAACAACACTTGATACAACCAGTGGCCCCGCTAGTAAAATTTGGTAAATGGCACCACCACCACAAAAAATAACACCTCAGCAACCTCTGATAGCTGAGATTCAAGAGGCTTCGCTTGCACAGAATTTGTGTGATGAGACGGTGAGTAACTCTCTAATTAAGCAGTGAGGCACTCCAGGGTGTGCTTTCTGCTGGGAGAACACAACACAGTTGGGTTGAAGCACAAGGCCAAAGGCCAAGGGATTCCACTACCTGAGATGTGACGTTATCTCAGCACAAGGCACGTCCTCGATTGCTTTACCGTGATTATAAAATTCACCCATTTGATATTAGTAAATGAATAATTAAAAAAAATTAATTTAAATAAGTAAAATTTAGAAAAAAGCAGTCCCACTGAGCCATTGTAAGTTTGCTGTTTGGTCATTAGATAGCAGATGCTGCATTTTTGTTTAAAATATAAATAAGTGAACTGAGGTGTATTGATACAGCTGAGCCTGATTGATGTAAAAAGGTCAGTGGAGTCACAGCTCTTCTTCCCAGTGCTGTTGTGCTGGGATATCAGCACTGGGTTTTGAGCTCTGCAACTAATCAGGTGTATGGATTTCATTAAAATCATTTCATAATAAAGCAATAAGACATGGCAGGGTGTGTGTTATGGTGGGATAACAGCTCGTCTCAGGTGGGTTGAAGTATGAGGTGAATCCGAGTGCTTCCTACAATATAGAAGGACGTTAGCCCACCATAATGCGCCCCCTGGAGTGTCTTATTACAATTATGAGATGGGTCCTTTTTAGTAAAGTGGATGTATTTTTTAAACATATTTTCGATAGACTACTTTCATCTGGGCTGTTGCACTGGTAATGGCCCAGCTGAAAGTACCTCTTGGCCAGTCAGAAGCCAGCATTCTTTCTACCCATTTCATAATTTTTCGTTTATGTATATGGATATGTGTTAGAAGAGGATACTGAGGGGAAATATCTTTCATTTTTTTATTTAAGGCAGTTTTATTATTAGGGCCTAGCTGAAGGTATTTAGTGGCAGCCATGTATCTGATGGCAGTTCGGGATGTGTGGTAAGTATTCATTTTATTGTGAAGACGTGGCTGGACATTTACCTAGTGTTATTGGGCTGAGCTTACAGCACGGGTAAAGCTGCCCCCTCAGCCAATCAAGTTTCCTGATTTTTGCAACCCATGTTATAATGAACAACAACATGAGGTGCAGGGCCCAGGGAGGGCCGGCACACTTTTAGTTGCTGGTACAGAATGCGGCATCACCTTAAGTTTTCATTTAGTGGCTTTGTTCTGTTCAGGGCAGAACCCTGAAACTGCACTTCATAAAGGGACTGACTGTGGACCCATATGCTGCAGGTTAAATCAGAACTAGCACTGAGGAGAGTTTCACTCGATCTTCTTGATGCATTGAAGCAGGACTACATTCCTGTTCATGACAGTTTTGATTCTGAGGGCAAAAAGACTGTAAAGGATAGGTTAGCCATTCATGAGTTCCTTGTCCTCACTTCCTCTGTAGTCCATTATGTACTTCTGTTTATTACACACATGGAAATGTATTCTGCTACATAACAGATGTTACAGGTGCATGGTATGTTTGAATTGAAAATAATCTGTTTTTCTAGTTTGTACCTATCATAGACATTCATTTTAACTTAATGAGCTCATGTACCTTAGAAAAATATTATTTTCCAAAATAGCTAGCTGTCAGTTTTGCCGCCTTCTTCCTTTTGCTAATTTGCACCCTCCCACCCCGATCTACATGCCCTCTCCCCCTCCCCCTCCCATCTACTCCTCTCATCCACTAAATGTTGACAAGGCCTGCTTGACTGCTCCAATCCTCCCCTCAACTCCTCTCTTAGTCCTTTCTTCACTATCCCTCTCCTCCCCTCACCCCCTGCTGCCAGTCCCTTCCCATCCATGGCCCTCTCTCCTTCTCCGGCCTTGCAGTATTAGTGCACTTATGTTGCATGGGATTTTGTTGCTGCATACACTGTACCATAATATCTGTACTTTTACAATCCTACATGTTAAACGGCTGTATCTGAATTGCCTGTTTGTTTTCTTTGTTGATACTGTTTTGATTTGTATAATTTAACTGCTGTATCCCTGTTTTGTCATGACCCTTTGTAAACGAGCTTCCAGCTGTAACCCCCTTGTTCCCAGGGGTTACAAGAATCCCATTTAGAATCAGTGGTAGGTAGGGAAGGCAGCTAGTGATTTGCCAGTAAATGGATTCCACTCTGTCCCTCTCTCTGCTTCTGGTCTCAGCTGAGGGCTGGAAAGGTGATGTCACTTTAGAACTCTCACAGCAGTTGTTGTGAGTGGGGAATTTAGAATTCTGTGGTCAGTTGTTGACTGGAGTCTGCAGAGTGCAGTTGCAGTTCCAGTAGCAGCTCTGATACAGAGCCGCAGTGTTCCAGTTTTTCTCATCCTAGTGGAGTACAGCATTTTCCAACTTTAGTGAAGTGGTGGAAACCATCTTCAGGGTTTTCCTGTTCTTCATCCCAGGTGGGATGGAGCAGGCGCTAGGATGTTAGGGGCGATCCCCAATCCTACAGAACATTGTGAAGCTGCCTTGTGTGACAACTTCTTGTGACAACATTTGTTTTTCTAAGTCTGCCCAGGAGTAGCTGCATTTACGGTGAATTTCTCTGACAAAGGGACCCTGTCACCTAAGACATTTAAAAGTTGGCTGACTTCAATGGAGTCCAATATGTGACCGTCCATGTGAGCAGAACTTTTACCTTTGACACCCCTGAGGTGTTTTGCTGCAGTTAAGTGTGAAATATACTTCTAGAAAGCATCAGCAATAACTTTTGGTACAATGTGAGGTGTATTTTCTGGAGGGATGGCTGAGTATGAACTTGGAAACAAAAAGTAGGAGACTTCCACCTACCCACCCCAATCTGGATTGACCAGTTTAGCACTCCGGGTTCTGAAGGGCACCAGAGTTTTCTGTCAGTGCATGGGGCCAATGCCTGAAGAAACTTCTACCCCAGTGAGTGGGTTTTTTCTCCATTTTGAGCCTTTAGTGCTCCGACATGGGCAGTGTGCCACGATTAATCCTGTGCTATATGGGAAGTATCCAAGTACTGGCCATGTGAATTTGTGTGTTCACCTGTGGCTAGTTATACATTTTCTACAGTAATCCTATGTCATATGGGACTTCCAAGCAATGGCCATGTGTGCCTAGTTGAGGGAATTTGCTTGGTGTGTGTTACCGGTGGCTAGTCCACAATTTCTACAGTCATCCTATGCTGTATGGGAAATTTGGAGTTCTGTACTTCAGATGTCTGCATTTACCATGTGTGTAACCCTTGGGGGTCCGTCTTTGCTTTGTGTGTTCCTACTTTGTTACAGAATAAAGCCACACTCTATAATCCCAACCTGGTATGGACATTAATGTTATTGCTTCCTATGTGGAGTTACTTGGGTACTCCTGTCCAGAAGTGCAAACCTAGCATAACCGTGAGCAAACATTTTCTCCCCGGGACCTAGGTTGTGGCCATGGTATGGGTCCCACCAGGTGTGTGCCTAGTAGCTGCACTTGGTTTGTGTTTTACAATGTCTACTTCATCTGCACATCCCACCTTGTCTATGGTGGCAATCAATGTAATCCCCACCCCTCTCTGTTCCCCAATACTGTGAGAGGTGTGCCTGCTAGTTAAATAAGGGGCCGATGGGGGGTTACACAGCTCAAAGGTTGTAATCTGAGATTTCAACAAATACATTAAAAGCTTTTATATCTAAGAGTGCTAGAAGGGATCTGTGATCTCATAAGGGAACTTTAGGCAAGACAACTTAGTTGACATCCATACCAGGGAAGCGGATGGAGACAGACATAAAAAACAAAGTTGTTGACAGGTAAACCAAGCTGTTCTATGGAATAAATTTAAAATACTTATTGCGGAGGAGCCATATTCCCTGGGTTTCAAAGTATAAACAGAGCGGGTCACTCACCAATTTAATTTGTACATCATCAATATTTTCATTAACAGCATTTCACTGGCCTCGTAAAACACATGTGTTGTGGGTATTATCTTCTTTCATCAGTAAATGCAGTCCTTATTTACAGGTATGAGTGAAATCCAGAATGTTGGAATGGGCACAACTGGTAAATTTCAGAGCAGCCATTCTGGGCAGATTGGTCAAAATGGAAGCAGTTTTATGGATTCCTCTATTCCAGCAGAAACGTCAGATCCAGATCTAACCAATTGCATGAAGGGTCTGAAAAGGCTGCTGCTCCCCACAGAACACCAAGAATGAACCCAGAACAGCCTCCCACCACAACAGAATGCTGCTCTACCCCCCAGAATAGCCACCCATCCTCAAGAAATGCCCACCTTGCCACTGAAAGAGTCTCCTAGCCTACCTCGGAGGATCACTTTGCCCCGGGAAGATTCACCCTGCACCCAGAACACCCAGACTGTACATAAAACAGCCTATTACTCCATAATGGAACACCCACTTTGCACCTAGAAAAAGACAACCTACACTTGTAACAGCCTCCCATCTTTAACAGAACAACCAGCCTGCCTCCAAAACAGCCACCCAGAACCCAAATCAGCCTTCCAGCCACAGTGGAACACTAACTCTGACCCTGAAACAACGGCATTGCACCCCGAACAGTCATCAACCCCAAGGGAACAGTCATTCTGCATTCGAGGAAGCCTCCTAGCCCCTGCAGAACAGCCACCCTTCCTCCAGAATAGCTACCCTGCACCCCGAACAGCCTCCCTCCACCAACTGTAATTCTGTTCTGTACCTGGAGCAGCTGCCCTGCACTGGATACTGTCTTCTACCCCTAATGGAACAGCCGTCCTGTACTTGACAGCCACCTTGCTCCTGGAACACAGTTCCACCCCCAATGGAATGGCGGCCCTACCCCCAGAACAGCCACCCTGCATCCAGAACAACCTCTCACCCCCAACAGAATGTCTACCCTGCCCCAAGAACAGCCCTCCTGCACCCCAGAACAGCCATTCCCGACTTACTAGCCACCCTGCACCTAGAACAGCTACACACTGTACCTGAAACTGCCTCTCATCCTCAACTAAAAGGCTACCCTTCCCTTGGAACATCTACCCTGTTCCTAGAACAGCCTCCCACCCCTTATGGAACAGCCACACTGCAACTGGAACAGCCTCCACCCAGACCAAAATAGTCACCCTGTAGCTGGAACAAACTCCCTGCCCCAAAATAGCCTCCCACACCCAACGGAACAACCACCCTGCCACAGGAACAACCAGCTTGCACTCAGACCTACCTCCCACCCTTAATAGAATAGCAACCCTGAATCTTGAGCAGACTCCTTTCCCCATAACAGCTGTTATGGGGCAACTGGCACCCAAGTAGAACTCCCAGCTGCCCCCGTAACAAAATCCACACCACAGTGGAACTCCCAGCTTGCTCCTGGAACAGCCACCTTGCAACCAGAACAAATTTCCATTCTTAACTGAACAGCAATTCTGCACACAAAACAGACTCCCTGCACCCAGAGCGACCTTACCTCCCCACAGGAACACCCACCCTTCACCCAGAACAACCTCCCACCCCAATGGAACAGCCACGCTGCACCAGGAACAACCAGCTGACCAAGAACAGCCACTCACCCCCAAAAGAGCCACCCTGCACCCGGGACACCCATCCAGCACCTGGAATACTGCATTGCACATAGAACTGTCACCCTGCTCATGGGTCAGATTCCCTGCCCCCAACGGAACACCCAGCCTGACCCCCGGTACAGCTACCTTACACCTGGAACAGGCTTTTACCTTCAACTGAACAGCCACCCTGCACCCAGAACAGACTCCCTGCCTCCAGAAAAGCAATCCCCCCAACTGCTCACCCACAGGAGCACCCGCTGTACACTTAGAATACCTTCCATCCCCAATGGAACACAAATCTTGCACCTGGAACACCAACCCTGCTTCTGGAACAGCCTCCACCCCTAACAAAAAAAACACCTTGCACATGAAACAGACTCCCTGCCCCCAGAACAGCCTCTCATTACCAATGGAACAGCTATCCTGCCTCATAACAGCCACCCTGACTTGCAGCAGCCTCCCACCCCCAATGGAACACCGAGCCTACACCCAGAACAGCAGCCCAACACCAACGGTACAGCATCCTGCCCTCCTAACTGACACCTTGACCCAGAATAACCTTCAACCCCCACAGAAACACCCAGCTTGCACCCAGAACAGTCTTGTACCCCAACAGAAAAGCACCCTGCTCAGGGAACAGACTCCCTGGCCCTGGAACAGCCTCCCATCCCCAGTGGAATTGCCACCCTCCCCTGTAGCAGTCACCCTGACCTAGAACAGTCCTCACCCCCAACAGAACACATGCCCTGCTCCCAGAACAGCCACCCTACATCTGGAACACCCATTGTGCACCCAGAACAGCCACACTGCACCCAAAAGACCACACAGCTGTACCAAGAACAGCCTTGCACCCCAATGGAACAGCCTTCCTGCACCCAGAACAGCCTCCTAGCCCCAACAGGACACTGACTCTGCAGTCAGAACAGCCAGCGTGCACCCAGAATAGCATCTTAACACCAAAAGAACACCTGCCCTGCACCAAGAACAGCCTTGCACTCCCTAATGGAACAGCATCCTGCACCCAGAACAACCTCCTAACCCCAACAGAACATGGCCTCTGCACCCACAGTAGCCATACCCCCAACAGAACAGGGAGTCTACACCCAGAATAACCTCCTAGCCCCAAAAGAACACCCACCTTACACCAAGAACAGCTTCACATCCTTACTGGACTAGCCATCCTGCACCCAGAGCAGCCTCCTAGCTCCAACAGAACACCCACTCTGCATTCAGAATGGCCATCCCCCAAACGGAATAGCCAGTCTGCACCCAGAACTGCCACCTTGCACCTGGAACAGCCTCTCAGCCCCAACAGAATATCCAGCCTGCACCAAGAACAGCCTCCCACCTGCAACAGAACAACCCTGCCCCAGGAATGACTGTCAAGTCTGTCTGGGATAAATGTTCCCACCTCAGATGAGCTAGGGTTAAAGGCTGTCACCTTTTTAGGTCTCAACCTAACTGATTGGTAGCCTCAAAGCTAAAGGTGCTACTCTGCACCTGCATAAAGTGGTTGGATCAGACAAGGATCTTTTTTACGGCTGTGGGCAGAGCCTACAGACATTCTGCCATCTGTATCCTGAAAATGGCTGATCATGGCACGCTTCCATTGGACCTTTGGAAGTATCCTTCTGAAAGTTCAACACAGCTGGGAACATTCTGCCATGGTCAGCTGATATGGAGTAAAAGCCGCAATATCTTGGCTGTTACGTCCGCATTCTGGTACAAGAACTGTACATGCGTGCCTCGCGTGCATGCGCAGTTCCGCTGGTGCCACCATCTTGGGAACAGCACAATGCCATTCACCACAACTACGCATGCGTGAATGCCATGCATGTGCAGTTGCATCGCCGCAGCCATCTTGCATCTTATCAAAGGCCAGTGATTTGTTATGTTTGTCATCTTAATATAATTAAAATATTTAAAGAAAGAAGACAGAGCCTTGGTGGTTCTTAAAGACGTTGGGTTTTGTGTGGCACAGTTTTAGTGCCCAAATTGGGCAAATGAGTGTAGCAACATGGAGGTGGAAAGGGGTTGGGTCAAAGCAGAATAGAATGGACCTAGAGCACATGAACCTGACAAAACATTTCTTTAAAATTCCCCTGACTCCAAGTCATCTATGAGAATTCATTAAAGAATTGCAGGCTATGGCCACATAGGGGACACTGTGCTAATGAGCAAAAGCAGAACTAGAGAGCATGTGCTGAAACTGGGTGGGAAGGGGGATAATAATGAGAATTGTTAGAAACCAAGGCTCCACACAAAGTCTGGCAAACATGCAAAAGCTTACTGCATCAGTTGAGGTTGTGGAAGCTAGCACTATTTAAGCTTTTAAGCAGGACTACAGTAGACAGATTCCTGGCAGAGAATGCGGGTTATGTAGCATGAGTGGGGGCAGCATACGTAAGCAATAAGATACAGTGGGGTGTGCATTAGATCTAATGCACGGCTAGGAGGGCGTAGTGAAGCACGAGCCTGGGCGAGCACGCCCAGTCCTCATAGCCGCAGGCCAGAGCTGTCTAATGCACATCTCCATAGTGGCTTATTGCACTTATAAAATGGGCCTGTGTATTCTAAATGGGGTTTCTAGTTTTAGCTGTGCATTAGACACATCTAATGCACGGCTAACAACCAATCAGATTGCTTGAAATCATTTGCCCATTTTATAACAGCCAATAAACCTGTGTATTTCCATACTCTAATTCAGTATAATAACTGACTTGTGGACGAGGGCCAGACAAGATGAAGCTTAAGTTCCTTTCCTCGTCAGAACACCATGCATGTTAAAGTGGGAGCACTTGGCAAGTCTGTCTTTTTGTTTTGCTTACTTATAGGACAACTACCATATCCCATGTGGGTTCCTATATGAGCTATGGAAGGCTGTGTCATCCACTATGGTTAAGGCACTGAACTAAAAGTATGAAGACACAGGTTTATCAGCCCTTCTTTTCATTTCCCACTAGGCTCTAGACCTATCTACCACCACCACCCATACACAGCTCACCCACTCAAATATCGTTTATGGGTACCCTGAAGTGGGCCAGCCCAGTGGTGCTGAGGGTTGAAGCACTGGATGCCACACCTCGCACCATGCCGGCGACCCAGGTTCAGGAACGAGCCTGGGTCATTGGGGGTCGGCAGGGAAGGATAAGGATTGAGCATCTGTAGGACTGCTCTCCTTCTCCAGGGAGGGGGGAGAGCTGCCATTGGTGGTCTGGTGGCCCCTGGCAGTGACTGGGGTGACTACAGAGCATTAGCAGACATGGAGGGGATGTACTGGGCCACAGATGTCAGGGGAGAAAAGCGGAAAAAAAGATAGGGCACCAGTTGCGGCAGCATGATGGCCATCTCCAGTGGGACTTGTTCGGCCCCAAAGGTACGCAGCAGTACTGGATACTGACCTGGGGGGTTGAGCTAGGGGGTGAGCTCCCCACGCAGGGGGCAAGCCACAGGGGTAGCTGTGGGACATGAACATGGAGCTGAGGAGAATCCCCAGAGATGGCGGCCTGAGACCCGAGGAGCATGCCTGACATGTTGAGGCAGGCAGACTGGTGGCCCAAGGAGCAAAAAGTAGAATAAAAAAAAGGGGTGCTCTGAAGAAACATCTCCTTATATCCTTAGTGTGTGAGTGCTCCTAAGCCATACCACTTCCTATGTGGCATAGTTTCTATGCTCCTCTTGGGTGACAACCTGGGTGTAACCCCTCTATGTCACCAATCCCTCACTGTACTTTGTTGGCAAATTACCCAAGTTCTAATCATTAATGATATTCAAGCATAAATTGTTTTACATCACATTAGCATTCGCTTAATCTAGTTTGTCTAGTGAATATTTGTTGTTCTTGCAGTAGTTCAGCAATATTCTTGCTGTGGTTCTACATCATGTTCCCCTTGCATTGTAATTGGTATTGTTCACTGTCTAATGTCTGCATTTCTATTCTCCTGGGTCGTACCTGTAAATAGGCATTTCATTGTCAAGTTTAGTTACCTGGTTAACAAAAAATAAATAATTCCCACCACATGACCTTGAAAATCTGAGGCCCGATTTTCATAAGGCTTGACATTGCCCAGTCCCTGCACACAATGTCCTGCCGCAGGGGAAAATCCCCACACCTGCATCAATTACATTTTCAGCATTTTATGCAAATGTGTGACTTTACCTTTTCCCCTCAACCGCAGGAAAAAATGCCATGCCTGGTAATACGGGCCATATATTTTTCCACAGCTGCGCCAAAAATATGCATAAGCTGCCACAAATTGTGGAAAAGGTTCCCAAAAGTTAGTCGTTTTAGAAAATAAAACACATGCTGAAAAAAATTGCAGTTGTGCAAGGACACCCTCTCTCAATAACTTTTTTCTGCATGTGTGCAATTTTTGCATTTTAAAACATCTGGCCCCTGACCCCCCTGTGCTTTTGTCCTCCAAGTGCAAAATGAGACAAAAGCTAGACCCCGTTGAAAATAGTAATTTCGTGCTAAAAGAGGAAATGGTAGCAGAATCCAAAAGACTGTGATCAAATTAGATGGTGCATCTTTGTTATGCTATCCAAGTTAGGTAAAGTAAAAATAAAATAAAAAAATATAGAGGATTATATATGAGCAGGTGTACACACCCAGGTTGTGCTTGAATCAAGAGGTTTCCCAGGTAAAAGGAGACCTCAAGTGTGCAGCTCGAGAGGTCTCCTGTTACCATGAAACCTTGAGATTCAAGCACAGCCTTCTCTGTGTATGCCTGCTCATACACAACCTTTCATGGTGTAGAGGCAGACACAAAAACAACAGACAACAAAAACGGATAACAAAAACAAAAAAACTCAGACGAAATCAGCTATTAAATAACACAACTCATTCTGTAGGATTCCCCTAGTGTTTTTATGGAATGGCTAAACAGCATGAAAAACAGAAATGATGTGCTATTGCAGAGAGGAAAAATTCCACATTTAGTTCAAAACACACACACACAAAACAAGACTGTCATATTTTCAGAACTTCTATTTCATCTATTTCAGTTGAGTCTATCTATACTAATGTAATAGCTACTCTTTGACAGGCAAACCAACTGAATTGCTAAACAAAAAAATAAAACCAAACAGTCTTATCTGGAATTCGGAACAACTCAGCCTGCTGTGTCATCGGCTTTAATTTAGAGGTCCTATGAGTACCTAAAAGTGAAAAAAAACAAAAATAAAACTGATGCCATTTATTATTTAAATTATTTTCCTGATAAAGGAAGCTGTGTCAGGGTTAGGGGAAGGACCTACTTTACTTGATCTCTGAATTGCCCTCTGAACTGTCTTCAATGATAGGAATCTTCCTCTTCCATGAGCCACACGTGTTAATGATTTGCACTGTGACTGCTTGTGGGAAAACTCAGCTCAGGCTGCAGAAGTGAAAATTTGTTAATTTTCTGAAATGATTGTACGTCACAGGCTGCTGCACTTCTGGGGCTGACGTAATGACTAATGAGGAGTAAGTGGTGCACAATGATGGGGCATGGTTTGTTCCTGCAAATATTTAGAATTCTGTTTTTGCGGAGATCACGTGATGCAGAGTACTGAGTAGATGCTCCTCCACTAAGCTCCTGCCTTCCGAATACAAAATCGTTATTTAATATCCTTAAATTTCATCTAAACCCTCTGCTCAAGGGTTCTCTTGTTTCTGAACAGTGGGCGCTTCTGTTCTGGGTTCCTGTGTGGTAAGTGGAGGCTTATATGAAGAAAGCCCCGCAGAAACATACCCCTCCTGCCACCCCCTGAGAAGGCCTCGAAGAAATCCCGAGCCTCAAGTAGCCCAGATTAGCCTGAATCTGCGTGTCAAGCTGGGGACCAAGAACCCCTGACACTTAACAGATTTTTAGAGGAATTAAAACCATTCCGGGAAGAGATGAAAGATATGGCAATTGACCTGAAGTCCCTCTCCAGAAAGATAGAGGAAGTTTCCACGATAGTATCTGACAACACTGCCCAAATATTTTTGATCGAGAGAAAGCTGGAAAGCATTGATCCTGAGTTTTTATTAGCGAAACAGAGGTTGTCCAGATTAGAAACAAAACTCGAGGATCTGGAAGGCCATAGTCGGAGAAATAATGTGGTAATCCTCGGGCTCCCGGAGGGGGAAGAAGGTCAGAATACTGTTGTCTTTATTCAGAAGTTGGTAGAAAAAGTTGCTGGTCCCTCTCCCTTTGGCCCAAACTACATAATAGAACGGGCCTACCGATCTTCACGACCAAAACCCCAACCCGATGCACCTCCTCGCCCCATCATCTGCCACTTTCTCAATTATCTGGAAAGGCTGCACTTTTTACAGAAAGCCAAGGCCTTGCAAGAAGTCAGATGGGAGAAGGTGAAGCTGAGAATCACTCAGGATATTCCTGGTTCGGTTCGACTGAAACAGAAAGCCTTCCACCCGATTATATCTAAGATTATAGCGATTGGATTAAAGTTCAGGATGGGGTACCCAGCGAAATTACAAGTCTCTGTAAATGGTTCATGGCTTAATTTCAAGGATACTGATGCTGCATTACTAAATCTTAAGTCAGCGTTGCCAGATCTGTTTCGCACGACCTGAGAGCGCGTCATGATCTTTGGGACTCATAGCAACTTCAGAACGAACTGCTGTTTGGATTTTTGTGTGGACAGTGTTCTTTTCTGAAACGGATTTCATTTGACTTATGTTTCCTAATAGATCTGGTCTACTAGTAGAGGCTCAACCTTATTTTTAACAGGCCCTGGCCTGTTAATGGGAAAAGTGTTACAAGGAGAGTCCTAGGGGGGGCTTCTGCAGGGTTTGTTTTGGACTGCATCAGATATAGCATCACTTACTCAGTATCCAGGGGTAGCACACAGGGCTAGGTCTCTCGCCCTTAGTAATGCAGCTTATTGACTGTTTTATATTTTGAATTATAAGGGCGAGCACTTGCAGGGGACACATTCGGAGGAAGGGAGGGGGAGGATAAGATCCAGTGCTGTGCTAAGCGTTGCTTGCGACAGTGTGGGGGTTGGGAGGGAGAGAGGGTATGTGCTCTTGTTGGGGGTGCATTGAGGGTTTGATTTGGGGCTTACTGCGGGGGCTAGGGAGGTGGGAGGACCTTACAGCCGCAACGGGGAGGGTAGACTATTCGGTTGTACACCCTTAGTGCAACGCTGATTCTAGTACCCTTAGAACCCATAAGTAGATGGCTAAAGAGGTGACTTTCGCAACATGGAACATCAAGAGGATCAGGAAAAAATCTAAACAATACCAGGTTCTCAAACATTTAAATCTTTTACGTACCCAGGTCACTTTTCTACAGGAATCGCATTTACTAGAAACAGAAGCTTCACAAGTGAGGAGGCAACAGGTGGGGATGGTGTATGAGGTGCAAGGCTCCTCAAATAGCTGTGGGGTTATGATTACCATCAACAGGGGTATACCATTTGTTCCAACTCATACTATCAGGGACCCCGAGGGTAGGTTTGTTTTAGTTATAGGCACACTCTGGTCAATACCTCTGCTACTGGACAGTATATATGGTCCCAATGCTGATGACCCAGCGTACTTCATGAAACTTATAAATTCAATCCTGCCTTTTCTTCCCATAAGGATTGTCCTGGGGGGCAACTTCAACCAAGTTGTAGATTCCAATCTTGACAGGTCTGGAGGTGTATCGGTGGGGATCGCCCCAGGCCAGAGGGCCTTCAGAGACTTAGTGGACCAATGCGGGCTCTGTGATGTCTGGCATGTTTTAAATCCTGATTCCAAGGAGTTCACATTCAGGTCTTTGGTACATGGCTCACAGTCCCGCATTGATTATATATTCATTTCTCAGACTCTTCTGCCCGGGGTTAAGTCCTCGTCGATACAACCTGGCTCTGTCTCTGATCACTCTCTGGTGCTGTGTGATCTTTCAGTCTACAATGTGTCAAGGAGAGAAACACAATGGAAGTTGAATGGCCAATTGCTTAAAGATTCTAATTATTGCAATACTATAAGGGAGCATATTGAGGCCTTTTTTCTGTCCAACCCTTTAAATAGTGCAAAACCAGATATTATATGGGGGGCCTTCAAGGCTTGCATGAGAGGAGTTCTCATCGGCCTCTCGGTGGTTAGGAAAAGAACTAGGGAGAGAGAATTACTGTCCTTGTTATCCCAAATTTGGGCTCTGGAATCCAATGACTCAGTTAACTCCTTGGAGGAGGACAAGGTGAGGCTCCTAGGGCTAAGAGATAAGTATTTAGAACTACTCCATGAAAAGGCGGAGTTAGCTATCATAGGCACCAAAGCCAGTTATACTGATCAAGGCAAAAAAGCAGGGTGCCTTCTGGCACTTCGCATCAAACAACAAGAATCGGTTAGATTTATCCCTTCAATTAGGGCTTCTGATGATGGATCCCTAAAAACATCTCCCATAGAGATAGTTCAAGAGTTCGCAGTATACTATAAATCACTTTATGGGGACATGGAGCTCCCTCCCAGCCTGGAAAGTGTGGAGAAGCACTTGACGGACTCACATCTACCCTCTCTTCCAGTACACCACTCAGCCTCTCTGGTCTCTCCCATAACTCAAGGATAAATCTCTGAGGTTATTAAGGGCTTACCCGCGGATAAAACTCCTGGCCCTGATGGATTTTCCTCCCTTTTCTATAAAACATTTTGGGATCTTCTTTTGCCAATACTTAATAGTTTATTCCAGCACATCTTATCTGGGTCAGAAGTTGATCATCATCTCTTTGAAGCCTTGATAGTGCTCCTACCTAAGCCGGACGAGGACCCCAAGCTCGTCCAGAGCTACAGGCCTATATCTCTCCTAAATCAGGATATCAAGATTCTTTCAAAGATTTTTGCTAATAGGTTATCCGTGGTGCTACCCGAGTTAATAGGTATGAATCAGGTAGGTTTCATGAAGGGACGCTCTTCAGCGGATCACCTGCGTACGCTATCCCATGTCTTCTCGACTTCAAGAGACGCTGACTTCTCTGCATGCTTGCTTTCTTTGGATGCTGAGAAGGTGTTCGACCAGGTGAACTGGAGTTTTCTCTTCAAGGCTTTGAGTGCCTTTAACTTTCCCCCGGTATTCATTTCCTGGGTTGCTGCACTATATAAATCCCCTATAGCAAGAATCTCAGCTAATGGGGCCTTCTCAGACTATTTCTCACTTCATTCAGGCACCAGGCAGGGTTGCCCCCTGTCCCCTCTCTTGTTTAACCTATATCTGGAACCCCTTATCCAAAACATTCTCCAAAACATCTCTATACAAGGTATCAGATTTGGGCATCATGAGATTAAATTCACAGTGTACGAAGATGATTTGCTGATATATCTCTCCCATCCGGTTTCTTCAATACCGCCCCTATTGAATGAAATAGCTAGGTTCAGTATGTTATCTAACTACAAGTTGAATACAAGTAAATCCTTATTTTTCCCACTAAATCACAAGGTATTTAAGGATGATATTTGCCCCTTAGGTTTAGGCTGGACTCCTAGAGTAATTAAATATCTGGGTATAAAGCTATCCCGTAACCCTTCGAAATGGGTCAAAGATAATCTGGATTCTCTCTCACAGGTCATTATGCATGACCTAGACAGATGGTCTAAACTTCCTATATCATTATGGGGTAGGATTAATATCATTAAGATGAATGTATTTCCTAGAATTTATTACCCCTTATCTCTTCTCAACTCTTTTATCCCCATATGATGGTTTAAGAAATTGCACAGTATTTTTACCAGATTTATCTGGGCAGAAAAGTATCCTCTGTTGGCCTACCATAAACTAGCTGCCCCAAAATCTGGGGGGGGGGGGGCTGAGGATTCCCCATGTGGCACTATATTACTGGGCCAGTCATCTGGCATATTGTCTGAGATGGATATCCCCAGGCCCTGAAGTGGTACAACCAGTATGGCTTAAGATTGAGTTAGATACAATTAAATTTAAACGCCTGGATCCCTCAAACCTATTTTATCTCAAGTTGTCCCATGTAAAGATGGTTAACTGTACCACAATAAGTACCTCTTTAAGAGTATATACACAGTTATGTCTGTTTCTTCATTATTCACCTCTGACTGACTTAACTCAATCCATTTGGAACTCCCCCATCTTTCACCCTTAGTGGAAAGTGGATTCCTTCAAACTGACTGCCTCAACTAGGCGACAGAAAACTCCTTTCCCTGGTAGACAGGGAAGGGCACTGGTTGTCCTCACGTGGAATTATCGACCAATTCCATATTCCAGACTCAGCCCATTTTAAAGTTATGTAGTTAAGACACCTTCTCACTGTAACCTTGGGGAATTCTCCCCCCCCCCAGAAGGTATTGGCTCCGATTCCTGAGTTCTCCCATTTGTCCAGTTGGCCTGGCATAATATCCAAGCTATACAAGGTGCTGTACTATAAGAAGTATGGGGACACCTTTGGACCCACTAGTTTCTGGCATTCACTCCTCCCTCAATACCAGTTGGACTGGCATTCCCTATGGAGATCCCGTCATAAGTATGTTTCCCAAGATAGGCTGCATCTCATGCAATACCACATTCTACATAACATGTATTGTACCCCTGTCAAATTAAAAAAATGGGGCTTCTCGAACTCTAGTACATGTACTAAGTGCCTGCAAGAAGAGGGGTACTCTCTTGCACATGTTCTGGTCCTGTCCCAAAGTTTCTTCCTTATGGAATTCAATTAAGATGTTTCTTGATCCCCTACTGGGCATACAGGAGTACTTCATTCCGGAGGTATGTCTTCTAGGGGATATGTCCCTGGTCAATGCTAGAATTAGGAAATACCACATCTCTGAGGTTGCACTCCCTGTTAAGAAACTTATACTACGTTATTGGAAGGAAAAATCGGTTCCTTCCTTCCAGGAATGATTACATGAAATCACTGCCAACCTTCGAACAGAGAAGGCAATTGCAAGCCTGCATAACAGACTAGAGATATATAGTAAGATATGGGACCCCCTTCATTCCTTAGTCTTATTACCTCATTGAACTCACATCACACTCTGGTTTTACCCATTCATACCATTGATCCACACACTGCACATTAAGGCGACCTAATTTTGTTGCTGCTGTAAAGGGGGATGGGGGCGAGGGGTGGGCTGGGCAGCCGTTACTGTTCTAGAATTATGTCTCATCATCTCGATCTGATGTAACTGCCCATTATAATGGAAATGTATTAATAAAGCTTAAATTGGAAAAAAAAAAAGAATTCTGTTTTTGCTTTTCATCAGACAGGGAGCTGTAATTATTTATAGACTGTAGTGAGTGATGGCCAGAAACTTGCTGGACTTCTGTCGGGGGGGGGGTGGACATCAGAGTCTACAAGGCATTGTGTGGATGTTTTTCATGTAGAAAGGTTTTTAATAAGTTTTTCCTATGGCAGGCCAGCTTGTGTTTTAATCCATTTGAGTATTCCTCTGATTTTATTTTCTCCAGCTGCCATTGCCCAAAACCACAAGGACAGCCCATGTTTATGGTTTATGTTTGGGGCTAAATAGAAAGGAAAATCAGGAGACTGCATTGTAAGTGGCCTCTGGGAGGCATACAACTCATATGCTATGACTGGATCTTGGTCAGGGTTTGAGTTGTTTTGATAAATGTGGGGCTTAATTGCTCTTATGTCCCTCAGGTTATCACCTGTATGGGTCTTGGTCTGCCTGTCATTATCATGCAAAAATGTGTGCCTGTCTATATCGACCATCAACTACAGGTCCCCCCCCATCTTAAAACATACTGTTCTGCAGTTCTTAGTGTGAAATACAAGCCACTATTGAAAAACACCATTTTTATGTTTGCTTGCACACATGTGCAAGAAACATAGCGCGACGATCCAAAATGCAGTGCCGTACAGTTGAAAGGGAGAGCACTGCTTGAGTGAGCAGTGCTCTCCCTCCCCACACACACACACGCACATTGCGTGCTCATGCACTCCTACCTCCCCTACACACACACACACTGTACGGCTGTCGAAGGTGCCCAATCCCCAATCAGCTTTACTGTTCTCCCCACCACAGTCTGTGGCCAGCCAGGGGTGCCCAATCCTGTCGGCTCTACTGTCCCCGGACTATTGGTGCCATGCTGGGGCCCACCCCAGTGTGGCAGCAAGGTCCTATGGCCGATGGGGGTGCCCAGTCCCCATCGGCTCCACTGCCTCCCCAACAGCTTTTCAGCTGCGTGGTGGAGCCCACCCCAGCGTGGCAAATGTTCCACGTGGTCCAGATAAAAAAAAACCTGAAAGAAAAAACCTTCCTCGCTACTATCTTCACCCCTCTCCCACCGCCCCACCCACTCGCACCCTGCCTCCCCACAGCCCCACCTCACCCCATACTTACCTCCGGAGCTCAGCACGATGATCATCGGTGGACCAGGAACACGCCTGCAGTCTACAAAGCGAACTGAGGAAATGCCAGTAAGCTGTATAATGTAATGAATAGGGTTTTTTCAACTTTGCTGCATATCTCAGGCATTTTTTGGAATTTTGGCACCAAATTTTCAACATGGGGCTTTTGGGACCCTCCTCATGAATTCTGTCACTGTCATGGTGTTAATCGGGCCGAAGGGTGATTTTGTGGTCACTGTATGAAATCACCTTTCAGGACCGATTAATGAAAATGACAGTGCCAATGTTAAATGGAGTGGGCTTTCAAAAAGCCTATGTTGAAAAATTGGTGAAAACTCCTAAAATGACTGTTTTCGGCATGCGTTGCTGTTCCTACACACGCTCGTAGGTTCACGAATGTTCAATATTTTCACTCCAGATTTTCAACATTGCCATTTGACCACACTTCCTTATGAGCAGTACAGCTGTCATTTTTCACATCTCACCCAAAATGTGTTTCCGCACATGTAGCGCACAATGGCACAGTCGGTGTGCAAAATCAATGTTTGGGACACATTAAGAAAATCACAGTGACACTGTTCATGAACTGAGGTGTTAAAATGGCTATGTTAAAAATTTGGTGAAAAAATTCCCAAAAATGACTGTTTTACGAGCTTTTGTTGCACTGATCCTACACACCCTCAAAAGTTTGAAAATTTTCAATATTTTCACTCCAGATTTTCAAAATTGCCATTTTACCATACCTCCTTATGAGCAGTACAGCTGTCATTTTTCACATCTCACCCAAAATGTGTTTCCGCGCATGTAGCGTACAATGGCGCAGTCGGTGTGTGAACTCAATGTATGGGACACATTAAGAAAATCACAGTGACACTGTTCATGAGCAGAGGTCTTAAAATGGCTATTTTGAAAATTTGGTGAAAAATTCCCTAAAAATGACTGTTTTATGAGTGAGCATTGTGCAGTTTCCACGCACCCTCGTAAGTTCATGAATTTGTCATTTTTTCAGTCCAGATTTTCACCAGTGGCATTTTCCCACACTTCCTTATGAATAGTACAGCTGCCATTTTTCACAACATGACCGAAATGTGTTTTCACACTTTCAACACAGAAATGCATGGTTGCTGTGGGAAATCATTGTTCGGGACAGATAAAGAAAATCACAGTGGCACTGTTCATGACCGGAGGTCCCAAAATGCCTGTGTTGACAATCTGCTGTAAACAGTTCCTAAACTAATTACATTATGGGTGCATGTTGCACAGTTTCTATGCACGCTCGTGACTTCACCAGTTTTTTTAATATTTTCACTGAAGATTTTCAACATTGCC
The DNA here is from genome assembly GCA_016271365.2 of Neoceratodus forsteri. Classification (NCBI taxonomy): domain Eukaryota; kingdom Metazoa; phylum Chordata; order Ceratodontiformes; family Ceratodontidae; genus Neoceratodus; species Neoceratodus forsteri. Next base: position 36,179,757 of record CM028133.1, on the reverse strand, counting down.
ATTTTTTACACCTCCCCATGAACAGTACAGCTGTCAGTTTTCACATCCTGTTCAGAATGTGTTTTTGCACCTGTGGTGACAAATTTCTTAGTCGCTGTGCAAAAGCAGCTTTTGGCTAACAAACTGATATTGCCACTGTTCATAAGGTGGGGGTCACAAAAAAAACCATGTTGAAAATTTGGAGTGAAAATACCAACGAATGGCTGAGGCGTTAGGGTTTCCAACCATAACACCCCACCCTGTAGAGAATGACAGGCATCAGGGCTGTGACTTGGGATTGTCACCTGCAATGCTCATACCATTCCACCCCCACCACCCTGCAGCCACTGAGAGGCATCGAGGTGTGTCTTGGACTCTTCAGCCCCAAAGTTCACCCCATTCTCCTATACCGCACCCATCTCACAATATTTCCTGATGGAATGGGGTACGCATAAGGGCCAAAGACCCCAAGGAACACCGTGACACTTGTCAGCATCTTCAGGGTGGGGTGTGGTGAAATGGCGTGGCCGTTATGCCTGACGACCCAAAGGCACACCCCAATGCCTGTCACTCTCTGCAGGGTGGTGGTGGGGTTGGCTTCAGTTCAATACTTCACTGCCATTCCTAATGTGCAGCTCTGTAACTTCTACACTACCACTGCCAATGCTAGCAAGCAAACATTCGGCATTGACAAATGCTTGTTAAAAGTGCTGTAAGATTCTGCTTCCCCAGTGTGCTAGTGCTGTACAACTTGTATGTGTCTTGTGGGCATAGCGGCTCTGATTACATGGGCTTGTTGCCTTTCTCTAATTTTTTCAGGTACTTTTGCTTTGCGGCTACTGTTGTCGGTGTTTTTTTGAAAACGTCTTGGTTCCCATGAAATGTGGCATGGCCATACTTATGTTAATTAGGTATCTGTCTATACTACCTAAAATTCCTCTGATTGTGCTCGGCTCATACTGCCCCAGTCAAGCCTTTCCATTTTAAACATGAACTCAGCAATAAGTTAATTTAACTCTGTCACTAGTATATTGGTTATGTTTCCACGTTCACCAGAATTTGCCAGGAAACTCACGCAGAATCTTACGTCATTTTCTGTTTTTTTTTTTTCAAATTACATTGGTTCTGTTGCTCAGCTATGAATTTTGCTCTATCTGAGGTGCTTGTTGACTGACCCATGGCTGCCATAATTCCATTACTTGTAAGCGCTGTCACAAACTGAGAAAACTAATGTTTGGCAAGACAGACAATGGCAGATGCGGCTCGAGAGTGGTTAAGCACGAGAAAGTGTTCTATCTCATTGTGCAGCAGCAGTGATGTCTCTAGTGCAGGACAGCAACATCGTGACGTTGCTACTGCAGCGCAACAGGGTGATTCTAGTCACGGAATTCCATGTGCAGTAATGCTCTCCCATACACTATGAAAGATGTTTGTACATTCCATAGCGTTTAATCACACTCTGCAGCTTGTTTCCCGAGTGACTTTGAAATTGCTTATTGTTCATTCTGCTCACTACAGAGCAACGCAAAAGCATCTGTTCTCTGTTACAAATGTGGAAGACAATATCTCTGTGCTCCTCTCCCATCTCAGCTCTCTGGTGGAGAACAGCATGAATATCAGTGTACTACAGATTCACTGCTCCCAGCTCAGTGCTCGACTGGCCATGGAAGGCAGGATGGATGAAGCCAAACAGGAGGCCTTGGCCCAGATGGAGCTGATTCAGCAAATACTGTGAGTACTGGAGCTTTTTCCTTCACAGATACCTGCAGTGCACCAGGTAGAGACTGGGGTTTGGGACTGTCAAAGAGCTGTGGCATGATTTGCATGCACTTTTGCTACTCGCGGCGTGGTTGTTAGATCACAGAACTTGTGGTCTAACTTCATACAGGTGCTGTGAGTTGCACTCTGAAACTGACACATGCATCAAAATAAAGATGCATGTGTTGTGTGTGCTGTAAAGTGAGGGAAATGCTGGAAATGCGTCAAAATGTGTGAAAATAGGATACAAGCATGCTGACAAATAAAAGCTGATTTTCTAAGTAGGAAAGCACACTCCAGTGTGCGCAGTCTTAAAGGAATAATGCACTTTTCAGCTGGTTATAGCACTCAGCTATACCTCATACCTAATAACCACTTGAGGTGTGCATTATTCCCTTATAACCACCTACCCTGTCATGTGTTATCCCTTACATACAGTATGTTACCAGTAAAAAATCTATTTAAAGCTGTAGTATTTGTTAATCGACAAAAAAAAGCACCATATGTTTTTAAGCAAAATTTTAGTTTTTACTTCCCTAGATTCATAATCTATATATTTTTAATTCTATCAAATGTTGAAAAAACAACTTTTACAACTGTTTTTGTCATTAATGACTCACGTCATTAAAGATGGCCATCAATCGCACTAATTCTGCCTCTCTTCTGTTGGCAGTGCATTTGGGTGGTAAACTGCAGCACACCGTAAAATATGTGTCCTTTTCTTCACAGGAGGGCACTACATAGGTGCAAGAACTTTTAAAAACTTCAGAATTGCATGTCTCAGTTCAGGAATGAAAGTAAATGAAAAGAAAAATCAGTATTTTTATGTTTTTGCCAGAAATACAGTATTGACAAAAAAAAAAGAGACAAATAATGCTGTTTAAAGTTTGCAGTGATATTTCATTCAAACATTCTTGGAGCTGAAAAGTTATGTTCAGTCTTTCTAATTATTCACTAATCTCAAAACAAGCCTAACATGGGCTGCTTTGCTCAGAGGGAAAGGGCTCCGTGCCTGTTACTGGCCTGCCAGTTCTCCGCACTAGCAGATATCAAAGGAATGGGGCCTGATCTGACCTGCAGAAGACTCTGAATCTCATATTCATGAAGCAGTAATTTTTCTCCACAGAGGTAAAACAGTCGATAAGGAACAGGAAGCCATCTACGAAGACTGGGTGAAAAGCATGTCTCCAATTTACCAGGACCTGCCCTCAAGCTCACAGGTTAGCACCAAGACAAATGCTTTGAGTTGTTATTGTTTTAAGTTTATTTAAAATAGGGAAGGCCCATGAGAATAAATGCCATTTTCAGAGGTGTACTAGGTCAATATACAATAGGCAAATGGGTTAATGCATATAGACGCCATCTGTCAAACATGCAGACGATAGGCAACCGTACAAGTGTAAGAATCAATAAGCGAGACACGTACTCTTCTTCTCAAATGTGTATTCAAAGATGAAACAAAAACAGGACAATTGGTTAATGCTCGCAATGCTGCAAGGGACACTATTCCAAGCTTTTACCATCCTGTATTAAAAGGATTATTGCCCAGTTTTCATCTGATTAAGTACAAAGACAAGTTGGGAATGTGCCTGTGATCAGGTAACGTTATAACCACGGGAACAAATTGAATCTTGTTGCAATTGCAAGCATGTTCTTAGGAGCATTTTGATACAGTGTTTGCCATGCCTCAAAGGCATAGAAATGTATACAACCTTAATTCAAGGGGTAACCAATTAGTCCAGTCGTACAGGAGACAGTGGCGTTTACTGAGATTTCTGTCAGGTACACATTTGTAGGCTTTATTTTGTAAAGTAGTTTTGCTCAACGCAGCATTTTCTCCTGCAGTAGATAACCAGGCCATGCTTAAGCACAGAAAATATAAAATAGTTACTACCCTTTGATAAGTTTCCTGAAAGAAAAATGACAGTTTTGGTATAACGTACCGAAACAAGCATTTGCAGTTTTAACAATTAAGGCACAATGTTCATTATATGCCAATGAGTGATCAAGCACCAGACGCAGATATCGAAAAGTTCTGACCTGCTCTATCAGATCACCCACAACTGGGAGAGTCAGTCACCTCCAGTGCATGTTAGAGCTTTTATAATCTCCGATCAGATGTTTTCTGGTTCTGCTTTTCTATAACGCTAAGTACTGTGTCCTGTGACTCTTCTTAGCCCAGGGAGGACAGCGGGACCAGCAAACAAAAGATCAGAACTTATATGAACTCTAACATGCACTGTAGGTTATCGAGTCTCCAACTGCTGCCTACTGCTCTGACGTCGGCTGCAGGGGATTCTGGGATTTGTAGTAACAGATGATGTCAGCCCAGAAGTAAATAAAATTAGTCTAATACAATCTATTATACAATGGAGTATAAAAGCCCTGTAACCTCATTGGTCAAAACACATCACATGACCATGGTATATCCTGTAATAACCCACGGCTAAGAAATGGCATTTAGAAAAAACATACTTAAACACATTTAAAATTTATTCTACACAAGGGTCCATTGTATAATCATAATAAGGCACTCCAGGATGTGGGTTATTGGGGGATTTACCCACTTCTTGTTTGGTTAAGCCACTCAGCTGTGCCTCGTGACACACCACACAAGGCATGGGTAAATACTCCAATAACCCACACCCTGTCATGAACTTATTGCTTCCCAAAATGGTTTTGCATGTGTAACCCCTAGATGGCGCTATCCCAGGGGCTACTACCCCTGCCTGATTTGCCACTAACAGGTTGAGGGGCCTGGATCCAATGGCGGGTGCCTCCACCCAGAGGTCAGGGTTTGCAATAGTTAAACTAACTTGGTCACAGCCCTCTGGGACACTGCAACCCCCCTTTCTTCCCACTAGTGGCCCACACAATATATCAGAATTACCTCACAGTATACACTTACCCCCAGGTCTGGTTCCGCACTGGGACCTCCTGTGAAATGAGATACAGTGCAACAATCACAGTACAGTACTTTAACATAGACAAATACCTCAGGCAGTATAACTTTGCTGAAACAAGCAGCTCTGATTTATTTAGGGGATATAACAGGACAGAAATCAGGTTAATTAGCTTATCACTCTTATAATCTACCTATGGCTCTGTGCACAGGCCTATCCCTATCAGTTACTGTCCCTGGGTACCCAAGCCCTAGTAGCTAGTCAAACCGTGGCAGCTGGTGAGGGCCCTTTCACACAGAGAAAAGGAGAATTAAACAGTCAGCAGTACAGTAATTCCATTTGGATTTAATGTGGCAATTCAACAGGGCGACCCTGAATTAGTACTCACGACCTCCAAATAAGATAGGGTCCTTCAGTGTCAGCAGGGCTCACTTGAGGTACACAAACCTCTTCACACATCCTATAAAAGAAAGCACTATACCAGGCAGGCTGCATCTGTATCCCAATCGCAATTACTGCACAATACCCGGAGAACACACAGATTCAGTTCCTGACAGACAGAGTGCAATTTTCAGCAATTCCTCCAGTCTTCTACAGGGTGAGCCTGGTTTCTACTCTTCAGAGATCCTTTGATTCTTTTCACAGGGCAGATTCAGTCCTAACAAGCTGTTACAGAAGCTGCAGACGGAACTCTGGGCCTTACACACGTTTTTTGACTAAAACTGCACACTGAAAAAGCACAGGGCTCCTTCCTTCTTCACTGCCAAAGCTCAACTGAAACTCCAACCGACAAAACCGGGCACTTCCTTTGAGTTCCTCCCAGTTCTTGACTGGATTGGCTGTCACTCACAATAGACTGCTGCTGTTGGTCCAAAAAGGCACTGAAGTCTAAACTACATCTCCCAGAGTCACTGCCCATACAATCCTCTTGTGGCTGGCTCAGATTATGAGTCAAGTTCTGATTCGTCCAAGGCACCATTTTAGAGCTAGCTTACCCACTAGATTGGTCCAGTTCAGCAGTTCAAAACCAGAATAGGGAACTAGGCAGACACTGTTCTGACTGCAAAGCAGTTAGACAAACTGTAATTTCATTATTACTGTAAATGATTTCTGGCAAACAGTTACATCTTTCAGATAGGTTCCTTTGCACTCCCTAGTGACTGCAAAAATGGAGTGAATTGGCAGCAGCTTGAGTGTACTCAATCAAAGAAGCACACGTCCCCATACAAACTAATTATGTCTGCAAGCAGACAGCTCTTAAGAGACAGTACCAGAGGTTCTAAAACACTCACTGATAAATGGCTAACAGCAAACACCATTCAGGCTTGAAGCATTCAAGCAAGCTCCTGGAAGTCTTTTGGGAACCCCATTTGCAGGGGTTACACCCTTCCTAGCCTGGAAAGCTTGGCGTCCGCGTCAAGCAAGTACCCATAAGTTTCAACTGCAACCATATACATTTGCATTAGGCTCCACATGTAATCGTCAGTCAGTATATCATTTTACCAAGAACACATTTCTGAAACATTGCAGTACGTCACTCTTTACACAGTATTACATACACATTGTACCATAACTCAAGTTATTACCTCTTGTACATGAAACCTGAAGAGAGGGCCCTTCCTATCAGTTACCTTGGGCTGGATGGGGCAAGGGCACCATACTAGAGGGCAACACAAGTAACTTGAGTTAGCACTGATGCTCAGTTTGGGCAATGAGCTCGGGACACATACACTCCTTTATGGACAACATTGAGAGGCAAGTCCACAGGCCTCCCAAGTGAATCATAACTGAGGTGCACCACAGGCTTTACAGCTCGACCAGTCTTTCTAGGGGAACTGTTATAGTCTCTGCACTCTGAGCCTCATTTTCAGCATTGTCCTCACTTGTCAGGAGTCTCCTGGGGGTAGAGAGGCTAGAACTTGGGGCACTTTCAGCTCCAGGAGTTACAGTTTCTGAGTCCACAACATTTGGCTCGCATGGAGAGCTTTCGGACACTGGCAGTGGACTGTCAGGGCACTCAAAATACTCTTCTTGTTCAGGTGTATCACCAGTCTGCCCCAATCTATCATTTCCTCCCTGAAAACTCAAACAGTTCAACCATGCACAATGATTCCATTTCATCTGATCTGATGCTTTGCACTTCACTTTCTGGGAGCAATGGCTCCAGGGATGAAGCTGGGGGCTTAGACAGTCCAGAAGGCCCAGCTTTGTCTCCAGTATTGACTAAGGATTGCCCGAAACAATTGACTCAGTTAGTAAGAAGGATAGTATTCAAAGTCACTCTCACTTTCTTCTGATATGGACTGACAGTCATGCTCAACTGGGACTTGTGGAGGGAACACTTTAACTTTGCTTCTGTAGGTGCAGACTTTCTTGATCTTTTCTTAGCAGCAGCTCTAGTCACTGGTCCAGAGGGGCATCTTCTAGGGCTCAGACTCAATTAAGATTTGTCCAATGGGCAGTAAATGATTTCTATGCATTGTTTTTACATCTTTTGAATTATTCTCAGGCCTTACTTTTGTACACTGGCAGATCATCTAGTTTGCCCACTACAATGTGAGGGAGATGGTGCCATCTGTCAGCAATCTTGTGCTTGCCATGCAGTCCCAGATTTCTTGCAATACCCGATCTCCCTCCTGGAGTTCCTAAGCTTTCACCTTTTATCATACCTTTCTTTGTTGGCCAGATTTCTTTTGGCAGCCATGGTTTGAGCCAGTTAGTACGCATGAGTTAGCTGGGCCTTTAACTTTTGCACATACTGTAAATAGTTGTCAGCTTGAACCCCATCAGGAGAGACCCCAAAACACACATCTACTGGTAGTCGAGCTTCTCTTCCAAACATCAGGCGGTAGGGGAGAATCCAGTGGCATCACTTTTGGTGCAGTTATAAGCATGTACCAGGGTGCTAATTTGTTGGCTCCATCTAGGCTTGTCCTTTGGGTGCAGGGTGCCTAGCATATCTAGCAAAGTGGGTTGAAACGTTCAGGCTGTGGGTCCCCTGGGGTGGTAAGGAGTGGTTCTGGACTTCGCACTCCCCACAGAGAAAGCATCTCTTTGATCAGGCGACTCTCAAAGTCTCTCCCTTGATCAGAATGGATTCTTTGTGGAGCCCCATAGCGAACAAAAAGTTTTCTACAAGTACTTTGGCCACAGTGGATGCTTTCTGGTCTTTGGTGGGAAAGCTTGGGCATATCTCGTGAAATGGTCAGTGACCACCAGCACATTACTGATATTTCTTTGATCTGACTCCAAACTTAGAAAATCAATACAGACCAGCTCCATGGGTGCACTGGTGGTGATGTTAACAAGGGGCAGCCCTCTGGAGCAAAGCTTTCCTCTGTAAGAGCGACTACAAGTTCGAATGTGTTGCTCCACATCAGCCCCCATCTTAGGCCAATAGAATCTGGATCTCACCAAGTCAAGTGTTCTGTCTATACCAAGGTGCCCCATGTGGTTGTGCAAGGACCTCAGTACTGAGTCTCGAAAGGCAGTGGGCAGCACTAGTTGTTGTTTGTCTACTTGTCCCCTCTGTCTACTGTTTCTCTGTATAACAGTTTATTGATCAGTTTCAACTTAGGACCTTCTTTGTATAACAGTGCAGTTCTCAAATCAGTGGAGCGTAATTTGGACACATCTTTTCCTGCATAGAGGGCTTCTAAAGCTGCTTTGATCATGGGATCGCTGAGTTGAGCCGCTTGAATACTGTCATTGTCCAGCTGAGGCAGTGCACCAATGTCTATTGCAGAAAAGTGGCAATAAGCAGCAGGTATGCAATTCTCAGAGGCTCCCAAGCAATCCACCATGCAGTCCACTGCGTCCGTGGACATTTGTTCCTCCCTGTCAAACTTCGGCAGAGTGCCGAATGTCAGGTTCTGCCAATCGGACCCAATCATTCTGGGGAACAGGCCTCCGGAGAGAGCATCAGCATCTATGTGGTTCAGACCTGCTCGGTATTCGAGAGCATAGTCATATGTAGATAATGCAGAAAGCCACCTATGGCCAGTGGCATCCAACTTAGCTGAGGTCTGCACATAGGTCAAAGGATTATTGTCAGTTTTACTAGTATTTTAGCCCCATACAAGTACTCATGGAATTGGTCAACAATAGCCCACTTCAAAGCTAGGAACTCTAACTTATGTACAGGATAGTTCTTTTCGGATGGGGTCAGGCTTCTACTGGCAAAGGCCACTGGTCTCAGGCCATTCTCGCTCTTGGTACAACACAGCCCCAACCCTTGCAAGCTAGCATCAGTGTGCAGGACGTAGGTTTTCTTGGATTGGCATAGGCCAGCACTGGAGCATGGGTAAGTTGATATATGATCTCATGAAAAGCAGTCTCACAATCAGGAGTCCAGCGGGCCCCAAATACTTCACTCGGATGAAAATACACTCTTTCAATCTTGAGGGACGCTGACTTTGGTATTTTTGTGGGTTGGGGATACCCTTGAGTAAGGTTAAGTAAAGGCGGATCACTCTTGAATAGTCTTGATGAGCGCGATAATAACCACAGAATCCCAGGAATCTTTGCAGTTCTTTTAGATTTTGGGCTGTGGCCAGGTGGTCAAGGCCTCAACTTTACTTGGGTCGGTCTCTATTCCTCGGTGGATACTATGTGTCCCACATACTTTACTGATGTTTGAAAGAATTGACACTTATCAATGGACAGTTTAAGGCCAAAGTCCTCCAGTCGGTCCAATACCTAAATAATCTGCTCTCATGTTCCTCCAGTGAGCTGCCAAACACAATGACATCATCTAGGTATACCAGGCACTCTAGTAAGTTCATGTCCCCCACTGCACGCTCCATCAATCGTTGAAAAGTGGCTGGGCACCTGAAATCCCTTGAGGCATCCTCATGAATTCATAGAAGCCAAGCGGACAGATAAAGGCCGTCTTCTCCACGGTCCTCTGGGGCCATCGGGATCTAGTAGTACCCACTGCGGAGATCCAGCACAGAACACCACTTGCTCCCGTTTAGGCAGTCAAAGCATCCTGAATGCGGGCATTGTGTACTGATCAGGATAGTCCGCCGGTTTAAGGTGCGATAATCACACACATCCTTACTGTTCCATTCTTTTCCTCACTACCACAATGGGGAAGCATAAGGGCTTCTGGATTCTTGTATTACACCAGCAGCTAACATCTCTTGCAGATGCCGTCTCACATCATCTATGTCAGCAGGTGCCAGGCGTGAGACCTCTCAGAAATGGTCTTCGTCATGCAGCGGATATTGTGCTCAGCTCCTTGCACGCATCCTACATCCCATTCCTTTAAAGAAAACACCTGGTCTCTCTGGGCAAGCTTCTCACTGATCCTCACTTTCCATTCAGCTGGCGCGGGGAGTCTTGAAATCAAACAAGTCAGGCGTTACTCTGTCATTCTTCCTTGAACTCTTGCTGCTGGGTAGCACTGCAGTGTCTGCACAATGCACATTAGCCAGGATGCAACCTCTGTTTACTCGAATGTCTCTTTCAGACACATTATGAACTTGGACCATTACCCTTCTGGCATAAGCATGTGCTCTAGTGGGCAAAATACTAGGCTTGACCAGCAGTCCCTCTGGCAATTTTCCATCGCCTGGTGCATCCAACATTAATATTTTATTCTTAACATCCTTTCTGATACGGACCTCTCCCTGTAAGGTACACTGGGCATTTGGCCAGGATCAGAGACTCAGGATCCTTCTTCCATACAATTCGACCGGTTCCTCTGGTTCTGTTTTTCAGCATCTCTCTGTGCCTCATAGGCCTTCTTAATTAAAGCCGAACTCTTAAAGCTCTACTAGTCTTTGACCCTGTTTTCATAACACAACTGTGCCAGCCTTCCGAACATATGAGCATTTGTTCCAATCAACAAAGGGACACCATCATTACAGTCCAGTGGGGGACACACTAAGGCTAGGGTCTCTACTTGTTCGCCACCCAGCCAATGTGAGGTGGTTATTAAGCCAAATTCGATATACCCGGAATAGGGTAGGCCTTCTCACTTAACCCCTCATACATGCAGTCCTTCTAATGGTTGTAAGGGTACGCCTGACAAATGCTTCTGATACCAATCCTGGAACATAATTGTCACTTGGGAGCCACTGTCTAATACAGCTCTTGTAGACACTCCATTCACCTTTACAGTGGTCTCCATGGAGGACCCACTATTCTGGACCAGTCTGGAGAGGTGGTGGTGGGGGCCTGGGCAACTGACCTTGCCACAAAGGGCGTGAATTAGCATTTTGGTGCCCTCACTGGCATGTCGTGCACTCTTAACCACTGATTTCTTCTCCAAGCTCTCCTTGTAGCTTATATGCAACTTTGTCAGTGTCTTTTGGGGACTGGCATTCCTTTCATGTGCCCATCTTTCCCACAATTATAGCAAAACATACTTTCTGGAGTTTGAGCTGGCGGGCGCCACACTGGGAGCCAGGGCGGGGTATTACTAACTGGAAACCTTGGTGCCATCTCTGTCTGCGGCGTGATAAGCATTTGGAGACATCTCGTCAGTTTCTCCACTTCCATGGTCAAGGAATCGAGTTCGAGCTGTTATCAGCAGGAGATACATGGGTGGGTACCCCACCCCATAGCAGATGCAGTCGGATATAGGTCAGGGGCCTGTACTTGCAGGCGTGGCCTTCATAAAGGGACTGTTTTGAATTCCAGGATCTCTCAACAGTTGCCCATTGTGACATATCTTTTTCCTTGTCAGAGCACTCATTGACTGCCAACCTCTGCCCCTGAACTTCACTTGATGGGTCACCCTCAGTCACTCGGGTCGTAGCCGCAGCTATTGGTGCAGGTCCCTCCCGAGGTCGTCTTTTCTCAACTCCTCGAATTTCTCTCATTAACTCATCATAGGAGGGTGGGGATTCCAGTCGATCTGCCAGGCGTAACTGAAGCAACAGCAGTTCTGAGAAGGGGGCAGACTTAAGGATCCTGTCCAGCCTGGTTCGGTCCAGTTCAATCGCTGGCAAACTACCTTTTCTGAGGCATTCTTGCAACAATTTTCCAGCCGAGATACATACACAGACAACAACTCCCTTGGTACTGTTGTGCATCTCTTACTCTCCACCATAGGTCCTCATCAGAATCTGGGCTCCCATACATATTCTCCAAGGCCTCAAGAGAGGCCTGTGCAGTCGCTTCAGGGTTACTGGCCCGTTTAGCACAGATGGTAGCCAGGCGGGACCTCGAGGGCTCTCACTAACCCTCTTTGGCTTTTAGCCTTCGAGCATTGCCATTCTAGCACTTGGGGGCAACATAGTTCTATCCAGGTCTCCCAGTCATCCTCCTTGGGGTGGGGAGGTGCCAGAGAAGATCCTCAACCTCGTAAGAGTCGTGACTAATGGCAGGTGCAAAATAGGAGTCTGCATTGGTTCAGCCACCATTACGGGCACTGGAGCAGGAGAGGGTGTTGGGGGAGGAACACCCCCAGGTGGCAAGAATAGTTTCTTCAAGTCCTCCACAGTTTTCCCCTCTCCCAGCAACCATTCAGCAAATTTCTCCTCAAAAGTTTCAGATAGTGGTGGGGGCTGATTCCCCCCCGGGTCTTTACTGTCCTTAGTTATCACTCTCCAAGCAGTGAGGGCTCCCTCTGGGGTAATGGTCTGTGGCACTTTGGAGCTATCTATGGGATCCTTAAACTCTACTAGGGCCAGGAAAGTGTGGGTGAGCAGATTAGCATGCCGACCACCACCACAGGGTTTTGTAAACCTTCCACCTGGAAAGTACTCCTGCACAGTGTCCGTATTGATACCCAGGGGATGTCCAGGATAAGCATAGCATTTTGAGGGTCGATCTCCTCCCCAGTACACCACTCCACCAGCGGTGCACAGCCACTTCTGTCGGGTACCCATTTTTTCTTAACAGTGGTTCGTAAATATGGCCACTGAGGACACACAATCCCAGGTGAGCCTCAAGATGTAACCCTCGATGGCGCTATCCCAGGGCTACTACCCTGCCTGATTTGCCACTAACAGGTTGAGGGCCTGGATCCAATGGCGGGTGCCTCCACCCAGAGGTCAGGGTTTGCAATAGTTAAACTAACTTGGTCACAGCCCTCTGGGACACTGCACCTTCCTTCCCACTAGTGGCCCACACAATATATCAGAATTACCTTCACAGTATACACTTACCCCCAGGTCTGGTTCCGGCACTGGGACCTCCTGTGAAATGAGATACATGCACCAATCACAGTACAGTACTTTAACATAGACAAATACCTCAGGCAGTATAACTTTGCTGAAACAAGCAGCTCTGATTTATTTAGGGGATATAACAAGGACAGGGAAATCAGGTTAATTAGCTTATCACTCTAATAATCTACCTATGGCTCTGTGCACAGGCCTATCCCTATCAGTTACTGTCCCTGGGTACCCAAGCCCTAGTAGCTAGTCCAAACCGTGGCAGCTGGTAGGGGCCCTTTCACACAGAGAAAGGAGAATTAAACAGTCAGCAGTACAGTAATTCCATTTGGATTTAATGTGGCAATTCAACAGGAGCGACCTGAATTAGTACTCACGACCTCCAAATAAGATAGGGTCCTTCAGTGTCAGCAGGGCTCACTTGAGGTACACAAACCTCTTCACACATCCATATAAAAGAAAGCACTATACCAGGCAGGCTGCATCTGTATCCCAATCGCAATTACTGCACAATACCCGGAGACACACACAGCAGATTCAGTTCCTGACAGACAGAGTGCAATTTTTCAGCAATTCCTCCAGTCTTCTACAGGGTGAGCCTGGTTTCTACTCTTCAGAGATCCTTTGATTCTTTTCACAGGACGGATTCAGTCCTAACAAGCTGTTACACAAGCTGCAGACCGAACTCTGGGCCTTACACACGTTTTTGACTAAAACTGCACACTGAAAAAGCACAGGGCTCCTTCCTTCTTCACTGCCAAAGCTCAACTGAAACTCCAACCGACAAAACCTGGCACTTCCTTTGAGTTCCTCCCAGTTCTTGACTGGATTGGCTGTCACTCACAATAGACTGCTGCTGTTGGTCCAAAAGGCACTGAAGTCTAAACTACATCTCCCAGAGTCACTGCCCATACAATCCTCTTGTGGCTGGCTCAGATTATGAGTCCAAGTTCTGATTCGTCCAAGGCACCATTTTAGAGCTAGCTTACCCCACACTGATTGGTCCAGTTCAGCAGTTCAAAACCAGAATGGGGAACTAGGCAGACACTGTTCTGACTGCAAAAGAAAGCGGTTAGACAAACTGTAATTTCATTATTACTGTAAATGATTTCTGGCAAACAGTTACATCTTTCAGATAGGTTCCTTTGCACCTAGTGACTGCAAAATGAAGTGAATTGGCAGCAGCTTGAGTGGTACTCAATCAAAGAAACACACAGTCCCCCATACAAACTAATTATGTCTGCAAGCAGACAGCTCTTAAAGAGACAGTACCAGAGGTTCTAAAAACACTCACTGATAAATGGCTTAAACGCCAAACACCATTCAGGCTTGGAGCATTCAAGCAAGCTCCTGGAAGTCTTTTGGGAACCCCCATTTGCAGGGGGGTTACACATGCAAACTGTGCACTGAGGCCAGCCCCATATTTGAATGTAGGGCTCTTGTTGTTAACGTTACTCCTTAAAAAAAAAAACTAGCAGGTGACCTAGGGTACCACTTAGAACCCCTACAGTAGCTGGACTTAAACTGGAGAAATTATTCCTATTTTGACAACTGTAGACATACTCAACGTACTAAGTCTTGTGATTAATCTGGGATGCTGCACTAAATCCAAGGCTTTGATACTTTAACACTGACTCCCCCAGCCCAGTTCCAGCTCCACTGTCCAAGGTGTTTTGCACATAATCAGTGAATTCAATCAATGATGTAATAATACTAGGGCCTTTATAAAAACCCTGCTGCACCTTGCTCTATACATTATATGTCTAAATGTATTCAGTCATCTGATCATGTACAATGTGCTCTCATGCCTTGGATGGGGGGGGGGGAGGACAGACATCAGTTTACAGCTGCCTGTTTCAGCCATGCTATTAAAGAGCTACCGACACCTCAAAGAAAACTTTGAAAAACATAAGAATTAGGTACAATTCAGCTCATATTCCATACATATTCTATATACAGTATTTCTCTTACCCATTATTTATTACTGAGTAAATGTGTATGAATATATGGTCTTTAACCTTTAGAGTTGCCTTAGCATTTATCTACCTCTGTAGCTTACTCCCTACTTCAAGTCATATTCCTCTGTTGTGAGATCACAGTCTGTTGCCATGGGAATAACTGTGATGTCACAAGCAGTGCATTATGACCTCAGGTAGGGATAAAGCAACAGAGACAGATGAACTCTTCAGGAACAAACATTTTGTTTTAAAGCAAATTACCTCAGTAACAAATAACGGGGGAGGAGGGATACAGAACTAACGTGAAATACAAGCTGAACTGTGTCTAAATATCATGCTTTGTTAAAGTTGCCCTGAAGGTGTCAGCTGCTCTTTAACCTTAGAGGCAATATCTTTAAGGAGGCAGTATCGTGCAGTAGTTTAAGGCTCTGAGCTGCAAACCTGGAGACCAGGGTTTGAATCTCACAGCCCACACCTGCATACTGTGTGACCCTGAGCAAGTCACTTAACTTCCTTGTGCTCCCAGGTCGCACCTGTAAACAAGCTTACAGCTTAGTGTGTGTCTCTCCTGGTACAAAAAAAAAAAAAGCTTTTACAAAGGAACCAACACAGCCTGCTTCCAGAGATCTGGTACTGCCCGTGTCACAAGAAAGAGATTCAAACACTTAGTAAGAGGGAAATGGGATGGTTTGGTGGACTGGTAGCAGGTTAAGAAGCTTTTGACCTCTCAGGCCCTGTCCACACTACACCTCTGTAATGTTACAGAGGGTGTAAAATGTTACCGTAAGAGGTCGCATTTACACCTGTAACATTACAGGAGGCGTTTTCATAACCGTTGTTGAAACCACATATGAGGTGGTTTCAAAAACGGTTATGAAACCGGTCCCACCCTGGTACCGTTACCGGCGGTAGTGTGGACTGCCGGTAACGGTCCCCTGTAGGGCACAAAGCGCAGCGCGAGCTGCATTGTGGGATCGGGCGCTGCTGTAACGGTCGCCCGGATCCCGATGTGTAGACCGGCGGTGCCAGTCCCGTAATGGACACCGCCGAGGTTGGACACACTGCACCGCTCTGCGGCCGTAACGGATTGCATCTGTTACCGGGCGCAAGTGGTGTAGTGTGGACAGGGCCTAAGTTACTGGTTCAAATCAATTATGTGAAATGAAATGTAGTGGTCTCAGTCCAGTTCCTAGTAGGCAGGTGTCTACATCACAAAACCATCAACACAATTGGTGTTAAGTGTTGGCAGTCTCACATGAGAGGCCAGGGGGTTGAATGGGCATGGATTTAGCTATCGTCTCACTGAGGTGGTCCTTTCATGAGAGATTCAAGGCAGTGTGGGGAAGCTTGCACTGTGATCACCTGTGCTGTATCTGTCTTGGGAATAAACAGAGGGCTTGAGTTTCTAGTGCTATCAATCCAACACCTTTTATGAGCACTAGCAATTCACTCATAGAAACAAAAAATTAAAAACTTAGTATGGAAGAACCACCAATTCCTGCATTGCTATCTTAATTAGAATCTATACATCACTACCAAAGAGAAATGTGGGATGGTGCGTCATGGGTCACTGGAGGAGATTCTCTTGAAGGTCTACTGTTACTGGTAAATAACTGTCCTGTCTTCTGCAGGGATAGCTCTCTCCAGTAAGCCACACCTATGGAACCATTTACAAGCAGTACCACAGACAGTGGAGGGCAGGCCAGCAAGAAGGCATAGAAGCCAGGCGACATAGCCACAGGTAGCCATAAGCCTCTCAGGTCCAGACAATTAAGCCAGGAACTAACCAAGGCATCTCAAAGAAATGGCTGGACTGACAGCAGAAAAGCCAAGGTGAAGGCAAATCTGATGATGGCAACATGCAAACCGACTTGCACAAAGAAGGGGACAGGCACACAGTAGGAAGGCCAACAAGGCAAATCCTGGTGATGGCAAGTCGAAAATGGAGGCACCATCAAAGGCAACACTGACCCAGTCAGTGGACATGTCAATGGAACAAGTCCAGGAGATGAAGCAGGCATTAACCACCAGCCCAGCAGAAACAGGGGCAGGGAAGAAGGCTAGGAACTGACTGAGGCATCCCGGAGAATTACCAGACCAGCCACAAAGCCAGGTCGAAGTCAAAATCGATGACAGAAAAACATAAAAACAGGCACAAAGCAGGAGACTGATTACGTAGCAGGTACAATGGTAGCCTGTGATGATGGTGACTGCAACGGAGAACTTTCAAAAAGGGTGATTCAGTCATGGCGCCTGTGCACAAGGCTACCTGGCAGGAAGGGTGACCAGATAGGGAGTTCGGCGAATATAGCGACAGTATATCGCTATGTATACACACACGTGAAGGGGGGGACCACACTAGGCGACGGGCGTAAGGAGAGGGAGGGTTTGTGGGGTGTAGTGCCGTGGTGAGCTGCTGAGCTGGATGTGTTACATGCTGGGTTGGTGGCAGGCTAGGGTTGGGAAGATGCTGGGTTCAGTTCTCGGAACATTTGTGGTTTTTGCACCGGGTTGGGTTTTTTATTTATTTATTTATTTATTTTTATATTTTTTTTTACACTTTTGACCCCCACCCAACATGCACCCCCCTGGAGTTGAGAATCCTTTAGTAGGGAGGTGTGGAGGACACAGCCCCCTGCATAAACAAAAAAAACTAAGCCTCCCGTGCCCTCTTGATGTTTTCCGTGTGTGTTCATCGCCGAAATAGATTTTCAGTAATGTACACTCACCGAAATGGCGATCGCCTTTCCACAATCTCCGTTATCACATGGATGTGGTATGATGATGAGACAAAGTGAGGCAATAACCATCAGAAAGGGATAATGCTAAAAAATGGGGAACCCCAAACCAACACTGAGACTGTTGCGGGGTCAAGGACAAGTATCAATGGGGCCAAAGGAAGTCACTGTCTCCACAGAACCAGAGGACCAGGCAGGAAGCCAGGAGCCAACTGAGGTGTCTCAGAGGACAGCAAGATGGAACATAAGCCAAGTTGATGGCAGAGCCAATGATTGGAAGCATGAACACAGTGATGCTCAAGGCAAGGGATTTGACATGGACCAGGAACATTAGTGAGGAAGAGCCAGGTGATAACCAGCATAAAAGAGGACAGCAAAAAGAGATGACACCAGCCTAAACAGCAAAACAGCCACCAAGGCAAAGCCAAGTTGCCCCCCCACTTCCTTCGGAGCACCTTGACTGCTTCTCCCCTGTTTAACCCCTTCATGTACTTGAAGACCTCTATCATGTCCCCCCAGTCCCTTCTCTCTTACAATGTGTACATATTTAGCTCTTCAAGCCTCTCACCATAAGTCCTGTCCCCCAAGCCCCAGATCATTTTGGTTGCCCTCCTCTGGACCCTCTCCAGGAGTTCAATGTCCCTCTTTAAGTGTGGCCTCCAAAACTGCATGCAGTACTCGAGGTGTAGTCTCACCAAGCAGTTATACAGGGGGGATATCACTTCCCTCCTTCTGGAGGTGATCCCCCCTAGTGATGCATCCTAGCATCCTGTTGGACTTGGCCGCTGCCCTCCTACAAGTCTCAGAGTTGTTCACCTTGACATCCACCACCACCCCCAGGTCCCTCTCAGCCATTGAGACTTGTAGCATTCTCCCCCCCCCAGGGTGTACTCTTGGCCCGGGTTTCTGGGTCCCAGATGCAGCACCTTACATTTCCCTGCATTAAGCCTCATCTTCCATTTTCTAGACCACCTTTCCAGAGCCTCAAGGTCCCCCTGTAGGGTCACCCTCCCCTCCTCCCCATCCACCACTGCCCCCAGTTTTGAGTACTCTGCAAAGAGACTCATCTCACTCCTGATACCCTTCCTTATGTCAGAGACATAGGCATTGAACAGGAGGGACCCGAGGACTGATCCCTGAGGGACCCCACTAATGACTCTCCTTGGGGATGAGACTGTCCTGCCAACCATGACCCTCTGGGTCCAGTCCTGGAGCCAATTGCCTATCCATCTGATCATCTGGTTACCCACCCCCATTTCACCCAACTTATTCAACAGGCCTCCATGAGGAACAGAGTCAAACTTCTTGCTGAAGTCAAGACAGAGGACGTCCACTGGTCTACCCAGGTCCAAGGCTCTCATCACCCAGTCATAGAACTCCACAAGGTTTGTCTGACATGATTTCCCTGGGACAAATCCATGCCGTCTATCATCCAGGCACCCCGACTTTTCCAGGTCCCCCCTAGCCTCTCCTTGACAATGCCCTCCATCACCTTGCCCACCACCGATGTCAGGCTGATGGGTCTGTAGTTCCCTGCCACCTCCCTTGATCCCCCCTTGTGGATAGGCACTATATGCACCACCTTCCAGTCCTGGGGCACCCACTCTGCCTCAGAGAGATGCTGAAAAGCTCCGCCAGGGGTTTCGCCAGGACATCTGCCAGTTCCTTCAGCACTCTGGGATGAAATTTATCTGGCCCCGGTGCTTTTTCCGTCTTAAGGGACCTGAGGGCTTTCCTCACTCTCTCTGCCATGATTTCCACCTCTGCTACCTTGTCCCCCTGCCTTGCCTTCTCCCCTCCTGCCAATGATGGCCCATCCTCTCCCCAGACTCAACGCTCGGCAAGGATCCCCCCCTCAGTTTCACCATCTCCTCCCATGTATGATGCAGCCCCCCCCCATTTTCCTTGGTGAAAACTGAGGTGAAGTACTCATTTAGTACCTCAGCCTGCTCCCCCAGATCTTGTGCCCATCCCTCCCTTGTTTTAATCCTGCTCATCTTCCCCTTCACCCTTCGTTTTTCCACAGTGTATCTAAAGAACCCCTTATTCACTCTCCTAATTTCCCTGGCCAGGTTCTGCTCCTTCCTTGCCTTAGCCGCCCTCACCACCCTAGTGGCCCTTCTGGCCATCAGCTCGTACTCCCCTCAATCCCTTTCACTCCTTGAGCACTTGAAATGCCTATAAGCCACCTTCTTTCCCCTCACCACCTCCTGAACCTCCCTGGTCCACCAGCAGGGTTTACAGGCCCTACCACATTTTCATCTTACTCTTGCACAGGTGCTGGTAGCATCCTGCACCCCCATCCTGATGATTTCCCACCTACTGTCAGCGTCCATGTCTGGCCCAATCCCATCCAAATGCTTCTTAAGGATCCTTCCCATTTCCTTTAAATCTGCCCCCCAGAAGTTGGTTACCTCCATCTTTGTGCAGCCTTCTACCCTTCCTAGGTCCAGGCAGAACCAGACCATGGCATGGTCGCTCCCCACCAATGGGCCCCTTACCTCCAGGCCCCCAATCTGGTCACTGTCTGCCAGGACCACATCCAGTATCTGTGCCTCTCTGGTCGGTTCCCCCACCTGCTGAGTTAGGAACACATCCTGAAAGACATCCAACAACCTCTGTTCCTTGGCCACCGAGGATGTCATAGTCTCCCAGTCTGTTCCTGGCATGTTTAAGTCCCCCAACACCACCACCCTTCCCCTGCCCAATTTGCAGTGTCTCCCAACATCTGCCACCAGACTCTCCTCCAGCTCCTCTGCCAGCGCAGGGGATCTATACACCACTCCTAGTTTTACTCTCTTCCCCCCATTTGTTATCAAGGTGACCCAAATCGCCTCCACAGTTCCCTCCGCCTCCTCCACTCCTCCTATGCCAATGCAGTTTTTGACTATTATTGCTACCCCTCCTCCCTTTCCTTCCCCCCGTCCTTCCTGAACATAGTGTAACCCTCCAGGTTCAGGTCCCAGTCATGCCCTGCGGTGGCCCAGGTCTCAGTGACCACTGCCACATCCACCTCTCCCTCAGTTAGCATCACCTGGAGCTCAGGCATTTTATTGCCCAAGCTCCTGGCATTTAGTAGGACTACCTTCCACCCTTTCCGTATACTTCTATTTCCCCTGCTTGTGTTCCCATGGGGATTCCGTCTTCCCCCAGTCAGCACCTTACCAGTCGGCCTTTTCCCATATTCCTCCAGCTCCCCAGGGGGGAAATATGCATAATGTGTTGTCAGAATGGAAATGATATAGTGAAGTACATTGAAATGTATAGTAAAGTGACAAGTTATGCCAATTGATGAATCAGATAGTACTTGTATAGCATACTAATGGTATAAATGTCTTGTATATGTTGCATTTTCAATGTAATGATGGTACAGACTTGACGAGGATGCCAAATTTTCCCAGGCAGGGAAGGGTGTAACCCCTCCCCCTACAAATGGGGGTTCCCAAAAAGTTTTCCTTGAGCTTGCCTAAATGCTCACTGCCAGGCTGGTGTCCTGCGTTTTAGCAGTTTAAATGTGATTACCAGAGCCTGTATAGCCTCTGTGTACTGTCTCTTTAAGAGCTGCCTGATTGCAGCCTAAGTAATCTGAGAAGAAGCTCTGTTGAAAGATGTAACTATTTGCTGAAAATCATTTAGAGTTATAATGATAATGTAGTTTGTCTAACCTGCTTTCTTTATAGCAAAGACTGTTTTGTTTGTCTCCACTGTCTTGGTCCTGGACTGCAAATTGGACCAATCAGTTCTGGTGGGACCTAAAATGTAGCCAGACCACAGGAGCTGTCTGAAGTCAAAATCTGTAGGAATTGTAGTTTTGAACTTTTTTCTCCTTTTTTGCAACTGAAGGGGGAGCTCTTCCTTTGACTGACAGCCAAATCAGCCAACCGAATCTTTTGGATCTTGGGGAAGTCCCGGGCTGCTGGCAGTTTTCAGTTAGTTCTGAGCTGGGAAGTGAAATGAGAAGAGCTCAAGTGTATTTTGGGCAGCAATCCTGAGTGGATTTGCATGGACTGAGTTTTTGGCTTGCATGTCTGCTGCTGCTCCTGAGAGAAAGAGAAGAGAATTATTTGGGGCTAAATCTAAGTTTGTGTGACTAAAGTAAGCTACTGAAGTGGGCCAGGCTCAACCTGAAGAAGACCGAAGATTTTGCTGAATGCGATCAGCCTGTCAGGAGTTCCAGCTACCCCTAAGCTCCCAGTGTGTGCAGAGACTTTGCGATTGTGACCGGGGAGCACTTTACCTGGTACAGTAGAATTCCCGCACATGTAAATGTGCTATGAGCTGCTAGTGGGTTGTTAGTTCCCCACTGTGTGAACTGTGTTCTGCTTGCTGGAAGCTGTATCCAGCCCAAAACAGACTGCATCTGAATGTGTCTCCATGCGGTCTGGGCCTTGCCAGACTGGCCCAGCCAGACTACCCACTGCACAGAGAAGCCATCGACAAGAGACCTGCCTGGGGATCAGCCCCCTGCTCCACACTTGAACAGGAACGACACCTCTGCGACTCGTGTGGGCCCTGCTTCTCCTGGCGTTCTAGATCAACCACCTGCAGTCTAAATTTTCATCCGGGCTGTGTCCGGTCTTGGGTATCATGAGTAAATACCAGGGTAGCTCCCTGCAACAACAGCTTAATCTGAGTGTGTCGTCTGATTGTCTTGTTATTTCATTTCTTTTACGAACTGAGCCCTCTGGTGCCGGATTACAAATATTGTGTACTGTACATGTTGTGTTTTTCATCACAGGGCCCCAACCAGCTGCAACCCCAGGCAACAGTCCTGGCTAGCTCATCTCTTCTTCACCTGGGTACCCAGAGGTGTGACTGTGTGGGGGGACTCAAAGCGCATGTATAACTACTTGATTGATATAATCTTTAAGCTAATTAACCTGATTTTGCCCCTTCCTTGTTCATGTCCCCTGAGTAAATCAGATCTAACTTTTTCTGCATGTAATCTGACTGTGGTTCCAGTTTGTGCTCAAAGTACTGTACTGTTGTTATTTGCTGTGCATAACCTTGTTTTACAGGGGGTTCCCCAGGGTCGAGCCAGAGGAACCAGCCCTGGTGGTAAGTGCAAACAGTGTGGGCACTTGTGTGGTATACCAGGGGTATTGTGAAATTGATTATTGTACAGTGTTCAGGTCACTAGAGGGGAAAGAGGGGGATTACAGTGTCCTGGAGGGCTGTGCCCAGGTTAGCTTGACCACTACCAACCCTGACCTCCGGGTGGAGGCACCCATTTCGGAACTCAGGCCCCTTAACCTGCTACTAGCCAAGCAGGCAAGGTAGTAGCCCTTGGGATAGTGCCACCTAGGGTTTACATATATATATATATATATATATATATATATATATATATATATATATTAAAAACTAAAACTGGCACTCCACTACATCAAGATATCTTTAAAAGTGGTACTCTGATAATTTAAACATTAAATATTAACCAGACTGGGTGCACCTACCTTTCTTTGGCCCCGTTAGCACTCTGGTGTTAGTTCTGAAGTATTAGTATTTAAATGCCAGAAGAAAAGGGATTGTTGTACTTACATACTCATTTATTATGAACTTCATCTAAGCAGCACAAACATCTCATAAAAAATATGCATGGTCAGATGACAAACTAGTACAAATGCACACAAAGCAGGATATGACAGTCCTAAAAATGCTGCAACAGACACGCCACAAAGCGGCGAGGAAAAGCTTACATTTTGCCCTATCTGGGTGGGCTTCTTCAGAGGTGTGCACCCTGCAAGTCTGCATAAAATTTATACAACTACCAATTAATAAAGAACAAGAAAGTGCATGTTTATATATGAATAAGGTTAAGTGATCCAAATAGTGATAATAATACAATTAAATAAAGATTAAAATCTAACATAGTTATTTGCCCTGGTAAACATGAGAACACAAGGTCCACATTAACAAGATAAGCACTTGTTCTATTATATCTTAAGTGTCCCAGTTTTCACGCTCTTCATTTATTTTATTTATTTATTTATTTATTTATTGGGGTTTTTTTGACCAGGTAAGTGCACCAGACAAATCCTGCCTATTTTCAGGCACGACCCGGGGAAGGGGGATACAGATGAATGACAACTGACCTTGAACCAGATTAAGCTGTTCATCTCCTTTTGGAGTTGCAAGAAGATAGTGTTTGTGCTCCCAGACTCTGTCTGATCACACCTGTTATCTGCTCCTCTGGAATACTGTTGGGGTTCTTGATCTACTAAATTCTTTGTCCATATGGGAGAACAAAAACTTTCTGTTAGATGGCATTCCACCATCTTAACTCACAGAGGTCCCCCAGGCCTTGGTGTACCAGCCAGAACTGTATGCCAGAGCTGACGTCCATTCCTTTCCACCTTCTTGTCCAGGTGGCTGAGTTAGGCTCTGGCTCTGAAACCCATTACTCTTGTGCCACCTTTTGGCTCAACCCTTAGATCTCCGAAGTTGGTAGTCGGGTTTTATTTTGTTAACGTTTTTATATCTTACATCCTTTTCCTATCCCTTTGGGCTAACAGTCTGTAGCCCTTTTTGTCTCTTCTCTCCTACTTGTTTTCTTCTCCTAGCAAACAGAACTGAATGGGGGAGGCTGGCATAGGTTACTGACTGGCTCACAAGTGCAACGTCACTACTTTGACCTTATGGGTGGCGCCAGCACCAACGACAGCCTCCTCCCTAACCTGCAAAAGACTTTGCTTCTACAGGGTCCTAGTACCTCTGGCTAAGAACCATTAGTATGAATGAATGAAAGAGTGGTGAAGATATTCTGGAAGAACAAGAATTACAGCGAGTATGCAATTTTCATCCCCCCCAAACAAAAATAGAAAGAAAAAAAGAAAAATTTTGTTACAACTGTTTATCCATTGAGAAATTATTTCCCAGTGGTAACTCAAATTCGATATTTCATTTTTAGTTGGGTCCGTCTTCCACCCAGTTTTACAGCTGAGATGACTAAAACACAGGGAGCTCACATGACTTGTCCAGGTCTCTGAAAAGAGCAAAGCAATGCCCTGATTAAATCCAGCATCTCCTGGCTCCTCCAATGCCTTTGCTCTAACCTCAATGTTTGAACACAGATCGCTCAACTATTTAGGCAATCTGATGAAAGGTTTTTTTTTTTTTTACCAGTTCCTGTTTTGGAAATCCTAGAATCCCCCATTTAGTTAGTTCCTAAGTCACGTATCTAGATCACTGGGCCAGTAGCACCTCTAGACTTTCCTGCTCATCACTTCCTTTATACAATAACTAAAGTGTTTTTTTCTGGGGTTTCCTACCACCCTGACTGGTGAAGAAGGGTTTTGCTCTGCAAGTTGTCTGACACTCCCAGCAATCTCACTGTGGAACATGGCAAGGAGGGAAGAGATGTCAAAAGCAGGCTTTAACACATTTTTTGATGCTGTTGTTTCAGACTGACACCTTAAATGAGCCTATTTACGAGACGGCAGGGCAGTCTGCTAAGACCAGTCGCAAGGTAATACTCTTTTGTTTTTCTGTTTTCAATGTTTTATTAAGATTTTCAGAATATACCCCCTTGGATACAAAACCAGTCTAGCTGGATAACAAAAACACAAAAACCATAGCCAGATCCTAAATACTACCAAAAATAAAATAGGTAAAGTTACAAAGGCCTTGGTTTACGAACATCGACTCCACTGTTAAGGGCACCTGATTCTGTCCCTACAACCCTGGAAGTTGATATTCAGAACAGCATGGTGATGCACTTAGGGAAAAGGTACCCATGCATTGAGTACTGGATAAGAAGGGACAACCTGGCCACTACAGCAGAGAGGAATCTGGGTATCATCATCAGTGACTCGCTCAAGGAAACCAGCCTGTGCAGTAAGGCATACAGTAAAGTACTGAGGGTGCTGGGATGTATCAGGAGGGGTTTAGATAGCAGGAGAAGCTAACTGATACTGCCCCTATGCAGTTCTGTGGTGAGACCTCACCTGGAATTCTATGCTCAGTTCTGGAGTCCTCACCGGAGAAAGGACACAGACGGGCTGGAGTCAGTACAGAGGAGGGCCACCAAAATGAGCCAAGGCCAGCAAGGCAGATCCTATGAGCAACAGCTGGTGGTCCTGAACATGTGCTCACTGGAGGCCAGATGCAACATGGAGACATGATAAGAGATGTGTCTGAGGGGTATAAACAGGGTGAATAGTGAAGGCCAGTTTGCTAGAAGTCAGGAAGCAGTCTGTTGCTGGGGTGGCCAGGGAGGCAGAGGATGGGCATCCAACAGACTGCCCTCCTTTCCTGGGGAAGGGGTGCTGTTCTTGTGGAATAACTGCTACCAGGTGGAGGTAATGGCAGTGCAGGCCCTCAGGGCAGCACAGATAGGGAGGGAGCTGTTGAACGTCTGTGGCAAGCGTGCATGCCTCCACATGTGTGCACATGTGTGTGCACACCCCAGCACGAGGAACAAGGGAGACTACAGAAAAGATAGGGGCTTGGGCTTCATGAAGCCCTGCTTGTGTCTTGGTGGTTTTCCCTGCCAGTCTAATCCTGGAGCAACTTTAAATACGGCTGTATGGGGGGGGTTAGACAGCCCCCCCTGGCCGCACCACAAGGGTATCCATGGGGGAATTCGGCTCACGGACCGGAGAAGATAAGGGATGACCGCTGAGCATGGGGACAGGGCTGATAGCTACTCAGGTCTGCTTGGGAGGATAAAACTCTTTGTGGAAAAGAGAAACCAGGAAGCAATCCCTAGAAATTCAGGAGAGATGAAAGGAAGTTCTACTTCACTGAGAGGGTCGTGGAACCTTGAAACAGATTATCAGTGGAAATGGTGGGGGCAGGTACCCCAAATGGGTTCAAACATGGCTGGGACAGAGCAAGAGGACTCACAGTTCCACTGGGAGGATCTGGGGTGGTGGTGGTTGGTAGGAAGGGGAGAGGGGGATATCCCACCATGACACTAGGTCTGGAGGTGAGGTAGTTTCGTATGTGCAGACTCCATGGACCTTCAGTCTCTTTCTGCTGATATGTTTCTTTGTAACCTGTTTCAGCAGTCTGTCATGTTTTTGAATGGCACATTGCTGAATCAGCTTAGTAAGGGCAAAACAGAGTGATGTTAATGCTGGGGGAAACGTTTATGAATGCTGATCCTCCAATATCACTGTTATGTCCCCCACAATGGTACAATATTTTGAACCAGAGTAGGTTGTTTTCTTCATAAAAGTATTACTTTAGAACACAAGAAGATTACAAATTAAATTCTTTGAGGTGCTCCCCTCTAAACCCTGTAGTCACTGATTATCAGTCTTTTGGTTAAATCGGGGCCCCATGAGATGAAATAGTGCAGGTCCCTCGTACCCCATTGTAACAAGCACAAATGGGCTTGACTGCTGTGACTGTACTGGGAAAGGGTGGGGATCTCCATGCAAACAAAGCCCATAATGAGAGCATGGCGACCCTCACATCAGCTGCCACAGAGATGTGTATCAGCCTCTCCCCTTAGAACTCTTAAGAGCTGGCTGTAGGTGTGTCCCACAGCTGCAGCAGTCAACCGAAGAACCAATGGGATTGTAAGTCAGCAAGGGGCCAGCAAGGGACTAAATGCATTGTCAGCAGTATGGTGGAACAAGGCTAGGGGAAGGCAGTTCCACTGAACAACATGGATTACGGACTGTGTGGGGGGGGCACTGGACCATCAGGAAACCTCCACAAACCACAGATAAAAAACAATTTATCTTAGGAGCACCTGTGACCCTAAAGATATGGGTTGGCAGAGTATAGAAGACTATGAGTGTAGCACGCTGTACTCAATCTTTGCATGGCATGGGGCCATGTGACTGGCATTGTGTCATATCCAGAACTCTGTGGGTGGTGAACACCACATTGAACATTTCACAGCCACATTTGCATTGTTCCTTCATCACCAGAGAGACCCCTCCTAGTGACTATGGATTCCACTTGTGTGTGGCAGTTTTTTGTGGTGAGTAACACAGAGCCAGTTGCACCTCAGTTGTGCGGCACCACTGAATGGGGCTGTGTATGGGTACCCCTGGTCTCCATTACACAACTCATAGTTACCTATAAGGTGATTCAGTAATCTGTATTGTACCCTTTTCCTGCAACATTGATATACACTGTCAACTCCCACATAAATTACTCCGGTCCCTTTCGTGGCCCCACAAACAGCCTTAGAGGCCAAATTGACAAAAGCCAGACCTTAGCATACCTCACAACTGTCTCAAATCACAAAGGACAGTCCCTCATTTAACTCCTTAAAACTCTCACCACTACCCCAGTCCCACATAAAAGGGGTTCTGTCCCACATATTAAAGCAAACTGTTGCAGCAAACTGCCATCACCTGAAGAAGGGCTGTGTGTGAGCGTGAAAACATGTGTGTACTGACAATGTCTTTGTCCACTAAAAGGTATCAAATCAATTTTTCACAAAGCAGAAAATTTAAAGTAATCTTTATGCTCAATAAACAGCAGATTGGGTGAATGTGAAAGTATACATTTCCACAGGGTTCACTTTGAGTTTCTAGTAAGATCTGATGAGGTCCCACATTTTGCCTTTTTTTTCCATTTTATGGGACAGTATCCCCCATATGGGTACTGCAAGTCTGAGAGGTACCCCCTGGCCAAAACTGCTACTGGACAATTGCCTCTGCAGATACAATGCTGTTCTGTGTATAGCCAGTGGGTTGAGAATACTTTTAACACAGAAACATAGACAATGACGGCAGAAAAAGACCAATGGTCCATCCAGTCTTCCTGTAGTTCCCTATCAAATCCCAGGACCTATTGTCCATACAGGGTACTAACCCTCACTGTCCACCCACCTGTTCACCTCCCTACTGCCACCACCTTGAGTCCCCACTATACCCTTCACTGATGTATGGTTTGGGTGCCCACCACCTTGGGTAACCACTATACCCTTCACTGATGTATGGTTTGGGTGCCCACCACCTTGGGTAACCACTATACCCTTCACTGATGTATGGTTTGGGCGCCCACCACCTTGGCTGGGAGACTGTTCCATGGTTCCACCACCCATTCGGCAAAATAACACTTTCGCCCTATTGAACCTCCTATCAGTTTTCACTCATGCTCCGTGTCTTTGAATTGTTACTCTTGTTAAATAGTTCCTCGCAGTTCACCTTGTTTATCCTTTTAGGAACATGAAGATCTCTATCATATCACTTCTCTCATCTGGTCTCCAGCGAGTACATGTTCAGTGCATTAAGTTGATTCCCAAAAGATTTGCCCCACTGACCCTAAATCATCCTGGTCACGCTTCATTGCACCAACTAAAGACAGTCTTTATCTTTCCTGATGTGAGGACTCCATAACTGGGCACAGTACACTAAGTATCACCTTACTAATGATCTACAAAGAGATAGTATTGCCTCTTCTACTGTCAGTATTCATTTTGATACTTCCCAGTATCCTATTTGCTTTACTATGGGTCTTGTTGCACTTGCTTGATTGTTTTCTTGTTTTGTTTTTTTGTTGTTTTTTTTTTATTCCGATCCTCCTCACCCCATACCGAGTCTCAGCTGCCACTCGCCACCCCATGCTTAGGCTTACCCCCTGGGCAGGGTGGCCAGGCAGGCACCCTCCCAAGGTATATGGTCCTGGAGCTGCAGCTTACCCCCCAAGATGGGGCCATGGGAGCAGGACCCCCCCCGGTGGACATTAATCATGGTGGGAGCAGTGGTAGAAGTGGGGGCATCATGTACGGGTCGGGATTTTTTGTATGCTGAAGGACCCTGGGGTGGGGATGTGCTGCCTGTCCTTCAACTAATTTCCTACCTATCTTATTATAGTCCCTTGTTGCATTCAGATCCTCCATCTTTTTCAGCAGCCTTCTATGAGGCACCAAGTTGAAAGCCTTCCTGAAATTGAAGTAGAGTAAATCCATGCCATGTCCCCTATCCAATACCCTCATTACTTAGTCAAAGAAAACTATCAGGTTGGTGTGACAAGACCTCCCTGTCAAGAACTAATGCTGTTTACCATCCTGGAGTCTGTTGCTTGCCAGATAGTCCATGAGGTCCTCTTTGACCAGTGACACCATTAGTTTACTCATAACTGAGGTCAGACTGACAGATCTGTCATTCCCTTTGTGCTCCGTGTCCCCCACAATGGAGTAGAACTCTGTCCCCTACCCTCCAGTCATTCTGAACTACCCCCATCTGTAATGAGCTATTGAATAGCCCTACCAGATATTCAGCTAGTTCTGCTGACAGTTCCTTCAGTATCCTCGGATCCATCCCATCAGGCCCCAAGGCCTCATCTATTTCTAAAACTGCTAGCCCTTTCTGGACCATTCTGCTGGTGAATAGTGGCTGCCTCATCTCCAGGACCCCCTTTTTGCCCTCATGATGCAAGAACTTTCTGGAAGGAGCCCACTGTCTTTTCTTGTGAAGACAGAGCAAACACAATCTTTAAGGACAGCTGCCTTTTATACATCCTCCCGAATTACCCTATGTCCCTCAGATAGCCTAACAATTCTTGCAGTTTTTCCTTTTTTCCCTACTATACCTGAAAAAAGAACAGTTATGTAAGAACTTATTATAATTGGAAGGCTATGCCTGTAGTTCAATGGGTTGCGCTACCAGCAATGGTCCCTTCCTGAGCAATGTAAGCAGTTTCTCCCAGCCTCCTTCTGAAGCAATTTTTTTTTTGTGACCAGAGGTTCTGTCCAGTTCTGCCTTCTCCTGGGCTGCTGGAGATTCCAGCATTTGCTTCCTCCTTTCTTTGTGCTTGGGCTCTACTTGGATCATGCTGGACTCTGTTCGTTGTGTTTCTCTCTCTTTAGTCAACATTACTTTGCCTCTGGCTGCTGTGTGCTTCTTTGTGTACTTGCTTCCTTCTTGCTCCTGTACTTGTCTTTGCTTTTGTTTGTCTCATTTGGGCTTTTCTGGTTTTCTAGCACCCTGTGTATACATTGCTTATTTATGCTTCAGATTACAAATTGTTGTATCCTTACCTCAAAGAGACTCACTAAGTTAAATTATGAGACTTATGCACCACATACATCAGTGCCTTACCTCATGAGAATGCCGTCTATTCATATGTGCCACATAAATGTCCCATAGGTAAGCCATAGTATCACTTGTAAATCAGTCTTCACCAGGATACTTTCACTTCCTGAACTTTAGATATGCCCCCATGCCACCCCGTGCTCAGCCAATTTTATGACATGATGACAGCGAGAGTGCGGGGACATGCTACATTGTAATCTATGGGGGTAACTTTTACACCAATTTTATATGGTACAGTGAGTATGTGATGATTAAACGAGGGCACTGGGTGACCAACAAGGCCCTTGTTAGTCACTCAGCACCCTCATTTAATCACCACATACTCACTGTACCATATAACATTGGTGTTAAAATAACCCCCCATAGACTAAAATGTAGTGCATCCCTGTGCTCTCCTTGTCATCATGTCATAAAATTGGCTGTGTGTGGGGTGGTGTGGGGGTGAATCTTAAGTCTGGAAAGTGAAAGTATCCCGGTGAAGACAAATTTATGAGTGAAATTATGGCTCACCTACATGACATTTATAGGGCATATATGAATAGACGGCATTCTCATGAGGTAAGGCATGTATGTGGTGCATCTGCCTATCATGGTGAATCTCTTTAAGCTGCCCTGTGCCTGTGCTCTCAGGCTCCCATTTACTCACCAGATTTTGCAAGCCCTCAGTTAACTGCATTGTTATTGTATGCTTCAGCTCACACTGCTGCTTCCCTGCCTGCTGTCTCCTGTGCTTTCCACCTTAATTATTTGCACCTGGTCCAGCCTTCATCCTGCTCAACTTGCTGCCACTCCATGCTGTGCTATGTGTGTTCAGCAGCTGTGCGCTTATTTCACTCAGTGCTAGCGCCACTCAGCCAACTGATGTATTGCTACACTGAAACTTTCAGCTATTACATTAGCAGCCTGGTCTCATGGTGCTCTGCTTGTGGCTCCCTGTTATTCCTATGGTGGGGGACTGTGGTGTCACAGCTGGGCATCATGACTCTGGGTAGCAGAAGCATGCTTTGTATAAATTATATGAATCACCATGCTCCTTGCTGCTCCTTGTCTACATGGCTTTTCAGTTATCCATGCATAAATTTATTATCCTCACAGCCTTCATGGCTTTCAAGATCATCATTGCATTTCATGACTGTGTTGCAAATTCTCTTTACTGGAACAATCTAACTCTGCCTCAGTGACATCTAAGGTATTCATGCCACTCATACCAATTTACTATTCACACTCAAACCACAGCCTGGACTGCTAACTCTCATTGATTTATTATGCTAAACCTCACTTATTCAGTTCCTGACATCTCAGCCTCTCACTACCTAAACTCCTACCTTTCAGGACATCATTAAATTGGCTTTCTTAATGGAATTGGTTGGCTTGCTTTCTGCTGGCTGCTACCACTATCAACCTCCGAACACTGGCTCGCACTATAGCCTCCTTCCATCTAGCACATCGAAGTTGATTCATGCACTCACACATAAATCGGAGGCATGACAACCATAGTCCATTACTTATTCTGGCTCAGGGCTTGCCCTGTAGCCAATGGTCTTGCTCTGCACCTATGAAGTCCACATCTTGAGCATATGAAGCTCGGGACAGGGTCTTTCTCATCTGGCCAACAGTGGGAATGTCTTCGATCAGGGTGGAACTTCAGTCATCTAATTCACTGGTGGCACCTCTTGATGTAGAATTCAAGATTTTAGCTGCTGAGAGATGGGGCCCTTGAGTTAAGAGCACCCCTCTGGCTATGGCCATGCTTTGGCACCTTCAAAAGTTATTCTCCCTAGGACTCCTTTTGGTTCACCTGGTATGTTTTAGTTGGTATACAGGCTGAGTGCCTCAGCGGTCATTGCTCTCCCCCTCTCACCTTGGGGGTCTGCTCTCGCTTCAAGAGTACCCATAGTTAAAGAGGCCTCTTGCAACCCTTCACGGCATTCCTGTTGGAGGGACTGTGTGAGCGTTCCACCAAATTGGAATAATTCTTCCCCTTGAATTGGATTTCTAAATTGCAGCAGCAGAGCCATCACTAAATAAACTGCCTCTAGCCTGGAGGGAAGGTGCCCTAGGCCTTGGAGCCCCAGAGGTTTCCTCCTTTAAAATGTTTTTTTTCCTCTCCTCCGTGCCAAAGGTCATAATATGTAGTTAGTTGTTAATAGTTTCCTTAGGTAAGTTTCCGTTGTAGGATGGAGATGGATAGTGGCCCTACTCACTGTTCTTTCTCTTTTTAGGAAGCCCTTTTGTAATCAGTACAATCCATTTTATCAGCGCAATCCTGAAAACCTGCACATTTCATTTGTATTCTTCAAGCTGTCTAGTTTCTGGCAATCTGCTCTCAACCCTGTAGTCAACGTTTATCTGCTCAATGCTCTTTTTGGGGCTCCTTCCTAAGGTACCTTTAGCCTAGGGAGTATTTCACATGGCACCTCCAGGGTTGGAACCCTCTTTGAGGGTTCCTTGACTTCAGTACTCATGCAGGGTGGTAATTCCCCGTGGAACAGAGAGTGCAAACAGCCAAACAATTATCACAGTTGCACAAACATTACACTACTCTGGTTGCATAGGCCCAATGAATTGGAAGGCTATGCCTGTAGTTCAAAGGTGTGAGCAACCAGCCGCGCCCCCTTCCTGAGCTATATAAGCAGTTTCTCCCAGCCTCTTTCTGAAGCATTTTTTCTTTGCCCCACCATCCTCCCCTCCTTCTCCAGAGGCACACCTCTCTCCTCAGGGGGCATCTTCCTAAGGTACCTTTAGCCAAGGGAATCTTTCCCATAGCACTTCTAGGGGTGGAACCCTCTTTGAAGGTTCCTTGCCTTTGGTACCCCTACAGGGCAGTAATTCCCCATGGAACAGAGAGTGCAAACAGCCAAACAGTTATCACAGTTACACAAGCGAAACACTACTCTGCTGGCGTAGGCCCACTGAACAGTAGATCTTTGAGAGAATCTCCTCCTTGAGGCTACACTTTTGGAACTGTGAGCCACAGCATCAGGACCAGCCAGAAAGTTAAGCTAGCTGGGGGATGCCAATAATGATGTGCAGTGCCGACATGTATATAACGTGGGCAGCCCCAATACTCCTCAGTTCCCCTCCAGAGATGAGCCTTGGAGGGCCACCAGCTATGAGAAACCAGGATACCAAACCACTACCAGACAAACGAAGAGAGTCATGGGACTGGAAACAGGATGTATGGAAAAATGCACAGCATCTGATGTAATTCTCAGAAGATAAAGGGGGAAGGAGGGTGGGTATGGCATGGACTGATGGAGGAGATTCTCACGAAGAACTACGGTTACAATAAGTTCTTACATAACTGTTTTATCTTCATCGAGGATATCTCCTCCATTAGGCCACACCTTTGGAATGACTCCCATGCAGTGTGAAGTATCCCAGGAGGGTGGCATAGTCTGATATATGATCAGGACAGAAGGCCTTGCAGGACAGAAAGCCCCAAACTAGTTTGTCTACTGGAGATATTGTCTAGACTGTAATGTTCAGTAGCAGCTCTAATTCTAACCTCAGGAATCCATCAATATATATTGACAAATAGCATCTTCCTGCTGGATTGTGTTGCCCCACAGATGGCACCAATGCTAATTATGGAATTTAGAATTGGAATCAAATTTCAAACTCTGAACTGTGGTCCACCTCCCCCTAACTCCTTACTTCAGATTTGTTTCTCTGCTGAACAAAACAATCACCCTGAAGTACAGCTCCACTCTTCTGGCCTTGAGAACGTTTTACCGATTTTATTTAAAATTATATTTATTTATTCCTCAATACTCTGCATTAGATGGAGTGTTAATTTACATTTATTGTGTATTTTAGTATTTTATCCATTTCCTAATCGATTCCCAGGAACTGGAGAAGGCCGCTAGACAGTGTGATTCCTGCCTTTGGGGAACAGCTTTACTGTAATTTATAATTATTAAATCTTGCTGTTTTTATGTTTGCTTGCACGCACGTGCAAGAAACATAGTGCCATCATCCGAGTTTTCCAGAGGTGTGTCAGCCTCTTCCAATTCAGTCAGTGTGTTTGCAGGCGTGGTCGCAGTTCACCAATCACTGCTCCAGCTGTCTATGACAGCTGAAAAATGCAGTGGCATACAGTTGAAAGGGAGAGCTCCACTTCAGTGAGCGAGCTCTCCCCCTCACCCTGCCTTACACACATGCATGCGCACAGTGCGTGCTCATCACCTTCCCCTCCCCCACCACTGTAAGGCCGACGGGATGCCCAGTCCCCGTCGGCTCCATCGCCCAAAAGCATCCAGGTGCCACGCTAGGAGCCCACCCCAGCGTAGCAAAATGATGTTATGGCCGACAGGGGTGCTCAATCCCCCGTCGGCTGCACCCCCCCCAAGCATCCAGGTGACAAAATGATGTTATGGCCAACAGGGGTGCCCAATCACCCATCGGCTCCTGCTCCCCACCAACATCCTCCCAGCTGCCACGCTGGGAGCCCACCTCAGCGTGGCAAGTGTCCCTCATCGTCTTAGGAAATAAAAAAACATAAAAACATGTAACTACAAGAACTGTCCCTCGGCACTTCTCCCTGCCTCCTCCGCAACCGCACCCACCCTCGCACCTGCCTCCCACACCCCTCACCCTACTTACCTCACAGACTCAAGCGCGACAATCTTCAACAGACCGGAACATGTCTGCACTCTTCAAAGCTGACCGCGAACTAAGGAAATGCCGGTAAGCTGTATAATGGGATAGATAGGGTTTTTTCAACTTTATTGCATATCTCAGGCATTTTTTGGCATTTTTGCACCAAATTTTCAACATGGGTTTTTGGGACCCCTTCTCATGAATGCTGTCACTGTCATGGCGTTTCTCGGGCCCGAAGGGTGATTTCGCAGCCACTGCGGAAAATCACCTTTCCAGAATGATTATTGAAACGACACTGCCAGTGCTCATAAGGTGGGCTCTCAAAAAGCCTATTTTGAAAATTTGGTGGAAAAATTCCTAAAAATAACTGTTTTACGAGCATGCGTTGCGCAGTTCCTACGCATGCTCGTAAGTTCACGAATTTTCAATATTTTCACTCCAGATTATCAACATTGGCATTTTACCACACCTTCTTATGAGCAGTACAGCTGTCATTTTTCACATCTCACCCAAAATGTGTTTCCGCCCATGTAGCGCACAATGGCGCAATCGGTGTGCGAAATCAATGTATGGGACACATTAAGAAAATCACAGGGACACCGTTCATGAGCAGAGGTCTTAAAATGGCTATGATGAAAATTTGGTGAAAAAATCCCTAAAAATGACTGTTTTATGAGCGTGCATTGTGCGGTTCCTACGCACGCTCGTAGATTTGCAAAATTTCAATATTTTCACTCCAGATTTTCAACATTGCCATTTTACCACACCTCCTTATGAGCAGTACAGTTGTCATTTTTCACATGTCGCCCACAACGTGTTTCTGCCCATGTAGTGCACAATGGCGCAGTTGGTGTTCGAAATCAATGTATGGGACACGTTAAGAAAATCACAGTGACACTGGTCATGAGCAGAGGTGTTAAAATGGCTATGTTGAAAATTTAGTGAAAAAATTCCCAAAAATGACTGTATTAGGAGCACACGTTGCACAGTTCCTACGCACTCTGGCAAGTTTGCGAATTTGTAATATTTGCACACCAAATGTTCAACAGTGCCATTTTACCGCTCTTTCTTATGAGCAGTACAGCTGCCATTTTTCACATCTCGCCCAAAATTTGTTTCCATACATGTAGCGCACAATGGTACAGTCGGTATGCGAAAACAATGTTTGGGACATATAAAAAAATCACAGTGACACTGGTCATGAGCAGAGGTCTTAAAATGGCTATGTTGAAAATTTGGTGACAAAACTCCATAAAATGGCTGTGTTACGAGTGAGCATTGCACAGTTTCCACGCACCCTCGTAAGTTTATGAATTTGTAATATTTTCAGTCCAGATTTTCACCAGTGGCATTTTACCACACCTCCTTATAAACAGTACAACTGTCATTTTCCACAACATGGCCGAAACATGTTTTCACACTTTCAGCACAGAAATGCGTGGTTAATTTGGGAAATCATTGTTCGGGACAGATAAAGAAAATCACACTGACACTGTTCATGATCGGAGGTCCCGAAATGCCTGTGTTAACAATCTGCTGTAAAAAATTCCCCAAACTAGTTACATTACGGATGTGCGTTGCACAGTTTCTACACATGCTCGTGACTTCACCATTTTTTTAAAGATTTTCACAGCAGATTTTCAGCATTGCCATTTTTTACACCTCCCCATGAACAGTACCGCTGTCATGTTTCACATCCTGTTCGGAATGTGTTTTTGCACCTGTGGTGCCAAATGCCATAGCCACTGTGCAAAAGCAGTTTTCAGCTAACAAACTGATATTGCCACTGTTCATGAGGTGGGGGTCACAAAAAAAAAACGTGTTGAAAATTTGGAGAGAAAATACCGACAAATGCCTGAGGCATTAGGGTTTCCGACCATAATGCCCCACCCTGTAGAGAATGACAGGTATCAGGGCTGTGACTTGGGATTCTTGCCTGTCATGCTCATACCATTCCACCCCCACCCACACCCTGCAGCCAGTGAGAGGCATCAAGGTGTATCTCTGACTCTTCGGGCCCAAACTTCACACCATTCTCCTATACTGCACCCATCTCACCGTATTTCCTGATGGAATGAGGTGCACATAAGGGTCAAAGACCCCAAGGCACACCGTGACACTTGTCGGTGTCTGCAGGATAGGGTGTGGTGAAATGGCGTGGTCGTGATGCCTGACGACCCAAGGGCACACCCCAATGCCTGTCACTCTCTGCAGGGTGGTAGTGGGGTTGGCTTCAGTTCAATACTTCACTGCCATTCCTATTACGCAGCTCTGTAACTTCTACACTACCACTGCCAGTGACAGCAAGCAAACATTCGGCATTGACAAATGCTTGTCACTGCTTATTTTAGGGGTGTTTTTTTTTGTGGTTTTGAAGGCAACAATGCTTGGTTCTACTACAGAAGAAATTGAGCTGATATTTCCAATTAAAAATTTGATTCTAAGCCGGCCCGGTGGCACAGAGAACTGAGGAGCTGGACACCTTACGTGCGCACACGGGTGACCCCTGCTTGGGAATAGCTACGGCGCCTCCGGGGTCGGCAGGAGGAGAAGGATTGAGCTCAATGGCTGCTTTCCTTCTCAGGGTGGGAGGACGGCAGACCTCACTGCAATACTGCCACCTGGGGGAACTCGGGTGAAAGGTGCAGAAGGAGGCAGCTAGATTTGTTGGGAGGGGCAGAAGTCAGTCGAGGGCCAGAGCAAAGGCAAGTCTCACCATGCCTTTGTCTCATTGGCCCTCCCAGTGCACTGACTCCCACAGGGGATGGGAGAAAACCAGGAAACACTCCGCAGTTGCACCAGTAAATGTGTCCCAGCACTGGAGATCGGAGGAACCCAGGGAAAGACAGCGCAAGGTGCACACTCAGCTACAGGTCGGGGGGAGTTAAGGGGACTCCTCCACCCCAGCCAGGTGGGTTATCAGTTGTGCTAAGTTCCAGGAGTGGGGCACCCATATGGGCAGTCGAACCTTGGGGGAGCTCTGACACAGGATGCATAGGGTCCCCGAAGAGAGGGGCAACTGCAGGAAGGTAGGAGCATAAAGATAGGGTAAAAAAAAATAATGAATTTTATTCTGACACTTTACCTCAGCTTCTGTTAATCTCAAATCACCTCTGAGGTAAAAAAAAAAAATGAAAGTAGAGGTTTCACTTTAAAATGTATT
The DNA here is from genome assembly GCA_016271365.2 of Neoceratodus forsteri. Taxonomy (NCBI): domain Eukaryota; kingdom Metazoa; phylum Chordata; order Ceratodontiformes; family Ceratodontidae; genus Neoceratodus; species Neoceratodus forsteri. Next base: position 36,141,523 of record CM028133.1, on the reverse strand, counting down.
TATTTAAAATTGGTTACTGGGAAAGGCACACTGAGCCAAGGCTCTTTTCTAGGTGTGACCCAGGGAAAGGGAACAGTGGAGGCAAATACACATCATGGATACAGTACAGTTAATGGAATTTAAATGGCATTGACACAGTTCACAGTTACAGTAAAGTGGAATAGACAACATGATTTAAAACAGGAGTAAGTGTAATAAGAGCAAACAACAAACATCAGTCAATTCAGCCATAGCTACACTGAGCTAGGAAGCAAAGGCAAGGGAGGCCATCAAGTAGTGGGAAAACAGGAAGGGGGAAAGGAGTTTCAGCTGGTACCTGAGGGAAACAGGGGAGGGCTAAGCTCCTCCCACCACCGGGGCAGTATGTTCTCTAGCTCCACCCTATGATGTCCGATCTTCCTTTCCACCTGAAGAGTTCTGTCTCCTCCTTTGCAGTTCTCTGTGTCGTAGGGTAACAAATGCACTATTGGTGATGTCTACGTTTTCTTATTTCCATTTCTTCCATATTTTTGAACTCCTCACTTCAGCTTCAGACTCCTTGACGGAAGATGGAACACATGGAAATGAACCTGTTCCCAGTTTCAAATTGTCTTACATGTCACTAGAAAATGTCATGCACGGAACCACACGTCTTTTGCCTTTACTGTTTGGGGGCTGCAGCCTGTGCCAGACAATGCTTTCTTCTTCTCAGGAAGATCCCATGGCCCAGCTTCTTATCAGTCAGCTGGCAACTCAAGACCCAAAACTTTAGCTGAAGGGCCACAAGAAGGCCTGCACTGCAGTGGGGTCTGTAGCCCAGCTTGAGACCATGGAAAAGGTGGTGGCTGCTGCTGCAGCAGGCATGTCATTGACCTTGGTGCTGCTCCCAGTCGGGACCAGTATCAGAGCCTCCTTCCTGTTAAATTCCAGGAAATGTGTCAGGCCCTTAAGGCCTTCAGGGAGAGCCCTGCCCATCATGGTCAGAAACACAGTCGACACTGGCACCTGTCATTGGACCAGGAGAGATCGTGGTCCTCTTGCTCTCTTAATTTGGGTCAAGTGTGCAACTTCAGTTGAGCCTTCTTTGGTTAAGGGCTAGGTCACAAGTTCCATGGTGCCTCTGTCGGGCTTGTCAACCATGACACTAGCCGATAAAACGATCGGGATTTTCTCGGCCCCATCAACCAGTTGTCTGATGAAATCAAATAAGAGTTAATCTCCAAGACCTCCACTCTTCTGGTCCTCCCTTAGGATGATGGGGACTGGTCAGTGTCCCTGACTGGCTCCATTCAGGAACAGCCTCCTCCAGTGGTTGTTCCAGCACAGTCAGTGCATGTAGTCTGTAATGCACCATCAGTGGCTTCTCCTCTGTGTTGACCCTTAGGTCACCAATCGAGGTCATGCTGTAGCTTGAGGTGCCACTCTCCCTTGACCAGGAGGCATCACCATCGTCATTCCTTGACCTCCTCATCCTGAGACAAGGAGAGGCTCCCCCACCAGATGTGGTGACACTACAAGGAACTCCTCTGGCATCAATGGACCATTGTGGGGTAGGGTAGGCCTCTAGCCCAACACCTGTGGTCAACTAGTAGGCACCTGTCATGCACAGGCAGGTCCATGCTCAATAGGTGTCCCCAGCATCTGTCTCACCACCCTTGCAATTGGAGCTACCTCTGCCCACAGCCCTTGGTTGGAGCTCCAGTGAAGAACTCCCATGCTGTGGCTGGCTTGCCAGACTGGTTGTCAGTAGAAAACAGTGGCAAACAGTCAAAGGCATATTTGAGGAGTCCCTGGATGATTTGGATAGCTCTGCCATGCAGTCTTCAAGGACGCATACCTTCGACCGCATGTCAGGTTGAGGAACTGACTACCAACCTTGAGCCAATCTCATTCAGGGCTCTGCTCTGACTCATTTTGGAGTCAATGTCTGTCTTTCTGGAGTTTGTTCAGAAAAGGGCCAAGTACCCTTTTACAGACATCCTTGATAGGGGCAGATCCTGGGAGGTTGCCTTTTCTATGACTGAGGACATTTTGGGGCCCGCCCTGGAGTTTTTCCAACATCCAGCATCCTACCCGGCACCCTCCACCCATATGGTATGCAAGTGTGCACTCCCTAATGGGTCCCTTTCAGGGTTCTTGGACCATCCCTTGGCTGAGGGTTTGGTCTCCCAGCTTTCTGGAAGTCTAGAAACCAAGGGGAATTTAAACAAGCCCTATGACAGAGTCAAAGAAACTTAACCACATAGCCAAAAAGGTCTGTGCTGCTTCTGTTCTCAGTCTCTGTCTGGTGAGATATGCCATGATCTTGACCAACTTTGGTCACTCCCTGCTGGTAATGCTAGATACTCTAGACTGCATTAGACTTGGTCGACTCCTGCAACCATGCCATGGCTGCACCCACTGCGATGCATAACAGGGCTTGGCTGAGGCTCTCCACCTTCACATCAGTCACTCAGCACAAGTTCACCGATGTCTCTTTCTTTGGCACTAACCCTTTTGGCCCAGGGGTAGAAGGTCATCTCAGCAAGATGGAGAAGTCCAACGTCACTCTGGACTCTATGACTTCATTTCCAACCTGAAGGTCAAGAAACCAAACATTTTCAGTCCTTTCAGTCACAGCAGCTTCAGCAGGAGCAGCAGCCCCAGCTGCAGCAATATCAAGCCTGGTGCCCCAAGGCCAAGTTCTCCTGCCAAGGGCCCAAAAGAGGCAGGGGTAGGGGTAGGGGAAGGGGAAGTGGTGCCCCTCCAACCCCAGTGGCCAATGCCACCTCTAAAGCTGCTCAATGATGGGTCAGTAGGTAGCTACCTCCCGCCTGTCCAACCCCTGACCAACTCCCTGTAGGGGATCGGCTTTGCCACTTCCAGCCACACTGGTCCATCATTACTGTGGACAAGTGTGTTCTCAAGGTGGTAGACAGAAGGCTTCCTCTAGATTTTGAGGCTTTCTGACCTTATTGATCCCATGCTCCACAGGATTCCTCAATGTCACAGGAAACACTGTCCACCGTACAGGAGGATGTCATTCAGCTCCTTGTGAAAGGGGCTATAGCCCATGTTCCAGATGCCCCTTTTGCAAGGAGCTGAGCGATGTCCTCCTGTACAGGGGACAGCATCTTCTACAACACTGAGGACTCCCATGAAGCATGGGATCACTAAGGCAGGAGAGCCTCAAAGTCTAGAGGCAGCCCTCTGTCTACCACCTCGCGGGTCCATCCATTCCACTGGTGGTACCTTCGGTTCTGCACAGAAGTTCTGTACCAGTTCCAAGTCATGCCCTTTGGCTTCTCATTTGTGCCCACAGTCTGCACTAAGTGTATAGCAGTGGTGGAAGCTTTCCTGTGGCACAAGGGCATCAGGGTGTACCCCTGCCTGGATGACTGGCTGATTGCTGGGCATTCCAAGGAGGCCGTGGAGCAGTCTGCGGATCTGACCCTCCACACCTGCAGAGACTTGGGCCTCTTGGTCAACCCAGTCAAGTCTGAACTGATCCCCTACAGGTGATTTACTTCACTGGTGCTGAACTAGACCAAGGCCTGCCTCCCTGTGGACCAAGCACTGATTCTTACCTCCTTAGCCCAATCATTTCAGGTTGGGCATCTACACACTTCCCATGACTTCCTGCAGCTGCTGGGGCACATGGCATCTTGCACCGGCATGGTCCAGTGGGCCTGTTGGTGGATGCGGCACTTGCAGTGGGAGGCTGGGCTGTCAGTGGTCCCAGCGCCTATGACACTTGAACCAGCCAGTCACAGTGATCCAGCCAATGTGGGATGCCATCCAGTGGTGATTCATCCCAGAACATCTGGAGGAAGGAGTCCTGTTTGTCTACCCAGAGCTGACAATCACTCTCATGACGGATGCATCTCTGGTGCAGAGAACACCTGTGGGACCACAGAACCCATGAGCTTTGTACACCTAGGAAGTCCATCACCACATCAGCCTGTTGAAGTTCCATGCAGTGCAGCTAGCTCCGATGTAATTTGCTCCTTTAGTCAGAGGTCAGGTCATGCAAATCCAGATGAACAACACCATGACCATGTTCTACCTGAACAGGCAGGGCAGCACTTCTTTCCTTCCCTTGTGTCCGGAGGCCCTCCACACTTGAACTTTCATGTGCAGCCTGGGTGCAGAGCTTTTGGCGATTCATGTTATCAGTGTGGACAGTCAATTGACCAGTGCTCTCTGCCAAATGGAAGAGACGTTACACGAGTGGTCTCTGCATCAGGAGGTGGTGAACCACCTGTTCTTGTTGGGTGGCACACCTCTGCCGGGCCAGTTTGTCTCCTGGGAGAATGCCAAACTGAGGCTGTTTTATGCCTGCCCCCCCCCAAAGTCCAGGACACTGATTGGGGAAGCCTTTGTGAAGCCCTGGACCCCAGGACACAATACACCTCTTCTCCCTTCCACTTAATCCACAGATTTGTGGTCAAGACCCAGAAGGACAATGCACAGATGATCCTGATAGCTCCAGACAGGCCACAGCAGTTCTGGTACCTACATCTCCTCAGAATCAGTAGCAGGCCTCCATTGCGGTTGCTTCTTCACCAGGACCTGCTGATCAGACAACTGGGGAAGGTCCTGCACCTGGACCTTCAGTCCCTGCACCTCACAGCCTGGATCCTGATAGGCTAGAGTTACAGGCTTTGGGTCTTTCAGAAGATGTGCTGTATGGTGTTGAGGCCTCCCAAAATAAGTCGACTCATTGATGGTACGCCTTTAAAGGAAAAAGATTTTCCATTTGGTGTCAGGGAAAGGAGCTTGATTCCCTTGCCTGCCCTGTGACAAGCATCCTTGAGTACCTCTGATCCCTTTCTCAGCTGGGGCTATGAGCAACAACCCTCAAGGTGCACCTGGCAGCCTTCTTTGCATACTGGGCATGGGCAGGTATGCTGACGGTGGCCCAGAAAAAGCTGGTCATGTGCTTTTTGAAGGGCCTTGACCACCTATACCCACTGGTGCATGAACCACCACAACCATGGGACCTACTGCTTATGCTGGCTATGCTCATGGGCAAGACATTTGAGCCTATGCACAGGTATGAGATGTCAAACCTGTCATGGAAGAGGACCTTTTTTGTAGCCATCATGTCAGCCAAAAGGACCAGTGAGCTCCAGACACCTTCAATGGAGTCTCCATATCTGGTTTTCCACAAGGACACGGTTGTTCTTTTCCCCCACCTGGAGCTCCTCCTGAAGGGAGTATCAGAGTTCTAACTTAATGAGGTGATGAACCTTCAAGTATATTTTACCACCCTTTCTTCAGAGGCTGATTGCAGGCTCCATACTCTGGGCCTGCAGAGGGCACTCATTTATTATAAGGAGCGTACAGCTGGAGTTCAGCTCACCAGCTGTTTGTAACATACACGGAAGTCACATCTGGCAGATTAGCAGCAAAGCAGATGATTGGCAGGTGGATTATATCCTACATCAACCTTTTCTATAGATTGGCTGGTAGGGAGCCTCCTGTAAGGCTTAGGGCTCATGCCATCACACATACCACTGCCTCGGTGGCTGTTTTAATGGACATTCCTATCCAAGAGATCTGCAAGGCTGCCACCTGGGAAGTCAGCACACACCTTCCTCTCCCATTACAACATTACCCTACAGTCTTGTGGGGGTGCTGTATTTGGGACCACAATTCTCCAATCTCTGTTCATCATGTAGTGGTGCATGCCTTGCCCCCTCCTCCCAAAGAACTGCTGGAAATCTATCACTGTGAGTAGTGAACTATAGCCATACCTCTAGAAACATAGATTACTCCTTCATAACCATAGTTCTAGGAGTAGTATATAGTTCACATCCACACCACCGCCCACCTGGCCTCCCCTGGCAAGTGGCCCATAAATCCCTGCTTCCAGCATGCAAAATCTGATGTCATGGGATGGAGCCAGAGGATATACCACCTCAGTGGTGGGAAGAGCTTAATTTGTAGATGTTCTAATGGATCAGCACTTCCAGTGGACCTGCCATTGTGTGGATGTAAACTATACACACTATCATTCCTAGAACTAAAGTTACAGGTAAGTAGCCTATTTTTATAGCCCTTGTTATACACTTTGGGGTTCCTTAACATTGTGACAGGTATGTGACCATGTTAATGTAATCCCTTTTTGTTGTTGTAGTGATTTTCTTATCTGCTTATTCTCATAAATGTTCTTTCTATAATTGGAATGGCATAGGTCAAACAAAATGGAGTTCAGGTCTCATGTCCTGACAGCTATCCTGGGAGACCTAAAGAGGAAATCAGTTGGCAGGTGTGAGAGTGCTACTTTTCCTACAGATGCATTCTGAGCAGCTAGGAAATAAAGTAATAAAAGAATGTGAGGGAGCATGGACAGGGTCCCCACACCAACACAATAAGACAAGAGGGTGCCATTAATCCTTAAGGATAGGTTTCAGGGATGCAATCATGCAGTGAGGAAGCTGCTAGGTGGAAAAGGGTAGTTCAGCCTGGTAGATATAATCACACACGCACATGCATGCACCATGCACTCATGTGGGTGGGGAATACTGGAGGGGGCTGTCACTATAGAGGGAGCTCCCATCCTGCTGCCCTGAGTACATAAATAGAAGAGAGTAAGCACAGCTCTTTCTCTTTGACTTCCTGCAACCTTTGAAGAGTACCTGGGGTCTGTCTCATGGTGAGTGTTCCCCAATAGGAAGGAGAGCCCTGCTGCCATAGCTAGCTTATCTGGGTGAGGAAAGAACAGTCTTAGTGAATATCTCTTTCACGTTAGCTGGCAGGTAAATAGAGACCCTTGTGTGAGGCTAGATTGTGAGTTTATTCTACAAGTAATCTATCTGTTCAAACTGTTTATTTTCCTTTCCAATAAATGTATCTTTTTGTTTGCTGTACATATACTGTTTGTAATATCTTGTAGCCTTTAGTGGTAAAAATCTGTTTTTATAGTACCAGTGACTGAGCATCCTTACGACAAAGGTGATTTTAATATTTCTACTGGGCAAAGTGAAAATTCTCTGTTTAAAGTCCTCCATCCGAAGTGCACTCTACCTGTTGTCACAAACTGATGGCAGTGGCGGAATCAAGAAGCTAACTTGGAGTAGCAGCCCTGAGCCCCAGCTGCAAACTGAGGAGATCTCGTCCATGGGCAGATTTCCTTCAGAAGGGGAGTTAGGGAGGGTCAGATGAGAGGAGCTGGGCAGAGCTTAGCTGGCTGATCATTTCCGACAGAAACCGAGAGAGAGATAGCCGAGAGTGCTGATGACTCTCAGGGGAATAAAAACTTAGTTTACTGGAAGAATGGGCTGTTGTACAGGGAGTGTATACCACAGAGGGAGCTAGAGATAGAAGTACATCAGCAGCTGGTAGTCCTTCGACCTTACCGCAAGTAGCTTTTGACCCCAGCCCATGACATCCTTTTTTCAGGCCAGCTAGGTATTAGCCACACAAAAGACAAAGAGGTTCCTTACAATAATTTATTTTTGTCCTGGTATGTACATAGACATGGCAAATCACTGTCAAACTTACCCACAGTACCAGAGGGTTGGAAAGGTGAGGGTCAAGGCTAAGGCAGCTTTAATACGCTTGCCTATTATTGAAGAGCCCTTTAAGACAGTAGTCATGTACATATTGGGGTCCCTGAGCACCCCAAGTTGCATGGGCAAATGATACATACTGGTTGTCATGGACTATGCAACCAGGTGCCCCGAGGCAGTGGCTGTATCCTCCACTGAGGCAGAGAAAGTGATTGATGAACTCTTGGGAATCTTTAATTGAATGGGATTTCCCCAGGAGATTTTTGTCAGACCAGGGGCTGAATTCCGTGTCATCACTCATGAGTGGTCTATGGGAGAAGTGTGGGGTGAAACAGCTCTGTGCCTTACCCTATTACCCCAAGATTACTGGCCTGGTCAAGCAGTTCAGTGGGTCCCTGAAAACTATGCTCAGGATGTTTGCTGACTAGCACAAGATGGAGTGGGAAAAGTATTTGCCCCATCTCCTGTTTGCTTACAGGGAAGTCCCACAGGAGACTGCAGGGTTTTCACCCTTCATGCTTCTGTTTGGTCACAGAATGAGGGGGCCCCCCTCTATTTAGTTCAGGATGAATAGGAGGATGACCTTTCCTCCCAGGGGGAATCTGTTGTGGAGTTTGTTCTGAACTTCAGGACCTGGCTTAAGGAGCCCATGGGGCTTGCCCAGGAGCCCTTAGCCACTGTACAACAGTGGCTATAAGCAGTCTATAACCTGTTCACACCATTTTATTTCCTTTCCCTTTAAATGCGTATATATATATATTTTTTTGCTTGCTGTACATATCTTGTTTGTAATGTCTGGTAGCCTATAGTAGTAAAAAATCTATTTTTATAGTACCAGTGGCTGGGCATCCTTATTGCAAAGGTAATTTTAATATTTCTACTGGGCAAAGTAAAAATTGTCTATTTAAACTCCACTATCTGAAGTGCACGCTACCAAATATTACTGTGTTTGACCTTCCAAGTTCCTGAGCAGGACAGAGGTATTTTCCTGGTATAATCAGGTGGTGGCAGCAGGAGAAGTGATTCAGACAAAACTCTCTAGAAGGTGATACAGCCCAAAGGAGTTTTTGTCACAAATATTATTTGGATATTTTTTTGGTAACCAGATACAGTTGTATTGGGTCTCTAAGTGTTTGGCATGACTAGCAGACCTAAAAAGAAAATAACAGGATCTACAGGCTTTAAAAACTGTAGAAATTGCTTTTAGCTCCTGGCAAGGGAAGACTGCCTCAAGCTTTGCCTAAGGTGCCTTGATCCTGACTACAACTTTTTAAATTGTGATCTCTGTAAAACGTTTTTCTCTAAAACACAAAAAGAAGGGCTAAGAAAATAGAAAACTTTATGGCTTCTCAGTCTGCACCCATGTCACCCAGAAAATGCTTAGATGAGGGTCCTGCCCCTCAGAATAAGCAGTAGTACCTGTCAAAGGAACAGAAAAGAAAGTAAAAGCTGCTAAGGCCTCAGAAAAGTACAGTAAAGATGGTACGAAACCAATGGTATCCAAAAGGGGGAGCCCTAACATCAGTGATGGCAAGAACAAAAGTAAAAGAGCTTCAGAGTAGGCACTGGAAGCAGAGTCTACAAAGAAAAAAAATTAAAAGAGAAAAATGTCTCTGTCACTCCTCCAAAGGAAAGGAGCAGACAGTTGACTCCAGACAAATGCCTTCGGCAGAAGACATGACATGGGCATGGTCATTTTTCCAGGCCTTCCAGGCTATGAAAAATGTTATGAATATTTATTCCCCTCTCCCCTGTTCCAGGTTCCATACTAGATGCCTGTGGAGGAGGAGGAAGAGATATATTTTGAAGATGAGAAGGAGGCAGAAACCTTTGGAACCAGACAGTTGCCCCAAGCAGGAATTTGGCTCTCCTCCCAGGCCTGCTGAATTACACATCCCACTATTCCTTTATAAGGCAAATGGTAAATACCCTCAATATTCCCTCCTATGAGGCTGAGGAGCATGAAGAGGAAGCTGGGCTAATGGATATGATGGATCTGGTTCCCAGAAGAAGACTGTTTAGTCACATCCATACATCTGTTAGGAAAGCCACTGTCAAAATCATGTTAGCACCTACTTCAGCTGTTGGCATCAAAAAGACAATAAAAAAAGCATCAGGTGGACAGATGGGGGTTCAGTATCTGCATTCCCACCCTGATCATGAGGGAGTGGTTCAGGCTGCTCCATGTGAAAAGGCTAAGGTGCCTTTCTCTTCTCAGCCTCCTAAGAATGATTCTAGAAAGCTGGATACCATGTCAGGACTTGGCAGACACAGCTAGAACAGCAGTGGATGCCACCAAGTAACAGTCTGACGTGGCCATGGACACTAGTGACATTGCTACAAGGGTCGTGGTACATGCAATATCCTTAAGAAGGTTTGCCTGGCTTAGGACTGTCCTCCTATCCCAAGACACACAAACTAAAGCTATGGATTTCTCCTTCGAGGGAAATTCTGTTTGGTAAGGTTGGCAGTATAGCCTAGTGGTTAGAATATCAAGAGGTGAATGCACTTGGTATAACCAGCAGACATAGGTTTGAGTCCTACAACCTCCATTTGCATACAGTGTAACCCTGAGCAAGTCATTTAACCTCCCCAGTGCTGCCGGTCACCCCTGAAAACAGGCCTTGTGCCAAGTGTGCTCTATCTGGTTACCAAAGAATAAAAAAAAGGCAGAAGTAAATATAAAAAGGTGGGTGAGTAGAAAACCACCTACAGGAACAATACTGAGAAAGAAAAGGCCTCCACTTCCCACAGGCATTATGGAAGGGAAACAGAGATATAATTTACTAGTCGAGATCCTCTGCCCCTTATGAGTATCCACCCCAAAGGAGTTACTATAGGGGACAAGGTAGAAGGGGCACTAGGTATGCAGCAGCAACACCAGCCCTAAAACCACAGCAGAAGCAAACCCCCTGACAGTTCCACCCAAGTTGCCCAACCATTGCCTGGGGGACTGGCTCATAACTCCCAGGAATGGTCAAACATCACCACAGACAAGTGGGTTCTGGAGGTAGTGAGCCAAGGTCTGTCCCTGCAGTTGAAAACATTTCCCAAACTGCAGAAACAAAAACTATTCTTACCTCACACCACAACAGAAAAAAATCCTCTTGGAACTGGAAGTAAAGAAACTACTGCAGGCAAGAACAATAGAGAAATTCCTTGCCTCACACTGTGTCAAGAGTCTCTTCTCAAGATATTTCTTGACCCACAAGAAACATGGGGAGTGGTGACCCATTTCAGACCTGAGTTATCTAAACAAACACATAAGAAAAGAAAGAACGGTTACACTGAGCTCAGTGATACCATCTCTGCAGGTGATGCCACCTCTACAGTTGGGAGACTGGCTGTGGTAACTATATCTGAAAGATGCCTACTTCCACATCTCTGTCACATCCACCCACAGAAAGCATCTCAGGTTCAGGCTAAGAAATTGCAATACCAGTTCACAGCCCTTCCCTTTGGCCTCACCTTAGTACCAAGAGTTTTCAGAAAGTGCCTAGCTGTGGTGGCTGCCTGCCTAAGAAAGTAAGGGGTGAAGATTTTTCCCTAACTGGATGACTGGTTAGTCTCAGCAGGAGACAGAGTGCTCTATATAGCTAATAAAAAGCAACCTGGAAAACCTGGGCTTCCTGATAAACTTACCAAAGTTACAAACAGAGCTAGCTCAAATACTGGACTTCATAGGTAGGGGTCCACTCACTCCAGGTAGGGAGGACATTGGGAGGGCTACAACTGGTAGTTAAGGCAGAAGAAAGAAAGCAGTTGCTTTAAACTCCCTCTTTAGTGGCCAACCAGCAAGCGGACATCAGAAGGATAAACGTGGGGCAGGCAATCAAACATCTCCACTGCCTCTTCACTGCCCAAACAGGCGCCATCTACAAGTGCATCTGAGGTTTCAGGCACAGCTAGCAGAAACACTGTGCAACTCTTTTTTTTTTCTGGTGGTTGGAGCAAATGGAGTGCTACCTATCCATGGCAGTAACAGCTCCAACAGGGCTGACTCTTTCTTACAGGGGAGGCACTGAGGACCCACCCACCCACTCCTCAATTCACCCACCCACCCCTGGGCTCATCTAGCTTTATAGGCAAGCACACCATGCCACTCTTCCTCCTAGAATCAGGAAGGGGACGTACCACTCAAGATTGAACCATAAAGACAACCTAAATAAAAATGATTAAAGATGGATACTGTACAATGTATACAATGCAGTTCACTCTTTCACAGGGCTTACATCCAGCATCCTGGCCCCTGTCCTGCTTGCTGGGCCATTGCAGACCTCAGGGCCCAGCTACAGGAGGCCTGGACAATAGTAAATGTACTGCAGAGAAAATTACATCCTTGTGTGCTGGCACCATCTCCACCTCCGACCCCCCAAAACCCAAGGGTCACACCATGCCCTAGACAGGATATAGATACATAGACAGTGTTGGCAGATAAGGTCCTATGGCCCACCTAGTCTGCCCATCTGAGTTTGTAACTTTAGTTTATGTTTTCCTAGAACTCTGTTGCCCCTTACCCCTGTCCTCCAGAATTCCTTTATGTCTATCCCATGCATTCTTAAATCCCGTGTTTGTTTCAGCCCCCACCGCTTCCTCAGGCAGGGTGTTCCACGTGTCCACCACCTGTTCTGTGAAGAAATTTTTCCTGAAATTTCCTCTGAATCATCCTTCTTCCAACTTCATCCCATGCTCTCTAGTCCTGGAACATCTTTTTTGCTTAAAAATAGTGTATTCCTGCACCTTGTTCCTCCCTGTAAGATACTTGTATGTCTCTATCATGTCCCCTCTCTCCCTCCTCTCCTCCAGGGAGTACATATTCAATTCCTTCAACCTGTCCTCATAGGACTTGATGCAATCCATGTACCATCTTTGTTGCCCTCCTCTGAACCTTCTCTACCCTGTCTATGTCCTTACATTAAGTATGGTCTCAGAACATACACTGTACTCCAGGTGGGGCCTCACTAGTGTCTTGTATAATGGAATTATGACCTCCCTTTTCCTGCTGGTGATGCCCCTGCCTATATCCCAGCATCCTATTTGCTTTACCTGCTGCCTTGTCACACTGTTTCCCTACCTTGAGGTCATCAGAGATGATAACCCCAAGATCCCTTTCCTGCTTGGTGCATGCTATATCCTCACCCCCCAACTGATATATTGTGCCAGGGTTTTTGTGCCCCATATGCAATATCTTGCACTTCTTTGCATTGAATTTCAACTGCCAAACCCCTGACCATTCTTCAAGTTTCTGCAGGTCCCTTCTCATTCTGTCTACACCCTCTGGTGTGTCTACTGTGTTACAGAGCTTTGTGTCATCAGCGAACAGTGAAATTCTGCCTTCTAGGTCCTGTGCAATGTCACTGATGAAGATGTTGAATAGGACCGGTCCCAGCACTGATCCCTGTGGTACCCCCACTGGTCACTCTTCCCTCTGTGTAATGACAGTCATTTACCACCACCCTCTGTGTCCTGCCGCCCAGCCAGTTACCTACCCACCACACTGCTGTCCTGCCCACACCCATATTCCCTAGTTTGTGTAATAGTCTTCTATGTGGCACAGTGTCAAAGGCCTTGCTGAAGTCCAGATAGGCCATGTCCACTGCCCTCCCCTGATCCACCTCCCTAGTCACCCAGTCAAAAAATTCAACAAGGTTGGTCTAACATGACCTCCCCCCTGGTGAAACCATGCTGCCTTGGATCCTGCAGTCCATTGACAACCAGATGTTCCACCAATCTTTCCTTCAGTAGTGCTTCCATGATCTTCCCCACTACCGAGGTAGGCTGACTGGTCTGTAGTTCCCTGCTTCCTCTTTGTTCCCACTTTTGTATAAGTGGACTACATCTGCTGTCTGAGGGATGGCAGGTGGTCAGAAGGGGCAGGCATTGGAAAACAGCTGGATACTGTAAACCATACACCGAACAAAATGCCAACACACCAACAAGGAACGGATACAGAGTTCTGGAGGGAAACCAGACAGAAGAAGGAAGAGGAGGAGGATGATGTGAGCTTTTCATACACAGTGTATCCCAAAGTGCTTTACAAGCAATGCTAGACTGGTAGTGAAGTGACTAAATGTGTAGTGGCGGACATATCGCACATCAACACCCACACACAGCCTGGACAATTACATGAACCGGCAAACCAGCAATGCACAGTATCTGGCAAAAAAGACAGACAAATAACCAACAACACAAAAAGGAAAGGGAAACTGGTCATTATTGAGGATTCTATGATCTGGGTATAGAAGCCCACCTCACCCCAAGGATGACACTGAGGTAGAAGTCAAGTGTCTCCCAGGTACCTCAGCAGAAAGGGACACAAATCACAGTTAAACCTGTTTAGACAGAAGGTAAAAACTCACACATTGAGATACACCCCGGAACAAATGATCTGGCAAACCACATGAATGAGGAGGCCAAAAAACACTTGACAGAACAACACATAAACTGACCCCTCTTTCGTCCACATTAGCCTTCTCAGAGGTCCTGTCAGTCTAGGGCAAAGGCAACTGCACCAATCGACTCAGAGCAGATGAAATAAAGTACCTAAACTCATGGCTGCAAGAATGGTGTCATGAGAAGGCATACTGCCTCATAGGGAAATGGCAGAGCTTCTGGGAGAGAGGCTTTTTTAGGTATGATGGCCCACATCTCGAAAAAGAAGGGGTGAGGGCACTTGGCCAGAAATTTGATGTTTACACAAATCGTTTAAACTGAACGTAGGGGAATTGGGGACAGCACACACTACAGAGAACAGTGTGCCAGTCACCACTCCCCCACATACTGGAGAAACTGCATGGTGACAAAAATCCCTTAGGAGAGTCCAGCAAATCATGGCAACAAAATGGGGTTAAACACCAACATACAAAAAAGAGGGAACATGTTTGGACGGCAATGGTTGTAAATGCGAGAAGTCTAGTCAGCAGACTTCCTGACCTCATGGCCACCATGGCAGAGGGAGTGTGGACTGGGTGGCAGTGACAGAAACCTGGTTCACTGAAAACCACAGCTGGGGTGGCTGGCCCACTGGCACAGTAGTAGGGTTACCTGGATTCGGGAACGGACTCAGGCGGCTGGTGGGTTGACCGGGGGGAGGAGGATTGAGCACCCAGAGGCTGCTCTCCTCTTCCGAGAGGGGTGGGATGCAGGTCCCACTGCTTTACCGCCATCTGGGTGACCATGGGTGAAGGTGCAGAGAGACAGCATGCAGCAGAGTGGGAAGGACATCAGCCAGGAGCTGGAGCGCTAGCATGTTGTGGCATGCTCCGCCCCAGGCTTCCCTAGCGTGCGGATGTCCTGAGGGCAGGGACCAGAAAAGCTGAAAAAAGCCCCTCATCAGGCTCCTGTAGATGGGACCCGGCCATCCTGAGAAAACCCTTAACCAGGCTCCATAGAATGGGCTGGCGAGGCCTCCTGAAACACACTTAAGGACTGAAAGGGGTTGGGGAGTCCCTGTCCTCCCCACCTGAGGGGGTAAACCGAGGCAGGATGGGGGCAGCCTCACCAGCACCTGGAGGAAGATACCTGGGGTGGAACTATGGGAGCGCGCACAGCCTAGGGCTCCCCGAAGAAAGGAACTTGGTGCAGTGAGGAAGGGGGCATAAAGAGGAAATATATAAAAAACAAAAATAGCTGGGAGACAGCAATCCCGGGGTACAGTCTTTTCAGAAAAGACAGGAGGGGGGAGGGGGGTTGGCAATGTATGTCAGGGAGAAAATAAAAACCACAGAGATACAAGGGCCTCCCAGCCTCACTGAGGCACTATGGCTGACAATGGACAATGGACACTGGGAGTGGAACAAGCAACAGAACAGGAGTTGTCTACAGGCCCCCAATGCAGGGCGACAATGAGGATACGGAACAGCTAGAGGCAATACACAAATTAGCTGATAAGGGCGAGGTGTTAATAGTAGGGAATTTTAACCTACCAAATATACACTGGAAAACAAAAGCTGCTACAACAACAAAATGTAGGGACCTCTTAATGGCCCTGAAGGGAGCAGATCTAAGGCAGGTTGTGGAGGTTCCAACTAGGGAGGAAGCCATCCTAGACCTGGTCCTCTCAAACAGTGAGAGGGTTAAAAATGCAGAAATAGGGAGCCATCTGGGAAATGGCGATCATAATATGATCAGATTACAAGTTATCGCTACAAAGGAAAATGCTCACTCCAACATTAAGGTCCTGGATTTCAGGGCAACAGACTTCCGGAAAATGAGGTGCCAAACAGCAGAAATCCTGAAGGGTAAAATGAAAGGGAAAGTGGAAGAGATGTTGGAGAACATTAAAGGAGCTATTGAGATGGTCATGGACCTATACACCAGAAAAACAAGTAAAGCAAAGAAGGAAGGAAGTCCACCATGGTACTCCAAGAAGGTGGCAACCATGTGAAAGAGAAAAGAGCAGCATACAAGAAGTTCGGAGTGACAAGTAATGAAGAAGATAAAAAAAGCATACAAACAGAAAATTAAGGAAACAGGAAAAGTGATAAAGAATGTTAAAACCCAGACTGAGTTGAGGATTGCAGAAGGGGTAAAGAAAGGTGACAAGACCTTCTTTAGGTACTGACATACTAAAATGCCAGCAGAACAGGCCTCACGGTCTTTCATGTCTGCTCGTTTGGTCAGCCCCCACCCTGGGAGCTGACCCTGCTGGCGCCCTCGCCCTCTCTGGCTTCTCCCTTCCCAGTTCCGGATATTCTCGCTGCACTGGATTTTGCTTCCAGAACCCTTCCCCTGTACCTGTCCCACTCTTTCTTGAACCCCTCCACTGTCTCTGCCTCCACCAGCCTCCTGGGCAGTGCAATCCATGGCTCTGCCACCCTCTCAGTGAAGTAGCGCCTTGTCCTTCCTCCCCTGAATCTCCCCCCCCCTCCAGCTTCTACCCATGCCCTCTAGTTGCTCCCTCCTTCCTTTGAAACACCCTGACTGCTCCTCCCCTATTTACTCTCTTGAAGTACCTGGAGACCTCTATCATGTCCCCCCAGTCCCTTCTCTCTTCCAATGTGTACATATTTAGTTCTTCAAGCCTCTCCCCATAGGTCCTGTCCCCCAAGCCCCAAATCATTCTGGTTGCCCTCCTCTGGACCCTCTCCAGGAGTTCAATGTCCCTCTTTAAGTGTGGCCTCCAAAACTGAACGCAGTACTCGAAGTGCAGCCTCACCAAGCAGTTATACAGAGGGAGTATCACTTCCCTCCTTCTGGAGGTGATCCCCCTAAGGATGCATTCCATCATCCTGTTGGCCTTGGCTGCTGCCCTCCTACAAGTCTCCGAGTTGTTCATCTTGACATCCACCACCACCCCCAGGTCCCTCTCAGCCATTGAGACTTGTAGCATTCCCCCCCTAGGGTGTACACTTGGCCTGGGTTTCTGGCCCCCAGGTGTAGTACCTTGCATCTCCCTGCATTGAACCTCAGCTTCCACTTTCTAGACCATCTTTCCAGAGCCTCCAGGTCCCCCTGTAGCTCCACCCTCCCTTCCCCTCCTCCCCATCCAGCACCGCCCCCAGTTTTGAGTCATCCGCAAAGAGAATCATCTCACTCCTGATACCTGTCTTTATGTCAGAGACATAGGCGTTGAACAGGAGGGGGGCCCAAGGACTGATCCCTGAGGGACCCCACTAATGACCCTCCTTGGGGATGAGATTATCCCACCAACAATGACCCTCTGGGTCCAGTCCTGGAGCCAGATGCCTATCCATCTGATCATCTGGTTCCCCACCCCCATTTCTCCCAGCTTATCCAACAGGCCCCGGTGAGGAACAGAGTCAAATGCCTTGCTAAAGTCTAGAAAGAGGACGTCCACTGGTCTACCCACGTCCAAGGCACATGTCACCCAGTCATAGAACTCCACAAGGTTTGTCTGACATAATTTCGCTGAGATGAATCCATGCTGTTTATTGTCCAGGCACCCTGACTTTTCCAGGTCCCCCCTAGCCTCTCCTTGACAATGCCCTCCATCACCTTGCCCACCACCAATGTCAGACTGACAGGCCTGTAGTTCCCTGCCACCTCCCTTGATCCCCCATTGTGGATAGGCACTATATGTGCCACCTTCCAGTCCTGGGGCACCCACCCTGTCCTCAGAGAGATGGTGAAAAGCTGTGCCATGGGTTTCGTCAGGACATCCGCCAGTTCCTTCAGCACTCTGGGATGTCATTTATCCAGCTCGGGTGCTTTCTCTGTCTTAAGGGACCTAAGAGCTTCCCTCACTCTCTCTGCTGTGATTTCCACCTCCGCTACCTCGTCCCCCTGCTTAGCCTTCCCCCCTCCTGCCAGTTATGCCTCCACCTCTCCCCAGACCCGCCGATTGGTAAGGGTCCCTCCCTCCTCAGTATCACTGTCTCCTCCCATGTATGATGCAACCCCCCCATTTTCCTTGGTGAAAACTGAGGTGAAGTACTCATTTAGTACCTCAGCCTGCTCCCCCGGGTCTTGTGCCCATCTCTCCCGTTTTAATCCTGCCAATCTGCCCCATCACCCTTCGTTTTTCCCCAGTGTATCTAAAGAACCCCTTGTTCCCTCTCCTAATTTCCCTGGCCAGGTTCTGCTCCTTCCTTGCCTTAGCTGCCCTCACCACCCTAGTGGCCCTTCTAGCCATCAGCTCGTACTCCCCTCGATCCCTTTCACTCCTTGAGCACTTGAATTGCCTATAGGCTGCCTTCTTTCCCCTCACCACCTCCTGGACCTCCCTGATCCACCAGCAGGGTTTTTGGGCCCTACCACATTTTCATCTTACTCTTGCACAAGTGCTGGTAGCATCCTGCACCCCTCATCTGCTGATTTCCCACCTACTGTCAGCGTCCATGTCTGGCCCAATCACATCCAAATGCTCCTTAAGGATTCTTCCTATTTCCTTAAAATCCACCCCCCTGAAGTCAGTTACCTCCTTCTTTGTGCAGCCTTCTACCCCTCCTAGGCCCAGGCAGAACCAGACCATGGCATGGTCACTCCCTGCCAACGGGTCCCTTACCTCCAGGCTCCCAATCTGGTCACTGTCTGCCAGGACCACATCCAGTACCCGCGCCTCCCTGGTCAGTTCCCCCACTTGCTGAGTTAGGAACGCATCCTGAAAGACATCCAACAACCTCTGTTCCTTGGCCACCGAGGATGTCATAGTCTCCCAGTCTGTTCCTGGCATGTTTAAGTCCCCCAACACCACCACCCTTCCCCTACCCAATCTGCAGTGTCTCCCTACATCTGCCACCAGACTCTCCTCCAGCTCCTCAGCCAGTGCAGGGGGTCTATGCACCACTTCTATTTTTACTCTCTTGCCCCCCCCCCGTTATCATGGTGACCCAAATCACCTCCACAGTACCCTCCACCTCCTCTACTCCCCCTATGCCAATGCAGTTTTGACTATTATTGCTACCTCCTCCCCCCCTCCCCTCCCCCCTGTCCTTCCTGAACATAGTGTAACCCTCCAGGTTCAGGTTCCAGTCATGTCCTGCAGAGGCCCAGATCTCAGTGACCGCTGCCACATCTACTGCTCCCTTAGTTAGCATCGCCTGGAGCTCAGGCATTTTATTGCCTAAGCTCCTGGCATTTAGCAGGACTACCTTCCACCCTTTCCCTATACTTCCATTTCCCCTGCTCGTGTTCCCATGGGGATTCCGTCTTCCCCTGGTCTGCACTTTACCAGTTGGCCTTTTCCTGCATTCCTCCAGCTCTTCAGGGGGTGGAGACAGAGTCCTTCCTTTATCGGACCCCACTCAACAGCCTTTTCTCCCATCCCTCCCCCTTCACAAGTTTAAACCCCACTTTTCACCAATGAACCTCTCTATTTTCAACTTAAGGATTCCCCTCCCCTCCAAATTGAGATGGAGTCTATCTCTAGCATACAGCTCCTTATCCTCCCAGGTCTCCCCCCAATCCCCCATCACCCCATACCCTCTGGCCTCACACCACTCCCTGAGCCACTGGTTTATCTCCCTAATTTTCCTTTTGTGTTCTCCACTAGCCCTTGGCACTGGCAGGATTTCTGAGAAGGAAACTGTGCATCCTATGCCATGACAGACCCTGACAAGCTCCCTGAATCTTGCCTGTATCTCTAGCTCGCTATTTCCCTCAATGTCATTTGTACCCAGGCGGACCAGTATGTCTGGGGAACCCCCACAATCCTTTGCCAGCTGATATACCTCGTGCTTGGCCCTGTGCACTGTTAGTTCAGGGAAGCATTTTGTTCTAACTGGCCAGGCTTCCCCTCCCTATCCCATTTGATACCCCTGATCATAGAATCCCCCAACAGGAGCACTCTGACTGCTCCTTTTCCAACCCTTCCATGTCCCTCATCCTTTATACCGGCCCTTCCACCCAGTCGGCTCCTTGCTCCTCCCCCTATCTGGGTGCCACCTGCCGCCCCCTCTTTATTTACCCTGGCCACCCTCTCCCCTCCTATCCTATGCCTCTTGTCCTCCCGAGTATCCTTCTGTTCCTTGCTAACTCCCCCCTCACTGCTCATGACTGGTCCTTCTCCCCCATCTGCTAAACTAGCCTGGCTCATCCTCCCTTCCTTCCTGTCTCCATTTAGTTGCTCCTTGCTAGTCGTGCTCCCCTGGCCTAAACCCTCAGCTCCCTTTACTGAATCCTCCTTGTACTTCTGGTCCTTCTCCTTTACCTTTCCTCCCAACTGGTCCTTCTCCTTGTGCTTTCCTCCCGCTTCTCCCTGCTCCTCCTGCTCTGATCCACAGCTCCCCCCATTTTACTGCATTCCAGGTTCCACCTGTTCCTCCTGCTATCCGGCCCCCGCCTCCTGCCCCCCACTCCTTTTCCATCTCTAACCACCCCTGTCATGGCTATATCACCCCTCTCATCCTCAAGCAGAAGAAGAGAATTGAAGTGGTTACTGAGCTTAAGGTCCGATCCATCTCCCCACCTTGATTCCTTCTGTCCAGCCCCAGCCATCTGCCTACATCCCTGAGAATGTTGTCCCTCTGGCCCCCTCTGTGAGGGTCCTCAGTTACCTGCCTACTTCCTTGGTAGTGTCCTCCTTTTGGGCCCCCTCTGCCAGGGTCTCTATGTGACCCCAGAGTACTCTCCTGCACTCCTTTCCCGATGCCCCCGCCCCTAGTGCTTGATGCAACCCCGTGGGAGAGCCCGTGCTCTCTTCCCCACACATACCTCCCCCCTTCCCCCAGCTGTCTCCTAATCCCCACAACCTCCTCCCTAAGCTGTGCCAGCTGGTAGCACACTGGGCAACCACCACACTTCCAAGCCCAGTCCAGTATCATGGCTGCCCCACACCCTGTGCACCCCACCACCCTCCCAAAGATGCCGGCCCTAATGACGTGTGGTCCCATCCCCCTCCAAGTAGGTTTCCTTGGGTGAGCCACCAGGTTCCTCACTAGTCCAAGATACACCCCTACTGCCTAATCAGGTCACCCACTAATCCTAGATACAGTCCCACAATAAAGCGGTAACCCTGTCACTAGGTGCAGTACTACACAGTAAACTTACAGTGGAAGTGAACAACTCCCTCAGCTCCTCTATCCCAGCCTTTAAATCCAACCCCCAGTGGCTAGAACTACATGAGCTGCACCCGAAGCCTTTTCCTCCAATTGCAGGGCAGGTGTTCCCCTATAAATGAGCAGAGCTCTGGGGTGGGTGGGATTAGGGCCTACACCTGACTTGAGAGAGAGAGAGTATATCATCCCTGTGTCTGCCCCTCCTACCCAAACAAATTTAAAAGCACACACAAACAAAAAAAAAGGCAGTTAAGACAGGCCTCAACTACAATGTCCAACACACCGAAATGGAAGCTAAAAAACTTCTTTAAATCAGCTTACAAACACTCAGCAGCTACAAGCCCTTTCTCCCACTTCTCTAGCTGCAGACTGGCACATAAAAGAAATAAAAGAAAACTAAAGGAGGTATAGTAAGACTGGCAGCAGAAGAGGGAACTGTAGTGGAGGGAGATTGGGAAAAAGCGGAGTTTCTAGACGGGTACTTCTGTTCGGCATTGACCGAGGAACACAAGGGAAATGGACCTGGGAAGCGAATAACCACCCAGGTACAGGAATTGATTCGTGCCCCTTCAAGGCAGATAAGTCCTGGAAGCACTAAGTAGTCTGAAAGTGGACAAGGCCATGGTGCCAGACAACATGCACCCAAGAATCCTAAAGGAACTGGGGAACAAACTGGCAGAACCCCTAGCAGAACTCTTCACCAAATCACTGGAGAGCGAGGAGGTTCCCAAGGACTGGAGAAGGGTGGCGGTGGTTCCACCGCACAAAGCTGGAAGCCAGGAGAAGGCAGGAAACTACTGCCCAGTAAGTCTTACTGTACTTCTGTGGTTGGGAAAGTGATGGAATCAGTACTTAAGCAGAGGAGGATAATAGCATTCCTGTGATCAGTGGACAACAAGGCCATAGACATCATGGGTTCTCACCAGGTAGATCACGCCAAACTAACCTAATCGAGTTCTTTGGCTGGGTGACCAAGACTGTAGATAAGGAAGGAGCCATCAATGAGGTCTACCTTGACTTTAGCAAAGCCTTTGATTCAGTCCCATAAAGTAGGCTGGTGAAGAAGTTAGATTACGTGGGGGTAGGACAGGAGGTAGTAATCGGGTTAAAAAAACTGGGTATACAATAAGAGAGTGCAGGTAAACGGTGCACTATCTACAGAATGAAAGGTAACCAGTGGGATGCCTCAGGGCTCCATTTGGGGCCTCTACTATTCAACATATTCATAGCTGACAATGTAAAGGGACTCGAGGGGAAAAAAAAAAAGGCAGAAGAAGAAGAATCAGCATTTATATAGCGCTTTTCATACACAGTATCCCAAAGCGCTTTACAAGCAACGCTAGACTGGTAGTGAAGTGACTGAATGTGTGGTGGCGGCTATATCTCATATCATCACCCACACACAGTCTGGATAATTGCATGAACCGGTTTATGGGAAGGGGAATGTTGGCCAGGACACCGGGAATGTTCCCTACTCTTTGCGAAGAGTGCCCTGGGTTCTTTTACTTCTACCTGGACACCCACCAGGATAACACCAGGATGGGTAGAAGGGACCTCGGTTTAACGTCTCATCCGAAGGATGGCACACCCCATCAGTACAGCACCCCCCAATACTGCACTCAGATGCCAGCGATTTTTAGGTGCAAGTCCAATCCCAGTGTGGGACGAGCACCCACAACCTTCTGATCCAGAGGCAGATGTGCTACCAACTAAGCCACGCTGACACCTTTGTTGACAGCAACAGAATGGACTCTACAGAAGTGACAAGAACGAAGTCAGATGTACAGAAACTGGAGCAACAGTCTGAGCATGGCAGCTGAAATACAGTGCAAAAAAACTGCAAAGTTGTGCACCTAGGAAGGAGCAACCCAAGAACTGAATACTATCTGGGAGGAGAAAGACTAGCAGAAGCTATCGAGGAATGTGATCTGGGGATCATAATGACAGACAACCTAAAGGTGGGAAGACAGGGTGAAAACGCGGCACTAACAGCAAATAATATGCTGGGTTGCATTGGGGGGGCACAAGTAGAAGGAGGAAAGTGGTTTTACTACTGTACAGGGCATTGGTCAGTCCCCAACTGGAGTACAGTGTATAGTTATAGAGACCACACCTCAGAAAGGACATAGACAGGATGGAAACAGTACAAAGGAGGGCAACAAAAATGATTCAGGGGTTTCACCAGAAGCCATACGAGGAACGGCTGAGGGATTTAAACATGTACTCCCTGGAACAAAGGAGGGAGAGGGGGCGACATGATAGAGAGGTTCAAATACATCAGTGGCTTAAACAAGGTTCAGGTGCTTGAACTTTTTCACTTCAAAGAAAGTAGCAGAACGGGAGGGCATGATTTGAGGCTGCAAGGGGGCAAGTTCAGGGCAAATGTCAGAAAGTTTTTCTTCACAGAGAGAGTGGTTGATGCCTGGAACAGCCTACCCCCGGAGGCCATAGAGGCAAAACTATAGGGGTTTTTAAGCGAGCATGGGACAGGCATGGGGCATCATCACCCAGAATGGACGATCAGGGAGGGTGGTAGCAACCAACAAATCCTTTCACAAGTCTTCCACAGACAAGGGTATCAAATCTGATTTCCACTGCAAAGTCCTTCACAGCAGGCCAGCCAAGGCCTGTAAGGGATTTTCTGCAGTTGCTGGGACACATGGCCTCCTCCACTGCAGTGGTACCAGGGGCCAAGTTCCAGATGAGGGACATAAGTACTACTTAAGGACCACTGGTGCCAAAAGTGGGCCCCTCTGCCCAAACATAGAAACATAGAAGTTGACTGCAGATAAGGACCGTAAGGCCCACCCAGTCTGCCCATTACTTTTTCTACCTTATGAATGTGCCCTCGGCCTTTGCTCTGTCGATGGCCTATCTATTCATACTCATGTGTATTGCTCCTTTATGCCTATCCCATGCCTGTTTGAAGCCCTGTATTCATATCCACCACTTCCTGAGGTAGGCCATTCCATGCATCCACCACCCTTTCTGTGAAAAAGAAATTCCTCACATTACCCCTTAATTGGCCTCCTGCTAATCTCATGCTGTGTCCTCTTGTCCTGCTATTTTTCTTATATTGAAACATGTTAGACTCTTTCACCTTGTTAATGCCCTTAAGGTGTTTGACTGTTTCGATCATATCACCTCTCTCCCTCCTTTGCTCTAGGGTATACATACTGAGCTCCGTTAATCTGTCCTCATATGTTTTCTGATGCATTCCCTGCACCATTTTGGTTGCCCTTCTCTGAACTGCCTCAATTTGGTTAATGTCCTTGTGAAGGTGTGGCCTCCAATACTGCATGCAGAACTCCAAATGGGGCCTAACCAGTGTCTTGTAAAGAGGGATTATTACCTCCCTCATCCGACTTGTGATACCCCTACTAATACACCCCAACATCCCCCTAGCCTTACCTACTGCTTTAATGGTCTGCTTGGATGATTTCAGGTCATCTGTGATGATGATGCCCAAGTCTCTTTCTTCCCTTGTGACTGCCAGCAACTCCTCTCCCAGTCTATTGGTGGCTTCAGGGTTTCTCTTCCCTATGTGCATGATCTTGCACTTCTTTGCGTTAAACTCCAGTTGCCACTTTTCCTACCATTTTGCCAGTTTATCCAGATCTCTTCTCATTCTGCCTACCCCATCTGGATCATGTACTCTGTTGCAGACCATGTTGTCATCTGCAAACAGACAAACCTTACCCTCCAGTCCATCTGCAATGTCACTGATGAAGATATTGAAGAGGACTGGCCGCAGGAGTGATCCTTGAGGTACCCCACTTGTGACTTGCATCTCTTCTGACTGTATACCGTTTACCACCACTCTGTTTTCTGCCTGTCAACCAGTTTGTCACCCAGTTGACCAACTTCTGACCCACCCCCGAGCCTACCCAGCTTATTAATCAATCTTCTATGTGGAACAGTTTCAAAAGAGTTGCTGAAGTCAAGGTAGGTGACATCAACTGCTCCCCCTTGGTCCACCACTCTGGTTACCCAGACAAAGAAATCTATGAGACTAGTTTGAAAGGACCTTCCTGTTGTAAATCCATTCTGTCTTGGATCCTGTGCTCCCATGTATTCCAGGTGTTGCACTATCCTTTCCTTAAGGAGTGCCTCTATAATCTTGCCCACTACTGAGGTAAAACTGACTAGTCTGTAGTTCCCTGCCTCCTCCCTGCTACCACTCTTGTGGAGTAGGATCACATGAGCCCTTCTCCAGTCTTCTGGGACCTCTCCTGTGCTCAGAGACTCACTAAACTGTTCTTATAATGGCTCTGCTAGTTCTACCCTTAGCTCCGTTAGTACCCTGGGATGTATGCCATCAGGTCCCATTGCCTTGTCCACCCTGAGCTTATTGAGCTGTTGTAGGACCCTTTCTTTTGTGAAGGGACTAGTGCACACCTCCCTCCCCCCTGTGTCCATGGTGCAGAGCTGTGGGCCCTGCCCTACCTTCTCTTTAGTAAATACTGAGCAGAAGTATCTGTTTAGGATTGATGCTTTTACATGGTCCTCCTCCTCTCACGCCCCCTTATCCCCTTTGATCTTAGCAATACACTCTCTGGAGTTTCTCTTTTCACTAATGTATCTATAGAAAGTCTTGTCACTTCTTGTACTGTTCGTGCTAGTGTTTCCTCAGTTTGGGCCTTTGCCTCCCTTACTGCCTTCCCTGCTTCCCTTAGGGAAGTTTGGTATGCCTCCCTATCTTCGTCCTGCTGTGTTCCCTTATATTTCCTGAAGGCCAGCCTTTTGGTTCTGACCTTTTCTGATACTGTTTTTGAGAACCAAAGTGGTTTTCTTCTTCTTTTGCACTTCCTTTTCTCTCTAACACAATGGGATGTTGCTTCAAATATTGCATTCTTAATGCTTGCCCACTTTGCCTGTACCCCCTCACCTGTATTTCTTTTTGCCAGGGATATCTTAACTCTGCTGGCCATCTTATCACTGTCAGTTCCTCTGAAGTCCCATAGTTTTGCCTTGGAATGGGATGATTTAGTTGTAGTGGCCAAATTGAAACCATATCATGTGATGGTCACTGGCCCCCAGGTGACCTTCTACCTAGAGATCTGTGATCTTTTCCCTGTTAGTCAGTACTAGATCTAGGATAGCTCTGTCTCTTGTGGTTTGTTGTACCAGTTGTTTGAGGCCCTCACCCTGCAGGAAATCCACTATGTGTCTAGTTCTGGCAGATGTCCCTGCTGGTATTGACCAATCTGTATCCGGCATGTTGAAGTCTCCCATTATCAGACCCTCCCCTTTAGCTGTCATGTTTTGTATATCTTCTAACAGTAATGTGTCTATGTCCTCTCCCTGGTCTGGAGGCATGTAGACAACCCCAAACTAGTATCAGTTACAAAAATGTTTCTAAGGGCACTAGAGTGGTGGAAGGCAGAGAGAGTATTCCCTTCCTCCAGCAGTCCCAAACAAGTATCCTTACAACAGGTGCTTCACTCGTAGAATGGGGTGCCCACCTAGAGAGTCTTACTGTGAGTGGTACCTGGAGCAGACGGAGGCTCAGGAACATAACTACCTGGAGTTCAGGGCAGTGTTGCAGGCAATGCAAGCATGTTTCTCCCAGATCCCCACCCTGTCCAAATCCTAACAGACAATGCCACAACAGTGTGTTACATAAACAAGCAGGGAGGAACAAGAGCCTTAGGGCTATGCACAGAAGCCATGAGATCTGGAACCTAGCACATTCACTAGGTGTAGAGCTATCCACAGTATACCTGCCAGGAAGAACAGTGTCCTGGCATACTCACTAAGCAGAATGATCTAGGGAAACCACAAGTGGGCGTTGAACCAGCAGGTACTGGCATTAGTGTTCAGACGATAGGGTACACCAGAAATAGATCTTTTTGCTTCCTAGAAGAAAAAACAGCTCCCACATTTTTGTTACAGGCCCCTAGCAGTGGGGACAGTCCCCGTTAAAATATTGCTGCAATAATATTGTGGCAAAAAATGCACTGCAAAAATCTCGAAACCATTTACAGCAACAGGCGTATAATAGTGTTGCGGGGTTAACGCTGCCCCTGTCACTGCATGTACAGATAGGGAAGGGATGTAGTGGCTTTAGGTGTGGTGTCTGTCTAGCTGCTCCTGTAGTGGAGTGGCTAACGCACTAGCACCTGGAGTGGAGGAGACATTGGGACCAGGGCTTGGTTCCCTATCTCCTGGTATTGGATTGTTGTGTTTTTTTTTGTTTTATTATAAAGAAATCCCCCTCCCCGAGCTTCTCCCCATCCCCTAGGTCCAAACTACCTCTGAGTTTGTTATATTAATTCTGGCGGGTGTGGAGGGTGGAGGTCCCCCCCCAAAACAAAAATCTCTTCCTGTCATCCTATTATTTCCTGTGTTGTGACAGCATTTTGTGCCGGTCGGGTGTTTTCACAGACATTTTATTTGACGTCTATATTCTGGTTTCGGCATTGTGTGCCATGATGTTTTTGTATCCAGGATTATCACCCTGATCTGTCCCAGAGGATGCCATGGTCCTGGAATGGACAAGGACATTCCTATATGCTTTTCCTCCATTCCTACTCCTACAGAGAGTTCTCACAAAGCTCAGGATGGAGCCAGCAACAATGATTCTGACAGCACCAGACTGGGCCAGGCAGGCCTGGTACTCCATGCACCTGGCCCTATCCAGCAAGTCTTCAATCAACCTGTTACTGAGGCACAACTTACTGTCTCAGGTCAGGATAATATTGCCAGACCTCAGAACCCCATGCCCCAGGGCATGGTTCTTGACGAGTTGGGTTCTCTAGTCTACATTTATCAGAAGTAATAAGAGTATTGAAGGTTTCGAGAAAACCAGCGAAAAAAAACAAAAATAAAAAAAATCATATGCTTCAAAATGGAAGAGATTTTAATTCTGGTGTCTTCCCAGAAAGATAATCTTTATGCAGGTAGGCCTGCCTACAGTCTTGGATTACCTTGTGCATCTGTAGTCCCTAGGCCTGAGGCGCTCCGCGCTGAAGGTGCATTTGGCAGCAGTGTCAGCTTACGCATGAGCTGACAAGCAAAAGTCTCTGGCCTCCCAACCTATTTTTCAAAAGGTTCGTTAAAGGCCTCAACCATTTCTACCCTCCTGTGAGGAATTCTCTCCCTCCCTGGGACCTAAATGTGTGCATTGCTCAGCTGATGGAAGCTCCCTTTGAGCCTATGGCTACTGTTGACCATAAATATGTCACTTGGAAAACAGTATTCCTAGTGGCTATGATATGTGCTAGGAGGGTGAGCGAGTTCCAAGCCCACTGCACAGATCCAAACTACATGATCTTTCACAGGGTTAAGGTAGTTCTCTGGACAAATACGAAATTCTTCCTTAACGTGGTGTCATAATTACACCTGAACCAGCCAGTTGCCCTTCCTGTATTTTTTATTTAGCAGTTCAGTACACAAGAACAAAAACTCCACTCCCTGGATGTAAAGAGGGCACTGAGCCACTATCTGAACCACACAAAAGATGTCAGATGCAACAGCTTTTTATCACCTATGATGCGGTAGGGAAAAGCAAACCAGCAACTAAGAGAACTACCTCACCCTGGATAGTCTCCGGAATTCAATTCTGTTATAAGAAAGCTGGCAGATTGCCCCCGCAAGGTCTGAGAGCACATTCTACAAGGGCACCTCTGTCTCTGTGGCAGCAGCAAGGGGCATCCCCTTGCAGATTAGTAAAGCAGCTACCTGGAAAACAGTGCACACTTTCACAAGACATTATTGACTGGACAAGCAGTCCAGAAGAGATGCTAGCTTTGGCACTGCTGTCTTACCAAGGTGCATACTAAGGTGTAAGGAGCTGAGAAGATGGGGGGACCATTGATGTTCCTGTCCATCTATAAACAATAAGATGGTTTGTTCCCGTTTAAGACATAATAATCAAACCTGTTTTTGAATTGTTGTTTATCTTTACTAGTTATGATTTCCAGAGGGAGTTTATTTAATGGATTAACTATTCTTTGGGTATAGAATGCTTTCCATTTGTTAGTATTACATTTTCTAGGTTTTAATTGTAAAAGGTGATCTCTAGTGCCCTGCTGGTCATTTTTTAAATTCAAAACTCAATTCACTAAATAAGTAGTCGTCTTGCATGATATCGTAACACAGAAATAGGTCCCCTCGTATTCTTCTGGTCTCTAGTGACATCAAATCAAATTTCATTAGTTGTTCATTGTAGGGTAAAGTTTTAATGTTATGTATTAATTTTGTAGCCTGTCTTTGGACTCTCTCAGTCTTGTCAATAGTACCTTCGTTCTTTGGACCCCATATAGGGCTACCATAGTCCAGTACTGGTCTGACATACCACCTGCACAAAGACATTATCACCTGCTCATTTCTGCTTCTGAAGCTCCTTTTTATTGTCCAAAGTAACCCTCTTGGCTTTAGTAATCTGTGTCTCACAATGAGATGAACAAGTCAGGTTTTATGTCCAAACAACAGAGTATACGCAATCGGTTGGAGGTGCTACAGACACAGCAGTCATGTTACTTCCAAGAATAGTCAAGCACTCACCACCAAATATAATAAAAGATGCTGCTCTCTGAGAGTGTATTTAAATACCCAGAAATTTATTCAGAGTGCCACACACAATACCTTGACGTGTTTCGGATCTCAATCCTTTATCAAAAGGCTAATGATATTACAGACGAGTCGCCTTATATACACATCCATCAAGCGATGTCATAACAGTGCATCCATCTATATTTAAATACATATTTAAAACTTCATTTCTTTAATAAATACATAAAAAACATATACATAAACAACTAAATTCATCAGAAAACTACATAAAATATTGCACAGAAATTCAGTTAAGCAATTCGCTGCTTCATTTCACTTCACTTCTTCAGAAATCTTGATCAGGTCATCCAATATATATATATATTTACTAAGGAGACAAAACACATTTTTATTCTGCAAAACAAGAGAACAATGTAAACAAATATATAACAATAGATAATTATTTAAAACGTGCAGAAAATCATAACATTACATAGAGAATAATATATGGGGTGGTGTGTGTAATGTAGATTTTACACACACCAGAGTTGTGGATGCTACATAAACCCCAAGGGCGAAGCCGAGGGTTTATAAATTTCTATCCATAACGAGGTGTGTAAAATCTGAGTTTTACACACACATTTCTATTTTATTTTTTATAATTGCTGGCATGTGCTTTTTTGCCTCAGCAATCATAGAAAATAAAATGATCCACTTTAGGCAACCAGGGAGCAGTCAAAAGTCTTAGTGTTCTGTGGTCTGACAAGTTCTAGTACTCCGCTTATGTGAGGTAACAAGTGGAGAAAGTAATGGTAGCTGTGTGTATATTTTTTTCTGTTTCCGGTATTCTTACTTACCGGCAAACAGCGGTTGCGGAGCTAAGGTGTTCTTCGCTGTGATGAGGAGAGACCCCCCAGCTCTCGTGTCTGGAGAAGGAAACCAGACGATGTGTTCCTTTTCTGCTGGTTTTGGTTTGTGAGAATTTCTTTTTTTTTTCAAATACAAGAAGAAAAAAGCAGAACAATGACGGCATTGCTTCTCGGAAGAATGAACTGAACGGCATGTATTAAGGGAGCACTGTGACTGGCGCATGCTTGATCAGAGGGAAACCTGGTGTGTGTTTGCCGTTATAACCAGCCGAGCTGGTTATAATGGCAAATTATAACCTGGTTTCCCTATGGGAAAAAGCGCCTGCCAGTAATTATAAATTATTTACTTCAGATATGGCATAACATCAAACATTCCATTAAGGCCAGGATATTTACATGCTTGCAACGTATAAATCCAAAAACCCTCTCTCTTTTTAATTAAGTTATCAAAATTCCCACCTCTTGGATTTATGCTCACTTTATCTATACTGTAGCTCTAAAAGAAAAACAATGTGTTAGAGGGGTTATAGAGCTATTCACATGTAAAGCTGTTGCATACTTTAAATCAGAATTTGTTATCGCTCTGTAGTGCTCAGCAATCCTATTTTTAAACTTTCTCTTAGTTTTACCAATATAGAAAACACCGCAAGAGCACATTGCTACATAAATAATTCCTATACTTTCACATGTAGTAAACTGACGAATTTCAAATCCCTTGTCATTATGTGGGTTAACACAGCTTTTCCCAACTGATACATGTTTACAACAAGAACATTTTTTACAAGTAAAACATCCCACAACTCTATTCGTTAACCAAGTATTCTCTAGCAAATTAGGTTTCTGAAAACTATGTACCAATGTATCTTTCAACGTACTAGCTCTCCTACAAATAATCCGTGGTACATTACTAGAAACTTGTGTCAAACCTGGATCACCTTTCAGTATATGCCATTTATCTTTTAAAATCTTCTCAACATGTGTCGCATGAGCTGAAAAAGATGTAACAATAGTAAACCTCTCAGTTTTATTCACTTTTGACTTTTCATTTTGTAATAAGTCATTTCTATCTCGCTTACTCGAAGCTTCATATGCATTTTCAATATCCAAATAATTATAGCCCCTACCCAAAAATCTGTTTCTCATATCCATAGCTGCTTTTTGAAAACTATGTTCATTACTATAGTTTCTATGCATCCTTAAAAACTGACCCTTGGGTATATTTCTGACGGCATGTCTCGGATGACAACTAGATGCCTGCAAAATCGTATTTTTAGCATTTTCTTTTCTATACATTTCTGTACTGATGTTACCTGTTGTGTCTTTATTAATTTTAATGTATAAGTAGTTCACCGATGTTTTTCTAGCTGTAAAAGAAAATTTTAGATGTGGGTTAGTCGAATGCATATATTCAATAAATTCTTCCATTTCTGTTAAGATTTCCTTTCCATATCATTATTACATCGTCAATAAAACGACGCCATAACTCTATTTTATCAAAAAATGGATTTGTATCACAATCTGTTATAAAGCATTGTTCCCACAGACCCACATATAGGTTAGCAACACTTGGTACAAACGTAGATCCCCATAGCAACTCCTTTTGTTTGAATGTAGGTTTTATCTAAAAAGCAAAACACATTAAATTTTAAGACAAACTCAGATAATTTTAGTAACATTTCAGTATTAGGCTTAACAGTATCATTCCTAAGATTCAAAAAATATGCAATCGCATCAAGAGCACCCTCTTGAGGCACATTTGTATATAACGACTCAATGTCAAGTGTAACCAAATAATGATCCTTTTTCCCCTCTAAATCATTTAAAACTGCCAAAATATCAGTTGTGTCTTTTAAATATGATCTTAAATAATTTACAAAATGTCTCAAATAATAATCCACATATTGGCTTAATGGTTCCATTAGTGAGCCAATCCTGCTGATAATTGGTCTTCCTGGAGGGTTATTAATACACTTATGGACTTTGGGTAAAGTATGTATTGTTGCCTTCACTGGAAACTGAACCGTCAGAAATTCCTTGGTATTTTTATCAATTAGGCCTTTAGATAATGATTCTTGTAGAAACTCATCTATTCTCCACTTATACTCTATAGTTGGATCTTTATTAAGTTCTTCGTAGAAACGAATGTCTTGTAACTGTATCTTTAGATGTTTAACACAGGTGCTAGTATCCTGTACAACCACCGCAAATCCTTTATCAACAGACTTAATTACAATACTATGGTCATTTTGCAATCCTTGTAATGCCTCTTTCTCCAGTCTACTTAAATTGTCAAATTTTAGTCTAGGCAAATCTAAAAATAATTCTTTAAACTCTTGTTCGCATAACTCTTTAAATGTAGAAATAGCTGGCGTCAAAGGAGGATAGAAATTCGATTTACCCTTAAAGATTTTAGTATCCAGACATCCATCCAAAGGAGCTGCTGCGTTCACATCAAAATCTTGGCCTCTCTCTCTTAAGTACTTGCTGATTTCTTGTCTTTTATAATAGAATTTCAAGCTTAAATTACGGCAAGTAATTTGGAGATCAATAAAGGTTTGAAACTTATTAATTGGTACTGTTGGTGCAAAGGACAGACCTTTACTTAGTAATTGGATATCTATCTCATCCAACACTCTCGATGATAGATTAATCACTTTATTTGATACATCATTAATTAAAGTCTGATCTTGTCCCTCTCTCATATCTGACTCACATGGATCTATTTGAGTCAATAAACTCTCTAGTTGCGTTGCATTAGGTCCTTGTTGTAATAATAATTTCCTCAATTTCCTCGCCCTTTCCTTCCCCTCCTCATCTTCCTCGACCTCTTCCTCTCTGTTTGTTTTCCATCTGAAACTCCTGAAACATATTGCTCCTTTGGCTTCTTTGGACCCCTTGTTGGAGATAATTGGATGATGTGGGGGGGTATAGTTGGTCACATGGGCTCGATTAATGATTGATCCTTGTCTAAAAAATGTTCATCAGACTCTGAACCACTTGCATCCGTGGATAAATTAAATGAGACCCATCTTTCAGATCTTAATATGCCTTTCTTTTGATCTTTCTTTTTCCAGGTATAAACTCTGTTATTAGCATAATCATTGCGGTCTCTCAAAAACTTAATTTGTTTAGCTGTTTTCAATTCCAAATCCAGCCTAGAGATTGTGTCTTTTAATTTCTTATCTTGAAAGTCAAAATCAGAATGATTTTTAAAAACTAAGATCTCCTTTTGTTGTATTTTAATGTCCTCCATAAGTTGGTCTGTCACTTCCTTACCATAATCGATAATTAACTGCATAAGTTTATTCGATGCTTCAGTTAATATTGTCCACCACTTTACCATAAAACTTTCAACATCTAACCCGTATGACAGGTCTTTTAACAGTGGCACTCTGAATAAATTTCTGGGCATTTAAATACATTCTCAGAGAGCAGCGTCTTTTATTACATTTGGTGGTGAGTGCTTGACTATTCTTGGAAGTAATAAGTCAGGTTTTAATTTAATATTGTTCACAAATCTTTTTCTTCCTGAGATTCTCTGAGAGGGGATCTGTCTAGAAAGTATGTGGCCTTTTGGTAATGGTTACCTAGGTGCAAGACACAGCATTTTCCTTTGCACATCCCCCATGTTTTAACCCATGATAGGATATTATTTAGGTTACTTTGCAGTGTGGCTCTGTCTTCATCAGTGCGAATAACTCTTGCAAATTTAGTGTTGTCTGCATACTTGCTAACCCAGCTGGTTACATGCTTCCCCATATCTACTATAAATATCTGAAACAATACAGGCCCCAGGATGGAGCCCTGCGGCACCCCACTGGCCACAGCCTTAGAGCTAGAGTGTTATCCATAATACACACTCTCTGGGTTCTGTTATTCAACCATTTTTGTATCCACTGTACAATTCTGTAATCCAACTTTTAATAATTTCTGAATTATTGCTCCATGTGGGACCGTGTCGAATGCTTTAGAAAAGTCGAAATATATGCAATCGATAGCTTTTTCATAAAAACACAGGAGATTTGTTATGCACGATCTATTCAAAGTAAACCCATGTTCTTCTGTATCCTGTGTGCCATGTTTCATTTGGTGGTCAGCAATCATATCTTTTAGTATGGATTCCTTGAATCTCGGTTTGTGCACAGGTATTACTATAGCACTTAACCAATCAGAAGGGACTTCATTATTTAGAAATGATGATAAAAATAACTTTTTTAAGAGTATAGATGTATGTGGTGCTAGGTAGGAGTTTTAGCAGTCTTGGGAATATATTATCTGGTCCTGCCGAGTGCGTATTTTTGGGCTGCAAGATTTTATCTGTGATGTCATCTTCAGTTATTTTTTATCATAGATCAGTTATTATTTTGCATGGTTCCACTATATGGATCTGCTTTAGAAAATACAAATGCAAAGTATGTATTAAATACTTCTGCCATAACTTTTGGGTCATCAGTGACTTGATTTTCCAATGTTATTGAACACAGGCCACTGTTCGAATTACTTAGAGTTCACATACCTATAAAATTCCTACATGTTATCTTTGTTTTTATTGTTAACCAAACCAAGCTCCAGTTTTTGTTTACTTTTCTTGATTTTGTTTTTACATTTCTTTAGGGCATCCTTATATCTTAACCAATTTGTTTCTGATCTGTCTTTAGTGTATAAATTATAAAGAGAATGTTTCTTCTTTAATTATTTTTTAAGCTATTTGTAAGTCATTTTGGTTTGATACCTGTTATTTTTTTTTCCTTTTTCTATGTTTATCACATATCGTAAATATATGTTGTTTGATTATTGCCCACATATAATTTACATAAAATCCTCAATTCACTTCACAACGATCCTGGCCTCATCAACCCCTTCCAAGTACGAACAATTACTCATAAAGATCTTTCCCCCTCCTCCCTACCAATCTTCATAGCCAGCGTCTACTGCTGTCCCTCCCTCCCCTCTAATGATATAATTGATCTATTGACTTCCTTATCAACCCTCGCCTCCTCAGGTGAGCTACTAATCCTAGAGGGACTTCAACCTGAATTGGCTTATCACAGCTCATACCTCCGCCTGCTCTGAAATCTCCACCCTAAATTTTACTCAGCTCATTGCTGAACCAACATGCCTTAACAACAAAACATTCACAATCACTCCCTCATTGATTGAGTCCGGGCTTTGCACATGCACAGAATTATATACACAGGCATCCTGCCTGATGCTGTCAGTGACCATCTCATAACCTACTGCATACACAAAATCTGGTCCCCATGCGCCCCCCTAAATTCTTAAACATTTGTTCCTTTGAGCTTTCACCCCTACTTGATGATTTGGCAGGGGTTGATTGATCACCCATTAACATGGCCAACTCAATTGACTCGGCTCTCAAATACTTCAAAAATACCTTCCTTAACATCTGGAATAGATATGCTCCCTTTAGATGAATTAGAGTCAGTGGGACACACCTCCCCTGAATCACATCTGACCTCCTCGATTACCTAAGGACTCATAACCTAGCTTGGGAGGCCCATAAGCCATCAACTTCTTCCACCACCTATAAAAAATACTGCCAACTTCATAATATATGTACTAGATAGTACATTAAGCCAAAGCTGCCTACTTCGCCAGTACCTTCCAGTCTACTATAAATCACCCATCAAAATTTTGGAAGGTGGTATATGCCCTCCTCTCCCCTCTAACTTACACCCCTTCCCCAACCATTATTGTGGAGAACTCCACCCTAACTGACCCATCCTCAATGGCTGAAGCATTTAACACTTACTTTACCTCATGCACCTCTTCCCTTCTCTCAATGCCTCACACACCACCTCCTCCTTCACCTATGCACCCAGTGCCCCTGAATCTCACTTCCATTTCTCCAGTCTCCACCTTAGATGCACTCAAGGCTCTCATGGCGCTAAACCCTTCCAAAGGCAAAAGCTCGGACAACCACAATGCAGACTTTTATTCCTGTCTGCCCTAGCCATTGCAGAACCCATTGCTGATCTACTAAGCCTCTCATTTAAACTTGCCTCTGTCCCAGACTCCTGGAAGCAGGCTACCGTCATCCCCCTCCACAAAGGTGGGTGATCCCTCAACCACTGGCAACTACCAATCAAGCTCCCTACTGCCAATTCTTGCCAAGCTACAAGAACATATAGTTCTTTCTCAGCTCTCTCCCTTCCTGGACTACTACTTCTTTTTCACCTGTCACCAGTCTGGCTTCTGAAAAAAAACACTCCACTTCCACCTCCCTCCTCTGGCTCACTGACTCCATCCTTACTGGTATGGATCAGGGACTAATCACCTCCATGGTCTTTGTCGACTTTGCCAGTGCTTTCGACACTGTCTCCCACTTTATCCTACTGGACACACTGTCAATGGCTGGGTTGTCACCCCCCCACCACAAACTGGTTCTGATCCTACCTAGTGGGCAGGTTGCAATCAGTCAGGATTGGGGACTCCCTCTCTTCACCTCTCCCCATCCACACAGGAGTCCCTCAAGACTCAGTCTTTGGCCCGATTCTGTTCTCTATTGTCCTGAACGATCTCCCCTTGGTCTGTCAATCTGCATCCATTGACATGTATGCGGATGACACCGTACTATATGCTTCCGATCCCTCCACCCAGTCAGTGACATCCACTCTTCTGCTGGACTTTGATAATGTCCAGCAGTGGCTATGTACCCACCAGCTGTTCCTAAATGCCAAGAAGACAGTCTCCATGACCTTTGACACAAGGCAGATACTATCTAGGCTACTCTCCATCCTCTCCTTCCTCACCCTTAATGGAATCTTGCTGGAAATACTGCCACCTTCAGACACCTTGGGGTATGGCCTGATAAACACCTTGATTTTTCTTGTTATGTGGATGCAATCCATAAGAAACTGCTCCCAAAGCTGGGTGCCCTTTATCGGAACCGTGATTACGTCTCCCTATTGACTCGCAGAGAAATTCTTTTGAGAATGATACTTCCAACATTCAACTATGGTGACATAGTCTACAGTGCTGCCTCCAAAACCACCTTAGCCAGACTAGACACTGTCTTCCACTCCTTCTGTCATTTCGCCCTTGGCTTCCCTCCCCGCACTCACTACTGTTCCTTATACCAATCCTTGGCACTCTCCTCCCTCTCTGATCGCGGTCTTGCTCACTACACAAATTTTACTGACAAGTTCTGGCTAGGTACGCTCCCCTCATATCTAGCAGACTCACTCTCATTACCACCATCTTGCAACTTCTCGCACTCTGAGGAGAAGTGCTGCCTGGATCCTTTCCATCCCCTCTCGGTCCACCACCGCTTGGTCAGTCCTCCTTCTCCTACCGCTTGCCCAAGCTTTGGAACTCCCTTCCCAGCAACACTCATAATGCTCCAACATCCCATGTCCTCTCCTCTCTCGTGTGTTCGCACCCAACCCCTACATGCAACTGTCCCTAACTCACAGGAAATCCACTTGCTACCCCTCCCTGGAAATCTGCACCCAATCTTGTCTTCTGGCCACCAATCTCTGGCTACCCATTTTATTCTGCTTTTAATCACTATACCACCTTATGCTTGTGTGACATGTCTGATTGTTAACTGTGTGTAATTCCGAAGTGCAGCATTTAATGTTATATATTAAACTCCGAATTCTGTATATAGCACTTGTTGTTTTTGCCTAGTATTTCTAAATTGTTTATAACCTGCTGTAATCCCTTCCCCTCAGGACACATCTGGAAACAAGCAATATTGCTCAGTAAGTCTTCCTGGTGAAACATTTAAATAAATAAATAAATAAATAAATATCACTGGTAGTTTCGTTACTGAGTTTAGCTTCCCAAGCTGTTTTGTTTAATTCTTTTTGAATGAGGTTTTGATTAGCAGAATCATAATTATAGACCTCCCTATATCCCTTGACTATATAGATGCATTCAGGAAATGAAAATGAAATACTGTTATGGTCCCTAGTTCCGAGTGGAGCATCAGTTACATAAATGTCACAGACTATATCATTGTCATTCCCCTGTCCACCATGTCTCGGTGATGAAAGCCATATCAGCATTTACGTTGGGCTTTAACATATGTTAATATGTATAGTGAGGGGTGTCTCTTACAGGGTAAAAATGTTATTGCATGCTGTTTTGGGCGAGAGGACTGCAAGGTAAAGCTGAGTGGTTCTGTCAACTCAAAACAGCATGTGATAACATTCTTATCCCATAAGAGATACCCCTCACTATACATATTAATATATTATGAAGCAGTCAAACTGCTTCCAGCCCAAAAGAGCACACATTTTGATAAGAATGTTCATTTTATTTTTGTCCTGTTTAGTGGTCTCCCCCGCTGTTTCCTGTAGTGGTATATACTTGGATCAGCCTGTGCCTTGGCGCCATCCATCCTCTTTCTTCTGCTGTCATTTCCTGTCTTTGTCCTGCTGCCCATCCTTCGTCCCATTCCCCTCTCACTTTCCTATCCAGATCTTGCCAGTGATGCCCCGAATTTCCATGGGACCCTTTTATTGTGGAGCATTCCCGCTCCCCACCTACATGCCTCCTTCTTTGATCTCCTCTGCCAGGTCACCCCTGGCTTTTCTCCCTGTCCTGGCACTGCTCTGCATCCCGGTTACCTGAACCCCACCTGGCTGGGGAGGGATTCCCCTCTGTCACCACCCTCATCCCCTATGCCACCTACCATCAGACTGTCTCCCAGCTCCATCTTCACCTTCATGTAATGCTCACTTGTGGCTGGCTGTGGGGAACACACAAACTGGTATCATCCCCTCCCTTGTGCAAACAACCTAGCCCGAGCTCCTACAGCTCACCTGAGAGCTGTCAGTTCAGACAGAGCTCCTCTACAGCTGGTTTTACAATCAGGATTCCTCTCAATGCTGATTTTCCACCATAGCGCTTATAAGAAAAACATTATGATAAGTAACAGTTACCGCAGTGGGAATCAGCTGTGCAGAAGAGCGCAAGGCAGCAACTGTATGCTGAATAAGAGGTACAGTAATGCAATTGATGGAGGCAGTTTGACTGCTTTATTATAATGTCTCAAGTCCCTCTATTTTGTTATTCAGGCTTCTAGCATTACTTAATGAATAGTGTTTATGTTTCTAAATTTTCTTGGGTTTGGCCAGGGAGTGACTTTTTTTGTTATTTGCTAAGGATGCCCGTTTCCCCTCAGAGATATGTTTAAACATTCTGCAGGTAGTTCATTATTTATTAACAAAGCAAGTTTTTGTGTGCCTATTGAACTTAAGTGTAGTCCATCTCTGACATATAAATGCTTTTGTTGATAAAATGCCTCCCACGGATTAATAAATGGGATTCCTTCTCTTGTGCATCTAGTTTGCAACCTGATATTTATACATTGTATCGTGTAAGCATTAAGCCACAAGAAAGGATGGGTCTATGGGTCTACTGTGGAATTAATCCATGGTTGGGGGTGGGTTGGGCCAGAAGGCCTAAGGTCGAGTGGGTCCAACCAACCAACCAACCATGGATTAATTCCACTGTAGACCCATCCTTTCGAGTGGCTTAATCCGCTTGTAACATGGCTAGCAATTTACTAGGTTACTCTTTATGATTAGTATTAGACGACAATATTATGAATAAGAAACATGTGTCAAAATACCACTTTTCTGTCTCACTGCTGTCTCTATAACCTTCTGTGGACTTCAAAACATGCGCGTGCATGTTCAGCATTTAGTATCTATTCATATAGTGATGTGCTTTTCTGTACCTATGCTGGAAGCAGGTTAAATATGCACCCCGGTGACTCACATTGCACGCTGTATGTGCGTCTCTTTCTGTGTGTGTTTGTGTTCATTTCAGCTTGATTCTCTAACATTTTGCTGATCTTTGATGCTGCACTCTGGGTATCTCTCCGGATTTGCATCTTATGATGCATGCCGCGCCACGGCTAGCCCATGCGGAGTCTTCTCTTGCAGCTCATGTTCTGCCCATTGTTCTAACACAGGCCGCTCTGTCTGCGACTGCTTCTCGACATATTTTTTTCTGAAACGCGCTTTTCCTACTCCTGTTTCGTTGTCTACATCTACCACTCTGCGACTTCAGTTACTCGCTTGCCACTACAGGATGACGGAACACAGCATTTCCTATCCTGCGCTCTGCCGCTCCGCACCGACTCTGCTGAGCACCACCGCCATGCTAACCTTGGTCACTCATCACCGATGTTGTCTGGATTCCTGGGGTTAGACGAAACAAGCATTGTCAATTCCTAATGTTCACTGCTGGTGTTGCTGTTTTACCGGGTCTTGCTTGTGCACATTTTTACTACATAGTTACCCAGGACAGAGCAAATGAGATTCAGTGTGTCATTTTCAGTGATGTCCTGTTTTTACACATTGCTAGACTGTGATCACCCAGGATAGGGCCACTGACAGGCAATGTCTACTTTTAAGTAGCATCCCACATTTTGCCCCCAAATGTCCAGCAGTCTTTTTATGACAGATGATATGATCAAGACAGGTGGAATTTTTAAAATCCCATCCTGAAGGAGATTTCACTGTGCAACAGTGGGAATAAGTTTCAGAGGAGATTTGAAAAATGACACCGGCCATGTTCGGGGGGGGGGGGTAATGCAAGGGATATGTTGAAAATTAGGGGTTAAAATATGCAAAAAATAAAGTTACAAGAAAAAGTTGGAACAATGCAATGTTTCCTCATAAATTAGTTGGTTTTACACATTTTTACCCAAAATTTTCAACATAATATTTTTATGACCACTCCTGAGCATAAGTGTCATACAACAATGGCTAAAATGTCATTTTGCACCACAAGTGTGAAAATACAGTTTGAGTAGGCTGTGAGAAATGACAGCTGTCCAGTGCATGAGGTGGTGTCAAAAATGGCTATGTTGAAAAGTTGGGGTCAAAATATAGAAAATTGCCACAGTTATGAGCGTGCATTGAAAAAGTATCACAGAATTTCAACATAGCCTTCTTATGAGCCCATCTTATGAACAAGGGCAGAAAAAATTATTCAAATCCTGCCCAAAAGTCATTTTGCGCCACAAGTACAAAACCATATTTTGGCCAGGATTTGAAAAATTACACTGTCACATTCATGAGGTGCTGTAAGAAATGGCTATGTTGAAAATTTCAACGTAAGCTCATAAATTTGTCGGTTTTTATTATTTTTTTAATGCTTTATTTTTATTCTATTTATCATAAACATATCCCATGACAAATATTACATACAGCAGACAGACCATCTAGTGAAGTAGCTTTTGTGAAGAACATTTCCCTTAATCAAAGTATATAATATACATTTGCTTGTATAGTGGTACGACACTAGAGGGAATCAACATTATAACAGAGTTCCTTCATTGAGTCCATATTTTGCTGTTAATATGAGTCCACGAGCAACATGGTAGTTTCCAAAATTGTAGGATTGCTCACTAATCAATTCCATTAGTGCCATCATCCCAAGAGGGATAATTGGAGCCATGTATTAAAGCTTAATGAACAATTTTTCTCCATAATTATTCTAGCAACAGCTTGTTTTAAATGACATGCAATAAACTTTCTATCCTCAATCTCCTCAAACAACATATTTCTTTAAGGGAAAGGGAAAGAGAAAGAGAACCATGCCAGATATTATTTCACCCTATGATAACGTTTACAAGAGAAAATTAAACCCTCTTGCCTATTAGAATTTGTCCTCTCCAATGAATGCTGGAAACAGAGGGTAAGAACCATTCTAACCAGAAATAATCAGTACTACATCTATTTTTATAGTAGCTTACAGTATATAGAGTCCCAATATTCTATATTTCTTTAGGGTATTTCCTCCTCACTCTCCGAATCCTCTGGTCAAACTCGCGATTCAGCCGCTCTTCATTCAGCCCACTTGCCGGCTTCCATGGGATCTGAGAAAATAAAAGTTTTTGCCTGATAAACGATCCAAAGCCTTGAAGGGAAAATGATTGTGTGGGGTATGTTTATTTCTCTGAGCACCTGCCTTACAGCATCAAATTTGTTCCACCTTTGCCTCGAAGTGTAACTTATATCAGGAAACGGATGTAGCTGGCTTCCATCTTGGGTTAAGGGTGCAGCATGAAGGGGCATATCTGAGAATTAATGTTTGCATTTTGTGTCCCAGCGATGCTAGAGTTTCTCCCAAACTGGAGGCCTCCTCAGATTGCACACCATCTTCTGGTCTGCCACGTCCTCTATACTTTCTAGACCCAGTGGCTGTTTTATCTTTTTTTTGGACTCATTCCGACTAAATTGAGGTTGTTCTCTTCACTGGTGAAGTCCAAATTCAATTTCAGAGCCCATAAAATGGAGAAATGGAGTAGATTTATTGATTAGCTGCAGAGAGCTAAAAAAAAGTTGCTGCTCATTGCTCAGGCTGAACAGCACCCCCCACCTTACCACCACCACCACTTTGTCATTTTTTTAAATATTTTTACTACAAATTTTCAACATAGCTTTCACATGACCGCACCTCATGAACAATAGTGGAGAAAATGTTTAACTTCTGCCTGAAAGGTGATTTTTGCAGTTACCACAAAATCACCTTTCTGGACAGATTTGTCTAATTTCACTGCCACTGTTCATAAGATGGTGTCCCAAAGAAAGATATGTTGAAAGTTTGGGATAAAAATATAAAAAAAAATAACCAAGTTATGAGGACAAGTTCAAAAGCCATTCAAATACATTGAACTGCATACCTGATTTCCTCAGTTCACAGTCTAGCACTGGAGAGTGAAGATGTGTCTCTGATCCAAAGAGGAGTATGGTGTTGGACCCCTGGTAGGTAGCTAAGTAAGAACTTGCAGGATGGTGGGTGCTGAGTGGGATTGTCAGGTGGGGGACAGTAATGGCAACAGCAACAACAGACATTGATGTCTATTTTTCTTTTTTACAGGGTATATTTAAGGGGGGAAAACTACAAGGGAAAGTTTTATTTTTTTCAGGTGCCGATACATTGGAATTGCATTTCATAGTCAGTGTTATGTTTGGTGGCACAAAGGGGTGGGCTTCCTGGTGTCACACAAACAAACAGGCAGGATGCGGGTAGCAGCGCCACAGGGATTGGGCACCCCATGCTGGAATATTAAACATGCGTGGGTTTTCTTCATGTTTGACGGCACCAAAGGTGGGCTTCCTGGTGTTGCACAATGAAAATGGGTGGGGGGGGGTTGCAGCTGACACCGGGAATTATGTTGGGGGAAGGGACCACAGCAGGCTTATCACAGCAGGTCAGCTGCGCTTGCTGGGGGGCATTCGGTAGATCGAAGGAAAGAGTCACCCTATGATTGAGCCAGCTCTCTCCTTTGAACTACACAAAGTTTCTGCCTAGCAAGCCAGAACACTGTCATGATCAGCCTGGCTGATGATTGGTGAGGCACTGATGAGCCCTTTGGCAGACCACTTAGCATTGGACTGACAGTGTCACACGCCTCAAAACCCACTATTATAACAAAATGTTTGCTGCATGTGCACTTGGTGAACATAAAAATTACTCACCATAGTAATGTTGTTTCTTCTTAAAGGTGATAGGAAACCGTTTTTAACACCTCTAGATGTCCTCCAGCTGTTCTTTCATTGGCTACCAAGTATTCTGATATGCTTTTGACCTTCTTTGTTAAATTAATAATCTAATTGCACTGCCTTTGTAACTACCCAGAATACCACCCTCCACAGCAGTTGCTGCTGTCTCTTTTCATACTATCTGAACATTCTGTGACATCACAAACTCCCATTCCAGGCCATTTAGAAGAATAGCATGGAATGAGAGTTACTGATGTCATAAATGTCTTAGAAATAATGAAAATCAAGAGCAGTAGCTGGTGAGGAGAATGGAACTCAATGTAGATCTGAGGGCACCCCAAAGCTACATTATTTTATTTATCAAAAAATCATCAAAGCATATCAGAATACATAACTGGCACGGAAAGGAAGATGGAAGGGCAGTTAACTATTTAAAAAATCACTTCCTGTCTCCTTTAAGGGATCTATTAGGAATATTCACAATCCCTTACCCTGCCGCCCCTTCTAGAACCTGGAAATAGGTTTGGACGAGTTAATTTCCTTTTTTATTGCCTTGAGTGTTGCTTTTTTGGCTTGAGCGTTACTTGTTACAGTTTTACAATTCTGAATAAGTGGTCTAGTCAAAAGTCTGTTTT
The DNA here is from genome assembly GCA_016271365.2 of Neoceratodus forsteri. NCBI lineage: Eukaryota > Metazoa > Chordata > Ceratodontiformes > Ceratodontidae > Neoceratodus > Neoceratodus forsteri. The sequence goes on along the minus strand of CM028133.1, from coordinate 36,097,098 downwards.
TAATTGTTTAGTATTTTCAACTTTTATCAAAACTTAAAAAAAATATATATTGGTAGCCATTTAGCCAGTTTTAGTGGCCACAGCTCCCCCTAACTTTATAAACAAATCTGAAAAAAGGCAGTTAGGAGGAGAGTGACCACAATGCAGAGTTTGATCTTGATTCTAATTCTAAATTCAGTAATTGGCATAAGTTCTATCTGTGAGGCAGTTCAGTCCAGTGGATGAATTGCTGTTTGCAAATATTACTGACGGATCCCTTAAGAGGAAACAACATCGCTATAGCGAGTCTTTTTATTTTGTTCTGACCCACCTACTGTGCAATGGCCATTGCTATGGCATTATCACATAAGCACGAGGGACCTGAACATTGAAATCCGTACCATTTGTTTTTCAACTACCCTGTAACGTCAGCCAATAACCATTTTATATTTCTCTTCAGAACTTTTCAGATGAAGTCGCAAATGTAATTTTCCGTCTGAAGAATGCAAAGAAGAAGATGTTTAAAAAAAACAAGTTTGTGAATATCTGAAGGAGGAGTCTGCCATTCCAGCAGGGACCAATACCAGGCACCAAGCAAGATGGATCCCAGTTTTATAAGGAGAAAACTCCTGTACCCCTTTACATCTTAAAATTATTTTGCTAATGTTAGTGTTCTTTTAATGCTACATTTTCCCTTTGTGGGTTATCCTGTCTTGCACCCTGTTAATGGGGTCACTATTATCAAGTCTTCATCATTCACCTTGCCAGGAGAGCTGGCTACAGACAGTCTTGGTGGCTGATGCCAGTGTTGCCTGACAATCTGGCAGTAGGGTGCCCGTGAATGCAGGGGCGGATCATGCCCTCCCACTCCCGAGTCAAGCACCTTACCTCGGCAGTACTCTCAACTGCACCAAGCCGACCTCAATTGTGGGGTTCCAGAACTTCCAGATGTCGCTCATCAACATCATTTCTTCCAGGGGTCCATGCTGTGTCACTGGGACGGCTGATACCTGACATTGTTTTTGGCAATCTGTCATCCTTTTCTGTCTGCCCTGCAGCATTTGTTAGTCTTGTTTTTGTTACCATTTTTTCCATTATCAGTGAAATTGATCAGATCTTTATTTATATGGCATTCGTCTTATTGAGCTTATCTCAAGCTCTTAGCAGAATTACAGATAACCACGCAAAAAGTACAACACAATAGCAAATTATAAAAAGTGCATTAATTTTTTTTTTAACAACTGATATACCCAGGTTTACCAATCAAGAAGTAGGGATGTCAAAATACCACATTTTGAGTATTGTGATGTTTGTATAAAAAGTAGCAAAATATATTGATTGTCACAACGATTTGCTGCATTTCTTATTTAAGAAACATAGTGTAAATGGGGCTGGGAAAGATAAGGAACATGGTTGCATCCTGAGAAGACTATGTTGCCAGAGCAGCAAGGATGAAAAGTCATGATGGTTTACGTATTGTGGTGCACGATAATCGTGATATTCCTTCAAACAAATGATCATCAGTGAAAACTATTGCGATATATCCTATATTGTGTATTTGTGACATCCCAACTTTGATGCAACATCACATTTTCAGTTGGTGTTGCTACTGGGAGGGCCTGAAGTGCAAGGAGTTAAAGGGACTTGGTTATGGTTACTCAGTGAGCCAGTGGCTCTGCCCGGATATGAACTTGACTCTCCTGGTCCCAAAACTTGTTAAACCACTAAGCCATACTGCCTGAAAAAAAAAAACATTTGAAGGCTTGGTCAGGTAGCATAACGACAGGGCTTCTGCCCGCTACTCCATCGACCTGTGTTCAGAAACGGACTCCAGGTTGCAGGGGGCTGGCTGTGGAAGGAGTGATGGACATCCCACTGGAAAGCTCTCTTCCTTTGGGGAGGGGGGGATTCTGTCCTCTGCTGTCTGACTGCTGCCCAGTGAAGGGTGAGCAGCAGCCAACTCACTGCATAGTATGTTTCTCCTTCTGTGTGCCGCTTGTCGCGGCCCGGGTTGTGCCCGAAAACGGTCCTCTGGATCAGCGCACTTACATGGTTATCAAAGACCTAAATAAATAAATAAATGTGGAGTCTGCCACAGGGTTACAGGGCTGCTGCCAGATGCTGTTACACTGTCACAGGCAACTATGTACACAAACGTCACGTCATTGCATGTCCCAGGTGAGAAAATAATGGAAACCCAGAGAATGGTAGAATGGTGACGGACCCGGCCTCATGCCCTGCATCAATGACTAGGCTTCCACGTCCTGGGCCAGATACATGATCCATCATGGAAGATGCACTTTCTGAGGACCCTGCAATGGTGTGCTGGCCATGAAGGCACACAGGAGGGCAAAGTAAATACCTGGAGATGGCAGATAATGGGGTGAGTTGAATGTGGGCCACCTGTTTGCCAGGTGTATAAGCAGAGAGCTAGAAAAAAAATTAATTGAAAAGATATTGTTTTAAGTGTAGATTTAAACATATCTGTGGATGTGGACTCATGTGTAGAAAGCACCTTCCCAATGCAAGGAGCCACCACTGCGAAAATGTGAAGTCCCGCTGTTCCATTAGCTGTAACCTCATCCTCCCTAGATCTCCAGGCTCAGCTAGGGTGACAGTACTCCAGGAGATCAGCAAGGTACACTGTGCCTACACCATTCAGAGTTTTAAAAGTCAGCACCATAACCTTGATCCTGGCCTGCCATCCATGGGCAGACAGTGCAGATTACCAGAACTCAGGGAAGTATGCTTAGCTTTCTTAACCCTCTTCGAGCCCCCTCCCATGTTTTTTTGCACTGGCACATTGAATAACACCTTTATGGAAGCGGGGCACATGCACAGCGATGCCCTGTTAAGGACAGCTACTGGCTATGGCTTCAGTCATGGGCCAGCTGGGTAATTTTTCCACTTTTAATACTGGGCTCAGAGATGTGTGAGTGGGATATCAATGGATATTTACTATGCGAGCACGCAAGGGAGCACATTCATTTGCTAGAGGGCAGCCAGCTGTGGAGGAAGGAGGGCTGTGTTGGTCACCTTTTAGCTTCTTTTATCAAGTCACATTTCATGATATGGGTGCTGAGGGAGAGGAGGGACTTTAGGAAGAATATGCGGAAGGACTTTTTCACTGATAGAGTGGTGGATGCCTGAAACAGTCTTCAAGGGGAGGAAGTGGTGGTGAAAACCGTGGTGGGCTTCAAGCCTGCATGGGATAGGCACCAGGGAATCTTAGTTGGGAAGTATGGAGGAAGGTTGCCAGAGATCAAGTAGGGTATGTGGTGACAGTATAGGCAGGGACAAATGGACAAACTAGATGGGCCAAGCAGCCTTTATCTGCTGACAAATTCTGTTTCTATGAGTTTGGAAATAAGCCACCTGTGCCACAGCTGTGTGGGAGGTCCCACCATATTGTTTCTTTCATGCTGCCCCGTGTACCTTTTGAAGCTTTAGTGAAGTGGCAGGCCTATGGGATTTTGTCCAGTTATTAAATGTCTGCCCCATGGGGTCAAAATTGGACTGTGTCTGCTGGAATCTGCTGCAACTATGGGCTTTTCCTTTTAACATAAGGCTGTTATGTAAACAATAAGCCACAGCAGGTGTGCATTAAAGGATTTTAATGCATGCCTCAGGAGACTGAGGCACAAGGCCGAAAGGCTGAGTATCCTTATGCCTCTGAGAAGATGACCTTGACCCCAAGCTTCTGCGCCTCCAATGCCTGGAAGGAGGCTACTGCCATCTCATTCCCAAAACGGGGTGATCCTTTTTTATTTTATTTATTTATTAAAGCGTTTCACTAAGAAATACATACTGAGCTCAAATAGCTTGTTTCCAGATGCGTCCTTGCGGGAAAGGGAGTGCAATTAGCTAAGAAAACATAATTTAAAATATTTACATTCTGGAAAAAGTAAAGACACACAGTAACAATGAATACAGAGGTAGATACAGTGTATATATATAGATGCACAACATAATGAGAACAGCCTAAATCAGGTAAATAGTGCAGATATATACAATATATAGCTGTGGTAGTTTGGTAACAATGTAGCTACTAACTCAAGGTGGACAAAACAATGGGACCTGATGAGATCCACCCCAGAATTCTAAAAGAGCTAAGGGAGGACCTAGTGACACCACTGACCACCCTTTTTAACAAATTATGGGAGGATGGCATGGTACCTGAGGACTGGAGGAGGACGGATGTGATTCCCCTTCACAAAAGTGGGAGCAAGGCAGAAGCAGGAAACTACAGACCTGTTAGTTTGACCTCAGTGGTAGGAAAAATGATGGAATCACTTCTGAAAAAAATAATTGTTGAGTATCTAGAGGCCACCAGGGCACAGGACCCAGGGCAGCATGGATTCACAGCAGGAAGGTCATGTGAGACAAATCTGATTGATTTCTTTAACTGGGTGGCCAAAGTTGTGGACCAGGGAGAGGCTATGGATGTGGCCTACCTAGACTTTAGCAAGGTGTTTGACACAGTCCCACACAAAAGATTAATAGTCAAGTTAGCCAGCCTGGGAGTGTGTCCCAGGGTGGTAGCCTGGGTAACAAATTGGCTGGTAATAGTAAAAAGAACTCACTCCGAAGAAAGGGGGGGGTTACTAGTGAAATACTGCAGGGTTCAGTACTAGGTCCAGTCCTCTTTAATGTCTTTATAGGAGACACTGCAGAAGGTCTGGAAGGAAAAGTGTGCCTCTTTGCAGATGACACAAAGATCTGCAACAAAGTTGATATAAAAGAGGGGGTGGAAAGGATGAGAAAGGACTTGGCAAGGTTGGAGGAATGGTCAGACGCATGGCAGCTTAGGTTCAATGCAAAGAAGTGTAAAGTAATGCACCTGGGAAACAAAAACCCTGGGGAACAGTACACAATGGGAGGGTGAGGTACTAACAATAACAAAAATGAAAAAGGACCGGGGGGGTAATTATATCAGAGGACCTTAAGATAGGCAAGCAGTGTGAGAAGGCAGTAAGGAGAGCTGGGGGGGGATGCTGGGATGCAGAGGTACAGGCATCACAAGTAGAAAATGGGAAGTGGTTATCCCTCTGTACGGACAGTTGGTGAGACCCCATCTGGAGTACTTTGTGCAGTTTTGGAGATCCCACCTTCGCAAGGACATTGAGAGGATGGAGGCGGTCCAGAGGAGGGTAACAAAAATGGTGCAGGGTTTACATCAGAAACCATATGAAGAGAGACTAAGCGAGCTTAATATGTATGTCCTTGAGGAAAGGAGGGACGGGGGTGACATGATAGAAACTTTCAAGTACCTCAAGGACATCAACAAAGTCCAGGAAGGTAGCATCTTTCAGAAAAAGAGATGTGCAAGAACAAGGAGGCACAATTCAAAGACAGAGGGGGGATGGTTTAGAGGCAATGTGAGGAAATATTTTTTCATGGAGAGAGTGGTGAACACATGGAACCACCTTCTTGAGGAGGTTGTGGGGTCAAAAACAGTGGAGGAATTCAAGCATGCATGGGACAGCCATAAGGCAATTATAGTGGGGGGTAGGATGAAGTAGGCTGTCGGCAAACTTGAATTTGCAGCTTATCCAGTAGGTAAGGAAATGGGCAGACTGGGTGGGCCAAGTGGCTCTTCTCTGCTGTCAAAATCTATGTTTCTGTGTTCTATGTTTCTATGTTTACTACCGGACGAGGCAGATACATCCTGTAAGTAATGCATTAGGGTTAAGGAACAGAAGTGCAGATTATAAATCATTTGTAATCCATATGGGTAGTAGGAGTAGGAAGGATTGTGGAATAAGCTGGAGACTTGGAGAGGGGGGAGAGAAGAAAATTAAGGACCAGGCGCATTAAGGTCAGCGACAGCAGCGAGAGTTATGAGAGTGGAGTAGAGAGATTAGTGAGGGTTTGGAGAAGGCAGAGTGAATGGGTAGCGGGAGAGAATTCCAAAGTTTAGGAAAGTGGAAAGAGAAGACAGCTTGACCAGCAAGTGATTTGCGAGATGGGGTCTGGAAAGAATAAAACCCAGGCTCAAAATGCATGTTTGAGGAGAGGTAGCTGGCTACTCCACCAACCCTCTTTCAGTCCTGTCAAATAATGGTGAAACCAGGGATGGCAATAGAGGGGAACAGCCAAGATTCTGAAATCACCAACACTTTAGGTTTTAAGTTAACCATGAGTTGTTGCAACAGGTCAGTCTTAGCAAGAAGGATACGGATGCCCGCATGGGCCACATTCAAACCTTTGGGGAGTGGGAATGATAAGGAAGGGCGACAGTTGAGCACAATATTTTCTACAACTAAAAGCAGCAAGGTGGTGAAGAGCTTAAGAGGACTTATGAAATGCTTATGGGAATGGGGAGGATAGTAGGATGAATAAGAGTTAGGGAGATAGGAAGGTTGAAGGGACCTGAAGATTTCAAGATGAAGACAAGGAGATGAAAGGAGACTGCAAGCAGGATGTCAGGGAGAGTGCGGTAAGGCAGGGAGAAAATAGTAGGGGAGGGTGGGAGAGGGTGAGAAAGGGAAAGTGATGGACAAGGAGATATCAGGAAAGATGGAAGAACAACGGATGTGAAGGAAAGCAAGACAGGGAAGAAAGAAAGTGTTAAGAGCAGCATAGTGGAAGGGTAAACAAAGCAAAACTCACCTTGCAGTGTACACAATAGTATGGTGGGGGGTGCAAGTTTAATTCAAATGGAGTGAAAGCTGGATAAGGTGAAAGCGATCTTAACCAAAAGTGGAAGACAAGAATTAAAATTAATCACTAGGAGGCCATAATATAAAAATTTAGACTAGGAAGGAAATAGCTTAATGCTCTAAGGAGGAAATTAGTAAAACAAAAAAGGAAATAAAGTACTGTATCCAGGGAGTCCTAAATTAGGATAACTGGAAAAACTTGAAAGCTCAAATATACAAATTAAACAGTACTAGACAATAGGCAAACACTGGTAAAGCAACTAAAAAGAGAACAATAGTTAAACAAACTGACCAGCAAAATTAAGGGCGTACTCAGAAAAGGTGTAGCTAGGATACCTAGAAATTTAGCAAATTTACAAGCTAGTAAACTAAACAAACAGACTAACAACATAAATGCAGCTGAAGTGCACCAAATAACAGGTGCGGAGCTCAAAACTGTTCAGTAATAAGTGTAAAGGAGAGAGGAGCACACTTTTAGATCAGATACACTCAGTTCAATCAATCAATGTTTACTGGAAGGCAAATTGAGAGCAGGCACTCTCTTTTACAATTCCATCCAGTATACAAAGAGATCATCAGCGATGAACTATAAGTAATTACATTCAGTTGCTTCACATATTTACAGATGGCAAGAATTTGTTACAATAAGTGCACAAAGAAGGTAAGTGATCAACTATAACAGTCACAATGACTGTGCCGCAGTCTGTTTAAACATGCCTTGAATTGGGTGATTGGTATGCAATTAGTCATATGTAGTGTTTTCCAAATGGTCTCCCAAGTGCACAGGACCATTGTTGCAAGAGCTCACTCCCAGGCCTTCGTACGACTTCTCAGCAGTGCAAAATTTGTCAGTGAGGCGGATTTGAGTTTGTAGTTGTTTAGTGATCTAGGATTTAGCTTGCTCAGTGAGTAGGATGGGATTGAATTTGTAATGAATTTATATACGGAGGTATACCAATGCACTTGTCTCCACATGGCTGGAGAGGTCCAGCCCACAGCCTCATATAAGTGACAGTGATGGGTGTTCCATGGTAAACCTGTTATAAATCTCAAGGCACTAGGATAGAGAGGGTCCAGTACTCCTAAGAGTGTTTCTGAGGCATTTCTAAAAAGGCAGTCCTCGTAGTCCAGTTTGGACAAAAATAATGAACTGACCAGATTCTTTCTAACTGGTAGGCTAAAAAAATACCTTGTTTCTGTAGAAGAAAGCTAGCATGCATTTTAGTTCTCCAGTAAGTACTTATGTAGCCCAGAAGGAGGTTTATGAAGTCCAGGGGAATAGCGTGGCCAGCTGACAGCAGACCTATGGCTGTCTCCAGCCAGATTTTCCTTCTTAGATGCCCTTTTGCTACAGACAGCAGTGGAGGACCGCTCTGAAGGGGGATCAGAAATACAGCCCTGCAGCCCTGCCCTCCAACAAAATAAAATCTCCTGATTAGAGAAAAAGGACCCAACTGGCTAGAAATGCACCCCTCTCACCAGCAACAGCTGCTGCACACAGAGAACAAAGGAGGGTTCCCGGCGCACAGGCACTAGGTAGGGCTGCAGTTAAACTGCCAAATGGATGCAAAAACAAAACCATGCTCCAGTTAAGTGAAAAGGCTATACAACAATGGTTTGCAGCTAAAAAGAGCTGGTAAATCATTTATTGTCATGGAACCTACAAAAAGAACAGTGGACACACTGAAACCCTGGAGCTTCGAACCACACCATTTCTTCCTCAGAGGTGGAGACACAGTCCTCAAGCCACTGTAAAATAGTGGGTGCTTAAAGACCATTCCTGTTATTTTTAGAACTCCCCAAAAAACTTGAGGAAACTCCCTTATCTCCGCAGGAGCTCCTCTGTGGTAAAGGCAGCCTTTGTATTTATACCCTTGAGGGAAGGGAAGGGATCATAAATTACCCCAAGGGGCAAGCAGTGCAGTCCCTTTCCACGTCCCTGTTGCTGGCCATGCCCTGTTTTATGACACAGCTATAGGGAGAGCGCAAGGGTGGTCTGGATTCAAGTGTAGTGGAGCATGATTTTAAAACACAGTTTTTGGTAATTTAAGTGTTCATTTGGTAAAATCGGAGCCAGGGTTCAACTCCGCAAGACTCATGTTAGTTGAACCCTGGCTCCGGTTTCACCAAATGGCCACTTAAACAGCTAAAAACTGTGTTTTAAAATCATGCTCTATACAGTTCAAAGGAGCATGCCCTGCACGCTCCCCAATCCCCATAGCTGTGTCATAACACATTGCTGCATAGCGGTGTGGTCATCAACAGGGAAGTGGAAAGGGATCACACTGCTTGCCCCATGGGGGCAATTTACGACCCTTTCCCTACCTTTGGAGGTATAATTACAAAGACTGCTTTTACCACAGATGCATTCCTATGGAGATAATGGGGCTTCCTCTAGTTTCTGTGCAGCACTTAGAATGGTGTTCTTTAAAGTGACAGCAGCCCACCTGTGTCTTAATATCAATCTGATTTCTCAGCTATGGAAAATACAGATTCATATGAAACAAGTAAAAAGCCCCACATGTTTAAAAATATACATTCCATATAATATGCTGGGAACTGTGAGGAAGGGGAAAAGCAAAAGTCAGCAAAAAAAAAAGGAGTGAGAAGCTGAGGAATAAGGAAAGTGACATGCCACCATGAATTAATAATTCAGAAGTGAACTGAAAATGTAAATCCATACTTTGAATGGCAAAGTCCATTAAATGAGACAATCTTCAAGATTCCTATAACCTGCATAAACAATATAAGGTTCTATGTGATAACAGCGATCACAGAAAGGCGATCATCGTTAGGGCAAGTGTACATCACCGAAATTGACACTCCTATCGCACGGCAAAGGAGCACTGGGCACTTGTTTTTTTTTGTTTATGTGGGGGGCTGTGTCCCTCGCACCCTCTACTAAAGGATTCTCAACTCTAGGGGGGTGCATGTTGGGGTGGTTGCAAAACTGAGGAAAACATTTTAAGCCAGGCATGCAGCAAAAAGAACACGTGCCTGAAACCAAACCCGGCACCCTCACAACCCTAGCCTGCCACCCATCCACCATGCCACAGGGCCAGCTCAGCAACCCACTGCTGCACTATGCCTCACAAACCCTCCCTCCCTTTCCTCCCGTAGCACGGCGTGCTCTTCCCCCAGCATTTACATATAGTGACAAAATGTCACTATATCTGTATTCGACTTCCCCGTCCAGTAGCCCTGTGAACAGGTGCCACTATTGAGTCGCCCTTTTTGTAAGCGCTCAATAGTGGACACCCTTATCACAGGATACCGCAATATAAAGGAAAAATATTAGCCATTAATGAATAACTACCAAAAATGCAAAGTGAAAACGAAACCAATAATACAATCTGATATCTTGTAGCAGTATAGAACTTCTAAATAATTCAATGGTCCTCCAATAAAGCAGTATAATCTTAAATGCAATAATGAACAATATAGCTGAAATTTACAAAAAAAGGGGAACTATCCCAATAATCATTTAAACCCTGTGGCGCTAAAGGTCCCAAGGGATCTATTAACCAACTCTCCCATTGACAACAATCTCTAATGTCTCTCTGTCCTTTTATGGGAATATGATCAATTCACATGAACCACATAGCTTGAATATTGCCACCGTGGCAAGTTGCCCAATGAAGCACCACAGGTATATTAGCTTTTCTACCAGTAATAGACCATATATGCTCTTGTACCCTTTCTTTACGTGGTCTGGTAGTTCCACCCACATACAATGTCGGTCAAGAGCACTAAATTGCATACACAACAAATTCTGATGTGTGTGTAATAACATGTTTAACCTGATACCTGTAGTTATTGGTGGGGCTGGTAAATGTATGGCCCGGATTAGCACATGAGCAATATTGCAATTTATTTATTTATTTAGTTTTTGATAACTGGGTGGGGTGCAGTAGCCAAGTGAATGACTATTTTCAGGCACGGCCCAGGAGGTTACAGAGAAGCAGTACACAGTACATTATCGTGGCAATCACATTTGCCACACAAATGAAACCCTAAAGGTCTAGGTGCAATCCCAGGCGGAGAAGGGGGAGCTGTTGCCTCAAAATGAATCTGAACTGCTAAATCTTTGATACTAGGATTCTTTCGACACACTACCCTGGGGCAGAAACCCACTGAGTCACAGACATCTGGGTCTGCTGACAGAACTGGACTTTTGATTTGAGAAGGTACAGGCAGTCCTGTTCAAAGGCCTTTTTCTTAGCTTCAGCCAACAAATTAGTGTCATACCCACACTGGAGGAACCTGATCTTTAGGTCTTCGGTGTGTTTTTCATACTCAAAGGAATCAGAACAATTCCTGTGCATACATAAGAATTGACCATATGGTATGCTTCTGATCTGATGCTGAAGATGAAAACTTTCTGCTCTGAGGAGGGTATTCTTTGATATTGGTTTCCTATAGTTCTTTGTTTGAGACACTCTCAGTTGGAGCCCAGGAAGTCTCTCTTTAATCCAACAGAGGTTAAATGCAGGCAAAACCAGGGTCCCAAATGTCAAAGAAGGGTCAGCAGGAGAGGTCCACAGTGGCCCAACTGGCCAGAAACAGACCCCTCCCACCATCAACAGCAGCTGTACACAGACTCAGAATGGAACATGTTTGAAAATGGCTCCTCAGTAGCCCCACCCACTCCAGAGATGCTCCCGAATGGAGCCCAGAAAACCCCTTTTTAATCCAGTGGCTGGTAGGTGCAGGCAAATGATAGGGTCCACAAAATCAAAGCGAGGTCAGCAGTGTAAGTCTACAGTGGCCAGACTGGCCAGAAACAGACTCTTCTCACAAACAGCTACTGCACACAAGCTCAGAACAGAGAATGTTTGAAAACTGCTCCTCAGTAGACCCGCCCACTCCAGAGGTGCTCCTGAATGGAGCCCAGGAAACCCTTCTTTAATCCAACAGAGGGTAAATTCAGGCAGAAGACAGTGTACCAAAAGTCAAAGACAGGTCAGTGGAATAAGTCCACAGTGTTCTGACTTGCCAGAAACACAGCCCTCTCACCAACAGCTACTGCACACAAACTCAGAACAGAGCATATTTGAAAATCCCTCATCAGCAGCCCTGCTCACTCCAGACAGAGACGTTTCCAACTGGAGCCCAGGAAATCCCTCTTTAATCCACAGACAGTAAATGTAGGCAAAAGACAGGGTCCCGAAAGACAGGGAGGGGTCAGCAGGATAAGTTCACAGTGGCCTGACTGGCCAGAAACAGTCCACTCTCACCAACAACAGCTACTGCACACAGACTCAGAAAGAAGCAGATTTGAAAATAGCTCCTTTGTAGCCTGCCCGCTCTGGACAGAGATGCTTCCGAATGGAGTCCAGAAACGCCCTCTTTAGTCAATGGAGGGTACATGCTGGTAAAAGACAGGGTCCCAAAAATCAAAGAGGGATCAGCAAGATAAGTCAACAGTGGTACGACTGGCCACAAACAGAGCTCTCTTACCAACAATAGCAACCAGCACACAGACTCCTCAATAACCCTGCCCACTGCAGACAGAGACACTTCCAATTGGAGCCCAGGAAATCCCTCTTTAATCCAACAGAGGGTAAGTGCAAGCAAAAGACAGGGTCCCACAAGTCAAAGAGGGGTCAGCAGGATAAGTCTGCAGTGCCTCGACTGGCCAGAAACAGACTCCTCTCACTAACAACAGCTACTGAACACCGACTCAGAATGGGGAGTATTTGAAAATAGCTCCTCATTAGCTACACTCACGCCGAACAGTGCTGTTTCCAGTTGGAGCCCAGAAAACCGCTCCTTAGTCCAATGGAAGGTAAATGCAGGCAAAAACAGGGTCCCACATGTCAAAGAGAGGTAAGCAGAATCAAAAAAATCAATCAATCAATCAATCAAAATCTTTATTTATCCAGGCAAACATCGTTGAGCAAAGCTCATTTACAAGATGGACCTGGTTAAGGCCGGTCAAAATAGAGTTACATACAACAGTGACAATATATCATTAAGGCAACAAATAAATACAGAACTCACTTACAGGATGGGCCTGGTTAATACCAGTACACAATAGATTTATATACAACAGTGACAGTACATCATATGACACAAAATAACACAAGGTAGGTGCTCAATGCAGCGGCAGAATAAAACAGAACGGAATAGTGAGGGTGGGGAGCTGGGAGGACATGGTGTGTATGGGAGAGCATAAGGGAGGGAGCTAGAGGACCTAAGCCGGAAAACAGGTAGCTAGCGTGCAGTTGCAACCTAATTGGGCAGAGAGAAATTAAAGGGTTTGCTCACAACAAGAGATGGATCCATTGGGCCAGCAGTACTGTAGTCTGCACTGAAGGCAGCTGAGAGCTGAGAATAAGTCTACAGTGGCCTAACTGACCAGAAACAGAGCCCTCTCACCAATAGCTACTGCATACAGACTCATAATGGAACATATTTGAAAATCACTCCTCAGTAGACCAACCCACTCCAGACAGAGATGCTTCCAATTGAAGCCCCGGAAACTCCTTTTTAATCCAACAGAGGGTAAATTCAGGCAAAAGACAGTGTACCAAAAGTCAAAGAGAGGTCAGTGGAATAAGTCCACAGTGTCCAGACTTTCCAGAAACACAGCCCTCTCACCAACAGCTACTGCACACATACTCAGAACAGAGCATATTTGAAAATCTCTCCTCAGCAGCCCTGCCCACTCCAGACAAAGACATTTCCAACTGGAGCCCAGGAAATCCCTCTTTAATCCACATACAGTAAATGCAGGCAAAAGACAGGGTCCCAAAAGACAGAGAGGGGTCAGCAGGATAAGTTTCCAGTGGCCTGACTGGCCAGAAACAGTCCACTCCCACCAACAGCTCTGCACACAGCCTCAGAACGAAGCAGATTTGAAAATATCTCCTCTGTAGTCCCGCCCACTCCGGACAGAGTCAATGGAGCGTAAATGCAGGCAAAAGACAAGGTCCCAAAAGTCAAAGAGGGGTCAGCAGGATAAGTCGTCAGTGGCCCGACTGGCCAGAAATAGAACCCACTCATTAACAACAGCTACCAGCACACAGACTCAGAACAGAATGTGTTTGAAAAAATGGCTCCTCAGTAGCTGCCCACTCCAGACAGAGATGCTCCCAATTGGAGTCCAGAAAACCCCTCTTTAATCCAACAGAGGGTAAATGCAGGCAAAAGACAGGGTCCCAAATGTCAAAGAGGGGTCAGCAGGATAAGTTGTCAGTGGCTCGACAGGCCAGAAATAGAACCCTCTCATTAACAACAGCTACTTCACAATACAGAGCCAGAGTCTCCACATAGAGAGCAAAGAAATGGGGGAAAGACAGCATCACCATATGGTGCCTTTTGTCAGATGGACCCATTTGTCTTTAATATTACTTTGGGGACTGCAGCATACAGGCGTTGTATTAGGGTGAGAAAGGGCAGTGAGAAATCAAACTTCAACAGGGCACACTGCAAAAACCACCCGGATACCCTGTCGAAGGCTTTTTGCTGTCTAAATTAGAATAAGTGTGGGGATGGCTTGCTTATGAGTTTGTTCTAGAAGGAACAGGGTGTGTTTGATATGATCAGAGGTTTGATGCTGCCAAATAAAACCTGCTTAATGTGGGTCTATTATGTGCCACAGCACCTCATCCAATCTATGGCCCATAATACTGGCTAATAAATTATAGTCCATGTTAAGAACTGAAATAAGGGGGTAGGAGTCACAATACTTGGGGTCCTTTAAAGGTTTAAGAATAGCTGATATATTGGCATAGTTCCAGGACTGTGGGTATGCAGTTCCTGTTAAACATTCACCCAAAGTTCTTCGGAGCAAGGGCTGGAGTTATTCTCTATTATGTACCTTAAAAAAAATTCAGCTCCAACCCATCCAGGCTTAAACTTTTCCCATTCTTGTGAGTCATAATTCCGATCAGCAACTCTTGTAAGTGTAACCGGTGGGTTACCCCAGGGGTCGTGTCAGTGGTATTTTTGTTTTATTAGCTCTGTGCGGTGCCTCCATATGTAACCCCTTACCTGGGACCTGGGCTCAGGGAGAAAACTGTTGCTTAGTATTGTGGCTTGGTTTGACTTCTAGTCAGGGGCAGCCAAGTAACTCCGGACACAGGAAGCAATAACTGTAATGTCCAATACTAGAAGTTGGGATTCTAAAGTGTGGCTTTTATTGACATCCAACAGAATAACAAAGCATAGATGGACCCCAACGGGGCTACACTCCTGGTAATGCAGATTTATGGAGATCAGAACATATCCTCTTTACACTGAAACCCTCAGGTCTCAAAACACCCTGGCACTCTGCCCTAACTCAACTCTTTTTCGGTTTCCCTGGCTCAGCTCCCTTTCCAGCCCTTTGGTCACTTTCCATATAGCATGGAACATTTACTCGTGGCTCCCTAAACCACCTATGAACACTTCTGGCTCCATCAGGGAATCTTCATCATCAATCACACGTCTGGGTACTTTCCTCAGGCACTGGCCAAGTACCTGAGAGAAAGCAACAGGTGTCCCAAAGCAAACCTGTAGAGGTGAACTTGGTTACTATTGATGGGGGTCTCCCACCTCTTGCTCCTATAATTCATACCCAGCCATTTCTCTGGACTGTAACACCTCATCCTTGAAAACACTTTGCTGTGTAGAACATTTCTTTAAATGTATGTCACATTCAGTCTACTGTTTTTCCAGACCATTTGCACTGGACTTGAAAATACTTAATAAGTGGCTGTGTCCATTTCTCTAGACCCCCACAGAGTTAAGCAGTCCAATCCCTACATCTTCCAAACTGTACTTGGCTGTCTTTTCCTGACCCCACAGTAATAGTCACTTTAGTTTCATCTTGTCTCAGGTGATAACACATTGGCCCTATAGCAGAGCAAACTCACCACTTGGTTGAAGGTGCCCCACAGGCATTTTCTCTTCAAAGAAATCTCGTCCAGAACTTCTGGTGCCTCAGCATGAACTTAAATTTAGGCAGCTTCTTATTCCCCTAGCTGGACCAGGGGATTTGCCCCTGGAAGCAGGCTGATTCCTTCCCTCCATCCCCGGAGAGGTGGGGCTCTGAACCACTGAAAGCGGTCTCTACCACTATACTTGGCTCTTCTTGTGTTCCTCTTTAGGTGAGAACACACACCTAAACAAACAAAAAAATAGCTCTTTGTCAGAGCTGAGGGCTCTGAGGGCCTGCAGCTGCAGCACACCTCCTCCCTCCTCAACACTCTACTACTGACTACCCTTAACTCACTTAAAATTCCCCAACATTCTATCCTAACCTCCAGCTGCAAAATTCCAGTGTGGCTTATGCAGCTGCAACAGTTATAAAATGATGTCATCCCTCAGTCTCAGCTGAAACTGAGAACAGGGTGAGACAGTGTGAAATCCATTTAACTGGAGTCTCACAAGCTGCCTTCCCTGCCTGCCACTAGGTCTAACTGGAATTCTTATAACCCAGGGTAACAGGGGGATTACACTCACCCTGGGCCAGGAAAATGACCGTCCGCAGTCATTAGTCACCCAGCTTGGGCCATCTCACCCTGTGTGTTCACTACGGGGAGATAGCGCTACCTTCTCCCCTACCATGTGCCAGCACAGGCAGACAACACTAAGGGCCTAGAGGCCATCTGCTGACGCATCAGCCTCTACTCTACCCTCTGACTATGGGTACCTAGTGGCTCTGGTAGAATTGTCCAGAGCATAGCCCTAATAGATCAGTACTGCAACCCCTACTGCAGGTCAGGGCCACAACCTGTCTATCCCCCCAGCCCTCTAGGGAAAATCTGTCTGCCTCTAACTCAAAATTCCCTAAACAAAACAGAGGACCTCCCCCCCAACCCGGGACCCAATGAACCACACACCAGGAGCTAATACCATACACTGTGCATTACTTCCACATTCTCCCACAGCCATACCTGTGGAAGGAAAAGTTACACACAGTAACAACAACACAACAGTACTTTAAACACTACACTCTAAAGTACTACTGAGGAACTCCGCTGAGTCCCTCCTCCTCTTCTTGTCTTCTCTTCTTATCTTCTTCAGGAAACCTGCAAGAAAAAGAAAGACAACACACACTCCTAATCTGTATACACAGTGTATCTAAATCCCTACCATCAAAACACTGGAGAATCCCAAAAAAGATTTTTTAGAAAAGCAGAAAAAATGGTATAAACATTAGAAAACAATAGAAAACAATGACATTATTTACAATACACCATATCTGGGGGATGGAGTGCCCTAAAAGTCCTATCTAATGACCACAGTGCCCAAAGGCAAGTCCATTAAAGAGTTTCTCCTGGGCCGGATTCCGGTGAAGCACAGTTCTAGCAGGCCAAAGTCCCGAAGGGAAGAGTCTTTGAGGACAGTTCAAACATCTGGAGTCTGCTAGTGTAGGGTGTGTACTGCAATGTCATAAGAATAGAACAGTCTGGACTTACCAGTCCCTTGCAGAACAAAATGATACCATACCTGGTCCTCGGCCGAAAACTCTCCCTGGCAGCATTCTTCCAATAAGCGGGGCGAACATCTTCTGGGAAATGACAGGAGGGCACATCTGGAAACTGCTGGGTTGATGTCATCTCTGGAGATGGAACCTTGGAACAGGAACAAAAAAGGAAAACAGCTGGTCTGAAGTCATCTGATACCCAGGCGATGAATCAGGATATGGCTGGGCTGGTGTCCTCTCTGGATCTGAAGTCATCTGGTGGGCCAGTCGATGGATTCTGGAAAGTCAGTACACTGCAGAACTGATGAAGGTGGGGCACGTGGTTCTTGGATGTCCAGACTGATGGAACAACATAGGTATGGCAACTGGTGGAATGGCAGCATTGGCTACCACTGCTCTCCCTTACATTTGGTAGGCATGGGCACATTCGCAGGGCGGTCTTGGCATTGTGGCCAATAATACAACGGGTCAGGTGCTTGAATTATCACCCCATCTGGGTACTCATAATTCACACTGTGAAAGGTTTCATGTCCCTCTCCATCCACTATTCGAACAGTGACAATAAACAGTGTCCTGCCTCTTTTCCACTGGCTGTATTTTTCTTGAAACATTCTGTTCTTGACATGCTTGTTTGCACCAGGATGCACACATTTCATTGCTTCAGCCCAAATCTAGGATTTCCTGCTTTTTTCAATCTCCTCCCAGACTCATTGGATAGGTAGGAAAGGACATCCCATAGATTTCATTCGCTTTCCTACGAACCAGTCTTTCCTCTTTACTAGCTTTGGTCAACTTGAGACCTCTGGCCTGGCTTGGCGGTGGCCAGTCCTGGTTCTGCCAGCTACGCATACTCAATGCAACATAGAATGGATCTTTAACTCTTCCTGGTGGGGACAGAGCTGCAGAGTCACCACTCTCTTCTACCATCGGTTCCTCTGAGGCAAGAACTTGAGGCTGTGTACCAGTTCCTTTTTCACAAAGGCCACATGGGTTCCCCTCTTCTTCTTCCTCACTGAGAATCTGTGCCCAGAGGTGAGCAGTCATCCTCAATCCTGAGACTGCCCACTCTTCGCTGGGCGTGGAGGTTGAAACCTCCCATTCAAAGGCCTCACTCATCTCATCTTCACCTATGAGACTTGGGCTAGGCCCCTCTCTCCAAGGGTCTACTGATGTTCTTCCCGAAATGTCTCTGTGTGACTCAGACTCTGAAACATCAGCACATTGTTCTGTCTGTAAATCTGCACCCTCTTGCTTCATGCCACACTCTGAGGGGCCTTCTCCAACAGGCTCCACCTGGTGCTGTGTGCTGCCAACTGCAGATTCTTGAACTTTGTCATAATGTTGAGCCAAACAGATCTTGGGTGCTTTAAACAAACCATATTTCACTAGGCACCCAGAACAGTGAGATACAATGAAGACGTCCCTTCCAGCATTTAAGCACATCACACATACTAGCACCGGATGTCCAGGAATCGCCACATGAGAAGGCAGTCATCCCCCATAGTAACATCTCTCAATGTCCCTTAGCTTGTTAACTTCTACTGCTATCACAGCCCGGGCATGATCTGGGTAGCGGGCTGCTCCGGAAGCCATGACTGCAGACAAAAACAAACAAATGCTCACTGTTATTTCAAGTCCCACATCACTGAAAATCTTTTTCTTTTCAAAATGGCTCATCTGCAGCTGTGTTTACATTACTACCCCACCCTGTAATGGTGGCGGCAGCACTTCTACGCATCAACATTCTGTAAATGGGTCAAGCCACTGCACATCCGATTTACACACTGTACTGATAACTTTGCTCAGACTGCACAAACTTGCACTGTTCTTTCTGCTAGCACATTTATATGACTTACCACGGACTTTTCACTTGCTGAAGACACTGCTGTAGCTTACAGACCCATAAAGCCTCAGTATTTCATAGCACAGGATTGCCTGTATTTCTTGCTGCATATTTCATACAACTCACAGTCTCTCACATGGCTCTGAAAATTATACTGAAGCTAAACCTATAATTATGCTCACAGTCGATTGCTTAGAATTCTTGCTTTTAGCTGATTAAACTGACACCGTCCTTCTTTGCGAAGCGATTACACTGCTACACACTGATTCAGCTGGCTTTTGTTGTAAATCACACCAGTTTGAGCAATTATTTCCATTGGCACTCACTGTTATCAGTAGCTGTTTTACTGCGATGAAAAAAACGGCCTGCAGCCAATCTTGGAGGCCTCTGGAAGGAAGCAGGCTGGCAGTCCTGCCAATTGTCCCTCTGAACACCACACTCACAGTCCAGATGATCGAGATGCGGGTTGAGCCTGAATTTAAAGAGAAAAGTCAGTTTTTTAAACTTTTTACAGTGCTTTCAATCACCATGACGCTCCTCCTAGCAAGCCAGTTCGCACACTCCACTCACTCTCCCTCTCGAATGCTGTGCGGTCGCTCTAGAGCTGGCTTGGGGGAGGGACTGATTGCAGTCTCACCAATCACTCGACGGCATGCAAATGAGCCTCTTTCCTCTCGAATGCTCTTCACCTCACTGCGATCATTGAGCAGGCAAAATTTAAACTGCAAATCACTTTTTTTTCCTCAACTGCAGCTCCTTGGTGGTTCACCATTTTAACCATTTTTCATGACCATTAAGCACAAGTCTCTCGGTCCACTAGAAAGCATTTCCAACATCTAGGGCACAATTTTTCATTTGCTACCCACAGTTTTCCACACTTTTCTTAGTCACAAATACTTTTAAAAGCTGGCAAACGCTGTAATTTGATGCAGGACAAGAGCATACACACTCTGGCTTTACTGCTCCTTGGTAACAGTTGGCAATATCACGACAGCTGCACACAGAGGCACATTTAGTTTACATTGCTTCAGCTTTTTGGGCTACCTACTGCCAGACAGCCAAAAAGCTAGCCACTATCCGAGCAACCTTTCTTGCGTTTTCCTCCAAATTTCAACAGAATCCCAGCAGTTGCCTCCATTTTTGTAACTAGTGGGTTACCTCAGGGGTTGGGTTGGTGGTATTTTTGTGTTATTAACGCTGTGCGGTGCCTCCATATGTAACCCCCTACCTGGGACCTGGGCTCGGGGAGAAAACTGTTGCTCGGTATTTTGGCTAGGTTTAACTTCTAGTCAGGGGTAGCCAAGTAACTCCGGATACAGGAAGTAATAACTGTAATGTCCAATACCAGAAGTTGGGATTCTAAAGTGTGGCTTTTATTCACATCCAACAGAATAACAAAGCATAGATGGACCCCCACGGGGCTACATTGCTGGTAATGAAGATTTATGGAGACCAGAACACATCCTCTTTACACTGAAACCCTCAGGTCTAGAAACACTCTAGGCACTCTGCCCTAACTCAACTCTTTTTCAGTTTCCCTGGCACGGCTCCCTTACCAGTCCTTTGGTTACTTTCCATATAGCATGGAACATTTACTGATGGCTCCCTAAACCACCTATTAGCACTTCTGGCTCCATCAGGAAATCTTCTTCATTAATCCCATGTCTGGGTACTTTCCTTATGCACTGGCCAAGTACCTGAGAAAAAGCAACAGGTGTCCCAAAGCAAACCCGTAGAGGTGAATTTGGTTACTACTGATGGGGGAGTCTCCCACCACTCGCTCCCATAATTCATACCTGGCCATTTCTCTGGACTGTAGCACATCATCCTTGAAAAAACTTTGCTGTGTAGATTCTCTTTAAATGTATGTCACATTCAATCTACTGTTTTTCCACCCCATTTGTGCTGAACTTGAACATACTTAATAAGTGGCTGTGTCCATTTCTCTAGACCCCCACAGAGTTAAGCAGTCCAATCCCTACATCTTCCAAACTATACTTGGCTGTCTTTTCCTGACCCCACAGTAACAGTCACTTTAGTTTCATCTTGTCTCAGGTGATAACGCATTGGCCGTATAGCAGAGCAAACTCACCCCTTGGTTGCAGGTGCCCCACAGGCATTTTCTCTTCAAAGAAATCTCATCCAAAACTGCTGGTGCCTCAGCACGAACTTAAATTTAGGCAGCTTCTTATTCCCCTAGCTGTACCAGGGGATTTGCCCCTGGAAGCAGGCTGATTCCTTCCCCCATCCCCTCAGGGATGGGGCCTTGAACCACTGGAAGCAGTCTCTACCACTTCACTTGGCTCTTCTTGTGTTCCTCTTCAGGTGAGAACACACACCTAAACAAACAAAAAAATAGCTCTTTGTCAGAGCTGAGGGCTATGAGGGCCTGCAGCTGCAGCACACCTCCTCCCTCCTCAACACTGTACTACTGACTACCCTTAACTCACATAAAATTTCTCAACATTCTACCCTAACCTGCAGCTGCAACATTCTAGTGTGGCTTATGCAGCTGCGACAGTTCTAAAATGATGTCATCCCTCAAGTCTCAGCTGAGACTGAGAACAGAGTGAGACAGTGTGAAATCCATTTAACTGGAGTCTCACAAGCTGCCTTTCCTGCCTGCCACTAGGTCTAACTGGGATTCTTGTAACCCAGGGTAACAGGGAGGTTACATAAGTTAACTGGGTGAAAAGGTTTTACCTTTGGTTCCTCTGTCACAGTCAGGAGCTGCAAGTTGGCAAAAAGACTAATCATAAGTCATAATGACCATCTGCAGGTCCTTTCCTTTGGGCATACTATATAAAGCAGCGTAAAACTCCAGCGAGGAATGTAAAATATCCAAGCCTATGAAGGATGGGATCCCTGCTGTATTTGGGTCACATCAGTTTGGTGACTATAGAAGCTTTATGCTTTTGTCTGAGCCAGTAGGCCAATACTTTCCCCACAAAGGGAAAACAGTGAAAAAATGGATGAAAAAAACAGGGCCCAGCCAATACACAGAGCATTGATTCCTACTATCCCAAGTGAACATGTAAAAATGATTTTAGATAAAATGACATTATACTGAGTACAAGCTCAGTATTCACCCCTCTGTAGAGGGCGAATGATGTCAACACCAAAGTGCATAGTGCATAATATTAAAAAAAAATAACCAAGCAGACTATGTACAAAATTTAGTTTAAATGCTGTGCAAGAAAAACAATGTCAAGGGTCTTGTTCAAGTAGTTTTAGCTGTAGATCTCTTCTGATGACACGCTGTGAGCATATGATGAATAGCATTTATGGCAAAAGTCAAAATGAATGCCAGTCGGGTGACATTGAGGGCTGAGGCACTGGATGCCACACCTTACACCATACTGGCGACCCGGGTTCAGAAGCGAGTTTGGGCCACAAGGGGTCAGCTGGAGGGGAGAGGGCGAGGAGTAGGATCAAGCGGTCGCAAGGCAGCTCTTCTCTCCACGGTGAGTCGTGGGTTTTCCCCCAGGGCCTTGACTGCCACCTGGTGGAGGTTAGTTGGCAGTGCCATGCCAAAGGGGGAACCTGGCATTAGGCCAGGAGGAAGGAAAGGGCCATTACTGGAGCCACGGAGTACATGCACACCTCCACGCACATGTGCAGCTGCAATCTGGGGTCCTGGGTAACAGGACAAAATCAGAAATATTATGACTCCACCATTGCCAAGTAAAGTGTAGGGGGAGCAAAAAGCTTTCCTGAAAACAAAAGTCAAAATGAATAACTAATAACAAAAA
This sequence comes from Neoceratodus forsteri, assembly GCA_016271365.2. Taxonomy (NCBI): domain Eukaryota; kingdom Metazoa; phylum Chordata; order Ceratodontiformes; family Ceratodontidae; genus Neoceratodus; species Neoceratodus forsteri. The sequence goes on along the minus strand of CM028133.1, from coordinate 36,074,445 downwards.
ACTTTTCTAATTTTAGATGAATGAGTGATTAGTAGGGGTGATTATGGGGGTGTGGGGGTGTATATAATTATTCTTATTTATACAACTGTTTAATCAGTATGTAGACTTGGAACCAAATATGGAGTTTAGCTATATTTTTTAATCAGTACGTAGACTTGCAACTTAATATGGAATTTAGATTTAGTAGTTTTGCTAATGAAATATTACACTATGTTTATGAAGTATATTCCTTTTTTCCACAGCAGATGATACAAGATTTATACCACTAGAGGGCGCCTAAGTACTATAAATTGGACTGATATGAACGTTTGCAGTCTCTCTGACATTTGCCTGAATGTGTCTGCTTTTTTGTGCAGTGCGTAAAGGGACACTGTCAGAGCCCCTAAGGCCTTGATGATTGGTTACATTCTATAAAGATTGCTGATGTAGCTGGCAGTTAGATTCTGTTCCATTTTGTCTTGTTAAAAGTGAAAAAGAGATCGCACAAAAACATGTTTGTTTACATTCCTTGATCAACACCCACTGCATCTTTCCCGGACTTGGGAACACCACCAAGACAGTCTTGCCACTCACGATGCACTGGGGGGAAGGGGACTATTGCATCATAAGTGGCTGCATTGTTTGGGGGTGTCCCTAAAGTTCAGAAAGTATACAAGAAGAACAGATCAAGGATTTGAAACAAACCAAGTTTGTAAATAATTACACCATGGTCATGCATTTCAGTTCCAGTTAGTAAAGAAGCGTATAAAACTAGCAATATCAATGAATTTTAAAGAAAGTAAGCAGTCATAAAATTGTGGATTTTAAACTAGAAATAATGTGACACAAAAAGGACTGACAGTGTCCCTTTAAACTATGTTTAACCTGCTGGTTATGTTATTTTTAAACATTATATCCTATACACTTTGGCGTTGGCATCCTCCTCCCTCTTTCAAGGTGTGTGCACGGAATTTGTACTCCGTGTAATGCCATTTTAGCTAGACTCATTTTACATGTTCACTTGGGATATTAGGAACCAGCGGTCTACACATTGGTCACGCCTTCTTTTTTATTCATGTTTTGCCCTTTTTCTGTGAATATTCTCTAATGATATCAATATTTATTATAACTTTCATTTTATATGAAGTCAATATTTATTATAACTTTCATTTATATGAGGCTATATAGACACCTATTTTCTATTAAGGTAATATGTATTGCAGATAAATCTTTTTCATATATGGCCAGTTTAAGAGGTAGTAGATGGATACATATTTTCTGTCCTTCTTCTGTGGTTTGAATTGTGATAAAATCTATAAATGAGTTTTTTGCATTGGATCTTTAGTAGTATGATTGGAAAGTTTGTGAGGATATGGGTGATTTAATCCCTCCATTTTTTATATTTCAGTTTGAGTATGTGTGGCCCTTTAAATACTATGCATAAATACACCTAAATGAGGGAGGATGACTCTTCTCTGAGGAAGCTCAGCAGTCAGCTGAGTGAACCATAAGATGTTGGGCATCATTTGTCATCTCGGGTTTTCTCTTACCATATGTGTGTGTGTGTATATATCTCTCTCACAGTACCAACACGTGTATTGGAACGATGGATTAAATATTCCTCCTACAGTATATGGGACACGCTTATTATTAACTGGATTTGCTGAACTCCCAGTGTTGTTGTACCATTGTTGTGATGTCAAGAGGTTGTTGTACCTTCTTCAGTTCATCACATCGATGGTACAACAACATAGAATTCAAATAGAACATCTTGATCATCTTACCACGTACACAGCTGATGGTGGTTTTGATTTGCTGCTACACTGCTTGAGGATCCTCCTCCCGCGCTGACTCTGCCTGCCATCGCTTGCTTAGTTGATATGATTGTGGATGCCAACATTTCGGAAGGCAGTTGAAACTACAGAAATTATTTTTTTCTTTTGGGGATAATTTCTGAACAGAATGACTGATCGTGATGAAAACGAAAAGGGAAGGGAAGATAGGGGAGGGTGCGGTATTGATGTAAAGTCAGCGGTTCACTTGTACTTAGACCCATATACTATGAAAGACAATGTATGGGTCTCCATGCACAGACAAGGCTGTGTTGGCATCTTAAGGTTGTCATGACAACCACGGACCTCTCGAGCTTCACTCTTGAGGTTGTGTGGTTGTCATGGCAACCTCTCAATGAAAAACACAGCCATGTTGTGCACTGAGACCCATACATCATCCTCAATTTTGTTTCTGTGGCTTAGTGCCTTTCTGTGGTTGCACCTGTTGTTTTCTGTAGTCATTCGTGTCATATTGACATGACAGGAAGGCCTAAAAAGAAAACAAGGTCTACAGTATTTAAACAGTGTAGATCCTGTAAGCATTGGTTGGCAAAAGCAGATGACCACAAATTTTGCTTTGACTGTTTGGGCCCAGATCATAGTTTTGAAAAGTGTGAACTGTGTAAAAGTTTCTGCACTAAAAAAAAGAAGAAAGGGACAGTTAAACGGTTGTTGTCTGCACCAGATTCCTCAACACCTTCACAAGAGTGCTCTCCTATAAAACACAATAAAAACATGGAGAAAGGCCCCACTGAGGGTAGAAAGTATGCTTCAGATGGCTCCTTGTCTCCTCAGTGGTCTCTGAGAGACATAAAAGACTGCTTAGCCATCTTCCAGTAAAGAACACGGCGCTTTCAGCTGGAAACGCTGTGCCTCTAATGACAGCCATAAAAAGCAAAACAGGGCTTATTGAACCCCAGCCAAGCACCGCAGCAACCAAGCACTACAGCTGGCAAAATTAATCATAAATGTATTTAATTTACTTATTTACTTTGTTGACCGGGTAAGTACACTGAGCCAAAGGCCCCTTTTCAGGAACAACATAAAGAAAAGCTCTTCAAGGTACCTCTGCCTGTCTACTAGTAAATCAAACAGAGGAACTAGTCCAAAAAACATATATGCCCTCCACAGGAGCTCTCTGAAGTTGCACTACTTGTCTCCTGTATACTGTTAACAGTGAATCCTGGGCCTTTCTAAGCAAAATCAGGCTGTAGTCAGCATGCCACAAACAAATCATAATAGCTCAAGAACCATAAGTGCTAGACACAAAGTATGAGTGGCAAATTTATTCAGCACAAAGTTACCTTTCCAATGTTGGTATGCAAATAATAATATGTAATTTTGTTGTTTTTCTGGGCTGGCTGAAACAGCAAAAAAGTATTTTTTCACTAAAATAGGCAACATAAGCCATGCACACCATATCATAAACAAATACGAATAACTCCTAAAGTATACATGATATACACAATATATCACAAGGTGTCAGCATGGCTCAGTTGGTAGCACATCCGCCTCTGGACCAGAAGGTCGTGGGTTCTCGTCCCACACTGGGATTGGATTTACCTAAAAATCGCTGGCATCCGACTGCAGTATTGGGGGGTGCTGTACTGCTGGGGTGTGCCGTCCTTCGGATGAGACGTTAAACTGAGGCCCCTTCTGCCCATCCTGGTGTTGTCCTGGTGGGTGTTCAGGTGGAAGTAAAAGAACCCAGGGCACTCTTCACAAAGAGTAGAGAACATTCCCGGTGTCCTGGCCAACATTCCCCTTCCCATAAACCGGTTCATGCAATTATCCAGGCTGTGTGTGGGTGATGATGTGGGATATGGCTGCCACCACACATTCGGTCACTTCACTATCAGTCTAGCATTGCTTGTAAAGTGCTTTGGATGTATGAAAAGCACTATATAAATTTAGATTCTTCTTCTTCTTCTTCATCAGTGGCAAAGTTGTTCAGCACAAAATTACCTTTCCAATGGTGGTATGCAAATAATAATATGCAATTTCGTTTGTTTTCTGTGCTGATTGAAACAGCAAAAAACAATTTTTTTTCACTAAATAGGCAACAAAGGCCATACACACCATACCATAAACAAATGCGAATAACTCCTAAAGGAAACATGATATGCTCAAAATATCAGTGGTAAAGTTGTTCAGCATGAAATTACCTTTCCAACAGTGCTATGCAATCAAATATATATTATATTTTGTTATATTATATATTAAAATATTTAAGTGATGTCTCCAAACGTTGCAAGGGCACACAGGAAGTCAATAGTTGACTTCTGTATGTGTCCTCAGGACACACCAGTGTATTTTATTGACAACTACAGGCATCTGCTAGGAAACAATGAGCTACATGAATATAACAAAATGATGCAAAGCTTTGAAAAACCTGCCTCCAATGCCTCTCCAAGTATCCCTCAGGAGGAGGGCTTTGAGAGGGAAGAAGAGGAACCAAATTCCACAGAGAATACTGCTGAGGAGGAATCGGATTCCTTCTCAATGTGAATGAAAACTGTTTACCCTATGCCGCATCTGTGAATCAAATGGCTAGCATGCCAAATCATTCATCCACTGAGTCAGGCACAGACACACAGTAGGGCAAAGCAGAATTTCTGTGTATGCTGGGTCTGCCCTTGACCAAAAAGTGAGTTCATGCCCGTTCATGAGGCTATTCAGAGTGTCACACTGTAAAGGTTCTTGCTTCAACCTTGATGGCCATAGCCAGGATGACTGAGAAAAGATATATGGAAATGAGGGAAGGCTCCGTTTTTCATTTATATGTGGAAATGAAGAAAGGCTCTGGTTTCTTTCATACTCTCTCTAACTCTGAGAAAGTTATTCAGGCACCTGGTTGTTAAATAAATTAGGTTTTGCTTTCTATTTAACAGACTTTAGGATTACAACCTTTGAGTCAGGGACTCATTTACAAGGGCTCCGCGTCAGAAAAAACAAATACAAACACTTCATACATATAGAAATAGAATGGCAGCTAAAGGTTACAGTTTTTTCAGTTATACAATATTGCAGAATCAAAATCAGCTATACATTGCATTGAACGCATTACTGAGAGCTGTATTTTACAGCTTTCAAGAGAACAAAAGTTTGCTGCTAGAGGGAGGGAGGGAGTAATAGGTTTGATATTTACAGCGAAGTAGAGAATTAGACAGATATCTTGTGAGTGCAGCCAAAGGAGGCATTGCTAATAGGTAATGTTCTGCAGATATTGATTCCAGATGAATTGCCCTACTGGCTAAAAAGGTGTACACTAACTTCGTCCTGTTTTTGTGGCAGCTGGCAGCCTACCGAAGTTACTCTGCACATTATCATCAAGCCCTTTGGACTTCAATACTGCCATTGTGTGAGAGTCCAGAATACAAAGGCCACTTGTAACTACACGGTGCTCAAAAATCAGGAAGCAGCAAAACTATGTACTGAGCTACAGGGTCCATGTCTTGCTTTAAATAGCCATCAAAGAAAGATTTTGATCCTGATTTCCGTCGGTGGCACTCAAGAGATAAAGTGGTACCCATGCTCGTCTGCACTTTTTGAAAATAAGTACCCCTATTCCTTATTTTTCCCCTATTTATCCCACATTGTTGCTGATTTTTAACATCCCCTTTTCCTTGATTTGACAGATGAGGAGGAGTACCACTCATTAGTGAAAGTGCCACCACCAGGTCCTGATTTGACTGTTGGCAGCAGCTCTCTTTTCTGGGCTGAGTGCTAAATCAAGCAAATTCCTTTCATTGTGTAAGAACTTGGCTTCCCAAGAGAAGCTTCACCTTGCACCCTCAGTGAAGGCTGGTTTGCAAGCTGACCAGTTTCAGAGGTCCGTTGATGTGATAGGTGCTACATCTAGGGCTCTAGCAGATTCAGAACCTTCTAGAAGATGAGCATGGCTCAGAAGAACTGAATTGTCACTAGGGGTGTGCAGCAGGTCGGGTCAGAGATTTGGACTGGTTGGGCATTGATCGGTCTAATCCGTTGGGCCAAAATCAGGTTGGAAGTAACCTGACCTGATTTGTGACTTGATTTTGTTTTAAAAAATGTTTTGCCTTCTGTTTTACACTTATGCCACCTAAGTCACTTTTTTTTGCTTACTTGGCTGCTGGACTTAGGATTCACTTCTCCAAGCCTAAGCAGACTGATACAGCAGCAGGAGAGTGTGGACCAGCCAGCTAGTGTATAGCATGTTGACATCAATGTGCAGCTGTGCAGAGCAGAGTGAAGGGTCAGGTGTCTGCAGTTCAAATTTGGTGCCATTATTTGCTTCCCATGACTCTCGTAAGCCCATGGCGTACACGTGCGTCGATGTCAGAGATCGGGTTGGGACCTGGACTCCAGCATTAGTGGAAGGAAAATGAGCTGAGAGTGGTCTTTCTTGAGGCCTAATGGAGCCCTGCCAGAAAAGCCACTTACTGGGGCATGCCCGAGGGAGCCGGAGTGAAACCATAAGTGGAGAGGTGTGTGGATGGGTGGGGCAGTGGCATTCAATGGAAGTGCAGCATGACTCTCAGGTCAGACTGAAGGCTGAGAGAGAATGGGCATGTGGGATGCACAGTGGATCTGGTGGGGTGGCCATGCAAAACACGAAAGGAGGCTATTACCAGTAGCAAGCTTCATCGGGGGCAGGGGGTACCCAGATCCTCTCCAGGCCCCAAACTGGTCCAGCTTAGTAAGTCAGCTGGCTGGAGGAGGAAGGGATCACAGGAAGAGCATGGCTGATGAGGGTTCCAAGAGGCAGAAGGTAGCAGCGACTCAAGTAGCAGCAAAAAGTTTAGAATCTCCCATCTGACGTTTTTGGTTATTAAAGGTTTTTACAGCTGGTCACCATTTGGATCTATTAATTAAATTTCTTATGTTCTCTAGAAATATATTTACTTCCCCAAAAGACCTTTTTTGCACTATGTTTGCAAAAGTGAATGACTTTGAACCCCAAGTCTTTTTCATAGCCAGTAAACTATTTGGTCCCCTTGGAGGTTACTGGTGGGGTTTTACATTATTATTCCCCGAATGTACAGCACTGCGTGTACTGATATTACTCTTTGCCACTTATTAACTGCAGTAAACTACTTAATGTAGCTTGGCTAGCTGGGTAATGGTAAGGGCATCCTGATTCCTGCAGATCTTGCTTGTCTATGTGTGCCATTTACAGGCAGAGTACATTTTTATCAGCAAGATATCAGTTTTCTTTTTATTATGAAGTGTAGATTATCTGAAGATATAGGTTCAAATACCACCAATGCCACTTACTGCGTGACCTATTCTGTATGTCTGCTGTACTTTGTACACCAGGTCATGCTTGAAAAAGAACCCTCTGAGTCCAGTGCATTTACCCAGATAGCAAAATAAATGGCTATACTACTAATTCTGCTACTCTGAGCAATGTTAGACTTTTGTCTTTTACACATAGGGCATCATTTCTTTTCCCTACATATTACACTTTTGGTTCTGGTTCTAGTTCTGGCTTTGGTTGTTGTTCTGATTTGCCTGACCTGGCCTGACCGAACAGAACCAGAAAGTCCAACCCACAAACCCCCCCTAGTTGTCACAGGACATGCAAAATAAGGCAGCTGATTTTCCACTGAAATTACATCCTTATCTGGTGACAAAACTTAACAGTATGTGTGACTAAAACAGTTAACAAACAAAATTAAATGTTTCAAGATTTAACTGATAAAGAGAGGTACTCAGTGCCTTACACACTCTGTAGAAATGGACGTGTGGGAAGGGCTTATTACAGCAATCCCTATGCAAACTATGAAAACACAGTTTAGGGAAGCTCTGGGGGAGGCAGAAATAGAAGGGGATCCTGGAGCGGAAATTTGCCTCCGCCCCTCCAGCCCAGGCACAGCCCAAAACCCACTGACAATTCTGTCCATGTTAACATAGACCCATTGCCAGTTGGAAAATCCCTGTCATATGTAAGCCCCCCAGAATGGGCTTACCTTGGGTGGAGCTCCATGCTCCTTTGCTTCTCCCCCGCCGCTGTCCCAGGTTGGGTGGTTCTGGTGGGGGTCATGCCTGGTGACTCCCTGTTGCACCATGTGGCTGTCCCTTACTGGTGTCTCAGCCTGGGATGGCACTGGGCCGGGTGCTGGGGTGGGTCTTCATGCTGCCGGGTGTGGCATTGCGTGGTCCTGGGTCCGGTGGGGTCCAGGATCAGGGTTGGGGCCGTGTGGAAATGGGTAGATGTTTGTTTCTGAGGTGGCTGTCTAGCGCACAATGCGCAGGTGTGGGGACTGCTGAGGGTTACAATTTAAAGGAGCCATAGTTCCTCAGGGAGGCAAGTAGGTTTTGGTGCTAGCCGACACCATGGGGCACCAGCATTAAGTTTATAGAGTGGGACTAAAATCCCAGAGGACTGCAGATTTGGTGCCGTAAGACGTGTTCCCTAATTGGGCCAAAAGTTTCTGCGCCAAACCATGAAGCCCTTAAAAGCCAGGGCTTGTGGGGACATGGGGAAGGGGACCCAGAGAGAGAGAGGGAGAGAGAGACAAGGAGACTGCAGTCGGGGCGCTCGCCCACACGGCCTGGCGGCCATGTGGTCATTGCTGCCTTTGGGTGCTGGGCTATGCACCACCACCAAAGGAGAAAAATAGTGGGATTCTCGGCCAGAGAACCCAAGAAGGGAGCACAAGGAAACTGCAGGGAGCTGCAGGAACTGCAAGCAGTGAAGAGCCCAGGGAGTCCCTGCCTGAGAATCCAGATGGAGAACAAAGGAAGGGGTGGCATTTGTGGGGTCTTGGTATTTCTCAGCTAGAGAAACCCACCATCAGGGGACAGATGCTGCTAGCCCATACTAAGACGTGAGATGAGCAGGAATTAGCATACTAAGACATGAGGTGAGGGGGTATTAGCAGAGAAAGCTTTATCCTGGGAGGACTGCAGTTTGGAGCTAGATGGAAGCTTGGGGCTGGACCTGGTCTGGCTGAAGGGAGCCGGGTGCTGGGACCTAGGTGGCAGTGGGTCCCAAGACTACCTGGACGTTGCGTGCTGCTACATGCTGAGGAACTCCAGGATGTGTGAATCCATGGGAGGCCGGAGGAGACCAGTGGGACTGGTTGCGGGGGAAGAAGGCAGAGTGGCAGGCTGTGTTCAATGTTCTTGTGGCAAAGTGACTAGGCCCCACAAATGAGGTGGTACTGGACTGGGATCACTGCATAAGGGATTTGCCCAAACCTGCGGGATCACCAGGAAAAACTCCCCTGGGATGCCCGTAGCAATGGCATAGCATCAGTGATCGAGCACTGGACTGTGTCTGAAGGGTCTCGCTCCTGTCCTAGTCATTCATGGCTTTACCGGTTCCAGCGAGAAATGCTGGGAATCTCATTATACTGGAGAGATGGTCCCAATTCTAAAGTTTAGGCAGAAGGAGTAGAAGGTGAGGGAGGCAGTATGTGCTCTGTGCACCCCTTGCAGGTCAGAGGTCCTGGTGGGAGAGTGTGCAGCGGGGAGTACAAGGTCTAAGGCTGCTTGGGTGTGTGGTCATCTGACCTCAAGCTACTGAATGTGTTGGGACTGTCTGGCGGATTACCATAATATACTGTACAACTGGGACCCCTGGGTCCAAATGTACAGTGCACATTCTATCTGATTCAGCTAATAATGTGGACCCTGGTCCTGGTTTCATTGCTCTAACAAGTTGACTGCTCTGCGTTTGCCTGAGCATTAAATGGAATCCCCTGGCCTTGCACCATTTGTGTCTACCTCATGTGTTCTAAACAGACTACTTTACCACTGCTGACAAGTTGCTTCCACAGCCTTGCCTCCAGGGTGTTCCATCCCAGCCCCGAGAGGGTCCACTGCCCAGATGTCCATCCATCGCCATCTTTACCCAGGGACATTCAGGGACCGTTTTTCCACTGTCATATTCCAGGACTGTGTTTTCGTTGGCCGTATAGTGCTCCCGCATTCCCCACGAGTCTTACCATCTAATTACCCCTAGACTGGGGAAGTTGGGGGGGAGCTTACACATATTACCCCAAAGAGTGGGAAAGACTTATCACAGACAATTGGGTTCTGGAGGCAACAAGAATGAGCTTAACCCTTCAATTCATAAAATTTCCAAAGTTAATGCAAATTCAGTGTTTCCAACTCAGATCCCCAGAGCACAAACTCCTACTAGAACTGGAGGTAAGAAAAATGTTAGGAGTTAAAAGCTGTGGATAGGATCCGTTTCCCAACTGGGAAAGGGGTTCTTCTCAAGGTACTTTCTCAGTCTTAAGAAAATTGGGGAATGGTGGCCCAGTTGGTACACGAGGCTGCTGAGCAAGCACTTGAAAAAGGAGAAGTTTACAAAGGTAACACTGCAAACAGTAATTCCCTGCCTACAACAAAGGGACAGGCTGGGGTCACTGAACTTTTCATCAATGAAGTTTACTGATTTCAAAAGAAAAAAACAAATAAAGGGGTCACTGGACTTAAAAGATGCATAGTTCCTCATTTCAATCAGATCCTGTCACAGAAAGTATTTGAGTTTCAGAGTAGAGCGTACTCTCTTTCAGTTCAAAGCAATGCCTTTTGGTCTGACTGCAGCACACAGAGTGTTCACCAAGTGCTTGTTAGTGGCAGCAGCTTATCTTCGCAGGCAGGGTGTACTTGTGTTTCCTCACCTGGCCAACTGGCTAGTGTGTGGAAAAACACAAGGGGAGGCAGTGTGCTTAATTCGAACAGAAGAGGCGCACCCTGCAGAGGTTAGGATTCCGAAAAGGTACACCTTAAACCTAGACGGATTCTGGAGTTCATAGCTGAACACCAAACTGGGAAAAGTTTTCCTCCCTCTCTAAAGGCCAAAAGTTCTGATTCAGTGTGCAGACACATTCTGGGCAGGTCCAAAGAGGACTACACAGAATTTTTTGAGACTTCTAAGTTACATAGCATCTAACACAGCAGTAGTGCCATGGACAAGATTGCACATGAGGGATGTCCAGTACCATCTCTGAAGGCACTGGTGTCAGAGAAGTATAGTACACCATTGTACCAGCAAATGCCAGCATCAGAGAGATTTAATACAAGCTCTGTAGTGGTGGAAATAAGTAGTCAGCCTCAGAGAGGGTATTACATTGCTTCAATCCTTACCTACAAAGGGTCGACAATAAATGCATCCCTACTAGTTTAGGGAGGACATCTGAAGGGGAGAACACTAAATGGAATTTGGACTCCTGAAAAAAGAAAGGTGCACATAAACTTGTTGGAACTCAAGAGTAGTGCTCCTTTGCATGAAGTCCTCCTCTTCCCTGTTCCAGGGCCACGCAGCCCTGATAAAGACAGATAATACCACAGCTCTATAGTGTGTGGTGGAACGTAATTGTGTATGGATTTCCATACACTCAAAAAAAGTCATACTGCTGTAGTAGTGACGTACCTACTATCGCAGAACGACTTTTCATTCTGTGTTAGTACCTACGTCACAATGCAAACAACCACAAACAGTGCTGTTCATTGGACAGGGGGTGGTTGGCGAGTCAGGTGCATGAGCTGGCCAGCGGCCTTGAGTGACAAGGAGTGTGGTTTCCGGCGGCAGATACTTACTTTAAAATGTAAGTGATTCTGTTTCTTGGGCACCATACATTATAAAGAACAGTGTATGACATCCCAAACAACTTGGCAACTTTTCTCCCTCATGTTTTCCATGATGGCAGAGGAATCTCTTGAGATTCGCTCTCGAGGTCATTAGCCGTCATAGAAAACAATCGGGTGAAGAACGGCCTTGTTGTGTATGGGATGTCATACACTATCCTATATGTATTACCTAAACAAGCAGGGAGGCACCAGGTCATCAAAACTCTGTACAGAGTCAACGGAAGTCTGGAACCTGCTGTACAGGTTAAGTGCAAACCTATCTGAAGTACACCAAGCAGGAATGGAGACTGTACTAGCAGATGCACTCAGCAGGATGGGACATGTAAACTACGAGTGGTCTCTGAAGTAAGGGTTTCTAAACTCAGTGTTTCAGAGATGGTTAGTACCGGAAACACATCTGTTTGCCTCATAAGAAAACAGAAAGTTAACCCAGTTCTGTTACAGGCCTCCCTCAGTAGGAACAGTTCCATAGGATACACAAGTTCTTCCCTGGAAATGCAGGTCCCTGTATGCATAACTTCCTTTTCCACTTATCTATAAAGTATTATTGAAATTGAGAAGGGAGGCTCCTACAATGGTTCTGATTGCACCAGACAGGGCAAAGCAGTCCTGTTACTCACTGAAGCAGACAAAGCCACAGAGAACACCCATAATCCTGTTGCTGAGACAGGACCGCTGACACTGTCCTAAGGCTAGGTGACTCACCCAAACCTCAAATCCTTTGGAGAGCATGTCGCTTGAGGAAACTGAATTGTAGCCCAGGCACCATGTGCCAGTGGGTTACTACCCCTGCCTGTTGTTCCTCTAACAGGTTAAGGGGCCTGGGTCCTGCTACAGTGGTGTTCAGGGGTCCTATCCCAAAAATTATAGAAATAGCACAGTGCTTCCACCCAGAGAGAATTAGAAATGGGTCAGGTGACTGACTGGTACAGCCCCCTGGGATGCTGCACCTAGAAACATAGAAACATATAATTTGACGGCAGATAAGGACCTCTTGGCCCATCTTGTCTGCCCATTACCCCACACACTGGATACCCAACAGTTCACTACCACCATAAACCATGAACAGTAATGCTTTGACAGACTCAGAGAATTTATGCACACACAATTTCAAACAGTAAACCACAGCTTTACTGGGGGGTATAGGACTAGGGAAGGGGGTACCGGGGCCAAGGATGGCTGTGGATAGAAAAACTGGTTAATGATATAGCAACACACCCAACATTGGGGCCCACAGGCTGAACCCACCCCTCACTGGTACCAGTGTTTCCCAGATGTTCTTAGGGGTACCCACTAAGTACAGGCCTGGTACGGTGCAACGGGTTGGCCGGCTGTTGGGGCCCTGAAATATTTTTGAAATTGAACATGTTTAACAAGCAATTCCCCTTTTCCCTCCCAGGAACCAGGTCCTGGGTACTCATGGTTTGAAGCCCTGAGCACCAGGGGAAATGGAGCTCCTTGGAGTTTTGCAGGAAATCGAGAAGCAGGCCCGGCTAGGATCCCTCCGTCTGGATGAAACTTGCTCAAGAATCTTGCAGCTGGTCACCTTGATTGTAATTCTGGCTGCTTGTCACCTTCAGCAGCTTCTGGCTTGCTGCAGAGCACTGTGGCAGGGCAACACCAACCCCAGAAGGCCCAGACCTGGGAGTGGACCCACAGCCCGGCTCCCACAATTGGAGCACCCTGGCACTCGGGTGCAAGATCCGTGACCTCCTGAGACAGTGAGTCCAACTTGGGAGTGGTTAGCAGGTTCCTTCCCTGGCTCTGGGTGAGGATTCCAACATGGTGGTGGTCCTCCTGCAGTCCCTGCACTGAGCTCTCAACAAGCCAGATTGTCCAGGTAGTTATTCCAGTAAAGTCCACTGCAAGTTTTGGTGGGTGCTAGCCTCAGTTTTGATCAGTGCCAGTGCAGTACAGCAGGGGGGCAACCCAGCAGCCACAGCCCCCCTACACAGCAGTCCACATTTTCAGTTTAGCAGTGTCCAACTCCTTTCCTTGGCTGCAACAAGACCTCAGCTCTCAGCCACTTTAACCAGTTCACTCAGGACACACACACTTCCTGGCTAGCACCCGCTCTGCCTCTTCAAGAAAAATGTGATTGCAGTCCATACAAGTAAATGACCTTCCAGCAGCAACTGTAACACTCAGCTAATCTGCCCAGTCCTTTCGTCTAGCTTAGTTTCCCAGTGCAGGGTGTCTGCAACATTTAGTCTCTCCCATGAATAGCGAGCAACTCTTCCATACCTGGGGAATCAGCACCAAAGTTCAGTCTCTTTCTGTCTTTCTCCTTCTCACTCTGTTTCTGCGACACAGCAGTCTCCAATTTCAACAATCTCCAATTCAGCAGTACAGCAATCTCCACCCAGGGCCTGGGTGAACCCCTCATGCCCAAAGTCCACTCTCACAAGGTACTCGTGACTTGTACAGAGCCTGGGAACTGGATGAAGAAATCCCAGAAAGTCCACAAAGTATCACTTGAAAAACCCAGCATTCTGATTGGCTGTTTAAGCCTTTCAGTAAGCAATAGCCACAGTGAGCAGTCTTTCCTGCTTGTTTATTGAGGCATGGTCTAGGCACCAGAATTAGTCTCCTCCTTTTCCCAGGAGTCCCTTGGTGTCCAGTTTGGGCACCTAGATCCCTGATTGGCTGCAATTTGGGGGTTAAATGTCACCATGTCAGCTCCCATTCAGTTCACTGGCGTCAATACAGTTCCCCTATCTTCTTAGGGCAAGTAAAGCCCAGCAATAAGCTTCATGTAGCCAAGCACCCCGCCAGATTGTAGCCCCAACTGTCCCCTTTCCACTGAGCCCACACTTACCCAATTAAACCCAGTACATTTTCTGTCACTGCCACCGAAACTCTTTCCCCTAGGCAGCAGGCAGCAACCTCATTAATTTCATCAATTCTAAACTTAATTTTTTAAAACATAAAGAGGCTTTTGCCCAAGTCCCCTGAGGTCTCTGGTCCCCATTTAGCACACTAGGTGCACCAGGACCAACAAACACTTCCCGTTTTGACTGCAACGGCAGTCGGAAAACTTCAAAAGTGCCCCAGAAGATAATGCTAACCCCTGCTTGCTCTGGAGTGGAGCCAAACAAACAGCAGGGATTGTGAACAAGGATTAAGCCCGAACTGGGATAAAATTCACTACAGGGCTAGACGGAGGACCTGAGAGCACACTGGAGGACCTGGGCTGTGGCAGGCGAACAGCGGGTAAAAATGAGATGCCAGCCAGAATGGAGACTGGGAGAATACATGGGGCAATAAGGTAAGCTCCGGTGGGGGGGAGGGGGTTACAGAATACTTTAACCTAAACCTCTCAAAGCAGGTACTTATGTAACCCCTAGGTGGTGCTATCCCAAGGGCTACTACCCCTACCTGCTTGACTAGTTGCAGTTTAAGGAGCCTAGGTTCTGTTACGGGTGCCTCCACCCAGAGGTCAAGGTTGGTAGTGGTCAAGCTGACCTGGGCACAGCCCTCCGGGACACTGTAACCCCTTACTGTAAACAATAATCATTTTCACAATGACCCTTATTCACCAGGAAATTACCCACCCTGTTTGCACTTACCACCAGGGCTGGTTCCCCTAGCTTGACCCTGGGGACCCCCTGTAAAACAAGGCTAAGCACAGCAAATAACAACAGCACAATACTCTTGGCACAGAGTGGAACCACAGTCAGGTTAAATGCAAACAAACTTAAATCTGATTTATTCAGGGGACTTGAACAAGGGAGGGCATAATCAGGTTTGATTTGTTTAAAAGCTATATTAATTTTTAATTTTTTATTTTAGTCTTTGGTAACCGGGTAAAACAGTTATGTATGCAGTTCTGAGTCCCTGCACAGTCACACACTCTGGGTACCCAGGTAGAAGAATGGTGGGCTAGCCAGGAACCCTGCAGCTGGTTGGGGCCCTTTGATGGAAGAAAGCAACATGCACAACACACACTATTTGTAATCCGGAGCCAGAGGGCTCAGTTTTTTTTTATTTTTTTTTATTTATTTGTTCTAGGATTACAAATACCTTTGAGCCAAGGCTCTTTTACAAAGGTTCCACGTCATTGGTACAATTGAGACAATCATAAGCAAAGATAACAGTTTATAAAATTAAAAAAAAAAGAACAACACATAGTCTTGTAGATGAAAAAAGAACAATAAGGTGAAACTTTGGGGAAGGGAAAGGGAAAGGAGGAGGGTGAAACCAGGGAGACTAAGTGGGTGGGAGAGAAGGGGAGGTAGGTTGGGGGGACAGAAAGAGGAGAGGTGGAAGGCAGATAAGAATAGAGGTAGTGCAGCCGGGTGGCATTTGTCATGGGCCAGCAGGGGAGGTAAAGATAGGAAGGGGGGGTGCTGGCAAAGTGCAGGAGTAGATATGGGTCCAAAAGGGCATCTTCAGCTATGGAACCAAAAGATATGCTTAGCCACAACAGTCATAGAGGTTGGAGGCAGTCAGTGTTAGGCGGAGACGAGTCTTAAAAGTGCTGCGCAATAGAGAAGATAAGATGTTGCTGGGAAGACTGTTGTACCAACTAGTGGCCCGGTAAGCAAAGGATCTTTGGCCCTGTGTTGTGCGGCAATGCGGGACTTGCAGAAGCTGAGGTTTCGATCCCCTGGTATGTCGGGTGTGGATTCTTGGTTGTATGAGGGCACAGACTCCAGGGTGTGCAAGGCCCAGCAAGATTTTCTTAGTAGTAATACAAGTTTGGTGTTTTATTCGATTGGCAAGATTCAACCATCCAGTTTGAGAATAGAGGTCACAGGTGTGAGTTAGGCGTTGGGAGCCAGTGACAAGTTGACAGGCCTTGTTGAGTGCGGTGGATACACGTTTGAGTGCAGTGGTTGTAGCAGAGCCGTAAATGATAATGCCATAATCAATGATGGATATGATGGAGCTCTGGACAGCGACAGCGAGGGCTTCGGTGTCAGGTGTTTCCTGTGGCGGAATTGAGCCTAGCCGAGTTAAGCGGCTTTGGCGACATGATCGATGTGGGCAGTGTGGAGAGGTGAGGGTCAAGGGTGATCCTGAGGTATTTAAAGTTTTGACCTGTTCCAGTGCGGCACCTTGTCTGGTGATGACGGAGAGTTGGAAGTGCTTATGTTTATTATAGAGCTGCTGAAGATCATGGCCTTTGTTTTTTTGATTAAGGATCAGTTTGTGCTTTGTGAGCCAATTCTCAACGAGGAGAAGCCGAGTTGAGATTTCTTGCAATTTCTTTGGGTCCTGGTGTGTGGCAAGAATTACTGCATCATCGGCATACAGGGTGATATGTTCAGTGCAGGAGTCCGGTGGGGTGTTAAGGAACAGGCTAAAGAGTAGGGGGCCCAGTATTGAACCCTGGGGACTCCAGAGGACAGGTCTAGAATCAAGTGCACATCTCAAATTTTACACGCTGGGTGCGGTTTTCAAGATAGCTTTTGAACCAAGAGATTGAATCATTGGAGAGACCAGCATTTTTTAGTTGGCTCAGCAGGAGGGAGTGGTGAACAGTATCGAAGGCTTTGGTCAGGTCGATGAAAATAGCACCAGTTAGTTGTCCATTGTCAAGGGAGCTGTGAATGGAGCTGGTGAATTCGAGTAAGGCAGATGATGTACTATGACCTTTTCTAAAGCCATGTTGCTGTTTACAGAGAATATTATAATTGTCCAGATGCTCAGTAAGTTGGTCCGCTACTATACGTTCCAGTGCCTTCGATAGGGGAGGCAGAATGGAGATAGGGCAGAAGTTCACATGGTCAGCCTTATCACCACTTTCGTGAATTGGGGTAACAGTGGCCATTTTCCATTTGTCTGGGAATTGGCTAGAGGAAAGAGAGAGATTAAAGATTTTGGTGAGGGGCCCAAGTACCTTGTCAAGCGTTAGGGCCAGTAGCTTGAGGTCAAGTGTGTCATTGCTTGTTCTAGATTTGCTGATGGCTTTGGCAATGTAGTTTATAGTGGGCTAGAGGGCTCAGTTCATGAAAGAAAAGGCAACAAGACAATCAGATGACAATACTTTTAGATTTAGCTGTTGTTGCAGGGAGCTACTCTGATGTTTACTCACGATACCCAATACTGGACACAGGCAGGACAGAATCGAGACTGCAGGCTGTTGAGCTGGAGTGCCCGGAGAAGCAGGGCCCACACAAATCACCGAGGCGTCGTTCCTGTTCAAGGCATTGAGCAGGGGGCTAATTCCCATGCCGGTCTCTTGTCGATAACTTTCTGTGCATAGCAGGTATTCTGTCCGGGCCAGTGTTGCAGGGCCCAGGCAAATGAAAATGGATATGGATTCAGTCTGTGCAGCTGGATACAGCCTCCAGCAAGCAAAACACAGTTCAGACACACAGTGGGAAACAAATCACGACCCACTATAAGCACACAGCACATTCACATGTAAGGAAATTCCACTGTGCCAGACAAATGGCTCTCCGGTCGCAATTACAGAGTCTCTGCACAATCCAGGAGTTCAGAGGTAGCTGGAAGTCCTGACAGACCAATCGCATTCAGCAAATCTTCGGTCTTCTTCAGGTTAAAGCCTGGTCATGATTCAGTGACTTAATTCGCTCTCCAAGTTCGGATTCAGTCTGAAAAAAAACACAAGTTCCCTCTCAGGAACAGCAGGCAGGCATGCAGGCCAAACTCAGGCCTTTCCACAGTTCTCCCACACGAATCCACTATGGATTGCTGCTCAAACTATCTCGAGCTGTTACTTCTTCACTTCCCAACTCAGATCTAACTGAAACTGCAAGCAGTGTGAGACTTCCCCCAAGATCCAAAAAGTTTGGTTGGCTGACCTGTCGGTTAGTCACAACAAGGGCTCCCACTCCAGGTTATTTTAGGTGCCTGGAACTACAATTCCTACAAGTTTTAGCCCCACCAAGCCTCTGTAGGCAGGCTCCATTTTAGAGTCCCAAATGTACTGATTGGCCCATTCTGCAGTCCAGGACCAAGATGATGGAAACAAACAGAACTGTCTATGCTGCAAAGAAGGCAGGTTAGAACAAACTGCAGTATTATTACTACTCTAACAAATGATCCGCAAACAAGTACATCTTCTAACAGAGCCCCCTCTCAGATTAACTATGACTGTAATCCAGGCAGCTCTTAAAGAGACAGTACACAGAGGCTATACAGGCACTCTCTGGCAATCACATTTAAACTGCTAAAATGCAGGACACCAGCCTGGCAGTGAGCATTTAGGCAAGCTCATGGAAGACTTTTTGGGAACTCCCATTTGTAGGGGGGTTACACTTAAAGTTTTTAAAGCTGCTAGAAAGCCAGCGACTAGGAAAACTTATAATTCAAAATGGAAATGGTTTGGTGCAACTCTTACCAAGCCATAGCAAGAGCTGTAGACCTTTCAGTGGTACTGGATTATTTGGTACATTCACAGGCCCAAGGCTTGAAACCTTCCACGATAAAGGTGTATTCAGTAGCCATTTATGCTTTTAAATCTACAGGCAAGGAAATCTCCTTTGCAGGCCACCCACTGTTTAAGAGATTTTCAAGGGCTTGAACCACCGATACCCCCTGTAAGGGAACCAGTCCCACCACTGGATTTAAACCTGGTTTTGTAACAACTGATGAATCCTCTGCAAGAAGGGTCATTGAGCTGCAAGCACTCTGTACAGACCCAGATTTCATGATGTTTCATTGGATTAGGCGGAGCGTATAACAACTGAGAAATGTTTACCTAATGTGTCCTCATTTTGCATGAATCAGTCTAACATTGCCTAAGTTTTTTTCTGAAACTTCATTCCAATGCAGGGGAGGAGAAACATCACAGCCTCGATGTGAGACGAGCTTTGAGTTTCCACATGTAAAATACAGAGAAATCCAAAACTGAAAACAAACAGTCGTTTGCCACTTATGATGAGGTAGGAAAAGGTAAACCTGCAGCCAAAGAGACAGTTTTCTAATAAAATTGTCTCTTGTACTGAGTTTTACAATGAAAAAGCTAGCACTGACCTATCAATGTGTTTAAAGGCACATTCCACTAAGGCTACATCTTCCACTGTGGATACCTCTGCTAGAAGTCTGTAAGTAGCCACTTGTGTAAGGTATATATGCTCATTTTTGTAAGGCACTCTATGTGTCCACATTTGTAGCATGGATATACCTAGGGTATCTACGGGTTCGGGGAAGGATGAGGCTACTTGGCACAAGAGGCCTAGGTTTGCCTACTCTGCACAGGGGCACCCAAGTAAATCCAACTACAGGAAGCAATAACTGTAATGTCCAGAACCAGAATCGGGATTTTTCAGTGTGGCTTTATTTATTAACTCACTGAACATAAACAAAGCTCTGTATGGTCCCCCAAAGGGCTACGTAACTGTAATGCAGATAAGAGGTTAAACACAGTGGTCCATTTGAGAATGAACACTACAACAGTTGTCTGGCTTTGGACCCACCAGGCACTCAGCCCAGACTTTGCATGCGCATTGGATACACAGCCCAACTGGCCCGGCTCCCATGCCGGTCACTCAACTGACGGTCCACATGATGAGTGAACCCAAACTCTACTTGGAAAGACATCCCATCAAACAAGGAGGCTCCCAAACTGTGGCTCCCCACACCACTTGAAGTTTGCGACTC
The DNA here is from genome assembly GCA_016271365.2 of Neoceratodus forsteri. Lineage (NCBI taxonomy): Eukaryota > Metazoa > Chordata > Ceratodontiformes > Ceratodontidae > Neoceratodus > Neoceratodus forsteri. The sequence continues at coordinate 36,054,472 of CM028133.1, read as the reverse complement.
CTAGAGAGATTTGGTTTTCGTACTTCCAATTCGAAACTCCCATCAAACAGAGAGACTCCCATCAAACAAGGAGTAATGTTCCCATCCTGTGTCTCCCCACACCACTTGAAGTCTACGACTCCTAGAGAGATTTTCAAGTTGCGACCCACGTCTGGGTACCCACCCCATCACTGGCCAAGCGCATGAGGCAAGTAGCAAAAAACACAGAAGAAATCCGTAGAGGTGGACCTGGTTACTAAAGATGGGGATCTGTCCACCTCCAGCTCCCACAGCCCGTACCCGGCCATTTCTCTGGACACACAGAACTTTAGACTTTAAAACTGTAGATTGACGGTGGATGAACTGCTGCACCCCCTCTACAATGAACTTTAACACTTTAAACAGATGACTGCTCTATTTGTTTGTCCTAGTTGACATAGTTCTCCCAAATAGCAGTCCCCAATACTAAATCAACTGAAGAAAAAGTAGTTTGCCCTTCCAATGAGGCCAAACACTCACCCATTCGTTGCAGGTGCCCCACAGGCGAAGAAATGTAACCTTTGCTGTTATACATGAACAGACTGAACTTAAATTAAAACAGGCAGCTTTCTTCACAAGGTGGGAGAAGGGGATTGCCCCTGGAACCCACAAAGAACTTTTTCTCACTCCCCCCGAGGGAGGGGGGGTAAACAGACACTAATGCTGTCCTTCTTGTTTGCTAAAGGACAAACTGAAGACTTTTTCTCTGAGAGAAATCACACTGCACAATAATGCTTCCTTCTTGCTTAAGGACAAATGGAAGACTCCCTTTGAATTCCCAAGATTCTAGAACTACTCTGAGCTGAAGATTCCAACTGTGGCTCATGCAGCTGTGACAATTCTATAATGATGTCATCCCTCTAGTCTCAGCTGTGACTGAGGACAGAGTGAGACAGTGTGAAACCCATTTAACTGGAGTTTCACAAGCTGCCTTCCCTGCCTACCATTAGGTCTTACTGGGATTCTAGTAACCCCGGGTAACAAAGGGGTTACACCTGCTACTAGGGTTACCAGATGTCCACTTTTATGAGGACATGTCCTCTTTTCCAGTTGCCAAATATTCTTCATGTACCTTTTCTATCCCGTTGTATTATAACTTTTATCATTGTTTTACTCTCTTCTACCCAGGATCTCCTTGTAAATGAGCTGTGAAGGCAGTGGAGACTTTAAACCTATTTACTCAGGGTCTGGCACAAGAGCTCATTGGGAGAGGGTCTAAGTGTCCTCTTTTTGGTATCCCAAAATCTGGTACCCCTACATGCTACGCACTTTCACTCTGTACTACTGTTGGGACATCCAAACCAGAAGGAATTTGAGATTTGGTACTTATGTGATTTTTCCCTAAACAGGTTCTAGACCCTGCCTCCCAAGGTACTACTTGGAGTCTGCTGTTTGAATGGCATCACAAATACACTCCTGTTGCTGGAGTCTGCTATCTGTGTGACATCACAAATACACTCTTGTCACTGGCTAAATAAATTGCTCACTGTTGTAATGATGTTTCTTCTAAAAGATGTATTTGGGGTTATATAAACCTTCCCAACTTCCCCTTGTAGAACCTTAATAAAAAGGGCTGTTTATGTCAAGTCAAATGGCATTTTTAAACATATTTTTGTTTGAGCATTTTTCAGTTTCAAACTTTGCAGTTTTTACAACTTACCATATTATGCTATGTCATTCCTTATTGTATTTTTTTTTGTAATACATAGTATAAGTTAGTTGAGATGGTCACTGTTATCTTCTGCTCTTCAGCCTTACTAATATGCATTCTTTTTTTTTTTTTTCAAATTGTTTAACCAGGTGAGACACACTAAGTTGAAAGCTTGTTTACAGGTGCAACCTGGAAGCACAGGGAAGTTAAGTGACTTGCTCAGGGTCACACAGTATGCAAGTGGGAGCTGTGGGATTCAAACCCAGGTCTCTAGATTTGCAGCTCAGAGCCTTAAACCTCTGCACTATACTGCCTCCCTAAATTCTTCCACTAAGGGTCAACGCTTCCTGCCCCAGACGTTGACCGCGCTCTGTCTCCACCAGGGAAAGCAGGACCACACTGCAAAGTTTGAAGTTTAACATTCTAAAAAGCTTTCTTTGGGGGACACCTCAGTGCTAAGATCCTTCTATTTGTATGGCTCACAAATGCACCCTCTAGAAGAAACACCATCACTACTGTGAGGACCGTTTTCATCTCTGGATTTGAACAACAGTGCGATGCAGCATTGGCATTGCCCTAACATCTGCACTGTCTTTCCAGGCACAGAAAATAGCTCCTCACCAATGCTTAAGTAAGTGGCAGTAGTGGTATTAACATCTGGGGGTGCAGGTCAACAGCCCTGTGCTGTAACTACTAGGGCAAACCACCTGTCTTCTTCTACTGTGTGTCTTTTTACTTTCAGGGTGACAAAGAGATTCAAATATGTTCCTTAAGTTTCACAGCTCAGTATTTTGACCATTATGTGAAACTTCTGGCCCCTTTCTATAGCCACTCCCCTGACGGTCAAAAGGTGAATAAGTGACAGTGGTGGAATTAACACCTGGGTATCCAGGTTTACAGTTCCGTGCCGTAAGCACTACATCATGTCAAAATATCCATGGCTTCCAGTGACCCCTCTCCCACACTATACCCAAGACTGGTGTCTGGTAAGAAGTGCAACAGCAAATACTCACGGTCAAAAACCTCATAGTTATAACAGTGCCATGTGGTTTTGAGGTTGGTATATCTTATCTAGCATTGTTTTGAACCACACAGTTTTGTACTGACTGTGCAGCATGGTTGTTGACCTCACTGTTTTTTGACCACGCGGTCTTGACATAGTGCCCCCAAACTATCTGATGTCCAATGTTACCCCCTACCCTCAATAAGGTCCCTAGCATTTAGACACTGAGTGCCCAAGCCAAGAGTCAGATAAACCTAGTAAATAAGAAAAAATAATAATTTAGCCTTTCCCACCCACTAGGATCTGTATTTCCTTCATTCTCTCCCCAACACTAAATTATATAACCCCTTCCCTCAGCCCACTAGCACCCCAATCGAACCCTCCTCTCCATGCAACCAATAATAAAAACAAGCATTTGTCAATGCCAAATGTTGTCATGCTGGCACTGGCAGTGGCGGAGCTAGAGATGCATAGTGCTATGATTTTGTTAATGTGTCCCAAAAGGTGATTTTTCACAGCGAGCACGCCGTTGTGCGCCACAGCTGCGGAA